>CM076092.1:55304854-56504854 GCA_038088585.1 Chrysina gloriosa | reverse complement strand
TAAGTCAAATATTCCAGCCCATACGTTTAATTTCAGCCGGTGTCGAGCATGCGTATGAATTCTTTGCTTCGTACTTGAGTAACAGGAGAAATATCATTACTAGACTGGGCGAATAGGCGGTAAGTCCTTTGTCCTCTGTAGTATAATATAAAGGACTGATGACTTATCATACGGCATATTTGCCCAGTTTAATCATTACTTTAACAATGTGATCGGCGTTACATAGAGATATAAATCTTTACCTCTTGGGATGAACTGCAGTGTGCCGCAAGGAGTCAATTTTGAGGCCAATCCCTTTTCTAAATCGTCACAATATGCTGACGATACAAATCCTATTGCTTCTGCTCCCGATCTTAAATCATTTTCCGCATCAATGACGGTAATTGCAAGTGGAATGGTAAATTGGTGCCTTCCAACTTAATACAGGTAAAGACTAGTGTTTACTGCGATTTAAATCGTTTGTGCCGAGTTTGGAGAGTTTGTACGTTCGCGTTAATTGCAAATCAGTTCCTAAGGGTAAGGGCCCATTCACGATGGTATTAATGTTAACGTTAATGTTAAGGTATTAACCGCAATGGTGACATTAAGGCAGCTCACAATAATGTTAACATTGACGTTTAGCGGTGCGGATTTTCAAAATTTGCGGTTATAAGTGGCGGGAGCGCAATGTAATGTAATGGGATGGGGTCTGGCCCAAAAGTGGCCCTTTGCACTGCGACCACGTTGATCTATTGTGCTTCCCCCTGTCTTTTATTTATTTAATACGTCTAGGAACAGGATCAGCTCCTTCAAAGAGAGTGTTAATAGGTCCTCTTCACTCAGCGTATATGCATGTAGTAATCTGTATCTCCTGTGGCCTAGTGCCCCACAGCTAGTGATCAAGTGTTCCATTGACTCCTCTTCTTCACCGCAGAATCTGCAAGTGTCCGTATTGGATAAGCCCATTTTGTGTAGGGGCTTGTTGCAGGTATAGTGGCCTGTGAGTGCCCCCGTCAGTGTCTTTAAGCTTCTCCTGTCAAGTTTTAGGGCGAGGTCCGCCCTCCTAGCGTCGTAGCTCAGAAACTTTTGGAATGCTCCAGCCCACTGGTCTCATTCCAGTGTTTTGTTGTGATGGATGCTGTGCAATTCTTTATCTCCCCTTTAAGGAGACCTTTACTAAACCCAAAAGATGGGGTAGGTCCAGTAAAGTTCCTCTCAGCCTCTTTTTGCGTAGATGTCTGCATCTCATTTCTTCCGTGCCCCTCATGTCCTGGCACCCAGACCAGAGTAATCTGGTTCTGAGTAGCCAGGTCGTTAAGCATGTTGTTGACATTCCAATAATATTTTGGACGTAATTGTACAACTGCTCAGGGCCTTGAGAACTGATTGACTATCCGAGAATATTTTGATTCGTATTCCCCTGTGTCCCCTTTCGGATAGGATTCCTACAGTTTCCAAGATTGCGTATTGGAAGATTGTGGTGTCCTTGCTCAAAGTTATTGACCTGGCGGGAGCGTAAATCAGCGTTTTAAAATAGTAAACAATAAAAACACAACCTTTCCTGATTTGTGATCCTTTTTCTTTATTTACCCTGTTCTTCGGTTTCTGAAAAGAAATGAAGAAACATTTGCTAAGAATAGCGAGTTTTACCGCATATGCAAACCGTATACCGAAATAATTTGATTGTGGCGGTGCACCATACAAGACTGTAGGAATTAAATTCAAGGTATATGGCAATATTCCTATGTAATAAGGTAATCATTGAATAGCTATAAATGAAATCTAGAAAGTATCTTTATGAAAATATATTTTATAGCGATTCGATGAGTTTATGAATCCTTAATGTGTGCGATGGTGTGATCTTCACCACTTGTTTAGGTCAATGAAAGACAAAATTGAATTTTATAACCACAATTTTTCAAGATTGAAATATAAGCTGTCAGACTGAACTCTAGCTTCGATTGATCTAAAAAAGTGGTGGAGATAATTCGAAACTGACGAATAATTTGAAAATATTCAGAAAATTGAAATTCTCTTTAAAAAAAGAACAAAAATCCCCACGTATTATTATTACGACTGCCGTTCTCGAATTGCAAAATTGAGACATCTGTAATATATCCGTCGCACCCCAACATCCATCACGTATTATACATACGTAAGGGTCCGATCGGTTCGTGTCCTACCGTCGCATCGCATCCTCGTAAACGGGACCAGAAATCTGCCCGAAAATCCTACCTATCGGTAATCAGGTTATCGCCGCTTCGTTGCCTACCTATCGGAAGCTCTCCTCGCATTATCGATCTTCCCGCATCCGAAACGATTATCCGGAGGTGTCGGACGCGATCATCCGAACGTAATGTTTCCCGCGAACCGACGACACCTCGATCTGGTCCGTTGTTCCGCCCCATTGACAGCTGAATTATAAGGGACGTGCATACATCTGGCCGGTACGAAAGTGACCAGAAACGATGTAAACATACGAAAACGACGACCAAAGAGGGATTTGATCGTTTTTACGTTGGATTTGCAACAAATGTTGAAATATAGTTAAAAATTATTATTATTATTATTATTAATACTAATATTATCATTATTATCCTAAATTTTCAACTTTTCCTCTACATTATTCTTGTGACAATCGCATCGTCCTATGTTGTTTCCCAAACAAGACAAAGAAGATACGGGGGACGCATTTTATGTTTTGACGAACGACCACTAGGTGGCGCTATCGAGATGTGTCAGTACTGTTTTCGTAAAAATTTGACATTCGCTATTGTAAAAACGGTGGCAGTTTAGATATTGACTTAGTAGCTTGTTCACAATGACCGTTTAAAAAACGAATTTTGTGAAAGAATAGAAATTTCGCGTGGAGGTGTTCGTTGGACGATTTTTTTACGATTTTAGCTAACTCAACAACAATGCAAGTAGGGAGAGATGGCCGGTTCTCGACAACACTTCTCCACCTCTCATACCCGCGTCAACAGCCTGGTTTACAAAATCATTTAAGATAGCAAAGCGCTGTTGCTGTGAGTTCTATCGGCTTGCAGAAAAGTAGTTCTTCTACTGCTGACATACCATCACAAAATCGAACATAGGCAATTAAATGAGGGTTTTTATTATTATCTGTTGCCTTATCAAGTTGAATTTAAAACAATTTGCAACTTCCCGAAGAGCCGCTGCTGTACCTCTTCAGCTATACCACCAATTCCAACACCACCAGGAGCGCGTTTCTTCTTCATTTACGTTGCAAAAATCGGCAAAAACCTCAACATTTTCTCGGCTTCTCGCTCGTAATTTCGAAACTAGTAAAATTTTCGGTCCACAAGTGACTTTACTAGAATCCACTCGCGCTGAGCTTCAATTTGGGGTATAACACGACGCACTTTTGGATAATTAATAATAATTAATAATTTTTGACGAATTTCCAAAGGGGTACCCCTTGGAAAATGTGCGAAAATTAAACCTTTTAAATTTCAACGTAATTTCGCATATTGAACCTTTCTAGGACGTAGAAGACGATTTTCAACTCCAAACTGGCGAAATATTTCTCGTTTGGTCATAGTTGACGTTAGAATCGTGAAAATTCGCAATTTATCCAGATTTTCGTGTTATCACCTGAAAATTCTTTGAGTTTACACTATGTAAAGTATATAAAATGTTTAATGTAGATATGTACATTGTGCTGGGCGCCGTAACAATACCATTGAATTCGGACAAGTTCTCCAATTCATTCAAACGTCACAAAAATCGACAAAAACCTCAATATTTCAGAGGTTTTTCGCTTGTAATTTTAAAACTGGCAAAAATTTTTCGTTGCAAGTTATTTTACTGGAATCCACTCGCGGAGAGCGTCAATTTGAGGTATAACACGACCCACTTTCGGACATTTCGATTTTCGACGAATTTCCAAAGGGGTACCCCTTGGAAAAACTTGCAAAAATTAAACTTTTTCAAATTAAAACGTAATTTTGCGTATTGAACCTTTCTAGGACGTAGAAGACGATTTTCAACTCCAAACTGGCGAAATATTTCTCGTTTGGTCATAGTTGACGTTAGATTCGTGAAAATTCGACAATTTATCCAGAGTTTCGTGCTATCACCTGAAAATTCTTTGAGTTTCGACTATGTTAAGTATATAAAATGTTTAATGTAGATATTTATATTGTGCTGGGCACCATAACCAGACCATTAGATTTTGGATAAGTTTTGCAATTCGTTCAAACGTCACAAAGTCGGCAAAAACCTCGACATATTCTCAGAGGTTTCTCCTTGTAATTTTAAAACTAGTAAAATTTTCGGTCCACTAGTGATTTTACTGGAATCCACTCGCGATGAGCTTCAATTTGAGGTATAACACGACCCACTTTCGGACATTTCGATTTTCGACGAATTTCCAAAGGGGTACCCCTTGGAAAAACGTGCAAAAATTAAACTTTTTCAAATTTAAACGTAATTTTGCGTATTGAACCTTTCTAGGACGTAGAAGACGATTTTCAACACCAAACTGGCGAAATATTTCTCGTTTGGTCGTAGTTGACGTTAGATTCGTGAAAATTCGACAATTTCTCCAGATTTTCGCGTTATCACCTGAAAATTCTTTGAGTTTACACTATGTTAAGTATATAAAATGTTTAATGTAGATATGTACATTGTGCTGGGCACCATAACAATACCATTGAATTCGGACAAGTTCTCCAATTCATTCAAATGTCACACAAATCGACAAAAACCTCAATATTTCAGAGGTTTTTCTCCTTCGTAATTTCGAAACTAGCAAAAATTTTCGGTCCACTAATTATTTTAGTGGAATCCACTCGCGATGAGCGTCAATTTGAGGTATAACACGACCCACTTTCGGACATTTCGATTTTCGACGAATTTCCAAAGGGATACCCCTTGGAAAATGGCAATTTTTTAGATTTTCGCGCTATTATTTGAAAATTCTTTGAGTTTTGAAAGACTGTGTTATTGTCGCCTCTTCTTCTTCTTCTTCTTCTTCTTCTCTTCGAGTAACTGTTGTCTTCTTCTTCTTTTTGTTCTTCTCGTGTGAGTCCATATACCTTGACAATAGGTAAGGTTATATAAACAATTTCTTCTTGTACATTTTTAATAATTTTCGGACTAATTGTGCGCATTTAATCTCTAATGTGATGTTCTAGTCCAGCTAAATTTTCTGGTCTGGTGAGCTCGGGGGCCATTCTATCTGTCGTCGCCTGCCCATCCACTTCCTCAAAAGCAATTGTCTTGAAAATCTCGAGCAGGATACGCATAGTGCGGGGGTGCACCATCGTGTTGAAACCATATGGTATTATCTGGAAGATCCGGATTATCGTCGTTTGGGAAAATTGCTGTAAGCGCTGGAACAAGGTCGTTTTGCCAAAGACTGTGAATATGTTGCTCCTATGAGAGTTCGTTCAAAGAAAAATGCCCTACTATTCTTAATTAAATAGGAACTAATATTGCAACGATTTTCGGGTAAGGGGAAGGGGATGAGAATTGTGATTAAAGGTTGGGTGGCAAACACTAGAAACTTGGGAAGCGGTGGTTGGTTCCGTAAATAACTTCCATCAAAATTTTAAAGATTGTCTTCGTCTTTTTCTTCTTCTTGGATAAAACTCATATACCCTGGCTAGGGTGTCGGATGTGTTACTAATTCAGCATTCTAAAAAAATATCGACCGCGTCCGTTTTTTCCAAATGCCCCTATTGACGATAATTGCCTCTAACTTTCCCAAGAAATCGGTCATCATTGGGAAACGGACATTTTTCTGCGTTAACCGTCCGCACAATCGCTTTAAAAACGCACCGCACGCCTACGCCTCCTCCTCGCCTCGTCCGATTCTCCTCGATTTCGTAACGTTAAAAAGCCCCGTGAATGGCATCGAAACGTCCTCGACGACAATCCCCCGGTCCGACCGAGATTACATAATAAAAGACCGAGCTGGGCTTACGCGGACACGTCTAAGCCCTTCGGATAAAGCTTTAGCATGTCCGCGTCACTCCGAACGCGACGGGCGGCTCTTTTCAGAGGTGTCAACCGTACGACGATCGTTTCGTTCCTCTTTATCGCACCCACGCACGTCTCTTAAAATCCGAGGTTCGTCTTCGTTTCCTCGGGTGCGTACAGGAGAGATAAGATATCCCAGATCATGTCGTCGTCGCAGGTAAACCGAGCGCGCACCGTGCTACTGTAACATCTTTACTACGGCGCTCTCATTCAATTTTCGTTCCTTTCACCGGTGCCGAAATGTTTAGCGCTTTGAAGACTGGGGATGATAGATTTGTCAGTGTGATGTCCTCCGAACACGGTCAGACGGAGCTTTTCACTCTCCGTCGCTTTTGTGCGCGCGGTTCGTTGAATAGGGGATGGTCGACGAATTGATTTGGACGATTGTATTTAGGTAATTGAGTTGCTATTGAGGATCCTTAACCCTGCACTACTATAGTATCCCTAGTTGTTTTATCACTTGTGAAGGCATGGATATTGTAATGTTAATGTACTTTTATTTGCTAAATAATCTAATAATAATCATTAATTACAATTAAAAATATATCAAAATTCACGGTAAATGTTGGTAAGGGTGATTGCAAGGACTGTGGTGTAATTTACTGACACAAATATCATATCACTAAACTCCTCACCACACAATTATTTATAATAAAATCGGTGACACGTGTCACCGAAATATTGGGTTGAGAGTCATGGACGTTCCATGTTCAAATGACGTCTTGGTTAATTTTGGGTTCTAATTATACTTTTCCGATACCACGCATGCCACCTTTTAAAGACTTAGTTTCCCCGGGGGTGTTAGTCCAGCCAGAGACGTTTAATGGGGGAAAAACATGTAACTAGAAATAAAATATCAATCATTATAAAAAGCATCGATTAAAAGATAAAAAGCAATGTAACCATTTAAACACATACACTCAACACTTTCACGTCACAAGAAGTCCTAATTACCACCGGATATAAGAAATCAAGGACACCGGGGCATCAAAAATCTAGAGCTTTGCGATAACGTCACGCCTGTGATGAATTGTGCTATTCATGGAAACATCTGGTTACGTAGAAAACAGAGAAATTGTAGCAACGTTTGGATGGGGGATGGGGGTTTTCGGAAAAAGATGAATGAATTTTTGGTCGACGACCGGAAAGCAACAACACGCAAAATCATCGAAATACGATTTTACTGAGATAAAATTAAATTAAAATGGAAATTTCAACTATATTTGAAACCCAAGGTTGAAATGAAATAGTTTTAGTTTATTTATATGCAAAAACAATCTGGAAAAATATGTCTAATGCGCCGCTCGTTTTAGCTTTCTTGGGGTTAATAGGATCGATAGGATCAAGATCTGTGGGCAATAGGATCAGGCATAGTAAAAATCCCTAGACATTGTAAACGTAAGGTAGCGGGAAAAAGTTACAAAAAACCGTAACCCAGATATTTCTGGGTTATGTTTTAGCCTCTTGAATTATAATTCCAGAGGCTAGAAAATGATGTCAGTAACGGTTACAGTATAAGACAAGCCGCAATAACACAGTCTTGCTTACAGTGTGTTTCAAAAACATATCAAGAATGAAGATATTAAGAAAAAGGGGGCCAAACAGTATTGAGTGAAGCACAAAAAAATAGTATTGCAGAAAAATTAGTGATATGGATGGGGTTATTCCTTCGATACATGTGATTTTAGATATAAAATAAATAAAACTACCCTTATCACACCTTTCGGGAAAAATCCAGGTACGTATTTCGGCAACTAAGTTGCCATCCTCAGTGGAAAACTGTGGAATTTAGTATCACTAGTGGCTTTAGGCTGGTTCGTCTTGGGCATTAACCGGAATGCCCAAGACGAACCAGCCTAAACGGCGAAAGAGCTAAATTAATGTCCTTGTTTGGGAGAAATGTGGCAGTTGAAAACGTTGAATCTTCTGATAAAGATAGCCAACATCATGATTCAAATTCAGATATGGATCCCATGTCTGACTGTCAAGAAAAAATGAAGAGCATCCTGCTGCTGTAAATGAGGAGCTTTCTTAGTCGTCGTCTATTAACTCTGTCGATTGGGAAGACATCGATATCGGTGACTGGCTACTTATAAATTTACGTTATACGACGAAGGGCAATGGAGGAGGTACATCCAGATCCTTCAATAAATTTTATATAGCCCAAGTTTTAAAATAAACTATTATAATAATAGAATTACATATTATAAAAGGATCACTGGTCCTATTCACCACAACGACAGGTCAATGGGATCAAGGAATAAAAACAATTATGTGTAGTAAGATGCTCGATATAAAAAATAATTGGCATAGAAAATGAGCAGCTCGGATATAAATTTCAAAGTTCGAAAGTGATCCACCCCATCCTACGGTATGTAGTCTTTTCCTCTAATATAAATACACAACAAAATTCATGGGTAATACACTTAAATATTCATTAACTCACCTATAACAATCGCAGCTGTAATTGGTAACAATAACACAATTCGATATGCAACATACAATACACGTAGCTCGCACAAACTAAACTTGGTATTCGGGAATTCCCCGACATTGACAAGTAAATTACGCATAAGCGAAATAAATAATCGGATAATTGCATCCGAATTAGACGCTTTGCACGGACAAGCGAAATACGTAACACGCACGAATTAGCGATAAAAACGGATAATGGGGACACGGAAAATCGAGGTTCCACTGTATATGAATTGACGTAACCTCAATCTCTACATAAGAAAACGAACCTACAAAAGCAAAATAAAGGTAATTTAACTATTACGAATACTTACATAATAACTCGCCTGGGATACCAAAGTAACCCACTCAATTTTCTAGTAGAATGAATACTGAATTAATCACTAAAAAAACATAGAAACCTGACAAGTATGCAGAGTAAATAGCGTGAAAGGAAGGTGTTCTGATGGTTATAAGCAGCACATGCGCCGATTACGGGAACGGTTATAAAGAGCACATGCGCAGATTGCGTATTACCTAATACAGAGCGAATTTAAAATCACTGAGATACTATCGTATCCCACGCGGGAACTGCAGTGTTAAGAATTTTTTTCGAAAATGTTAACGATTTCCGAGCCACTACAACACCACCTTAGCTTAGATCTGATTTATCGCCTCTAACCGATTGCGCCAATTACATTTTCCCTACCGCAATAACACATGTTACACACGCCGACATAATACCTCCTACAAACAAACACACCGCTGCATGCATCGCGCGAAATTTCTTAATAGCTACGACGACGTCCCCATCGCTATAATTCATCTATCGGCGCGAGATATGGCTTTGACCTTTATGGCTTTTATAGGTTTCCTGCTACAAATGTCGCATTGTCGGCGGTGTTACGCACATCTGTTACGTCCAGAACGGGGGCGCCCGAAATTCGTGCAAAACGACCAGGACGACGATGACGACGGACGAAACTCTTGCATGCGATATTAATATCTGACATCGAACGACGGTGGGTGTCGCGAAGAAGAAAGCGACAAGACGAATGTGGGGGGTATATTCGGAGGGAATGATCCCGAGGGGGGACGCAGTAAAAGTTTGCGGCGTCCGGCGACGCGAGAAAAACGACCGGGCGCCACGCCGGACGGTCATCAAAATCGCAATTAAGCGACGCGACGCTCGACCGGGTATAACAAATTTACGGCGACATCTGCTGGCCGAATAAATAATTGTCGGGATATATTACCCGATGCTTATTCGCTTCGAATGGACGTGGGTCGATGAAATTAAAAATAATAAAAAGTAAGGGATAGAGGGCGCGTATTTATTGTGAGACTCTCCAGCGATTTTCTGGCTATTTCATTCGTTTTGGGACAACTTCGCCTGAAGTATGTAACGTGTGTCTATTAGTTTGAATAACTTCTGAACAGGTACATGAAATAAATAAAAATACCCTCGTTAAGGCGTCATGCTGATTGTTGTGAAATTTGAATTTCCCACTTGTAAAACAACCACCAAAGGTGGTAACACTGCCTAGTGATTTATTATTCAATAAACAAGAACTAGATCAGGCACGGGCAACCTTTTTTGTAGAAGTTTTATGCTGCGAGTAATCTTGAAAAATATACATTTTTGTAGCATCCTTATGATTCATTATAAATTAAGTTAGGCGGGCCGTGCTAATATGCAACCAAAGAATTCAGTAGCAGGCCGGGCAAATCTTACTCGAGGGCCGCATGTGGCCCGCGGGCCGGAGGTTGCCCATACCTGAACTAGATATATAATCCAGCGATAAAAGGTAACGGACAATGAGAGAACAATAAAAAGATGACCATCACGTGTTACAAGTGTCGTTTGGTTTAATATAACGTACACAGAATTTAATTGCAAGTACACGTACACGTAAAATACGTATTTCGGCCATCCTCAGTGGGGGTGAGGGGGAGGGGGGGATTCAGTATGACCAGCCATATCCGCCTAATGCCCAAAACGAATACTAGACAACGGAATTTTCCCAGGGCTGCCGAAATACGTATCTGGTTTTTTTCCGAAAGGTATGGTAAGGGCATTTCTATTTATTTTATATATTATTTTAGCTACAGTCTCCTTATTCTTATTCTGAACGAATATCAAAGGGTGGCATGCTGGGGGCTCGGGTGCAAGACCGAGTAACGATCGATCAAACCACCGAGGACTTGAAAGAAAACACACACCAATTACCAATTATCAATTAGTGTGACAGTAGAAGTGGGATTTACCTCTTCTACATATCTTCGAAGTAGCGTAGTCGATAGGTTAAGGGTGAGATCATTCAAGAGGCGATGACTGGTTTGTGCAGGGTAAAGTTTGTTTAGAAAAACTAAATCAAGAGAAATTGCTGGAACAATGATTAGCACCGTTTTCATAGTCGCCAGTTTCTTCTTGCCTGGATTCGTCTTCTCTTCTTCCTTCTGTACTGGACCCTTCTCCTGCTTCTTCCCTCTCTTCTTGAGCTATGTCCTCATTTTCATTTATTTCCCTTAGAGGAATGAATTGGAAATCGGAAAAATTGTCATTTGGGTTAAACTGGGAGTGCTGGTATTTCTTAAGAAAAAACGCATTTCTTGTGATTGGGGTGTTGCTTCTTTCAGCGCTTATTTGTGTACCTTTAATAGAGGTTGTTTTGTACCGGTCAGGATTAAAGGGCTTTATTAGTTTTGTTACGGCCTTTTGTCACATTACTTGTGACTTCTCGCTTAAGCTTTTGACGTGTTAATCATTCGGCTTCTGGCGTTCAGGTGAACAGGTCGTTTTTCGCGAATAAGTTATTCCGTTTACGCTTTAAAGCCTCGGTAGGCGAGGATATACACGGGAATTCGACTCTGGGAAGTTTAATATTATCGCTGTGTGTGTGTTTTCGGGTTACGTTTCCCAAATTTTGCTGTTCAAACTACCGCCCAAACGTTGTACGTTTGCTTTCCCCTCAATTGGAGGCGAGTCTATCATTTTCTTAGTATCGATGCCGTAATTTTCGCCGTTACGTTATCGTAGGAAGCTAGTTAAGGTTCGTGTGATCTAGTACAAACTAGCAGGGAACTAATATAAACCCGTATAAACTAGTATTAATTAGTGTAAACTATAATAGACTAGTAGAGGAACAATATAACCTTGTAGAGTGCTGTAAGGGCTTCAGTTTTGCTGTGTTCGGCTGACTTTCCGACATTTTTACCTCAAGTGCGAAAAAGCCGCCATCTTGGACAGCTTCCGTCCCGATACCGATTAACACGCCGTATGAAGGTTAATAACCGGAGATACGTTGCGCTAGGTCCCGCCTTTATTTTATTTTATTATCGTCTCGTTGAGTTTTGGGAGAAATTCCCTGGAATCGATTAGTTAATTTAGAATTAGTAAGTCGAGGGATTTGTTTTCGAGTAACTTTTGAAATATTCAATTCTTTTATATCTCAAGAGGGAGGGAGGCTGTAAAGCCGCTGGAATTCCAACGATCGCCGAGAGTATTGAAAGCATTAGGTAAGAAACTACCCTAATTGAATTCAAATTAACTGATACACCCCAAGTGACAAATAAAGTGCTGTTACACGTCATTCTCTCGCCTCAAGTTATTTGTTTTGTTTCTGTTATTTGTAAATAGAGTTTTCAGGTAATTTTGCTTATCGCTTTGTGACCGAATAAAAGAATCAGTAACATAGTCGGTTCGGATAACCCCGATTCACTTACTAAAGAAACTGGAAGGTCTCTCCAATTCCAGGCACTCAGATGTGATCTAGTTCTATAATTGGCGAGTGGCGCCTTGTTACTAAATTCTCGGACTTGAACCTACGTCGTTTCAATTGAACTAGTACGGCCTGGATCTATATCTTTATCATCAACTAAGTAGGTTATTCGAATGGTAACGATTAACTTCCGTATCGGTGACGTTTCCGACTTTTCTCATAATAGTGTCATTGTCTACCAAAAGTTTTGAAGCCAATAACACTTTGATTTTGTTTACGAAGGGCCACGTCGTTTGTTTTAAAGGTGTTTTTCGTTTTGTGTCAGCCGCTTGTTTTTGTTCGTCCTTATTTATTTTGCTGGTGTTTTTGATCGCATTGTTTTCATAGGTAATAGTCGTTGGTAATAGAAAAAAATGGCGATTGACATGTGGTGGAATGCTCTGTCGATCTATAGTTAAGCAGGTGGTAGTCTAGTTCTTGTTTCAGATCTCTATTTTCTACGTGGGGGCACAGTAGAGCTCTCTTAAGAGTTTTAACGCATCATGTCGTTAATTCATTAACCTCTGGCCAAGAAGGAGTTATTTTATGATGTTGTTTCATATTTAATTCGTCTAAGGAGTTTGTGAACTCTCTGCCATTGTATGGAGGCCCGTTATCGCTTTTTAGCATATGTGGTAGTCCAAACATAGCAATCGTTTGGTAACAGTTTCACAGTCAAGTGGAGAAATTACTTCCATAACTGGATACCTGTTATATTCATGTTATCTCATCATATCTTACCAAGTAAAATGCTGCTTGTTTCACTTGGTAATGTTTTATTGCACTAGCATGTGTCCAATGAGTTGGCACTTAAAAATCTGACACCCGGTACAGACTTATCAATAATTCGAAAACAAGGGGGTCGACCTCGACGATCCTACCATCACGAGCGAACGATGTTTCTGATGCTATTTATTAACGATAACTGGGGGTGAAGGAGGAGGAGGAGGAGGACGAGGACTATCTACCGTCGCCCCTCGGCGATTCAAAAACTTATTTCCTAAACGTCAAAACAAGAAGCAGATAATTGATCATATATAAGACTTCACCCTTCAACCCCGCGTGCGATACGGCGAAGCCTCCTCACCCCGAGACGATCGAGCCAGCTACCGTCGGAGACGCGACGAACGAGGTCAACTGCCATCAATGGCAGCTGTCAACTGATATACGATGTAATAACCGCGCGACGCCTTGATTATGATCCCATCCCTTTCGTTTAGACCGGGTCTTTCTCTCCCGGGGGTGGGGAAAGGAAAGGCAAGGAAATACGTTCGTTACCCCGATTCGATGATGAGGAGGTTATTAGATTGTCTCTAATTATCTCGGGGCGAGATGAATCGCGTACGGTTGTTGGGGTTGATTTAGGCGACGAACCCCGCCGGATTCAATCGGAGGTGGTTGCGGAAAAGTTACTGCATTTCTAATCTGTTGCCATCGACGATATGTTCGTAATCCTGGAAATGTGGGCGAAGAAAAACCGACGCCCTTCAAAGATTTCCCCGTCCCCTCGAAACTCCTATTAGCGTCATTAAATATTTAACGAAGGCGCTTTTGGAAGTTCCGATTCTCGGGAGGGGTTACCGCCGCCGCCGCCGAAAATCTCGCAAAACGGCGCGGCAACGGCAACGACGTCGTGCCGGTTAAATTGCGCGAAAAGCGGAAAATTCACAAAGGAAAAAGCGGGCCGGCCGTGCGTGAAATCCGGCGCAGACTTGCCGGCAAGCATCTCTGAACATTGATGACTGATTGCCTCAGTCTGGGCCGCAACATGTTTCTTCCATTTAATCTTAATTTTGCGCGTTCGCTTCGAATAACGCGGCAAAGAGGAGGAGGATGGGGACGAGAAGAAGGATGAAGCCCTCCTTTTGTTTGTCGTCGTGAAAGGGGGCCGCTCGATCTCTCCCTTCCGGTCCGGGGCTTGTTTATTAAAAAAAACGGAAAAAAAGAAGAAAAACGATGAAGAGGAAATTGAAAACGTGATGATGAGGAATAACGAATGTAGTCGCATTAAAACGGGAAAAAAGGCGGACAGATTTTCATTTTGAAAAATCCTTAAGCCGGATGGACACGTATAAAAGGATAACTTTTAAAGTTGTCGTATCTCCGTCTCTTATTATCTAAGTTTTTACCCTGGAATACTATCCGGGGTACAAGTTTACCCTAATCTTGCTAGAAACTGCTGTTATTTTTTGACAGATGACAGCACACAATCTTGGTGCCAGCTAATCTCCTATATGTACAGTTATGTTAAAAAGGTGGATGACGTGTTATCGTTATCCTTCCTATACTCACGCATACGGTCTGTGAGACCGACTTATATAGTATAGTATACGTCTTTCATTTTGACGTGAGTATAGGAAGGTTAAGTAGTGTAAATCGGACTGACGCTGTCACTCCTCCGAATTTTATTATTCAATGATAAATTGTCATTGATAAGTAAATTGGGAGAAGTGACAGCGTCAATCCGATTTACACTACTTAATGATAACACGTCATCCACCTTTTAACAAACTCTACTTATACGTACATTTCAGTTGATCTGCTACAATCGTTGCAGTAACACGTGTTTTTGTTTGATGTAAAATCTCTGTTTTGGATACAGGTGTGCCTACAAATACCTACTTTATCAGCAGAAGTTCAAGCTATACGCGTCATCCACCTGTTTAACAAACTCTAGCAATAAGTTCATACGTTTAGAGCATCAAACCAAAGTTTACCTCGAGTGCTCAAAGTGACTCAAAATTGGTACTATTCATTCACTTAGAGCCTAAGTTTGTCACAAGATGTGTTTTTGGTATATAACAAAAGTTAAAAATTTATTTTCTATGACTGTTGTATTGGGGTACACCTGAACTACAGGGTAGCAACATAAAATATTTTTTCCAGGGTTTTTTCCTAACTTTGTCCAATGCACCTACAACACATTTTGAACATTCGACTTGTATATGTCCATCATTCGCTAGAAACGCGGTTTTTAAACCCCAAATAAAATTTTTAGAAATAAATTACTTCAAGTAGCGTAACAGTGGCTCCACCTGTGTACCCGCGTACGACACCTGCGAATTACGCTCTCGTGAACGTCTTCCACGTACGTACGTACGTTTCTCGAATTGATTAGTTTCGAATCCGCGTCCAACAGGTATGCAGTTCGTTTACCTTTAACACCGTTCAGATGCGAACGCGTTCCTCTATTGGACAACAGATGGCGCTAATGGCTAGATTTGAATCTGCGAACTCATACAAAGTATTTATTTTAACTAATGCCGCAAATGTATTTATAAGGCTGTATGAGGTGTAAGTAAGTTAATGAGTGTAAAAAATAAATTAAAACAAAAAGAAATGGGTAAATCGGTTTTGTTTTGAGACCGCTGTCGTATTATCTCCGTGTGTTTACACGACGTTAGACGCCTTAATGGTAGCAGTAAATAAACACGTCGTATCCAAACATCCACTTGACCTTACTTAACTTATTGACCTAATTTTATTAGCGTGTACATTTCTTTGTTTGAACAGTAAATATACGTCTTTATTTTACTAACTAACTAACTAACTTTTATCCGCAATTTTAAAAATTCTGTTCGGGTTTTCCAGTGCTAGTACCAAAGAAAAAAAAATCCTTTACAAATGTTGGGTAGTAAACTATGTTTGAGAGCCAAAACTTTAATAAAATAAAATTTGGAGGAGGCAACTAACGAGTAACTGTGCAAAGCTGTGAAGTAAGCACAATAATCTGTGATGATAATTAAGCTTTGTCAATCGCAATAGCAAATTTTGTTTTATTTGTTATGAACTTTCTCCTTTAATTTGAGGGATAAGTTATGAAGAACACTTTATATATAAAGTCCGATTTTTGTTATCGATCCCGGAAATCTTTAATCTAGTTAAGATCAAGTTGACGCCGCGCTATGCATTTTAAGTTTAGTGCTTTTGTTATTAAGAAAAACTTCAGTTAGTACCAGAATTTTTTTCTCTTGTGTGAAATCAGTTATCCGATTTTCATTCGTTTCAAAAGGACGAGGGAAAAGTTCAATTGTTCGACGGTGAGTTCTCGAATCGAATTTTGGTGGTTGAGGGTGGTTCCTAGATATGTACTTGAAGATCTATTGTTAATGGCGGTCTTCGCTCCGCATCGATGGGATCTTCTTGTAACAATATCATTACTCATAATTAGAAAGCGAATAGTTTAGGGGATGACGTAAGTCTGCATACTCGCCCAGATAGAAACAAAGAAGGAAACAAAAACTAGTTCCCGATAAAGCGATCCGAGGCTTTCTCTCGAGGGCGTGCTAACTCATATCACTCCGTAAAGCATCCATTCCCTTACTGCCGGTGTCTTCTCAATTTCCTTTTATTTAATTTTTCCCTGCTTCGTATTGCAACTCTCCGTTCTTTAGTGATAATTGAGGTTCGACAAACGAGTGCATGATAAGTTATTAAGTAGTATAAACCGTACTGACGTGATTTCGGAAGGATGACAGCGTCAGTCCGGTTTACACTAGTTCACATATCAGAAATGCTGTATCGACCCACTTTTTGAATTACAGAAGAAAATCGTTAGTGATTCTTGTCGGGGTTCTTGTTGGGTTCGATCAGATTCTCTTTGCAAACAGAACGACATTTTTTTAAATTTCTTGCAGCTAACAGTGAGTTTTGAGCGTTTGAGTAAAGTTCTGGATTCGTCCAGAGAAAAGCCGCTAGTGTTTCTTATCGGGTTCGATTTGATTCAGTTTGTCAACAGAACAACAACTTTCTTTTTTAATTTCTTGCAATTAGCAGTAAGTTTTGTGGTTTTGGGTTAAGTTCTGGATTCGTTTCTCCTTTTTTCCGTTGTTTTCCTTCTTGCCTTGAAGGAAAACAGCGGAAAAAAAGAAGAAAAGAATCCAGAACTTTACCAGGCATACAGAAATCTTCGCACTTTGACACCAGAGGTCGTTTCTACATCCAACTAAAATTTGACCCCACCCTGAGGGAATTCCTCCTCCAGCAAGGAGATTTGTAAGGTGCCCAAAACGTCACGTACGATTTTGCTTCCTATCCTAGAAGACATAGTTGACATTTTGTCATTAAAAATCACCGATCTCGATCGGGTTTGAACCCGCGATGTTGAGATCTACAAACCGATTTATCACTGAGGCTCATAAGTTCTAGATTAGTATGGCCCTCCATACTAATTTTTGGTTGCGTCACATTCGCTGCAATAGTTGAATCAACAACGAATCGCTTTTACGCCCCGATAAAGTCACCTTGCTCAACATTTCACGATATAGGTGCGGGGAGATGGGAGAAGGGCAAAAGGTGAAGAAGGTGAAAAGACGCTGTACTAAACGTTGAGTCTAGAATAGATAAAATCAACACATGAGTTGCTAGAAATTTTTGAACTTCCAGCTCGATGATCTGCTGTTCCCCAGCGTAACACCTTGCTTTTCTTAAAAAACTCCTTTTTGCAATCTTCTGGATGATTTTTGATTGAATGAACTAACATTATGAACACCTACAACTTAACAATTTCATTTCTTCAAGATGTGGTTCCACGTTCTACAAAGCTTGATGGCTTGCTGTATTACAGCTCTTCAACTAACTTCCTTGTAAGAAGACCTTTTCCCTGGAATCCTTGAAATGGCTTTAAATTAGACGAGGTCATTGTATTTCATCAAATTGTAGTTTCTTGCGCATTACATCCCAGCTTCATGGCTTGCTGTACTCAAGTTTGTCAACTAGCTTCCTCCTAACAAGACCTTTTTCCTAGAGTTCCTGGAATGGCTTTGAATTGAACGAGGTCATTGTATTTCATCAAGTTGTAGTTTCACGCTTGTGACGTCCCAGCTCGATGGTTTACCCTACTCTAGTTCTTCAAACAACTTCCTTGTAAGAAGACTTTCTCTGGAGTCCCTGGGCATGGCTTTGAAATGGACGAGGTCACTGTCTTTCATCAGGTTGTAGTTCCAGGCTTGTCACGTCCCAGCTCAATGGCTTGCTGTTCAAGTTCTTCAAAATTCTTCTAGAAAGGCCTTTTTCAAGAAGTCTTTGGAATAGCTTTGAAATGGATTAGGTTATTATGTTTCTTCAAGTTGTAGCTACACGCTTGTGACGTCCCAGCTCGATTCAAGTTCTCCATCTTCCTTCTAAGAGAGGTTCATTTCCAAAATCTGTTGGGATGGTGTCAGGTTACTCAGGTTATTATGGATACTTCCAGCTTACCAACTTAAATTCATCAAAGTGTAGTCCTATGTCCGTCATATCCAAGCACGACGAGTTGGACGGCTTTTCCTTCAACTTAGTTTCCTCTGAGAGGGCTTTTTTACAATCCTTGGAATTATCTTCCGAGTTCGTCCCATGACCACCAAAGATGACAAGCTGAACCTCAGATGGAACACTCCTCTGTCTGAGGAATGAGTTGAGGCGAATTGAGAAAAAAATCCTCTTTAGTCTAAAGATGAATCTCCACCAACTCCATCCCCCAAATATTTGGCGCGCCATCGACCAGATCTACGTACACCACCAATCATTCGACTTCCTTACAAAGAAATTCCTCGCATCCCACGCGCTCTTTATCTCTCTTAACATCGACCGAGTTTGCATCATATTCCGGCTTCGAATCTACCACCGCCACCACCGCCGATACTGGTGTACATACGATCCCCCGAATTTGCATAAGGCCGCGCTAACAGCGGCAAACGGAGGATGAAGGAAAGTTGGTTAAACGTTCTCGTTACGCAATTAGCGCGCGCACGCCGAGATTAACGATTACCGGAGTCCTTTCAATCGTTATCAGGTCGACGGGCCGTTTCGCAAGAACGGCGGTATTCGACGCGACCGCCGTTGCTGCTCACAATGCCTTCATAATACAACGATCCTGAGATAAGCGGCGGGCTTAATTAGAGATTTATTCGCGGACGTCGCGAATTCCCGCCCCGAAGCAGACGGCGTGTTCGTGGCGTTCGCGAGATCGAGAGAGAGAGAGAGAGAGAGAAAAGGAAAAGGTTCGTAGATATTGTCGATAAGTAATAAAAGTGAAAATGATGTAGGAAATATGCGTCGGATTTCTCCTTAGCTTCCAGGTGTAGGTCGATTGGAAACGAGGGATAGGTAAGAAGCTCGTATTGGTATTGCAACACGCGAGTAACATTTCTAAAACACTCCAGTTACAGCGCAAGACTTGTTTCTGGTGTTCTGGGTATAGTTTCGGATTAGATTAGATCAACATGGATCGTTTCAGTTTGCCAATGTCATGCTTCCAAAGTGTGGTTCCACAACGACGAAATCTCAATAGGTCATTGTACTTCATCTCACCAACTTGTTTGTCCAAAAAATTTTTCTTGGAACCCTCTTGAGGTCAATGTAGACTAGATTATATCATCAGTTGTCCTTCTCTAACGTATATTTGCTTGCCCTTCACATCGAAATTTGATGGATTATTTTATTCCAGTTTTTTCAACTAAAATGTCTTCAATGTCTTCAAATGTTTTCCTTCTGGTATTCGTGGAATGGTTATAGTTTGAGCAAAGTCGCTAAAGGTACGCAGTTTTTGTTGTTCATTCTATTCAGGCGTAGTTTCATTCCTATTTCATTCCTCTGACATCCATGCCCGATGACTCCCTGTACTCCAATTTGGTACCTAGCTTTCCTCAGAAGCTTTCCTTGAAAGCTTAGATTGGATTAGATCATTACGGACACCTACACCTTAACCATTTCATTTCTCCAATCGGTGGTCCCACTACCATCACATCCAAGTTCGATGACTTGATGTCCTCAACTTTGGCAAATTACCGCCCAAAAAGAGCTTCTGTCTGGAACCTTTAGGAGGGTTTTAGATCAGCCAGATCATTACGGAGACCTCCAGCCAAACAAATTTATTTCTTCAAAGCGTGGTTCCATTCCCATCATATCGCAACTTGATGGCTTGCTGCAGTTCAGTTGAGCATCTTACTTTCCTCAAAAGGCTTCTTTCTGGAACCGTTGGAATAATTTTAGATTGTATTAGGAGTTTATGGACACCTTCATCTCGATAATTCCATTTCTTCAAGGCGTGGTTTTATTCCCATCACACACAAGCTCGATGACTTGCTGTATTCCAGTTTAGCATCTTACTTTCCCCAAAAAGTTTCTCTCTGGAACCTTTATGAGGATTTAAGATTAGCTAGATCATTTTGGAGACCTCCAGCTAAACAACTTTGTTTCTTCAAAGCGCGGTTCCATTACCACCATATCGCAATTTGATGGCTTGCTGCACTCCAGTTTAGCATCTTATTTCCTTCAAAAATCTTCCTTTTAGAACCCTTGGAATGATTTGAGATTGCATTAGAAGATAATAGACCCCTTCATCTCGATAATTCCATTTCCTCAAGGCGTGGCTATACTCCCATCACATCGAAGTTCGATGACCTGCTGCACTTCAGTTTGGTATCTCGAGCTCCTCAGAAAGCGTCTTCCGGAACCCTTTGCAAGATTTTAGACCGGATCAGATGATTATAGACACCTCCAGCTTAACAACTGCATTTCTTCAATGTGTGGTTCCACTCCCATCATATCGCAACTTGATGGCTTGCGGCACTCCAGTTTAGAGCATCTTATTTCCTTCAAAAATCTCCTTTTTGGAACCCTTGCATTAGGAGCTTATAGACCCCTTCATCTCGATAATTCCATTTTTCAAGGCGTGGTTATACTTCCATCATATCAAACTTCGATGACCTGCTGCACTTCAGTTTGGTATTTTGAGCTCCTCAGAAGTCTTCTTTCTGGAACCCTCCGCAAGCTTCTAGACCGGGTCAGATAATTAGAGATCTCCAGCTTCACAACTGGTATCTAAGCTTGATGGCTCATTGTACTCCGATTTAGACAGCTCCGCCTCTGAAATTTCATCTCTTCAAGTTGTCGTTCCACTCTCATCACATTCAAGGTCGATGGCTTCGGGTAATACAGTTTGATAATCTACTTTCCACAAACGTCGTCCTTCCAGTATCCTTGGGATGGTTTTAGTCTAGACTAGGTCATTCCAGACAGCTCTGGCTTAATAATTTCGTTTGTTCAAGTTGTCAGTTCACCCTCAATCATATCCAAGCCCTATGGCTTGGTTTACTTCAGTTTGACAATCTAGTTTCCTCAAACGTCGTTTTTCCAGTATCCTTGGGATGTTTTTAGTCTATACTAGGTCATTATAGATAGCTCTGGCTTAACAATTTCATTTCTTCCAGGTGTCGTTCCACTCCCATCACATCCAAACTCGATGGGTGTCTTGTACTCCAGTTTGACAATCCTCTTCCCTCAAACGTAGTCTTTCCAGTATTCTTGGGATGGTTTTAGTCTAGAGTAAGTCATCTTTAACAGCACATATCCAAGCTCGATAGCTTGCTGTGCTTGAATTTTTCTAGTATCCCTGACTTCGTTCTAGTCTAGCTTAGGTCATTATAGACAGTTATGGATTAACAACTTCAGTTCCTCAAGGTGTCGCTCTATCCCCATCACATCCAAGCTCGATGGCTTCCTGTACTCCAGTTTGACACCTCGCTTTCTTCAAATCGCTTCTTTCCGGAACTCTTGGGAGGATGTTAGATTGAATTAGATCATTACAGATACGTTCATCTTGCAAGGTGTGGTCCAATGCCCATCACACCCAAGCTCCTGCACTCCACTTTGGCAATTTATTTCCTTTGAACGTCGTCTTCTTAATATCCTGGAGATGGCCTTAGACTGGATTAGATCGTTATAGACACCTCTGGCATAACAATTGCAATTCATCAAGTTGTAGTTTCACAGAGGTCATTACAAAGCTCGATGCCTTGCTGTACTCTACTTCCCCAAGTAACTTTCTTATAAGAAGATTTTTTTCTGTAGTCTTTGAGATGGTTTTAAAGTGGAAGAGGTCATCATGTATACTTGCCAACTTAATTTCTTCGATTTTGCACGCCCGTCATATCGAAGCTTGATGGCTTGCTCCACTTGTCTTCCAACCTTGTTTGCCCTTAGAGAGCCCTTTTCTGGAACTTTTTGAATTGCCTTAGGTCATTGTAGATATTTCTGGCTTAACATTTTCATTGCCTCATGGCGAAGCTGTGCATCCATTAGAACGTAGTTTAAAGACTGACTTCATACCAATGTCCAGCATACTCTGATCTTACCTCCCATAGATATAAGATTTCGTGTAGATTTCAAGGCCAATACGTTCATCCACTTTGTTACCAACCAATCACGTAATAGCGCAATCCGTCAATTGTATCATGGACCCCATCTTGCCATCTACGTAACTATCTTTCGCTCCTATAATCAAAATCCTCCAAAAGAAAATAACCGATTTAATAAACTCCATAATACCCCATTTCCTCCGATCACAAAGCCGACCTGTCGTCGTCGAGCCAATCCCACCCTCGTCCGACAACGCCGACGCCATCGCACACAAACGGAGAGAGATTCGATCATTAACCTTTATCGCGTAATGGATGATCGTGAAGGATACTTTATGTCCGTTAATAGCGTCTTCAACGGGATATTTAATGACAGCGTCGAGGATACGACGGTTAGGGGTTGGAGGGTCGTGCTGCTTCCGACGACAATTAGGGCCGGAGAGGGCGAGAGCGCGTTGTTTCAGCGTGCCGCGGTTTAATTGCGGCCGTTAGTTTTCGGGGGTGGGAACGCGTCGGATGAGGAGGAGGGTCTAACACGTCCTTTAATGTCTGAACGCGTCCGTAACGATTGATAAAGTCGAGATAATTGCGCGCGTTAGGCGTACGTAGATAGAAGGGACGTGCGTGACGTAATTGCGTTTATTTTTTTTAAAAGATGTTTGTGAGTATCGAGGTTCGATTAAATTGGTGGAAATCAAATGGAAAATGAGGCGAAGGTGGATGAGATGGGAGGAGAATGATTAATATACCTGCCTACCTGGATTATTGGACGTTGCACGGCTTATTCAGCATTGGATGGGAGGATGAAAGACGAACTACTATATCTGCGTTTCGGTCTTGGGTATCTTCAGGGCGACTGGGATTGGTAACTAAAGAAACCAGCAATACAGGGGAAGAAGGTTGCAAGTCAGCAATGAGTTACTTCCCGTGAAAGTCTCTTAGTATACCATGATGTAGTACTGACATAATCTCCTCGGAAGGTACAGCAGATGATGACGAAGAAGTAAGGCGGAGTAACCGATGCAATTTTATGATCTAATTTGTAAGCGGCTGGTATGTGGGAATCACCCAGACAAGCACCTAATCTTTCGTCGATACTCGAAGGAAATGGCAAGCTCAGAAATTACGTATTACAACAACGTACATGAAGCGGTCGAATAATTCCTGCACGTACACGTGCGCAACAGTTATAGCGAAGTATTGCGTATTTCTTTTGAAGATCATCAATCCCTTTACTGGAAAAACAATCGAGAAAAGGTCGATGCTTACTATACTTCGTTCTCACCGTTTCCTCAGGATAACCTCAACTCGGCATTTCATCCACGACAGCGAAAATTTCCTCCCTTTCGCCGCCACGAACTTCTCGCCCTAACACACGCACACAAAGGACTCGGATTCTCTAAAAGAAGTTCCCGACCTTAAAACGACGGCGGGCACTATTTCCTCTTCGCGACTTTTTTACCGGAACGGCAACGGATTCGCCGACTCGGAACCGTAACATAAAAATCGAATCTCGCGCGCCAATCCTTATCAATTCGGCCCCTTGAGCGAGCACGATAAATCGTCACGCATCGCGACCCGCCACTACCATCATCATCACCACCACCGTCGTTCGTTCTGGGCTCGCTGCTAAAAGGTTCGGGAAGATGATTCACCAATCCGAGTTTTCGAGAGCGCGCTATCGATCTTAGGGCGCTAATTAACAGCGCCCGAAAGTTATTATTATTTCCTTTCGATCTTGTTGTTTCTTCTGGGGTAAAATGCCAGGTTCGAGACGTGCCCCGCCCTTTCCTGGCGCGTTACGCAGAGCGATCGGTAATGATACGAAAGAGGCTCGAGTTTTATGAATCGCTAATATTCGTGCCGTGGTTTTTCCCTGCTCCACGGGCTATTTTCGAAAGGCCGCAGGTATGCGCTATTGTGGCGGGTACGGATGAATGAAGACCATGTGGCGTATTCCGGACACTTCGGCGATGCGTGGAGAACTCGGTTTGAATAGCTGGAAATGATTTTTCGATCGGTTTATGTGCGATATGTCGAAATCGGTGTCGGAATAGGAGAGCTAATATTAACGCGATTGTCGAATGATGTAACGCGAGAGCACGATTGCTGAGGAATTTAATGGTTGCGTTGTGATTTGATGGTGGCGCCATCTTGAAGAAGTCAGGAAAGTCGCAAATTTAACGAGCGAAGCTTAAACATGGCGGTAGTCGTAAGCAGACTGGGCAAATATGCGGTATGATAATCATACCGCATATTTGGCCAGTCTAGAAATATGCGGTATGATGAGGCATCTGCTCTTTATCCTCTATAATATAATATCACATTATGAATACGACAAATGACTCATCATACCGCATATTTGCCCGGTCTAGAAATATACGGTGTGATGAGTAAATCTGTCATTTGTCCTCCGTAATATAATATTACATTGTGAAAAGGACAAATGACTCATCATATCGCATATTTGCCCACTACAGAAATATGCGGTATGATGGGTCATCCGTTCGTTGTCCTCTGCAATATAATATTACATTTGTGAAAAGGAAAGATGACTCATCATACCGCATATTTGCCCAGTCTAGAAATATGCGGTATGATAAGTAAATCTGTAATTTGACCTCTGCAATATAATATTACATTGTAAAAAGGACAAATGACTCATCATACCGCATATTTGCTCACTACAGAAATATGCGGTATGATGGTTCATTCGTTCGTTGTCCTCTGCAATATAATATTACATTCGTGAAAAGGACAAATGACTCATCATACCGCATATCTGCCCGGTCTCAAAATATGCGATATGATGAGTTATCTGTTCTGTGTCCTCTGCAATATAATATTACATTTGTGAAAAGGACAGATGACTCATCATACCGCATATTTGCCCAGTCTAGAAATATGCGGTATGATGAGTAAATCTGTCATTTGTCCTCTGTAATATAATATTACATTGTGAAAAGGACAAATGACTTATCATACCGCATATTTGCCCACTACAAAAATATGCGGTATGATGGATCATTCGTTCGTTGTCGTCTGCAAGGTAATATTACATTTGTGAAAAGGACAAAGACTCATCATACCGCATATTTGCCCGGTCTCGACATATGCGGTATGATGAGTTATCTGTTCTGTGTCCTCTGCAATATAATATTATATTTGTGAAAAGGACAAATGAGTCATCATACCGCATATTTACTCAGTCTAGAAATATGCGGTATGATGTGTCATCTGTCCTTTGTTCCCTGTAATATAATATTACATTGTGAAAAGGATAAATTTTCCTATTATAGAAGTATGCGGTATGTTGAGTCATCTATCCTTTGTCTTCTGTAATATAATATTACATTGTGAAAAGGACAAATGACTCATCATACCGCATATTTGCCTAGTCTAGAAATATGCGGTATGATGAGTAAATCTGTCATTTGTCCTCTGTAATATAATATTACATTATGAAAAGGACAAGTGACTTATCATACCGCATATTTGCCCACTACAAAAATATGCGGTATGATGGATCATTCGTTCGTTGTCGTCTGCAATGTAATATTACATTTGTGAAAAGGACAAATGACTCATCATACCGCATATTTGCCTAGTCTAGAAATATGCGGTATGATGAGCCATCTATTCTTTGTCCTCTTTAATATAATATTATATTATGAAAAGTTTGAACTACTTATGTTTGTTTCGTCTTTATCGGGACACGTCAGAACGGTGTAAAGTCGGTCCGCAATTGACAATGGGAATTGATATGGGAAGGAATTCGTCAAAAGTGAAAAAGTGAACCCAACTTCCGCTCGTGCGAAATACTAAATACTTCTGCTGCGCGGAAGATGGGGCCACAATTTTGGTCGAATCCATATCTGAGGATCTGACTAATCTCGATAAGGACGAAACTAGTTTAGTCTGCGATTACGGTTCGCGATTAACAAAGCATAATTCCTTTTCTGGATTATCGACATATGCCAATTGTGCTTGCTGAGTAAGCTATTGCACAAATACTTGGTAGCTGCCCATTAACGTACCTCATTTGATCAAGTCATTCAGATTTTGTTTTATTAAAATGTTGGGGTTGACCCTTGTATCTCTGCGTCCACTGTTTCCTGTCTTGTGTTAGTCTCCGTATGTCCTCCCATGGCATTCCTTTTATTCTGATTCCTGTCAATCCATCTGGCTCTTGATCTTCCCCTTCAATTTTCTCCGCATATTCTTATTTCGAACACTCGTTTTGTTAGTCTCACGCCTGTCATCCTACTTTCGTGATCATAACCATCTAAGTTGTCCTTCTATGATTTCTTCGTTTATAGTATTTATTTTCAATTCTCCTCGAGAACCTCATTTCCATGGCGTTTATTCTCGATTTTTCCCTCTCTGACAGTGTCCATTGAGTTACAATTGTATAATAATAAATCTAATCACATCTACACGTTGCATATTTAGGTGGTGTTCGTGGCTTACGTTTTTTGAATACTTTCTTGTCTCCGTTCATCAGATGGAACCAGCAGTATGGTGATGGATTCTAAGATGATGAACGCGTCTATAACGGCTGGTTGTTTATCGCGTTTATCGCGCAAGTGCTATACCGTACTGACGAGTCCTAAAAGGACGAAACCGGCCCACGGTTGCAGTCCGCGATAAAGAAAGCATAATTCCCTCCGTTGATAATCATTGATATATGCAATGTCGGCTGCAGTGCAGTCCTTGCACAACTTTCTATGAAACCTCAGTGAGGTCATTTATGTAGAATTTTATTTTTCTACTTTTTCTTTTCCATATGCAACTCTCTCCAAGCTCTTGAAATTATTTTTCTAATGAGTACTTCTTTCTTTGTACGTATCGTGAAAAGTACCTAATTTTAAAGTAGTAGAAATCAAGGATTAGCTAAAATATTCCTTTTCGGGGGATCGAACACTTCATTTCTATTTATGTTGTTACCAATCCGTAAATCTCAGCAATACATGCAAATTATCCCGCTACTAATTGCTACCGGACAAGCATACAGAAATCTAATTTTAGAAACGCGTAAATCCATTCACGAAATGTCCCAACACCTGTTCGCGTCTGCAACGCCTCTAAACTTAAATATCAATCCACTTATCGCTCGATCTACAACATGCATACATGCTCGCGCCGTTTTTCCCTATTTCTCCGCAATTAACATTTCCTCATTCTGCGCCGCGCTATCCTACGTTCGCGGTATAAGGCAACGCGAACATGCATATTTCATAAAACGCTCGCGAGCCGCGGAGAGCGCGAAGGAGAGAAGGGCGGCGAAGGGAGGGAACGGGAGGAAAGATTAAAAACTCGCCTCTCTCTCTCTCTCTCTCTCTTATGTAAGTCATTAATCTCTCTCCCGACGCGAAGTAGATCATATAAATATAATGAAGTTAGCCTCTATTCTGGCTTACGACACCTCACCTATCTCTTCAAAGCGAACGAGGTAGAAATGAATTTATTAGAAGAGCGACTCGCCAGAGATAAGGCCCGTCGTATCGAGATCGCCGTGTGCAGTTTCTAATGGAGGCATTTTTCTCGACGTCAGGGCGTACGGATTCCTGTTAATTGGAGTTCGTTTCGCCGCAGGAATGCTCGCCGTAATGAGAAGTAAACATGCTTCGAGGTATTATGATTGATCACGGCTGCCGTATTCGATAGCTACGACGATTCGATTTGAATAATAGGAAGTTTAGCTGATTCAGAGCGATTCGATGTGCACTCCTCGTTATGGAAATTGAGGATTTTTCGATCGATGGGAAAAGAACTTGTTTAAGAAGTTTTCCGATGTTGCTTCACCATGAATTTATCAAAAAATTGGAAGTTCCCCTTACCACACCTTTCGGGAATAATTCCAGATACGTATTTCGCCAACTCAGTTGCCATCCTCAGTGGAAAACTGGGGGAATTCAGTATCACTAACAATATCCGGTTAACGCCCACGCAACGAGCACTGTACAGGTATTAAGCGCAAAGCGCAATGAACATCACACACTGAACGCTTGCGCAAAACACATCACAATAATGTTGACAGCCAACAGCGAAGGATAGTGTAGAGCTTAGGGCGCTGCACACCCCGCCAATGGGAAACTGGACAGCTAAGAAAGTTACGATTGTTTTTACACTGTATCGGTCTATAAACCCATGAAATTTCAGTTAAATGACTCACTTGTAAACTGGGGAAATATGCAATATAATGTGTCATCTGTCCTTTTCACAATATAATATTATAATACAGATGACAAAGGACAGATGACTCGTCATACCGCGTATTTGCCCATTTTACTGACCAGTATGACCTAGTAAGTGGTCGTTTGTAAAAACAGAAAAGGCACCCCTCGTAGCTTCCAGAATTTGTTTAAGAGCACTTGACTTATCTTTTCTTTCGATATAGATGCCTCCATCATACACCAATGTTTAGCAATACGAGGGGCGCTCTTTATTTTTCGGTTGAAAGTTTAATTTAAAGTTTAGTTTAAGTTTTAAGTTGTGTTCCATTTAAAACTTGTGGCCGACAAGGAACACCGGAGCCATTGAACATTTTTCGAATATTCCAGACATATTCCTTTCCTGCGATTGATTTGTACATACCTGATTTGTGCAGGTTGTGGCTGGAACCAGCGTCAGAGGTTGGTTAGACGGTTCTATGGACTCCCAAAACTGGTTGAAATTAATCCGAAGCACCCATAGCAAGAGTTCCTGTAACGTGAGACACTTTCTGCAAGGAGGCCAGGTAAGAACTAACGAAAAAATATAATTTTAAAAGGCGCCAATTTTTTGGTAATTTCGTGTCCGTTTTCTTCAGTTTTTTTTTTTAATTTCTAAACACAAATCTTCCGTTTTGATCGTACACTTTTGATCTATTTAGATTTTTCGCCAACGTCACCCATTTTTCTCCTTAGATCTTTGTATGTGAGACAAGCGCAAATCGCGCTTCTCTCTTCACCGGCAACGTTTGAGAAAGATAGTCAAAAGAATAGATTTTCTTTACTCCTACGACAAAACAATGATCTCATGCTACAGTTCTTGCTGTATCTCTGTCTCATTCTTTCAATGATATCGCGCCCTGCGCAGTAACGATCTTTTCGCCTCTTAGGAGTAAACGGTTAGACTATATTCACGATTTTAGTCAAATTCAAAGTTTTTTGTGGTTCATGTTACATCTCTACAGTCTCAGTTGGATCAAAGCTTCGTTCCAGTTCGTCATTTTCAGAACTGTATTCCCAGCTCCCTTCAGGTCCCGATCTATCGCCTTCATCTTTGTCGTTTTTGCTCAATCTCTTTGCCATATTTCCACGTTTCCTTTATTGATTATTTGGTTTGAAGCCTACTCCCTTGGGAATCTATATCTCTATAGATGGCCCAATCATCTACTTCTTTGTACATACTTATTTTTACACATATTCATTTTCTTCTTCTTTACGTAGGGAAAGTATGTACTAAGCTTCTTTGGATGTGAATCTCCTGAATTCCTTTCTTTATTTTTTGTTCGAAAGAACCGAAATCATCGCCATTTTTTCCACAGCTTTGGTACGAAATCGTACTGGACGTTGCGGCCGGCACCGAATTGCTTCTGGAGCCCAAAGAACCGCTCAATTTACAAGATATGTTCGGAGATTCGACGTCTGCCGATGAACGATCCGATCGCGAAACAGGTAAGATAAAACTGCTAAATTCTGGTTTAGATGTACCGTTGGATCGTTAATTTTTTCCTCGCCTTTAAAAGTGCATTTCAGATCTTTTCACTTTGGAAAATCTCGACGGTTTTGATTGCCTAATATTTTCCGCGATACACGCCGTCCTATTTGCAAGTTATCGATTTTATTATTATCGAGAAATTCCCGCGCGAATAAAATATTTTCCTGGCGCGCTCAAAACTGTTACTACCAGCTACTTCCTGCGATAGTTGCTAATCATCGGACTGATAAGAGAGAAAAAAAAATCCTGCGAAGTGTAACTTTTAAATTTGCCATACCTTTTCGAAGCGTTTCCTATAACATTTGTAGGATTTATTTGATGAAGATTAAAGTACAGGTTGAATTATAGAAATATATGGAAAATACACTTGACTTCCTCCTTCCTCCGCTCCCACACATTTATGTATGTTCAGAAAATGTATAAAGGCGAGTCGTTTTTCTAGTTATTTTGTATAATGATTTGTTCCAAAGAAAAATTAGCAGTTTCAATCAAAACTAAATAAAACTTTTTTTTTCTTTAGTAAATCTGAATATTCTAGCAAATTTATATACGTGTATTCTCGAAAACGGTTATCCCCTCTGGATTCTCGAAAAATTTGGAAGTTAAAACACCGCCAGCGTGTGTTAAAACTTTCAAAATTGACTTACTACTCCTTGGTGATATTTTTGAAATTTCTTCTTTTCGTTAATATCGGCCAACTGACATCAATTCTATCGTCATTACTATTCTTACTTGAATCCTTCTTAATTGCGCCTTTAAGGACGCTACCAATTCCTCTTCCTTTAATATCATTGCCATATTTAATGCATACTGTAGTATAATAATACACGAATGGTTAATTACCATTAGAAAATTCATCATTGATTACAATTCAAGATATCAAATTCACAATTTATGTTGGGGTTATGGTCTTCATTTGACATTTCGTATAGCTTTGGGGTTGTATTTATACCTTTTCGACACCACGCCCACCACCTTTAGAGCATTTTATTCCCCTACGGGTGTTATCTACTTATTTCAAGTCCATCTCGAGACGTTTAATGGGAGAAAGAAATGGAACTAGAAATAAAATTATTAATTATTATAGAACGCATCGATTAAAAGATAGAAAAGCATTGAGACACATACATTCAACACTTTCACGTCAAATGAATTCCTAATAACCACTGGATATAAATAACCAAGGATACATGGACATTAAGATTACAGGTTTCTATAACAACGTTACGCCTTGGATGCACTGAGGTCATGGTGAATTAAAGTTTTCGTTTCGGGGACAACGGAGAAAGACAGCAGTGTAGTCCTGGTCTCAAAAAATAAAAGTTTTTCTTGCTTAACGACGAATTAATTGACAATATAGAAAAGTCAATAAATAAGTTTAAAAATATATTTCGAGTAAACGTGTTTTAAGAAGAAGTATTAGTGAATAAGAGAACCTCGCCGTACGGAAGAAGAAAGAATTTATAAAAGGGAAGAATCCATAAGGCTGCGTCGAGAAAAGAAGTGAAGAGAGGAACCGTCAACGAAATTACACTTTCACATACACTTACACATTAGGGAAATATTACTATTTTATGTTCAATATTTCCCAAAATTTATTAAATTAAATTTGTTATAATTTATGCTTTTTATATCATTATTTACGGACTAGACCGGAGCAATTTACTTCGAAGAACATTAACTAAATTCTCAGTACAATACACACTTTTGTTACTTACATAATCTTCCAGCGCCGTTTCTCAACAGCACCTTCTCATTTCTCGATTTTTCCACCGTTCGCAAACTTATCAGTCTCCCTTTCATTTAGAAAACTTCGCTGCGATATCGTTTCTCTAATTTTTCGCATAATTTCCTGCAGGTGTGTGCGGCTCTCAAGTCGTTTCTTTCGCTCCCATTAATCAAAAGGCGAGTATCCCCGGTACGATATCTACGACTATTTCGAATACGAGATCGAATAACGACCGTATTTAGCCGTCTTAATGCCCGCCTAACGCCCGGAGAAAGTCCGAGCCGCGAATTAACAATCGACGGAATATCGAAAAATCTGAATATCGTCGGCACGAGCTGAATGCCGCAGTTGAATTGATCCGCGTCGGCCAACGAAGAAAAGCTAAAAGTTAAAAAGGAAAGGAAATAGAGAAAGAGCGGAAGTCGATCGTCGCGGCGCGCTGACCCGCGGCAATCGTGAACTATCGACACGTGCACGAGGACTTAGTTTGTCTCCGTTCTATTCTTTTCCGAACGATTTTCGTCACACGCGCACAGGATAATTGCGAACGAACCGAAATCGTCGGGGTCGAAAACGCGCGTGTTTCGATCTGAGGGGTCGATTTGATTTGATTCGCCGGTGACCGGAAGACATCGTGACCATATCCGGGAGAGGTAGCACCTGGAGTCGGGGCCGACGGACCTCTTGACTTCATTTGACGCGATAATTGGTCGAAAGAGGCGGAAGAACGGTACGTTGTGTTTATGTGATTTTATTAATTATCTTCGTCGAGGATTGTCGAGAGGGTTAGGTGTTTTGATTTCCGGTCGGGTCGGAAACCACCAGCTGCAAAAGGATCTAAGCATTGCCATTTTGTTGGAGCATATCGTGCAGCATATTAGCTCAACGATCGAACGAATAGAAGGATCTGCCAAATCGTAGATCAAACAGTTCGGTCGCGTTTTGACCACCCTTCAAGTTGAGAGTCTGTAGGACCTAGGGGCGTCTGAATACGTACAGATGAACTAACAATTTCAAGAACGACCATTCGTAGGAGCAAAGTGACTTTTTGGTCCGAGTTAAGGGTGTTTGTTACCTCTTTTCAAATTTCGGTTAATTTTTTTTTTTTTAATTGGTTCCAAAAATATTTTGAAAATTGTATAGTAAGTCTAGGATAGATGGACCATTTCTTAAAAATGATTCGTATCTTTGTTAATAATAATAATAATAATAATAATAATATTTATTTGTGCCAACAGAAAATTCCAAGGACACTAACTAACAAAAGATAAGAAAAGAAAACGTGTATGATTACATATTAAATAATTACAATCATCATAATTTATTGAAAAAGATATCAATATAAACTGGTTTCTGTAATAATTCTGTGATAATAATAATAATAGTAATAATAGTAATAATAATAATAATAATAATAATATATTTAGTACCCACAGGAAAATCCCAATTACAGGTAAAATACATTTCATAAACTAATATTAAATCTATATATCATCACAAATCAAATCAAATCAAGCGCAGCAAGCAAACACTTGGCAATGATACACACAATGCTGGAATGAATACGTGTCTAAGCAAGTTGACTGAAGTGGTGGCATGCATGGTTCATTATACAGGTCAACGTATCGGCGAATATGTCGCAAACTCCGGATATCTGATTGAAGTAGGCACACAATAGCGATATAGGAGATCTTACTAAAACGTTAGTCCTATTCGCGTCAATGTAAAAGGTTGACAAACATCTAGAGTTAGACCTAGGTACATGAAAATTTAGTCTGTTTAACAACATTGCACAGTCAACCCCACCGTGTATCAGAGAAAAGAGGAACTTTATTAGAACGACTATCCTCCTGACCTGTAAGGGTAAAGCGTTGAATCTAGCAAGTAGTAAATTATGGTTATAACCTCTCACCGGGTAACAACCCTCAGCCTTAAGAAATAAAAATTTAAAAAATTTTCTTTGAACACACTCGATCAGTTGAATATGGACATTATAAATCGGGAACCATATAAGAACAGCATACTCAAGTCTAGACCGAATAAGAGAAGCGAACAAAATGTAAATGGTGCGTGTGTTTCGGAAGTCTCGACAATTTCGAAATATGAAACCATAAATTTTAAAGCAAGTGCTAACCACATTGTGCACATGACCAGTAAACGATAATCTTGCATCAAATAAAACACCTAAATCCCTTATTGAAGTAGAAACCCTTAGAGCAATATCAGATATTTGGTAGGAATATACGATTGGTAGGGTTTTTCTTGTGTAAGTAACTACTACACATTTCGCTATATTCAATGCAAGTCCATTAGAATCACACCAGCAAGATATACAATTTAAACTGCTCTGCAGCGACAAGCAATCCTGGATGGAACCCACGGCTGTATAGAGCTTCAGATCATCCGCAAACATTAATTTTTCACAATACACATTGTCCAAGATGTCATTAATAAAAATTAAAAATAATAGTGGACCTAAGTTCGAGCGCTGCGGTACACCTGATGTCTGATCAAAAGACTGGGAAACATAGTTTCGATACCTGACAGAAAATGTTCTTCCAAATAGGTAAGAGTGCAGTAAGCTGACCAGGGACGCAGAAAAACCGTAGTGCTTCAATTAATGGAGCAAGACATAGTGATCAATACGATCAAACGCTTTCTGAAAGTCTAAATTGATCGCATCCACCTGGCCTCCACTATCCACAACCTCCGACACAAACTGGGTAAAGCAAGCTAAGTTTGTAACAGTTGATCGCTTTGGTATGAAACCATGTTGAAGTGGTGAGATATAGTTTCTAATTGCAGAATACAAATGGTTATGAAGAATCGTCTCAAAGATTTTAGAAAATTACAAAGCAAAGATATTGGCCTATAATTTTGTACGTCTGATGAGTCACCCTTTTTCAAAACTGGGCTGACGTATGCGGTTTTCCAGATAGCGGGAAAATTGGAAGTCTGCAGTATTAATGCAAATATGCGATGCAGAGGAGCAGCAAGCACAGGCGCGCAATCCCTCAAAATGAAGCTTGGGATTGAATCAGGCCCCGACGTATTAGTGTTTTTGGAATGACGTAAAACATGTTCGATATTGTCTAGAGATAACATTGGAACCGTAATGATCGTATTAGCAAATTCATTAAGTATTGGTAAATGCTGATTTTGAGATGCAATGTAGACAGTGTTAAAATATTGTCCAAAGGCTTCTATAATAGTCTCCGGGGACCTGTACTCCCTGTCCTAGTCCATCCCTAGTAATAGAAGAAAAGTGCATTACATTTGTCCTAAACGGAGAGATATAGAAACTAGATGTGTATCTTTATTGTCTCATAGGGACATGAAAAGGCACACATGATAACAAGTACGGGCAATCAATCTTATTATTAATAAGGTTATAAAGAAAAGTTGAACACGAGTTCATGTTTCGTGCCTGCAAAGAGGTAAAATTGCAGAAGAACATTGTGATCAAAGTTTCTCACAGGATAGTTACTCGTTCTTCTAAATGTAAGATATTTCAGGAAGCGACGTTGTACCCGTTCCATATAATATCCATAATATCAGACTCTATCAATGTGATAGATGATGTGTGTATCTGATTTATTTCAAAGTTTATATAATAATCTTAGTATGAACAATAAATTTTGAAAAAGACTGATAAGTTAAAATAAAATATGGAAAGAAAATATTAAAACATTCGATGATCTCTTGTTCGAAATCTTGCTCTCCATTGCTAATTGCTACTCCGATTCTTTAGTTTCGGATAGCTGGATGCAGTCCCAATCGTGGTTGCCATTAATGTTATGCACCAACTTTTGCATCCTGGTCTCAGGAGGACTCTCAGTCTATCTGGTGACTGCCTTATTTGGTCTCTGTCATTATTATTATACCAAGTTGGCACCGATGGGGAAAGACGTTGGTTTCGGATGCGAAAAGTCCTGAACTGGAATCTCGATCAAGACGAGGTGATAACCTCCATGTCTTCCTGACCAAGAGAGATGCCCGACAAAAAAGGAAAATTATTGTTATCATGAATCATTCCGAACCTATTATCGCTCATCTGTCGTTACGTGCAAACCTCTCCGACTAAATAACGTTTATAATTGCCGTAATTGTCTAAATAACCGTAATAAAAACCCCATTCAACGTACATTTACCATATCATCGTGCGTATTGTCGCGATCGCTCGACCGAAACGATTAAATCTGACCGTTATGTCGAAAAGTCAGGTGTCCCCGGCCGCGATGACATCTGTTCCCCTTCCCGAGCAATCGGAAAACAACCACCGCTTAACCCCGGGTGCAATTCGCCGCTACCGTTCGGAAGAGCGAAGATGGAAATTAGTTAAAACAATGCGTCGACGTCAACGAACCCCCGACCATATGGTTCCGGATCGCCTCTATCGTCCGCAACCATCTCTTCCGATACGACGACGCGGACCCTCCCGGAAACAGATGAATACGGTTCCGGAGCGCGCAATAATTTTAAAGCCGGTTCCTCTCGACGAATCAGACATCAGAGAGATAAGCTTGCGTGTTCGTCGCAGCCGCAGAATTAAATCCGCGACGATCTCGATTTCGTTTGATCGAACTGCAGGGGACGTAGTTAAAGGGGTGATTTTGGTGATTTTTCAAGGGGGTACGGACGGACGATATCGAGTTTTTCTTTCCGCTCTCCACTTTACGGGTAGCTGTTTGCCAAATGCGCAGCTGGAAATTAATCAGATTATTACGAGGTTTATTTGACGGTACCCAACCCCCTTTTTTTCCTTCAGTAAGTCGGCCGCCGTCCCGACCATCCGGGGTCCGTATGGGGTGTGTTTTACGTTATAAACGATACGTACGCGACTACTGACTTTATGTACGAACGACATATTTATCTTTTGTTGTTAATGATTTCTCGCTGCTGTTACACGCTGCAGCCCGTAGGGCGTGCGTATCAATTTACAGTCGGGTTTATTGCTTTATATCTTTATTATTCGCTTGTCACCCCTTAAAATTTTTACATCTCTATTTATGTACATGTTTGCATTTTTATTTTTTTTTCTCGGCTTTTTTGGGGAGAGACGGAGGGAGAGGGGGAGTTACTGCTATTTTATTAGGTGACGAAACTATAATTTATTTCCGATCCACAATGGAAAATATTTGCCCCCTTTTTTCGAACGATTTGGATTTAGTTAAGTCAATTTCTTGCGTAAAATGAGTTTACGATGTGGGGCGCGAATCTCTTGTGTTTATCTCCGTTGAGGACGACAACTTCGTTGTCGAAACTTCTTAAAATGAACGAAAGAAATGCTATTTCACATCCTTCCACACGCGATTTCCCCGATATCGGTATTAATTGATTTGCGTCTGAAGTTGCGCAGCGCGTTGCCGAAACGCGTATTTCCAAGCAAGAAATTTAGCTCGACGGAGTGAGGCGCGTGCGTGCAGTGTGCGATGTCGATGTCTCCTGCGTGATGCTTTGCTTACAATCTTCCGAAGTCGGTTTTTTATATTGGTGATGATAATGTAGGTGTCGAAACCGGTTTTATTATTAGTGCAAATTACGATGAAACTGACAACAGTTAGCGTAAAGAGGCAGAAGAGGGAAACAGAGGAAATTCAAGTCAATCAGAGAGTAGGGCAGGGTGAACACTGAATTGACAAATAGACACAGAGAGCAAAGGGAACAAAACTAATTACATTCGCGGACTGCACAATGATTATAACGAAAAACAGAAAAATAATGATAAAAACGCTTGAAGAAATTAGTCCGAAGAGAGAGAGAGAGAGAGAGAATAGGATCAAAAATTAGTGAGAGAAAGCGAAATTAATGAGATTTGATAAGCAGATGAAAACAGAAAATGAGAAAATGGGGATTATGCATTTGAGGACGTAAACGTAGATATAAATATTAAGAAGTATAGTTAGCAAACGATGGGGATAAGGAGACAGAAATAAATGAAAGAATAATTGAAGAATTGTGCTAACAAGAAACTACTAAAGGATAAAAATATCACAAAATTCTATAGCTGCAATAAACGATATTAGCAAAATTTAGGTCTTTTCACCTTGACCTCCCCGAGAGCCTAACATGTTGTTACTCCGGACGTTTGCAAGTTACGTTGTACTCGTTACTTCTGCCTGAGATAAAAATATCGGGAAAATACGAGAATGAAAATACAAAAGAATATTATAAGGGCAGTTATGTTATATTGTGTGGAAACCATGATAATAAAAAGAACAAGAAGAAAGATTGTGGAACAAAGTATATTAAGAACCGTACTAGGGAGCCTATCAAAATAACTGACGACTACAAAACACGCATGAAATTGGTGAGAACATAGTTACCAAAAATTAAACAACAACATGCACCTTACATGTTGTTGCATGTTGGGCATTTTTAAGTCCAGAAGTCAGGACGACAATATGCTGGATGATAGTTTGGACGGTAAAATAAGAGAGTTATAGCAAACAACTGGAAGTGCAAAGCCAGAGATAGGAGAAAAATAGAGCAACATATGTGAAAGAATTTGAAGTAGAAGAGAACTAGAGAGCTCTTCTGTAAAATCGATTATGTATCCAAATAGTCTTTTTGTAGCAATGTAAAGGTAAGGCATATTCTCAGAAAAGTGTTGTATTGGTACTAAAAGAACGGCACAAAACTAAATATGCGGTGTAATACTTTACACTAAACTAATTGCTGTGTAACTTAGTTGCTGAAGAACAATTTCAACACTAACAAGGGGAACGTCAAGGTGGTGAATAACGGAATTTGATGTGTCTCGAATATGTTATAGAGGGACCTCCCACGAGTATCTTGCTACCAGCTTTTGTAGCCATTCGCCCTAGTTCTCGAGAAAATTACGAAAGTTTTCCTAACGGACTTTATATACCGTTAATCTTAATAGTTTTGTAAAGAAGTGAGTATAGTGCAGTGGCTAAGTTCCACGCCTACTACGCTGGCGATCCGTGTTCAAATCTCGCTCTTGTAGTTCTTTTTTTCTCAATCTTATTGCATACGATAGTAACAAATATATTTAATTTCATGCAAAATTGTTCAAAAATATTTTTCGCTAACTTTATTAATAAAATTAATCGGAAGCAAATGTGTAGCATGGTGTGTATTTTAAATTTCACAATCAAATGTTATAATTAAATCGTTTTATCACTAGTGCTCATAATTTAAACTATTTTAATATTTTAAACTAAAGATGACTCGGGCGGAATTGCAAGGATTGAAGGATATTTGTATATTTATTTGAAAGATATAGATAACAGCGTGTTGTAATGCTCCTTTTGCCTACAAAGCATCGGCCCAGGACTTGATGTTTTTAAGCAACCCTTTTTTATAATAAAATAAGTGAAAACATGTCAGAAGCAACATCAAAGAATTCTTGTGAGCATTTATGGTCGGTTTGGTATTTTTCGAAGATTCAGTTTCCGTCGAGCAAAAAGTAAAAAATGGCCAAAGCATTTAAAGAAAAAGAGTCAAATAATTTTGATTCTAAACGCTTAAATATTCTTTTTGAAGAAATAACCGACTTTACCCACCGAGAACTACATACATCACTTTGTGTCAAAAATCGCCTTTAATGTTCTTAAGCGATTTAAAATATCATGATTTTATTAATAAAATTGCCATTGCGAGAAATATTAATTTTGCAAAATTTTGCATGAAATTAAATATATTTGTTAATAGCATATGCAATAAGATTGAGAAAAAAAGAACTACAAGAGCGAGATTTGAACACGGATCGCCAGCGTAGTAGGCCTGGAACTTAGCCACTGCACTATACTCACTTCTTTACAAAACTATTAAGATTAACGGTATATAAACTCCGTTAAGAAAACTTTTGCAATTTTCTCTAGAACTAGGGCGAATGGCTACAAAAGCCGGTAGCAAGATACTCGTGGGAGGTCCCTCTGTAACATATTCGAGACACATGAAAATCCGTTATTCACAACCTTGACGTTGCCCTTGTAAGTGGAAAAATGGTGTTCGAGAAGTAATTAGTCGTCCAGATGGAAGACATCAGTACTAAAAGGGGTGTTCAGGAAACGTTCCTAGTACACATTTTAATATTTGATAATACGATACTAAAAAACGATCATATCCTCAAGCTTAGTATTCACAAAAGCACAGAGAAAGAACATATAACCAGTTAATATAATTATCCAAATTATTTGTGGCATATTGGCATTTCAGGATTTGCTGGAGCTCTTTCTACGAAGACATTTCCTTCTATTGACTACCGTATTTTATTCTTAATTTACTCCTGAAGCTGCGCGAGACCGAAACATGTATTTGGAAGCCTTATACACCTAGAAACGGTGCTGAGCAAGCTTGCAATGCATTGTGCAATGACCAGTGCTCGCGTGCTGTTTCATGTACGATCTTCAGACGTTATTTCCATTTTGTCCCAGGAGAGGATAATATTATAGATCGAAACCTGTAATTGTATAATATTCATGTTGATTGTGAGTATGTGGAATTTACTAAAACTTTCCCAAGTTACCAGTGACAATCGATTCTTGTATCTCTCCATAAACACATTCCTTTCTATTGACTACTCCATTTTATTGTTAATGAATTCTGAAACTGCGCGAGATCTTCTCGAAACATGTATTTGAATACCTTATCCACCTAGAAACGGTGTTGAATGAGGAACAAGCGTGCAAAGGATTGTGCAATACGTTTTTGCAGTGACCAGTGCTCGCGTACTGCTTCATGCACGGTCTTCAGATGTTATTTTTGCTTATCGTAGTGAGGATGATGTCTTAGGTCGAAACCTATAATTCTATAATCTTACAAATTTACTTAAACTTCTCCTAGTTACTGGTGACAATCGATTCTTGTATTTTTCCATAAACACTTTCCTTTTGTATTGAGTGCTCCATTTCATTACTAATCAATTTGCTCCTGAAACTGCGCGAGATCTTGTCGAAACATGTATTTGAACACCTGATCCACCTAGAAACGGTGTTAAATGAGGAACAAGCGTGCAAAGGATTGTGCAATACGTTTTTGCAGTGACCAGTGCTCGCGTACTGCTTCATGCACGGTCTTCAGATGTTATTTTTGCTTATCGTAGTGAGGATGATGTCTTAGGTCGAAACCTATAATTCTACAATCTTACAAATTTACTTAAACTTCTCCTAGTTACTGGTGACAATCGATTCTTGTATTTCTCCATAAACACTTTCCTTTTGCATTGAGTGCTCCATTTCATTACTAATCAATTTGCTCCTGAAACTGCGCGAGATCTTGTCGAAACATGTATTTGAACACCTGATCCACCTAGAAACGGTGTTGAATGAGGAACAAGCGTGCAAAGGATTGTGCAATACGTTTTTGCAGTGACCAGTGGGCACGTACTGCTTCATGCACGGTCTTCAGATGTTATTTTTGCTTATCGTACTGAGGATGATGTCTTAGGTCGAAACCTATAATTCTATAATTTTACAAATTTACTTAAACATCTCCTAGTTACTGGTGACAATCGATTCTTGTATTTCTCCATAAACACTTTCCTTTTGCATTGAGTGCTCCATTTCATTACTAATCAATTTGCTCCTGAAACTGCGCGAGATCTTGTCGAAACATGTATTTGAACACGTGATCCACCTAGAAACGGTATTGAATGAGGAACAAGCGTGCAAAGGATTGTGCAATACGTTTTTGCAGTGACCAGTGCTCGCGTACTGCTTCATGCACGGTCTTCGGATGTTATTTTTGCTTATCGTAGTGAAGATGATGTCTTAGGTCGAAACCTATAATTCTACAATCTTACAAATTTACTTAAACTTCTCCTAGTTACTGGTGACAATCGATTCTTGTATTTCTCCATAAACACTTTCCTTTTGCATTGAGTGCTCCATTTCATTACTAATCAATTTGCTCCTGAAACTGCGCGAGATCTTCTCGAAACATGTATTTGAATACCTTATCCACCTAGAAACGGTGTTGAGTGAGGAACAGGCGTGCAAAGCATAGTGCAACTCGTTTTGCAATGACCAGTAGTTGCGATTATAATGATGACGATCTTCAGATGTTATTTTCGTTTATCCTACTGAGGATGGTGTTTTAGGTCGAAATTTGTAATTGTATAATGTTCATGTTGATTGTGACTATGTGGAATTTGCTAAAACTTCCTCATCCTTGTATTTCTTCACGAACACATTCCTTCCTATTGACTACTCCATTTTCTTATTAATCAATTTATTCATGATGTTGTACCAGACTTTACCGAAACATGTATGAGTTTGAAAGCCATATCCGCCTAGAAACGGTGTTGAATGAGGTGCGAGCGTGAGATGAAGCATGCAATACGTTGCGCAACGTCCTGTTTCGTGTATGATCTTTAGATGTTATCTTTGTTTATCCGACTGACGATGATGTTTTAGGTCGAAACCTGTAATTGTGCGATTTTCAAATTAGTGGTGCGTATGTGGAATTTACTAAAATTTCCCCAAGTTACTAGTGGCAATGGATTCTTGTATCCCCCATGAACATGTTCCCTTCTAGTAAGGGGAACAAGTCCTTTACACGTCCAAAAATGACCCATTTTGGATGAATTCTTTGGAGGGCGATGAAATAATCGCATCATTCTCAAATTTTAATATAATTTTAGTATAGGTTTAAAGAGCTAAGAAAAGACATATTTCTTTGTACAATAGAAAATGGCGACGTGATAGCTTTTCGTCCCAGGCGTCTTTCCTGTGTCATCGAAAACAGCTGCCATCACCACACTTTTACTGATTAATCTGAAACAGAAAACTATTTTTTCGATTACTGACAGATTTGTTGGTAGGATAAACCTATAAAATTATTGAAAAGTATGAAATTGAAAATTACGCAAGCTTTATTACCAAAAATTCCAATTTTCGACCATTTTTTCGACAGTTCTTCCCCCGAAAAATTATTTATCCACGCGATATTCTTCAAACTTAATATATAACTCAGTAAATACTTCATATTTCGATTTCTCCTTTTGACACTTTTTCATATATTGTAGTTTCGAAATATAAAAGAAAAGCAAAAATAAATTTTTCGAAAATTCTAAACGATTTGCTCCCCTTAATTACTGCATTCTGCTTGTAATCAATTTATTCCTGAAGTTGTACAAGAATTTGGCGAAACATGTATTTGAAAAGCTCCTACAACCAGAAAGGAGTTTAATGCGGCTTATACACCCACTGCGTCATGTTTTGCGTTGTGCATTGACCGATGGTAGTTGAGTTGTTGTCTTTTTCTTGCTGAGGATGACGATGCATTTGTCGAAATACGCATCTGCCAGCGAATAGGCTTTCTTAGATTTGTTTCGCCTTTTCGTACTACAACTGTAATTAGTAGCAATGGGGGTGTGTAATGATGCATGTTTATGGAAGATCTGGAAACGCGCATCGGGCACCTATCCCTTGCTAGTGCCACAGATTCTTCGAAAAAGTCATTCGATATAAAACAATTTTCTTTTTCATAAATTTGACAATAACAACGGGGCGAGAGGCGGCAAGGGAATTCGATCGCCCCCGAAAGCAACTTTTGCAGCTTAGCGCCTGGCATCGCCCAAAACAACCCTTTTGCGTCCCGCGACCGTAACCAAAAACAAGAATATCAATCATAACCCCGTTCGACACGTATCCGCATAATAGTATCTAATATTACATAAATACGCGTAGCGCGAACCATTAGGATCGGGGGCCCCCGTTCGCGCGCCCCGCATTGACGTCTCTCTCATCTCGCCCATAAATAACGTCCGACGATCGGTGCGCAGGCGACGACGATCTGCGTGACGTCTTTATTATAAAAAGGGTTGCGACCACAATGGACCGCGTTAATCCGGGGGTAGGCGCTGACAATTCCGGCGGTCACGTGACCATTATAATATCGGGATGGATTCGTTTGTATTTGCGTTACGGCGCGGCGTGCGCGCGTGTCCCTCCGCGATTAGGACGGCGCGTCGCTATAAACGTGCGAAGTACGAATTCGGGAATTAGAAACGAATCGATTTATTATCTTTCATTTTTTTCTTTTCTTTCGGGGGAGAGGATAAATCGATTAGGGAGGGAACGGATAGCGATGATTGTTCTGTTCGGAAAAGTAACGGTCTGATTCATGGAAATATCTTCTAAGATTTGGGTAAATACCAATTTTTGTCGTGCGACATTGACCACGAAGTGGTTCAGAAAACCGAGCAACTTCTGATCTCTTCTTGAAGACCTTACTCTCGCCAATTGAGTAGAGTGCGCCAAAACTTAAAATCTGCTTTTTCTCGTATGAGCTATTGAAATCTGAAGCTATCAGAAATTTCTCCGTAAGGTTTGAAGTACCAAGTTCGTTCTGGACGATGGTAATTAAATTTGTTGGGGGTGCTGAAATAACGAAGATCTTTTGATTTATTCCTAGGGCAATCCCGCCCAACAGTTGGATCAAATTTTCTATAATATTGAAATATTTACTTGACCGAAGTCCACCAAGGCCACGGCCAAGGCCAAGTTGTAGTCCGAAATTTTAGAAATCAAAAGTAACACTAAGGCCGTAGAACAAACTATTACGCTGTTTTGTTTCAATTTCCAGCAGCTACCCCGATTTTTCGAAATTCCTTCGTTGGGTTTGTTGACAAAGTCGCAGCTTATGGTTACACATGTTGATACTTTGATACTGATTGTATTTCAAGCAAAATGCGAGACTTCTTAAGAAAATGATCCAATATGTACAAAAGAATGAAAAACACCATAATAAAACAGCAAATTCTTCTAATTTGTTTGATCACATTTCTTCCATTTCTTTTCCTTCAGTTTCCAGTATCTAGTGCTTACTATTCTAGTGTATGGTACCTAATATCTAGTATATCGTATCTTGTATATCGACTATCTAGTATTTATTTACTTTCTCGTATCTACTGCCCAGTTTCTCGTATCTAGTATCTCTTATCTTGTACCTAGTGGCTAGTATCTACTACCTGGCGTATTGTATCTTGCATGTAGTTATTGGTATCTAGCAAGTGGCTAGTATGTAGTAACGATTATCTAGTATCTAGTAGTATCTAGAGTCTATCTAGCACCTGGTATGTAGTATCTAGTTTCTGCTATCTGGCATCTATTATCCAGTTTCTGCTACTTGATATCTACCATCTTTATTCTTGTATTTGATGTCTAGTACCTAATCTATAGTATTTGGTGACGATTACCTAGTAATATCGTATCTGGTATTTCGTATCTAGTGCTTAGCGTCTAGTATTTAGTATTTGTTCTCTAATATCTCCTAGCTAGTATCGATTATCCAGTTTTTGCTATGCGATATCTACTATCTTGTTGCTGGTATCTGATATCCAGTACCAAATGTCTAGTATCTTGGTGACGATTATCTAGTATCTAGTATCTCGTATTCCGTGCTTAGAGTCTAGTATTTAGTATTTAGCACCTGGTATGCAGTATCTAGTTTATGCTGTCTTATATCTATTAGCTAGTTTCAGTTATCCAATATCTAGCATCTTTTTTCTGGTATCTGATGCCTACTATCTACTGTCTATTATTTGCTGACGATTATCTAGTATCTAGTATCCGGTATTTCATACACAGTACCTAGGTTCTGGTATGCAGTATCTAGTTTATGCTGTCTTATATCTATTAGCTAGTTTCAGTTATCTAGCATCTTTTTCTGGTATCTGATGCCTACTACCTAATGTCTATTATTTGCTGACGATTATCTAGTATCTAGTATCCGGTATTTCATATACAGTACCTAGCTTCTGGTTCTGGTATTTGGTACTTAGTCCCTGGTGTCTAGTAAGTGGTATCTAGTATCTAGTTTCTACTATCTGATATCTATTATCTAGTTTCTGCTGTCCAATGTCTACTATCTTGTTTCTGGTATCTGATATCTACTACCTAATCTCTAGTATTTGGTAACGATTATCTAGTAATATCGTATCTGATATTTCGTATCTAGTACTTAGCGTCTAGTATTTAGTATTTGTTCTCTAACATCTACTAGCTAGTATCGATTATCTAGTTTTTGCTATGCGATATCTACTATCTTGTTGCTGATATTTGATATCCAGTACCAAATGTCTAGTATTTTGGTGACGATTATCTAGTATCTAGTATCTCGTATTCCGTGCTTAGAATCTAGTATTTAGTATTTAGCACCTGGTATGCAGTATCTAGTTTATGCTGTCTTATATCTATTAGCTAGTTTCAGTTATCCAATATCTACCATCTTTTTTCTGGTATCTGATGCCTACTATCTACTGTCTATTATTTGCTGACGATTATCTAGTATCTACTATCCGGTATTTCATACACAGTACCTAGGTTCTGGTATTTGCTATTTAGTCCCTGGTGTCTAGTAAGTGGTATCTAGTATCTAGTTTCTACTATCTGATATCTATTATCTAGTTTCTGCTGTCCAATGTATACTATCTTGTTTCTGGTATGTGATATCTACTACCTAATCTCTAGTATTTGGTGACGATTATCTAGTAATATCGTATCTGGTATTTCGTATCTAGTACTTAGCGTCTAGTATTTAGTATTTGGTCTCCAATATCTAGTAGGTAGTATCGATTATATAGTTTCTGTTATTCGATATCTACTATCTTGTTGCTGGTATCTGATATCCAGTACCTATATAGTATACGATATCTCGTATCCAGTACTAACATCTAGTATTTAGTCTGTAGTGTCTACTAACTCGTATGCAGTATTTGGTAACTAGTACGTAGCATCTGGTTTATGCTGATCTGATATGTATTATTTTGTTTCTGGTATCTAATATCTGCTATCTAATGTCTAGTATTTGGTGATGATTATTTAGTATCTAGTATCCAGTAGGTAGTGCCTAGTACCCAGTATTTAGTATCTAGTACCTAATATCTGGTATGTAGTATCTAGTATCTAGTTTCTGCCATTAAATATTTGTTATCTACTATCTGCTCAAACTATTTTGGCTTGTATTTATCAGAAATTTCAATTCTTCAAAGAAGGTGAAGATAATCCACAATGTCCATTGATAAGGGATGATTAAAGTTAAAATATGGATTTTATCGGCATTTTCTTGCGTAGCGTATTTGTCACCGGATATGCACCAGTAAACAAATACTTGGCATACGCGTGATGGAAAATTAAGCATTTCTATCAAATTTCTGACTTACTTGCTCCAGAACCTCGTTGGGTTAAGATTATATTGGGGTTGAGTTTTTGGCGATATTTCGTCATAAAGTGGATGTCATTTTTCGTGATGCTTATTGCGGATGAGACAGTACTCGACATTTTGGCGACTTTCCGTCGTAGGTTATGTTATTGCCTCCTAGCTGGAGTCATTTGATTCATTTCTGTTTAATTACCGTTAACGTTTCGGCAACTTGGAAGTCTGCTTCTTCAGTTAGTTGTACAAAATAGATTGGAGTTGAGCTTTCGTGGATCACCCTTCATGGCTCACGCTGGTCCTTCCTTTTCTGAATCACTTGTTTCATTCGTTTTTAGTTATCATTGGAATTTGTCGTCTTAGTAAACTACTTCGCTTCGAGGATATCAAATTCGAAATAGCTGTGGTTTCAAACTTACACGAATCAGCTCTTAATTAGTTGGGGAACTCCAAGTAGGCATTGCGACCACGAAGTGGTCATCTTCAGCAACGAAATACAAAATGAATTGAAGCATCACTCGCTCGGTTACTAATTGCTCTAACAGCCTCACGTCACCATCTCACAATCAACACTCTATAAGAGCATTTTTTCTTTAGTAATAACGCCTCCCTTTCCTTGAGAATTTCCCAATAAGGATGACCGGTTTGTGTTTGAAATGCGTGTTTCCAAGTAATCGGTGCGGCAAGGGTGGAAACTAATTCATCATTTAACACTCCGTTCGGGTTACTAATTTAGGTAGAAAATTGTAGGAAGTGAAATTCAACGCCAAAAAGATATGTCATACAATAGGAAATAATTTGAAATAATCCCGTTTCCTTCTACGCTTTCACCTAACTCAACCTCGCCGAAAAGAAAGCCATTAAAATTGTAAACAAGCCGAGCTTGTAATGAACCGTATAATCCTAACTTCATCTAGTTATCTGATGATAATTTCTCTTTCTATAATTCCTTCCTCGTAAACCATCCGACATCGTCACCACTACTCCTTCGTACGTTACAGTACCAATTTCGCATCGAAGTCGTAGTTTCACCTTAATAACTAAAATTACGAACCGGGCGCGTTCCAGTTTGCCACCGCACGTCGAGATTCGCCCATCATTTCTTTGCGTTTCGTACGTTTATTCGTTCTTGTTTTTTCCCTCTTCGATCGGGACGCCTAAAAAACCGTACGTTACGGCGAGGTCCACGCTGCTGGGAAGTCGCGCCCCGGTTATGCTTGAGGAAGTCAAACAGGTGTACGTATACGCATATGTACTTGCATACGTTCTGCCTTCGTTCGGGAGGGAATCGGCGTAGCGAAAAGGGAGGCCCATAAGGCACGAAATTCACGTCATCATCGCTCGTCGACGACCGGAGCGGACCCGGGGAGCGCGACAGGTTTTTCCCCGTAAATTACAACGTTCGAGTTTAAATTAAATTAACACTCGCTGTGGGAAATTACACGCTCGTTTGGCTCGTACAACGTAGTTATGGTGCGACGACGTTACGAACGACGAAATTATTTATTTTCGTACCTGTCGGGATGTATTGGAACGTTGACAAGTGGATCTTTGGACGAGTCCGGTTTATGTTTTCATGGGATTCAAGGAAGATCTATCTTTTCCCTGAATCCCGAATGAACTTGACAATTCAAGTTATCTTAATCGTTGATCACCAAAACCTTCATTTCGACTTTCTTCTCCGTCTCCTTCATTCTTTTCAGTTTGTTATAGCTGGAAATTCTGGAAATGGGAAGTAACGCAAAGAGAGCAAAGTATGAGTATGAGTTTTGTTGTAATTTCCAGTAGCGACTCAAATCTTTCAAAATTCCTTCGTTAGATACTTTAAAAAAGCTGAAGTTTATGATTACACATACTGATACTTTGGTACTGATTATATTTAAAGCAAAATACCAGATTTCTTAAGAAAATAATTGAATATGTACAAAAATGAAAAAAAAAAAGGCGGAATAAAGCGACAGATTCTTCTGATTTATTTGATAAAATTTCTTCTATTTTTCTCTCTTCAGCTTCTAGCATCTAGTGTTCAGTATTTAGTGTCTCGTACCTAATATCTGGTATCCGAGGGCTAGTATCAGTACACTAGACCACATTGATACGAACACATTTAAAACAAAGTACTACATTTCTTAAGAAAGTGATCTGATATGTACAATTCTCCTAATTTACCTTATAAAATTCTCTTACATTTCTCTTCCAGTAGTAGTGTCTAGTATCTGGTATCTGGTATCTGTGTATATCGTATCTAGAATCTAGTGCCTCGTGTCAGTTATCTAGTATCTACTTTACCGTATCTAATTCCTAATACCTACCTCCCAGTTTCTGGTATCTGGTATCTTTTACCTAGTATAGTGTCTCATATCTACTACTCATTGTATAATGTCTAGTACTTAACCTTCCTATACTCACGTCAAAATGAAAGACATATACTATACTATATAAATCGGTCTCACAGACCGTATGCGTGAGTATAGGAAGGTTAAATACTATAGTATCTGGTATGTAGCATCTGGTACCAAGTTTCTACGATCAGACATCTATTATCTACTTCATGCTATCCGATATCCACTGTATAGTTTCTAGCATCTGTTATCTACTATCTCGTGCCTGGTATTTAGTGAGGATTTTCTAATATCTAGTATCTGATATTTATTATGCAGTACTGTTCAATATCGAGTATCTGGTTTCTGCTATCTGATATCTACTATCAATCTTTGCGATCCGATATCTATCTGTTTTATGCTATCCGATATCTACTAGGTATCTAGTTTCTGGTACCTGATATCTACTATTTAATATCTAGTATTTAGTGAGGATTATCCAGCATCTAGTGTATGATATTTCGTATCTAATGCTTGGCGCCTAGTATCTAGCATTTAGTCTCTAGTATCTATTACCTGGTGTGCAGCAGTATTAAGTTTCTACTGACTGATACCTACTTTCTAGTTCTTGCTATTCATCTGATTTCTGATATCCGATGTATATTACTTGGTCCCCAGTATCTAGTATCTGGTATTTCATATCTAGTAATTACCGTCTAGTATCTAGTATTTACATACTCTTTAGTATCTTGTAACTGGTATGTAGTATCTGAGTCCTGCTATTTGATATCTACCACGTAGGTTTTCTTATCCAATATCTACTATCGAGTGCGTGTTATCCAACATCTGCTATCTAGTTTCTTGTATCTGATATCTACTATCTAGTATCTAGTATATGGTGATGATTATCTAGTACCTAGTTTCTGCTATCTGCTATCTACAGTCAACATTTTGCTATCCCATATCTACCTAGCTTTTTGTATCTAATATCTACTACTATCTACTACTAGTATCTAGTATTTAGTGACGATAATCTAGCATCTGATATGTAGGGATTTCGTGTCTAGTACATAAGGTCTGGTATCTAGTATCTAGTCTCCAGTATTGATTATCTGGTATGCAGTATTAAGTTTCTACTATCTGACGGCTACTATTCAGTTGATATCCGACATCTACTCTCTAGTTTTTAGTACCTGATATTTACTATCTAGGTATTGCTCTCCGATATCTAGCTTTTGATACCTGATATCTATTACCCACTATCTAACATTAAGTATATAATCATCTATCTAGCGTCTAGATGTGGTGTTCCGTTCCTTAGCGTCTAGGGTCTAGTATCTAATATCTGGTGTACAGCATATACTAGTGCGTCTAGATGTAGTATTTCGTTCCTTAGCGTCTAGTGTGTAGTATATAGTACCTGGTGTGCAGTATCTAGTATTAAATTTCTACGACCTGATATCTACTGTCTGGTTTTTGCTCTCAAATATCTACTAAATATCTAGTTTTTGATTCCTGATATCTATTACCTACTATCTAGTATTAAGTAGATAATCATTTATCTAGCGTCTAGATGTGGCTTTGTTCCTTAGCATCTAGTGTCTCGTGTCTAGTATCTGGTGTGCTGCATCTACTATTAAGTTTCTACTACCTGATATCTACTATCTACTTATTGCTCCCCTATATCTAGTACACATCTAGTTCTTGATACCTGATATCTATTATCTGCTATCTAGTATTAAGTAGATAATCATCTATCTAGCGTCTAGATGTGGTATTTCGTTTCTTAACGTCTAGTGTCTAGTATCTAGTACCTGGTGTGCAGTATCTAGTATTAAATTTCTACTACCTGATATCTACTATCTAGTTATTGCTCTCCAATATCTAGTGCATATCTAGTTTTAGATACCTGCTATCTAATATTGAGTACATAATCATCTATCTGGCGTCCAGATGTGGTATTTCGTTCCTTAGCGTCTAGTGTCTAGTATCTAGTACCTGTTGTGCAGTATCTAGTATTAAATTTCTACTACCTGATATCTACTGTCTGGTTCTTGTACGTTGTCAAATATCTAGGTTTTGATACCTGATATCTATTACCTACTACCTAGTATTAAGTAGATAATCATCTATCTAGAGCTAGATGTGGTATTTCGTTCCTTAGCGTCTAGTGTCTAGCACCTAGTACCTGGCGTGCAGCATCTAGTATTCAGTTTCTACTACTTGATATCTACTATTTAGTTATTGCTATCCAATATCTTCCCGCTGTTATCTGATATCTTGTACCTACTACCTAGCGCCCAGTATCACACATTTAGTGCCCAGTATCTAGTGTTTAGTTTTTGTAATCCAATATCTTTTATCTGGTACGCGGTATCTATTTTCTACTATCTGATATAGCGTCTATAGTTCGTCTCAACCCTGAGATGCAGTACATGTCATGGGAACTGATTGCAAGGTTGTCAAATCATCTCCCCATGTTTTTAGTTCATAATGACAGCTCGATACGACATGCAATATGGCAACCGCAACATAGAGATGGCGTTATTGACAAATTATAGTGATAATTGTGAGACGCAAAACGACAGGCGGGCTATAGTGTCTACTATTCGGTTTCTAGTATTTGGCACTTAGTATACAGTACGTAGTACTTAGGGCCTAGTATCAAGAGTGCCTTTATATCTTCAACTTTTGCCCTTTTATACCGTAAAGTGTCGGAGGGTGGATATACCAAACCGTGATATAGTGATAATTCTGGCCTATCTGACTATCATATCGAAAACAATTTGGCTGATGCCTAATTCGATATCACAGAAATCGAAGAAAGGCGATTTTCGACTTTATCCTTTCTACATTTTAACCTCGTATTTCGCGGTTCTTCAAAAGGACTCGCAAAACCCGTTGAAATCTCCCACCACCAGACGAGGCTATCGCCCGCAAAAGATTCCATCCCTATCCTCCCCTTCCCCCTCTGACTCAACTTTTTCCCACAAAACGATAACCGAATTTTCCACACAAACACGATAAAGACGGAAACGGTAATAATAGCAAAAACCGCCCCGCAACGCCGCCGGTACCCCGCTCGCATACTCAACCCTCTCTGCGGTGCTCGTTTCTCGATGCATACACGATTGATATTATCTGGCGGGGGTGAAGGGTTAGCGCGACCCCGACCAATGGGGGCAGGTGAGGTGCGATATGTGTGACAGTGACTTTCGATATCATTGTTTAGTTTATCAGCGGTAACCTGTGGCTTTGGAGGGTGGTGTTGGTAGTGGTCATCGAAGGAGTTCCGTGCGGTTTTGGGTTTTTCGTTTCTCGTTTTTCGTATTTTCGTTTTTTCGTTTTTCTTCTTTGTTTTTGCAAACCGGAGAAAACGAGGTAAGATCCTTTTCTTTTTTTGGTCCGACGTTTGACGTCTCATTCTCACGATATTTTCACACGGATTTCTCCGCACTCTCGGAAACACCCAGCGCACACCGCCCTAATCGCTAATTTTAGGTTCTAAACGAAACGGTTAATGCGGAAATACGGAGCGAGCGTACGAGGCGTATATATTTTTTCCTCTTTCGCGTCGTCGTTAGATCTCGTCGGATGTATAATTTACGAAATTTTAATTCGAATTCCGACGCGAACAATGGGGAACGTGAAGAACGGGAGATTCGTCGTTATTACCGCTTTTCTTAGATTCCCTCATTATCGCTAGTTTCCGAATATTCGGCGATGCTCGTAATGTCAGGTTGTAACCGGACGAAACGTCGCACGAAACAAGCGAAAAATTTCTTGCGACTGTTGCGTAAAAGAATTCCTTTGTATTTATGATCTAAATTTACGTGGAGTTGCTTGCAATCGCAGTCGTTTTTCTTTTTTTTTTTTGTACTTTAGAAATCCGCTTCGTTAAGAATCCAGCGCGACGTCTTATTTACAAACAAACAAACCAACAACCATCGTCCGAGTCGAGTTATAGTTTCGATTTAATAACACCTTTCGACGCTAGAAACATTGATTTACGACTCGCAAAACCCGCCGATTAGATTAAGACCGTTCGAATTTTTCCGTCGTCATTTTTAACGCCGTTACTCGATTATAATTTGCGTCCGCGTACGCGCATTTTTACCACCGGACCTTCTCGTTCCACATTTGCGTTTCCTTAACCTTCCTATACTCAGGTATACGGTCTGTGAGACCGACTTATATGGTATAGTATACGTGTTTCATTTTGACGTGAGTATAGGAAAGTTAACCGCGCAATCGAACGGATTTTTTCCGAAAATCCCCTACATTCATCGCTCGCGAACGACCGAATTAATATGCAAACGTTAAATTGAATAGATAAGCATGCAAATCAGGTATATCTTAGTCGTTTTAATTAGATTTTAATTTACGATTACGGTTTGATAGGAGAGAGAGAAAAAAAAAAAGAAAACGATTCACGGCGTTCGCGTACACGCAATTCTCGATGATAAGTTACGTTTGCGATTCGAGCGTTTTTCGACGAAGTATTCGTTATCGAAGATTATTTATTTATTTATTTGTGCTTTTATTGCAGCGTCTCAACATAGCGGAACGGTCGAAGACGAACGAGAGGACGCAGAAGAAGACGAAAACGAAACGAGATGCTGCGTGTGCGATCAGACGTATCCCGATATCGATAAGTAAGTTTCCTTTTTTATCGAGAGAATGGGCGCGAACTGAGATTTTGTGGCCAATAGATGGCAGCACAATGCAAAAGAAGGGAACAGGGCTAACTTATAAGTAGAGCTTGCTTACTAGCGAAATTTGTTGTGTATACATGTACGCTGCCGTAAATACTATTTCGCAGTTTTGGGTTTGTTTTGAAAATGTTTCCTACGTCGCGAAAACGATCAAGGTTCTATTTTATGCGTAAACTTTTATGCGCCTGCCACTGGCTACTGGTACAAATTAAACGATTCTACTTATAAGTTACAAATTTTCTGGCAATTTATTTAAAATCATTAACATTTCGAAAGCGATACGAACGAGCTAGGATTTCGCCCTATTTTAAATTGTCTGAAATTTATCGCATACTTTGCGTAAACCGGTTCCAAACGATAGTGCAAACTTGAAGAAAAAGAAATTGTTAATGTCAAATAAAATATATAGCAAAACTCTCAAAATTAGCAAAGTTTCTAACATCTTGTCTCAGCATATGCGACATATTTCAGATTGAAAATATGGCGAATTTCTAGCTGGTTCGTATCACTTTCAGAATGTTATGTCATCAAAAAGAAAATTTGTTTGTTGAGATTCGTATCCTATAAATCAGTGCTGTTTCTAGATTATGCTGCCATCAATTTGGCCAAGGAATCCCAAATCGTCTCATTAAGTTTATTTCCTTGATATGTTGCAATTGCCTCGTTTTGAATGAAATTTACATGCAATATTCCGCACCAACAGCAAAATTCCACGGTTCTAGTCTTCTTTAAGTTTAATCCTTTGGTATGTTCCAATTAGCTTCGACATGATTAAAAAAAAATTGTTTGTTTGTTTGACTCATTATACATACATAGATGTGTATTGTGTGTCCCAACAAGGACGGAAATTTTAAATTTGTAATAAATCGGTGTCTCCTTTTTTGCGAAAATTCCGAAATTTTCATTTCACCTTCCTATACTCACGCATACGGCATATGAGACCGACTTATAGAGTACAGTATTTTTGACGTGAGTATAGGAAGGTTAATTAGGTCTTTACGAAACAGAGGTAACCACAAGGAAAACACCGGAACAGCGAGCTTAACCAACAATTGTATTATTTTAAGAAAATGGCACTAAATATCGAATAAAATGATAACAAATACTAGGTGACAACTTATAAGTTATTAACGAAATTAACAAAGAAACGATGTTAAAAACACGGTAAAGTTAGGAATTAATGAATTTGCAATTAATGAAATTAAACGAGTTTAGTTCGAAGATCCGCCACCATCAAAAGTGGATCGACACATATAAAACTACGAAACGAAAAAACGTCCATACAGACGCGGTCAAAACTAACGAAATACAGGTGCGGTCAAAAATAACGTAACATCACATGTCTTCCAGATCCAAATCATCAATTTGAAACACAAAAAGAACTGGGTCATCATGCCCCAATACTGTTTGTCAATTTCTTGAAGTTTAGAGGTTTGTGCAACACCGGCAGCGTCTTCGAAGAGAAATGGTCTAATAATGCCCCCAGACCAAAATCCACATCAAACAGTGACACGTTTGGGATGCATTTCTCATACGTGTCTCGTCAGAAGGATCTCACGAAACGCGTGCGGCCTTTTGTTCACTCTAAATTTCCTTGTTTACGAAGCCATCGACATGAATATTGACCTCATCGCTGAAGATGATTTTGTCGGAGAACTCACCAGTTACTTTTTGTTGTTGTTGCTCAATGAACCAAATTGACAAACTCTCTTCGCAGCGTGTGGTCTGTAGGTTTCAATTACTACGTCAGTTTGATTTTGCAGGCACGAAGAGCAAATCTATCGTGATAATATGCTGCGTAGTGCTTCTTCAACCGTTCAATTTTTGAGCACGATGCCGAATGATGAATCCGCGATGTTTTCTGCTAGTCGAATATGTGTCAATGGTCAAACGACTCACGCCGCAACTTCGAAACTTGGAAACTGTGGGGATAGAGCAGTTATAGCGACTCACTTCATATCTGCAACTAAAAAAAGAAAAAATTAATATGTTCTAAATTAGACGAAATTCCGTGTACAGATGTTTTCGAAGGTGTAGAATACGACTTTGACGTCGAAACTCGTGAAATTTGCTTCGTTTGGGTGTTAGAGCGTAGCAGAGCGATTCGTCAAGAACCACCTCTCACTTTCTCATCAAATATTTCTTCAATGAACCGTCTTTCGACCCCGAAATTATTTTATCTCTAATCTGCACTCGAAAAGCTTTAATTTGATGTGTAATAAGTCGTATTTCCCACCATTCCGATTTTCTTCAAAATTCCAAGGGGAACTCTTTTGAAATTTCAGGAAAAACTAATACGTTCTAAATTAGACGAAATTCTGTGTACAGATGTTTTCGAAGGTGTAGAATACGATTTTGACGTCAAAACTCGTGGAATTTGCTTCGTTTGGGTGTTAGAGCGTACCTGAGCGATTCGTCAAGAACCACTTTTCACTTTCTCATCAAATATTTCTTCAATGAACCGTCTTTCGTACCCGAAATTATTTTATCTCTAATCTGCACTCGAAAAGCTTTAATTTGATGTGTAATAAGTCGTATTTCCCACCATTCCGATTTTCTTCAAAATTCCAAGGGGAACTCTTTTGAAATTTCAGGAAAAACTAATACGTTCTAAATTAGACGAAATTCTGTGTACAGATGTTTTCGAAGGTGTAGAATACGATTTTGACGTCAAAACTCGTGGAATTTGCTTCGTTTGGGTGTTAGAGCGTACCTGAGCGATTCGTCAAGAACCACTTTTCACTTTCTCATCAAATATTTCTTCAATGAACCGTCTTTCGACCCCGAAATTATTTTATCTCTAATCTGCACTCGAAAAGCTTTAATTTGATGTGTAATAAGTCGTATTTCTGACCATTCCGATTTTCTTCAAAATTCCAAGGGGTACCCCTTTGAAATTTCAGGAAAAACTAATACGTTCTAAATTAGACGAAACTCTGTGTACAGATGTTTTCGAAGGTGTAGAATACGATTTTGACGTCAAAACTCGTGGAATTTGCTTCGTTTGGGTGTTAGAGCGTACCTGAGCGATTCGTCAAGAACCACTTTTCACTTTCTCATCAAATATTTCTTCAATGAACCGTCTTTCGACCCCGAAATTATTTAATCTCTAATCTGCACTCGAAAAGCTTTAATTTGATGTGTAATAAGTCGTATTTCTGACCATTCCGATTTTCTTCAAAATTCCAAGGGGTACCCCTTTGAAATTTCAGGAAAAACTAATACGTTCTAAATTAGACGAAACTCTGTGTACAGATGTTTTCGAAGGTGTAGAATACGATTTTGACGTCAAAACTCGTGGAATTTGCTTCGTTTGGGTGTTAGAGCGTACCTAAGCGATTCGTCAAGAACCACCTATCACTTTCTCATTGAATATTTCCTCAATGAAACGTCTTTCGTACCCGAAATTATTTAATCTCTAATCTGCACTCGAAAAGCTTTAATTTGGTGTGTAATAAGTCGCACTTCCGACCATTTCGATTTTCTTCAAAATTCCAAGGGGTACCCCTTTGAAATTTCAGGAAAAACTAATACGTTCTAAATTAGACGAAACTCTGTGTACAGATGTTTTCGAAGATGTAGAATACGATTTTGACGTCAAAACTCGTGGAATTTGCTTCGTTTGGGTGTTAGAGCGTAGCAGAGCGATTCGTCCAGAACCACATTTCCCTTTCTCATTGAATATTTCCTCAATGAAACGTCTTTCGTACCCGAAATTATTTAATCTCTAATCTGCACTCGAAAAGCTTTAATTTGATGTGTAATAAGTCGCACTTTCGACTATTCCGATTTTCTTCAAAATTCCAAGGGGTACCCCCGGAACTTAACAGAAAATACAAAATGTATATGTTGGCGTACAAATTAAATCTGATCTGGCGTCTGGCTCCGCCCAAATTTAACGCTTTTACGATTACGATTACGCTTACCGTTAACCTTACGCTCAAGCCGGTCCGGTATCCCTTAAGAAGTATTTAAAAAAAAAAAAGAACGTCGGATCCGCATAGTTCCAGCACCATCTTCAATAGGGAGGAGGATACCGATTTCGTTTTTCTGTCATACGCTCCCGAAAGAAGCGATCGAAATCTCAAAGACAAATACAAACACCCGAACTTCCTCGTTTAGCGCTTCCCACTTTTCTCCCTCGGGTACACTTGTCGGGTGTGTACGCCTTCACACATCACACGAGACGCACATACACGCACGCATACGTATTATCTCTTGACGCTTCCGAGGGTTAGGCTAATTTAGCGTCGCGTTGTCGCTATCGATGGAATCATTAGTGGCGATATTAAAGCGGGCAGCGATGTCACAAAAATCGTGTTCGAAGCGAAATTGCCGCGGATCACGCGACGGGAATCGGCGTGAGGTATCCGCGCTGGTAGTTTCGAGTTCCCGAGGAAGAATAATTTTTCATTTTTTTGTCCCTCGTCGATAGACGAAATTACGGTATACGTAGCTGTTGGACGTGGAAGGGATCAATGAATCAGGTGAAAAGTGCTCTTTCTTGGTCCCCTACAGTAAAACCGAAAAAACCGAAATGTACCCGATTTTAGGTCGAAGTGGTTGAGTGGTTACGGAGTTCGACTTCTGTGTCAAGGGTCTTGCGTTAAAATTTAAGCTGGAAGCCTCGTAGCTGACCTATGTAGGTAGTCACAATAAGCAATTGATGCTAGCGCTCCTTAAAGTTGGGCCGACCTATCCAGACACACCATGTGAATCTGTGGTAACTAGATGGAAAGTCGGGATACTAAGATGTAGGTGAAATTTTTAAAAACGGGCGAATCAAAGAATCAGATGAAAAATTATTATCTTATTATGACGTTAGAGCCTTGGCCCCCTACAGTAAACCTATCGAGACCTACCTGGTTTGAGCTCAGAGTGGTCGCGTGGTTACTAAGCTCGACTGTAATGCCAAGGGTCTCGGGTTCAAACCCAAGCTGGATACCGGCTAGCTGGTTTAGCTAGTCACAATAAGCAATTGAATGCTATCGCTTGTTAAAGTTGAGGCGAGCCCTCCAGACCTATGATGTGAGGAAGGAATACTCTTACGTAATATATGGTGTTAATCTCACTACAACGTAGCCCAGATATGCGTAAACGGCGTGAAGGATATGGGTGAAATTGACAAGAAACAAGGGAATCAACCGATCAGATGAAAAATTCCCTTTCTATGACATTGGAGTGTTGGTCCCCTGCAGTAACTTTGGTTGGAGTGGTCGAGTGGTTACTGAATCCGTATGTTATGCCAATGGTCTTGGGTTCGAATCTAACCTGGATACCCCGTAGCTGGCCATTGCTAGTTACTGTAAACAATTGAATGTTACTGTTTACAGCGAGGAAGCGGTACGTTTTCGTAAAGTGTGGTGTTAATCTCACCGCAACATAGTCCAGATACGTGGAAACTGGGTGAAATGCAAGGGTACCAAGGTGGGGGTGAAATTGAGAAGAAACGAGGGAATCAACGAGTCAGATGCAAAATTCCCTTTCTATGACGTTGGAGCTTTGATTTCCTACAGTAACCTTACCGAAACCGGCCTGGGCCTACTGTCAGAGTTCGAGTGGTTACGGAGCTCGACTGTTTTGCCAATGTTTTTGGGTTCAAACCTGAGCTGGATACCCCGTAGTTGGTTTAGCTAGTCACTGTAAACAATTCAATGCTACCGTTTATTGCAAGGACGAGATATGCTTACGTAAGTTGTGGTGTTAATCTCACTACAACATAGCCCAGATACGTGGAAACTGGGTGATGAAATGCGCGGATAACAAGATGTGGGTGAAATTAACAAGAAACAAGGAAATCAACAAATCAGATGAAAAAGTCCGGGCCTCCTACAGAAAGCTTACGAAAACCAACCTGAGTCTAGGTCGGAGTGGTCGACTGGTTACTGACTTCAGATGTTATACCAACGGTTTTAGGTTCAAACCTACCATACCCAGTAGCTGGCCTAGTTAGTCTCCACTAAAATTATCATACATATTGTTCTCAACCCGATTCGTTCTACCACTCGTATTCTAACTTCGTATCGTTCGAGACAGTAGCCGAACAACAACCGAACAAAAAGGAAAAACCTCGTAATTCATCGCCGTCCCTTTAACAAGCCGCTTTAGTCGCGCAATTAATAAATTATTTAAATTTCACGCCGACGAGGGACGATTTACTTGATATCGTCGTCCCCTCGATTCCACCCGCCGGCCCCCCATTTTATCGTCGCTCGGAACGAATTCGATGCAATAGAAGAGACGACACCTGACCGCGTTCTCAGGCTATAAAAAATACTTTAATAACAGTAATACGGACGATATACGCGTGGAGTAGTCGCGCGGTCATCAACGGGGTCATCAGCGTAATGGATTAAGTTGGTAGCGCCGTCGTTTAGAGCGGATATACGAAAATTAGCGGTAATAGATAAAGAGCGATTGTGCGATGGGGGTTTTTAAAGTTTCGAAACGACGAGTGCACGTCGCTAAAGTATTGGCTTTTCTTCTTGCAGGTTGGACGAGCATCTGATAACGAAGCATAATTACAGGAGAGACGAATGCAGTTGCGATTTATGCCCGAAAACTTACTCGTATAAGCCCAGTCTGATCAAGCATAAGGCGATACAGCACGGGGAGCATAAGAAGTACCATTGTGAGAATTGCACAAAGGTAAATATATTTTCCTTTTGTTTTGGTGGGAACGGCGGGTCGCCAATCTTGATGAGGGTCTAGGGTGATGGAACGTTGTCTAAAAAGTTTTGGTAAAAGCGAGCAGGCTGTTTCCCCAATTGCCCTTCGGGCAAGGGGAATCCCATGTTCGTATTGTTTCTCTTGAACTTTGTGCTTGATGGTATAGCTTCGCTGCTCGGGAAACACAGAGTTCGAAACAGAAAGTTCACGATATGCGTGACGTACATAGCGTCTCAAACGCGTGGACTTTCACTTTCAATCTTGCTTCCCTGGTTGCGCAGTTGCCCCATCAAGATCTATCACACCCGCATCGCAAGACATTGTCTTCTCAGCAAGGGAACCACAGGATGACCGTTCCCCTTCAATCCCCGTCAAGATCTCCTGATCACAATTTGCAAGAGCAACGGCTTAAGACTTTCCTCGTCAAAATTGGTGATAATACCGTGGCACGACCAGTTCCTCCCATTCAAATCAAACAACACGTTATATAATGCATTATGCGTTATATGCTCTGCGATTTTTGCAGGTCTTTACTGATCCTAGTAACTTACAGAGGCACATTAGGACGCATCACGTCGGTGCCAGATCGCACGCTTGTCCGGAATGCGGCAAGACCTTTGCCACGTCGTCGGGTCTGAAACAGCACACGCACATTCACTCCTCGGTCAAACCGTTTCAGTGCGAAGTTTGCTTCAAAGTAAGTCCGAAGTAATCCATGCGAGAAATCGAACGCAAATTATAACTCCCATGTTTTATTTCAGGCGTACACCCAATTTTCGAATCTTTGCCGACACAAGCGCATGCACGCCGATTGTCGCATGCAAATCAAGTGCGTTAAATGCTCGCAGTCCTTCTCGACGGTGACATCGTTGTCGAAGCACAAGAGGTTCTGCGACTCTACCACAGCGACGCCATCTCTGGGAAATCCGCAACAACTCCCTCTAAATCCGATGGGTAGTAACAATCCGTTCTCCATGTATAGACCTCCGGCTTGTCCCTTGCCCTTTTTCCCACCGCATTTCCCCCGTACCATCAACTATTTCCGACTGCCGGACCACCGGCGCCCCCTTTTATCAGTCCTCTCCTATTCAATCACCTCCCCAAGCTGAAACCGGAAGACGGCGATAACGCCCTCTTGAAGAAGGTACGCACCGTTAGTCCCGAGCGAATATCGCCTATGAAGGAGCGATTTACACCGCCCAGATTGACGCAGATCGGGGCCAAGGTCAGCCCACCGACGGCCGAGGAGGCCCATTTAACCCCATCGCCGGCTAGGCCGCCCATAAGCGCCGGAATCTTCGCCAATCCGAGAGAAGGCGTCGTCACCAATCACATGGCGACGTCCGAAGACGAAGAGCATCCGTACCCCAAAGACCTTTCGAGGAGTAAACCGGGGCGGGCTTCGCCGTCCGTGAGAGTCGAAGAAACGTCGAAATCGTCCAGTAGCGAAGACGACGTCGAAAAACCGCTCGATTTGAGCGTCGCTAAGAAAGCCATCGGTAAAGAACACAAGACGAGGATCGTGGAGAAGGTCGAGGAAAAATTTCCAAGTCCGACGCATAAGATGGAGGAGGAAAAAATCGAAATCGTCGACGTGGAAGAAACCGGCGAAAAGGAACGGGTGAGGAGTTTCGAGAAACCGACGACGATGGCCTGCCCTCGTCCCATACACCCGATACATCCCTTCTTCGATATATATCGGCCGAATTTCACTTTTCAAAATCAAGCTAGCGAGAGACTTTTACCCCTCCATTCGGTCCGACGAGATTCTCGTTTCTAAACTCCCTCCAGCAACAGAGGAGTTACGATCTGTTACGGCCGAGCCTGCAGAGTTTCGGAGGCGTGAAGAGTTACCACGACGTGGTACAGGCGCAACATCAAGTACAAGGGAAAATTAAGGATAGGTACGCGTGCAAATTTTGCGGGAAGGTGTTTCCGCGCAGCGCCAACTTGACGCGGCATTTACGCACCCATACCGGTGAGCAACCTTATAAATGTCGATATTGCGAGAGATCCTTCAGCATATCCAGTAACCTACAGAGGCACGTCAGGAACATCCATAACAAGGAGAAACCTTTCAAATGTCCCTTGTGCGATCGTTGCTTCGGACAGCAGACCAATTTGGACAGGCACCTGAAGAAGCACGAAGCGGACGACGGTAGCGGAGGCGTTGCCGTTGCGGACTCGCCCGGAAGCAGTAACGAGAACGAGAGAGAGGACGCCTATTTCGACGAGATAAGGACTTTTATGGGTAAAGTGACGTATTCCGGTGGGGAGGGATTCAATCAGACGGGACTGTACACCCCGCCCAATCCTCACGGTCTACCGAAAGAGGACGACGATTCGGAAACTTATTCGGAGGAATCGCCTCAGGAGGAGTATCCGGTGAGCAAGATGAGTTTTAGTAGTACGGGAGGAACGTCCATCAAGCAGGAGAAGGATGAAATGTTGAATAATAACGACCAAAGTTTAGAGGTTTCTACTTAGTGATTCGATGTCGTAGATCGTAACAGTACACCGTTTTGTTGGTTCGGATAGAAATGAAGGTCGAGTATTGGAACGAGGAAGGGGGAGTCGGGGGTGAGCTTGAAAATCCGATATTTTTTTATTTTCCCAAAGAAATTGGAGATGTACTATTGCGGCAACATAAATCACACTTAAGCTAATGTAGTTTAAATCTGGCCTTAGCCTTGGCAAATGTTATTTCATAAAATCATTATTGACATACGTCATTATACGGCATTTAAGTGCTGCTAAAGAAATGCAGGTATTTACACTAATTGAGGGAGAACGATCCAGATTTGGGGTGTCCAAGGACACTATTCACGACATTAAAACGAAATGGCTACATCAAAATTGACCTATACATGAAAACGATTGGTTCATACTGCTAAAAAAACAGTTAAAATAGCCTACAAGACATGTCCGGATTTTTGTTGCCGCAATTGTACCGTCACAGTCAGAGGAATTGGGGGTGCAACGTCACGAAACACACGCTCGGGCACAGTCTCAGTTCGTGAAATAACATTGATATTTTCAATATGGTGACGTCAACGTCAACAACGTCGAATATTAAATTATGAGCTATATTGTCAAGGCGAGATGGAGATTACAACCACGAACATGCACGATTCACGGCGAATGGAAACGATCGCTTGCGACTAGAAACGATCGTCTCCGATTAGAAACGGTTGTTTCCGATTAGAAAGGATCGTCTCCGATTAGAAACGGTCGTCTCCGTTTAGGAACGATTGTCACCGTTTAAAAGCGATCATCTCCGATTAAAAACGATCACCTACTTAAGGGAACCAATAACATCGCGAGATTCGGTTTGAAATCGCATATGATTGGTAACGCGCGAGACGATCTTCTCCAATCAGAAGCAACCGTCGTTCTTCAAACCACCAATGAAATTCCCGTATTCGCTTGAGATTTACGCCTGAGACTATGACCGAACGATGGCTTGTTGTTGACATCGTACCGGTCAATTCCCGTGACTGTGATTGTACATCGACACTGCACATTAGGCCCGTGTTACATTATCACATTAAATTGTACCGAGCAATTGAATACTATTTTGATAGTACAATGTAAAACGCTTTACCAGTCTTTTGTACAAGATTATTGTATAGATTTAGATTCCATCGATTACATATGTATTATGAGCTTGTACAAAACTCCTGTTTATGATTCTGTGCCATGCTGCATCCTCGTTTCAAATTGTACACCAGTATCACACAGTATTTACAAATATTTCTCATAACCTCCAAAAAGATTAATTCTATGCTTAGCTAATAACACTAATATTTTTAGGAAAACGCTCAATAAAAACATTTTGCTGACAGGACCACAGTATAATGTATAAACCCACGTTTATTTTATACTATAACAGAACTGGACGAGACGTAAACATAGGAAAATGAGGTTACATTTGAATACGTGCAATGGAGACTAGTGAGCAGGCGCAAGTCAAAACTGATTTCATACAATGATTTTGCACAGAAAAATAGTACAGTGTTTTATACAATAAAATAGTATTCAACTTTTACGTACAATTTAATATGATTATGTAAAACGAGCTTTAGAAACTGTGGCTAAAATAATATATAAAATAAATATTTTTATTTCCGAATTTTGAGCAACTCTCAATCTCCCAAATCCAATTACTCGATGTTCATATCGGACTTGCTCCCGAATCCGAAAGACGAAAGAAAACGAAAAAAAGGAGATAACCGGCACAATACTGTAAATTTTAAGATTAAATCAGAAAATTGTGAGAAAAAAAAACAAATTTTACTTATCGTAACGACAATTTTCTTAAGAATAAGAGTTCCTACACGATTTTACGAATCAACTTCTTCTCCTCTCTTCTGGGATACCTTCGAATCTCAATTCTTCGAATAGGACACGCACACCCTTCGCGCACCTGATTTGTATGAAAGCGGGGCGGACAGTGGTCCGCCCCCGTTAACTTTAAGCAACAAAAAAGAGTAAAAATACATAATTCGAACTACTATGTACTTACGCACGTTTTGCAAAGAAAAAAACAAGAATCTCTCTCCCTCTCTCTCTGACTTATCGACTATACTAATGTAATTATGACGTATTATTAGTTGTATACGTGTACCTTACCCCATACAGATTACCAATCTCCCCTGTTTTCTCTGTAAATTAGCAATTTGTAATATTATTACCAAGTAATTACGATATAAGGGCGTTTTCACTTTATTTTTCTTGTAAATATTATATATTACTATTATTATAAAAATATTGTACTTAAAAAGAATATTATTGGAGGGGATATAATTTAGTTATTTGAGCGAGCGATAGGGAGCCGCAGTGATGGTTTGTGGGATGAAGCGAGTCTGCACAGTCGTCCAGACGAAGCACCTCATCGTCTGCGAGACGTTTATAATCAATCAGATTCTTCGCCTGGGCGCCCGCCCAAGATTGCGTCATCCCACAAACCATCCTCTAGCTAGTGATCGATCACGCTTGTCTATTAAATTTAAAAACAAAAGGAGGAAAAGGACGAAAAATGCTGTTTGGTAGGGTGCAATAAGGAACCCGAATTAATATTTATTATATAAGATACCGCGTTGATACTGAGAAGAAATGTACCTACTTCACATGGAAGCGAGGAAACCGGTTCAAGTAGCAGAGGGAATAGTCTCATAATTTGAAAACCTATAAAAAATTCGTTTCTCCCGGTTTTAAATTTTAGTAAGCCAAAGTCGTTATTAACTTAACAAATACACGTACTAGATTAATTTCTTTCTTTCGACGTTCGTTTGTCACTTTACCTTCGTTCGTCTTTTGTCTATTTTCCTTTTTCCTTGTTTGTCGCAAGATGCTATTATACTACCACAAAAAAATGAGGATCTTTTTTTTACGTTTTGTTTTTGGGCATTGATACTTATAACGATTATAAAAGAATATTGTCAAAATAAAGAAGTTTATTACAGAAAGAATTGCGTTTTTATCTCTCACGTCCAAAGCCACGACGAATGTATGATACTTTAAGGAGAGGAACAACTTTAGACTACCTGAGGATGATTTCGAAACGTAAGGCGATTTATTGAATTAACACCTTCGCTGCTTCTTGTGCTACCAATGAAGGCCCCCTTTCCAACCCAAATTTTGACTTAAGTTTTGTTACAACTCCAACATTCCTCTAAGAAGGGAAGATTATAACTTTTTCCATCCATGGAAAGTAGAAAATTAGGATAAATTGAAGAAATGTTGTGTATGGTGCCTCTTGTGTTCCAACAGAGGCCCCCTTTAAAAAATTTCTACCCAAATTTTGACCTGGGTCAGATTATAACTCCAACATTTCTCTAAGAACGGAAGATTATGACTTTTTCCATCCATGGAAAGTAGAAAATTAGGATAAATTGAAGAAATATGGTGTATGGGTCCTCTTGTGTTCCAATAGAGGCCCCCTTTAAAAATTTCGACCCAAATTTCAACCTGAGTCTTGTCACAACTCCAACATTTCTCTAAGAACGGAAGATTATGCCTTTTTCCATCCATGGAAAGTAGAAAATTAGGATAAATTGAAGAAATATGGTGTATGGGTCCTCTTGTGTTCCAATAGAGGCCCCCTTTAAAAAATTTCGACCCAAATTTCAACCTGAGTCTTGTCACAACTCCAACATTTCTCTAAGAAGGGAAGATTATGACTTTTTCCATCCATGGAAAGTAGAAAATTAGGATAAATTGAAGAAATATGGTGTATGGGGCCTCTTGTGTTCCAATAGAGGCTCCCTTTAAAAATTTCGACCCAAATTTCGACCTGAGTCTTGTCACAACTCGAACATTTCTCTAAGAACGGAAGATTATAACTTTTTCCATCCATGGAAAGTAGAAAATTAGGATAAATTGAAGAAATGTTGTGTATGGTGCCTCTTGTGTTCCAATAGAGGCCCCCTTTAAAAAAATTTCTACCCAAATTTTGACCTGAGTCAGATTATAACTCCGACATTTCTCCAAGAAGGGAAGATTATGACTTTTTCAATCAATAGAAGGTAGAAAATGAGGGTAAACTGATGAATAGTAAAATGTGGTGCTTCGTGTGTACCAACGGATGTTTCCCTTTCAAAAATTTCGATTCAAATTTCGACCTAAGTCTTGTTACAACTCCAACATTCTTCTGAGAAGGGAAGATTATAACTTTTTCCAGCCTTGGAAAGTAGAAAATTAGGATAAATTGAAGAAATGTGGTGTATGGTGCTTCTTGTGTTCCAATAGAGGCCATCTTTAAAAAATTTCTACCCAAATTTTGACCCGAGTCAGGTTATAACTCCGACATTTCTCCAAGAAGGGAAGATTATAAATTTTTCAATCAATAGAAGGTAGATAATGAGGGTAAACTGATGAATAGTGATATGTGGTGCTTCTTGTGTACCAATGGAGGTTCCCTTTCAAAAATTCCGACTCAAATTTCAACCTGAGTCTTGGTTTAACTCCAACATCCCTTTAAGAAGGCACAATTATAACTTTTTCCACCCATGGAAAGTAGAAAACTAAAATAGATTGAAGAATTGTGGTGTGTGGTGCCTCTTGTGTGCCAATAGAGGCTCCCTTTCAAAAATTTCGACCCAAATTTCGATCTAAGTCTTGTTACAACTCCAACATTCTTCTGAGAAGGGAAGATTATAACTTTTTCCATCCATGGAAAGTAGAAAATTAGGATAAATCGAAGAATTGTGATGTATGGGGCCTCTTATGTTCCAATATGGGCTCCCTTTAAAAAATTTCTACCCAAATTTTGACCTGAGTCAGGTTATAACTCCAACATTTCTCCAAGAAGGGAAGATTATAAATTTTTCAATCAATAGAAGGTAGAAAATGAGGATAAATTGATGAATAGTGAAATGTGGTGCTTCGTGTGTACCAACGGATGTTTCTCTTTCAACAAATTTCGACTCAAATTTCGACCTAAGTCTTGTTACAACTCCAACATTCTTCTGAGAAGGGAAGATTATAACTTTGTCCAGCCTTGGAAAGTAGAAAATTAGGATAAATCGAAGAATTGTGGTGTACGGTCTTTCTTGCGCACCAACGGAGGTTCCCTTTTGAAAATATCGACAGTTTGAAGGGTTATCGTAAGAGGTGCCTTTCGTGTACTCGTCCAGTCTTCTTTTCGAAAATTTCGACCCAAATTTCGACCTGAGTCTTGTCACAACTCCAACATTTCTCTAAGAAGGGAAGTTTATAACTTTTTCCATCCATGGTAATTGGACAATTAAGATAAATTAGAAGAATTATTATGGGGGGGGAGGTATTTTTTGTGAATCCATCGAGGTTTCTACTTAACAAATTTCTACCGAAATTTTGACCTGAGTCTTCTAACAACTGCAACATTCCTTTAAGAAGTGAAGATGATGACCTTGTCAATCCATAGAAAGTATAAAATGAAGATAACTTGAAGAATTGTGGTGTACGGTCTTTCTTGCGCACCAACGGAGGTTCCCTTTTGAAAATATCGACAGTTTGAAGGGTTATCGTAAGAGGTGCCTTTCGTATACTCGTCCAGTCTTCTTTTCGAAAATTTCGACCCAGATTTTGATGTCAGTCTTATCACAACTCCAGAATTCCTCGAAGAACGGGTGATTATGACTTTTTCAATTCCTGGAGGGTAGAAAATGAAGGCAACTTAGAAGAATTATTATGGGGGGGGTATTTTTGTGAATCCATCGAGTCTTCTACTTGAAAATTACAACCTAAATATTAATCACAGTCTTCTGGTGACTCCAGAATTCCTCCAAGAAGGGAAATTTACGACTTTGTAATCCCTGGACGGTCGAAAATGAAGGCAGTTTGAAGGGTTATCGCAAGAGGTGCCTTTCGTATACTCGTCCAGTCTTCTTTTCGAAAATTTCGACCCAGATTTTGATGTCAGTCTTATCATAACTCCAGAATTCCTCGAAGAACGGGTGATTATGACTTTTTCAATTCCTGGAGGGTAGAAAATGAAGGCAACTTAGAAGAATTATTATGGGGGGTATTTTTTGTGAATCCATCGATTCTTCTACTTGAAAATTACAACCTAAATATTAATCACAGTCTTCTGGTGACTCCAGAATTCCTCCAAGAAGGGAAATTTACGACTTTGTAATCCCTGGACGGTCGAAAATGAAGGCAGTTTGAAGGGTTATCGTAAGAGGTGCCTTTCGTATACTCGTCCAGTCTTCTTTTCGAAAATTTCGACCCAAATTTTGATGTCAGTCTTATCACAACTCCAGAATTCCTCGAAAGAACGGGTGATTATGACTTTTTCAATTCCTGGAGGGTAGAGAATGAAGGCAACTTAGAAGAATTATTATGGGGGGTATTTTTGTGAATCCATCGAGTCCTCTACTTGAAAATTACAACCTAAATATTAATCACAGTCTTCTGGTGACTCCAGAATTCCTCCAAGAAGGGAATTTTACGACTTCTTAATCCCTGGAAGGTCGAAAATGAAGGCAGTTTGAAGGATTATCGTAAGAGGTGCCTTTCGTATACTCGTCCAGTCTTCTTTTCGAAAATTTCGACCCAAATTTTGACGTCAGTCTTATTACAACTACAGAATTCCTCGAAGAAGGGAAGATTATGACTTTTTCAATCCCTGCCAGGTTGAAAACTAAGCCAAATTGAAGTATTATTGCGAGAGATACATATGTGCCCATCGAATCTTGTTTTCGAAAAATTTCGACCCGAACTGCGTCTTGTCACAACTTAAGCGTTCCTTTAAGAAGAGGAGATTATGACTTTTTCACTCGCTGGAAGGTAGAAAATCAAGGAAAATGACACAATTATATTGAGAGGTGCTTCTCGTGTGCCTTTTCTTTGAAACTTTGGATCCAAACTTTGATCTCATTCTTATCAGAACTTCACAGCTGGTGCACCACAGCCGGCAAACGTGTTATAAGAGCGGTTGCGAAGTTAAGATTCCTTCGTGGTTTCCATCGAGGACAGCTTAGAAACTGTCAAAACGCGTTTTTTGAAGATATTCAAATTGGAGGTTATGATGCGCGCATTGTTCTCATATGAGCGAGTTTGCTTACTTGTTTATTGCACCGCAGCTTTGGATAACCCAGTGGTAAACCATCTCAGGCGGTTGACCCTGGATATATCCATGCCTCTAACCTTCGGCCAAAGGAACTCAATAAAACCAATGTTTAAGTTTCTAAGTCACCTTACTTGCTCTTCGGGAGCGTGGGCGAAAAACAATCTCTATTAAGCATCGATCTAGCGAGTTAGACGAATGGGTATGTCCGAGCTGTCATGGGCTATCGGTCTTCTTCTTCATACGTTTTAATAAATCAACTGTTAGGAATCGAATAAAATTTTAAAAATCCCGCCTTGTAACAGTTGGTAAGGTAGGGAGCGATATAGAACAGTGTATGTAGGTAGATGTAAGAACATAAATGTAAACGAGACGTATAAGTGGAGCCCTCTTTTTATCAATATATTCTTAATATTTAACGTGTGTTACTGAGAGACCGTGCCATCCTTAACACAACAAATAATTGACCCGCGTTTCATTTCTGAAATATAATATCAAAGCCTGTAAAGAAACAATTATGGAAAGAATGATAATTTCACAAGTAACAATTCTGCTCTAGAATTTCGAGGCATCGATACAGCAATTACGTAAACAACGGAATAATCGCGATTTTACGCAACTCCGCGCATTTCTTATTTTTTCGTTGAAATTTTAAGTCCAGCGTTGCACAACAGGAACTCGTTTAGAAACCGAAAGATGGCGTTTTTCTGTCGAATCTACGGCCGAACGGTAGGAAGGCCGAGCCGAGGAATTGGCGAACTCCGAAAAATATTCACGCGCTTCACAGTTTCATGCTTCTTAATTGCAATTTCCCCCAAATCGAAATCCGTTCTATAGAAAGGAACGCGCTGGCAACGACGACGATGTATCGAAAAAGTGCAACGGCCCTCCTAAATATGCGCCCCGTTATTCGTTTCCTTGTCGCTTTAATAGAGCGTTAAATCCAAGTAGAGGAGGAAAAAACGAAGGTACGAATTGACCGGATCATTATAAACAAATAGGAAGAGCTTAGTCGCTTAGTTGCTTAGCCGCTTAGCTCGCAAGACTTGAACAGGAAGTCGGTTTCGATTTTGCGTTGAGTTCGTAATTTATTTCTAGAAAAAAAAACTTCTTCGTTGGTGTGATGCAGTCCGAGATACAGTTCCTATCGGTTTTTTTCAAAGACTAAAAATGCCTCCCCGTAACTTCCCGAAGAGCGGATTCCAGCGCGTTTCGCACCGGACTCGACTCGCATCAAGTGAAAGTGGTGCAATTTTCTTTTTTCAGTCTTTTTCAAGCGGATGTTAATTCTTCGATTAATATCGCTTTAGACACGGTTAAAATCCAATTTAGACGAAATCGATAAAAACGCACCGCTGACGTGTAGAAATCTGTAATGATATTGAGTAAAGGTGAACCGTGCGCGCGGTGCTACCCTCTCACGAGTAAATGTTAAAGCCGTCGGATATGACGACCGTTAGAACATGCAACGAGTGTACAGTGGAGGTTGGCCAATTTCGAACTCAAATTCAATTATTTTTCTTATGTATTTTTAGTAAACTCGCGTATTAAAAAAGGGGAAAAGAAAACATAGATGATGTACATAGATGGAATATTCAAATTTCAATTTTTCGTGCGCTTTCTCGTCGGTAAAGATGGGAACGGATAAAGTTACATTTACAACTACTTCCTTGAAAATTGACAGTTAGTGGATGTAGAAACCTAAGAAACCAGCGTGATGGAAGAAATAGGCGTAAGAGAATTAGGTGGGAGGTAGAATTGGGGCGTTCTGGCGGTTTCTAAGCTGTCCTCGATGGAAGCCACAAAGGAATCTTAACTTCACAACTGCTCTTACCACACGTTTGCCGGCCATGGTGCACCAGGAGTGAAGTTGTGACAAGAATGAGATCGAAGTTCGGGTCCAAATTTTTGAAGAGAATGCACACGAAAAACATCTCTCACTCTAATTGTGTCGTCTGCCTTCATTTTCTACCTTCCAGCGATTGAAAAAGTCATAATCTCCTCTTCTTAGAAGAATGCTAAAGTTGTGACAAGACGTAGATAAAAATTCGGGTCGGATTGAGGAAGTCATAATCTTCCCTTCTTCGAGGAATTCTGGAGTTGTGATAAGACTGAGATCAAAATTTGGATCGAAATTTTCGAAAAGACTGGACGAGTATACGAAAGGCATCTCGTACGATAGTTCTTCAAACTGCCTTCATTCTCGACCTTCCAGGGATTAAAAAGTCGCAAATTTCCCTTCTTTCGAGGAATTCTGCAGTCACCAGAAGACTGGTCATCAATATTTAGGTTGTAATTTTCAAATAGAAGCCTTGATGGATTCACAAAAGTACTCCCTCCCCCTCCATAATAATTCTTAAAGTTGCCGTCATTTTCTACTCTCCAGGGATTGAAAAAGTCATAAACTCCCGTTCGTACACGAATTTTGGTGTTGTGACAAGACTCAAAATTTGGATCGAAATTTTCAAAACGAAGACTAACTGAGTGTACAACAAGCACCTCTCACAATAATTTCTCAAGTTGCTTTCGTCTTTTACCGTGCAAAAGTCAAACTTCCCTTCTTGGAGAAATTCTGGAGTTGTGACGAGACCCAGATCAAAATTTGGTTAAAATTTTTAAAACGAAGAATTGATGGGCACACTAAAAGTAACTCTCTCAATAGTTCTTCAATTTGGTTTCATTTTTCACCTTCCAGGAATTAAAAAGTTATAATCTCAATTTCTCGGAGGAATTTTCGAGTTGTGATATGACTGAGATCAAAATTTGGGTCAAATTTTCAAGAGGAAAACCCGATGCTTACACGAAAAGCTATCACGATAATTCTTCCATTTCCTTTCACTTTCGATTTTCCAAAGGAATGGAAAAAGTCATCGTCTTCTTTTCTTAGAGGAATGGTGGGATTGTGACCAAAATTTTGGTCTAAATTTTTGAAACAAAGAACTGATGGGTACACAAAAAGACATCTCTCGCAGTAATTCCTCAATTTGCCTTCATTCTTTACCTTCCAGGAATTAAAAGGTTATAATCTCCTTTTCTTGGAGAATTTGGAACGAACTGCCAGCTTTGTGACATTAAATCTCTTCACCGTATAATTGTTTTATAATAAATTGGGTGACACGTGTTTCACTAGCACGAGGCAAGCATTAGCCAAACCGTCTAAAACCGCTGATCTGATCTGATGAGCCTCGTAACAAACGAAAAATTAGAGAATTTATCATCCAGAACGTACTGAAATATATCATTGTGATCTAGTGGAGTGAAGTCGTTACTGTCGCGCGCATATTTCGACAAGTAAGTTGTCATCATCAGTGAGAAATTTGAAGAAATCTTAAATCACGTTTTATTGCTCAAACCGACCTTGCAAATCGTTTAATAAAACTGGTTCTGTTGTATGCTTCCAACATAACCCAGCACAGCTGAAAGAGCCATCAAGACGAAAGGAAATATCTTTTCTGGGTGGTGCCCCGTTGAACTTCTACGGCAGGACACCCTCTAAGTTAATGTAACAGGAATGCGAGCATCGGAGACAAAGCCTACGTTAAAGGATGACAACACGCACGGGTTGATGATGACTAGCCTCATCGTATTGCACAGGCTTCTCCAAAAAGATGTTACCACCTGACAGGAATTGGCCTTTATTTTAATAACATTACACACACTATGTACACAAGTCCAGATGAATGAAGCTTGCTAATACATTCCTTCAACCTGCACTCCTTCATTCTAAATGCTTGTTCGAAGTCTTTTCACCACACAGATTATAACTCATTCACGTATTTTCTTAGATACAGAGCGGACAACCGTTGTTAAGCGTTCCTCGAGGTCATTAATGTCAGTTCAGCTCTTTCACCATTCTCCGTTGCCAGAAATCACATGGAGTCAACTCTGGTGACCGTACTGGTCAAGCCAAAGATCCAGCTCCTCCCATCCAGCGTCTACCAAACGTATCATTCAGGTAATGTCGAACCGCTAAGGAATCATGCGGCGGTGCACCATCGTGCTGAAAGTGACCAGATGTTATGGGGGAAGATAGTTTTCGACAAAATTCTGCAACATATCTAGGTAAGAATCTTCCGTTACAGTCTGATCATTAGAGAAATATGGAACAAGTAATCCAAACTCCGAAATGCCGCACCATGCGTTAACTTCCGGTGAGGATCGAGTGTACTCTCTTAGTTCATGGGAATTCTCCATATTCTAAATGACCCAATTGTGCTTATTTACTGTGAACGCTGACATGAAATGTGGGCTCATCCGACATAAACAACACAACGTTATGGTTTATGTTCGTCAATTTTAATAATAATAATTCTGCAGTTCTTGCACGAGCAATTTTATCAGCATCATTTGAATGTGATACGTCTTCATTCCTAAATCTAAGTGGAGAAATACTTGTCCATGTGAGTCCGGTTCCGTTAATCTCGTACTTGACGTTCCTGGGCTCCTAATCATTGTGCCTTGAACATGTATGATGTTATCTTATTCGTTCGAATACTTATGTGACGTCCACTATTTCCTTTATAGTCATTGGTCACAAACCCTGTGCGCACAAATTTCTCATGAAATCGACGGATAGTTAAACGGCTTGGATGATCCATTGCTGAAAGTTTTTCTTACCATGGTGAGCCAAACACTCCATCCAAGCTGCTTTCTTCTTTCTCTCTTCTAGAGGAAGTCGGGTGGCCATATTTAGTCTGCAACAATAGAAAAATAGAAAATTATGTAGTACCATTTGGGTGGTAACATCTTTTAGGACGATGCTGTGTATACGTTAGCACGCATAGAATATGATGTGTTAAGTCTGATGGCGTGAAAGGCTCAAGCGCTTGAAAATTCCGTACAAAATCGAGATTTTCGTTTAGGGCCAAAGTTCAAATCACCCCCACTACTTTATTTATATTTCAATCGCGATCAAGTAGATCTTACTAGAAGCAGATTTTGACTGAGAATCGAATAGAATAAAAACGCACGCGATATCTCTAACAGTTTGCGCGCTAGAGCGAAAATACAGTAATTTTAGGTAACACATTTTTTCAAATTTCAAAGCACCATATCTCTGGAACGGTAAGACCTAGGGACCTGCGGTTTGTTTCATTTTATCATATTTTCATCAGCTCCTCGGGTACTTTAAGTCTACCGAGATTGAACTCGCTAGCGCTATTGGAAATATGCTATCTTGAGGTAGAAGTTCATTTCGACAAAAATATTTTTGCGTCCAATCGCGTTCAAAATATGTCTATCCGATAGATTTCGGCCCGTAGAATCCAAATCTTCCATCCCGGGCGCTGTATCCCTAACCGTTCTCGAGATTCAGAGTCCCTGCTGCTCCTGACGAACTAAATACCATCATTAACCTTACCACGACCTAAACAAAACAATAACGAAATAAACGCCAACCAACACATTCGACAAACGACCGAATCGTTGTTTTACTCGCGAGCATGGCCGATTACCATTTCGTTAAAGCCGCATTTTGCAATCTCACCGGTGAATACGATCGTTTTTCGAAAAGCCCAATCGACGCTAGATTATCGGACGAAAATTCGCGAATCGCTTTCTTGCATCTATCTCTACGCTTCCTTGGCGATTAACGTTCGTTCCGGCGGCCCCGAAAGATCGGGAAAAAGAATCCCGTTCACGAATAGACACCTCCACGTGAAAGTGGACCGTGAGCGCGCGAAGACACGCAACGTTGAATTTCGTATCGGAACGGCGTTTTTATCGGCCGTGTTTACGTAACGAGACGTTTTAGTATATGCGTTTTTCGGACAGTTTGTCGCATTAGGCGACATCTCGTTGCGAAAGCGCGAGACAACGCTTTGTCCGAGTAATCAATTAGGGCTCCATGACGGGAGGGACGTGCATAAATAGGCGAAAGTTTCGTGGTCTGTAGAAATCGGACGGGGTACTGACGGGCGTGAAATTCGTCTTCTTAGGAACGAATTTCGGGCGTAATGTCCCCGAGGAAGATAAGATTGGGGACGAAGAAGGTTTTTCTGAGGATGGACACGAATTTTTATGGGATTTAGACTAGATTGCACCTTGGGCAAAGATATGTTGCAGTAACTTCTCTTTAGGCCTCAGGTCACGCCATGGGCGAGGGCAATGGAGTAGGCGATAAGCTAGCCCGCCAGAAATCACCCAAACCTTCTTTTAAGTTAAGTATGGGAGTGCACCTGGATAGTAATGGACCGACTTGTACCTAAACCGGTCGGAGGAATTAATAATCAATGGGGATCAAATCGCACGGGGGTATTGTCTCCGACAGTCAAGTTATGCTGAAGGCACTAGATTCGGTGCAGGTGACTCAAGACCTGTATGGAATTGTGGGTGTGCTCTGAGGGAACTCGGCAGTCGAGTCAAAGTGACAATACCATGGATTCCAGGACCACGAGGACTATCGCGGGAATGAAAAAGCTGACGAACAGCCCCGAGAGACTTCGTCGATGACCTTCATAGGACCGGAGCCCCCTTTGGCATTGTAAAGACAAAAATCAAAACTGCCATATAAGGAGATGGAGGATAAATCTAGGGAAAAGTGGGGTAACTTCTCACACGAGAGATTCGCTAAACAGTACCTTCGAGAACAAATGCCGAAGTTTACAACGGACCTACTGCGCAGGAACAGAAAGTCTGTCAGGGTAATAGTGACCCTACTAACAAGGCAGTGTAGGCTCAACAAGCACATGAGCAGAATAGGCTTGACATAAGGAACGATATGTGGATTCTGTCAAATTGAGGAGGAAACCGCGATCCACGTACTATACCAATGTGAGAAATTGTATAAAGTCTAGGCATTGGACAATGGCCATGGAGGCCTACACTCAACCATTATACCACAAAGGGAAAGAAAGATGGTAGTTTTTACCAAAAGGGTGGAACTCGGGGTGGTATACAACTGTTCAGGAAGGACCTAGAATTGACCGATTGAAGAAGAAAGAATTGGGCATAGGACTGCTCCATCCCAGCCTTGTTAAGGTGACAAACAGGGCTATACAGCTGTTCTGTTGAGGCAAATGAGTTGTTGGGCAAGACCTGGAGTTAGAAGCCCAAAGTGATACATTGGTTGTGTTCTGTGGTCGTAAAGCCAACGATTGCTTTTGGAGCTGTAAGTTGATGGAGAAGGACAGAAGTGTCCTTCGCGGTAAAGCTGTTTACCGCTCTTTAGGGCATGGTTCTGTTGGGACTCAGTAGAACAATCAACGCTACGGGAACCGTTGTCCCTATCCTACAGGACCTTGATCTGCCGAGGGATCGTCACCAATAACAAACCGATGGCCACGAAGCTAAGCCTGAGTGACGGGTTTCGACCTTTTGACCCGATCACCAGATCAGAACTATCACCTTAACTACTGTTCCTGTTCCCCCTAAATCTTTAAAGGAAACTGGCATTTGCCAACCTACTTTGGAGTAAATTTATAGGTTATAACGAGGTCATATCCAGCACAGGGGTAGCTCTCCCGTTGTTACTTCTGCTTTCGAAACATCAATAATGGTGTCCGTTGTCCCCAATGGGGCTTCCAGGATATGTATATAACAATGTCATTTCCGATCTCTCAGGGAAATATACTATTTCTCAAGGAATCCAAGGAAACCCACTATACCACCGTAACATACCAGTGATATATAAAGCTTCCTTTAAGGTAATGTCAGGAAAGCTCTCGGCTACTCCTCGATACGATTGTACGCTCGATCTTAGAATCGATTCTCCGGCATTTTTGCCCCTACATCCGGCGCATTGTCGAGTCGATCGAATCGACGACCCGAACGAAGACTTGTCCCGCTTCGACACGACACGACGTAGACAACTCCTTCGCCGGTGGATGGCAATCGCGTGCCCCAGCGACTCGTGGGGCTCGCGTGCCGCCACGGTCTGACCTACATTGTGACCTTTCACTCCTCAGCAATGCATCCGCGGAACACGCCCGCCGCCACCGCCACATCGCCATTAGAAATCCGAAGGAAACGTTCCGTAACGTAAGTGTGCATACGTCGAATGGCTCCGTTCTTGCTCCGTACGTCGGCGAGCACGGCGCGTAGAAGTAGGGAAGATATATGCGACGGCTGTCGTAACACGAGCAAAATTTACTTGACACGATCGTGCCGGTATCGCGAACGGATTTACAATGAAGAACGAAAGAATATAAATAAGAATTTGCGGTTGCGGTCGTGTTGAGTAACGTTGCGCAATTTAGGTTGGCCGCGTGCTGAGCGAGTGCGGTAAGCTCTCTGGTATCTCGTAGATGATTCGTTTGGTTCTAACTTTTTCAATTGAATCGTCTATCACCTGTGTGTTGTGTATATACTCATACCAAGCGCGTCCTGCTCATTTGCTAATCATACCTGCTCTTGAAATGCTACAAGTTTATCCACAGAACTTTCACAGTAGACCCCGATAAACTTGGCCCAATCCCCACATTAACCCAAACGATATCAGCTGCAGCATTACCTCGCGAAATGGATGTTCAACTAATATCCATTGTTCTCATACGAAATAAAACAGTTGACGCACATCAAAGTTATGGTGTATACAGACAACTGTGGTGTACACGGACAAAGTCTAAAATTATCTTAATTGATTTCAGGCAAGCACCGAGCACGGTCGGCTGGAAATCTTCTAATGTGGTTCGGATTCGTTTGTTTAGTTAGCATAGCACCTGTGGTGTACACAGATGATGGTGGTGTACACGGACGAGCCCTAAGATTCTCAAAATTTGTGTCTCCAGACGCGAAATTCCGACCATAGTCGAGTCTATGTAATGATCTGTTTATTAATGCTTTCTTTTCAGATGATTTCCTGCATTTCGATCGGGTTTAGCTGGCCTATCACTTACGGTGTACGCAGACGACGGTGATGTACACAGCCAAGCCCTAGCATTATCTAAATTGATTTCTGGAAAGCACCGAACGCAGCCAGTCTGCCATTTGAGTTGAGATTTGTTTATTTAGTTAGCCTATCACGTGTGGTGTACACGGACGACGGTGGTGTACACGAACAGGCTCTAAGATTCTCAAAATTGATATCTCAAAACGCGAAGCGCCAAGCACAGTCGGCTGGCGATCTGTTTATTAATGACTTTTTGCAGATGTTTAGCTGCATTGTGATCCGGTTTAGCTAGCCAATAATCTATGGTGTATACAGACAACGGTGGTGTACGCTGACGAGCTCTAGGATATTCGAAATTTATTTATAGAAAGGCCGGAAGCAGCTGGCTGGGGATTTGCTATTTGGATTGAATTTTTTATTTGGTTAGTCTATCACGTGGGGTGCACACAGACAACGGTGGTGTACACGGACTAGCTCTAGAATGTTCGAAATTCATTTCTAGAAAGCACCGAACGCAGACGGCTCGCAATCCGCTATTAGGGTTGAGATTCGTCGATATCGTTAGTCTATCATCTACGGTGTACACAGACGACGGTGGTGTGTTGGATCTGGATTGCAATCTATTTATTAATAATTCTCTACGGATGGTCAGCTGCACTACGATCTTGTTTAGTCATGACTTGTGGTGTACACTGATAAGCTATAAGATACTCTAAATTGATTTCCCAGAGCGCAAAACTCCGATCTTAGTTAGCTGGCGATTGGCGGTTTATTTTTCAATCTGCTTATTTATAATTCTCTGCGGATGGATAGCTGAACTACGAGCTACTTTAGCTAGTCCATCACCTGCGGTGTACACCGATAACGGTAATATACACGGATAAGCTCTGAAATTTTATTTGTGTTGCAATCTGTTTACTAATAATTCTCTACAGATGGTTACCTAGACTGAGATCCGAGTTAACTAGGCCATTAATTGTTGTGTACACCTTAAACCATGGTGTACACGAACGAACTCTAGGATCCTTTAAATTCATTTCTCGAGGTATGGAGTACCGAGCCTGCGATTTGGATTGTTATTTGTTTATTAATAATTCTCCGCAAATGGGGTAGCTGGACTGCGATCTAGTTTAGCTAAAATATCTCTTGTGTACACAGATACCGGTGGTGTACACGGACACGCTCTAGGATTATCTGAAATAATTGGCTGGCGTTCTGCGGTTTGGGTTAAGATTGGACTGCGATACGACGTAGCTAACGTATCACCTGTGGTGTACACGAAGAAATCCTAGGATTCTCTAATTTAGTTTTTCCAAGCGCAAAGTCCTGACCGTTCTCAGGTGGCGATCTGCGATTTGGGTCATGGTCTATTTGTTAAAAATTCTCAACGGATGGGCTGCATTTTATTTGTCATTTCAATATTGTCATTTTCACAAACAGATCAATGTATATCATAAGCAAGGCTCAACAAACGCGTGCTGCGGCAGAAGCGTCGAGAAGGGATTTAGGTTGATGCCTAGCCAGTGGAGAGTTTAATCATTCGATAGCCGTAGAAGTGAACGCTCCTTCGATAATTATCGTTTTATCGGTGCGCGTCTTTTAAAACATGGATCGTCGTAAGCGAAGTTTACTTTTAGCAGTGGACATCAAGTCGTCGATAAAAGAATAAAAAAAATATATTGTTTTTTTTTATAATACTGTATCTCACGTACCTACTTTTGCGCGATACGTCTCCGACGTTGCATTCCTTTGTCGAACCTTGGAGATAAGTTAATCTGCAGTTTATCCCCACCGGACTCGGAGTAACCGGGAAAAAGAGGGCGAATGAAACTTCTGTCGGTGTTGAGAGCTACCACAATGGTTTTAGGGAAGATTTTATTTTATATTCGAAAAATAAAACAGACATAAACGTTTGCCAACTGGTTTTAGACTTTTTGTTATGTTGTTAAATCGTTGTTACAAAGTATTTAAAAACTAGTGCCCTGTTGTCATTTCGCTCCAACAGTTGGGTTTATGTACCTAACGCAATTGATGTGATAAGAACTACACATCGAAATGCAGTGATGGAAATTAACTTTATACATGTGCTACAGTTTTTTATACGTAGGGTTAGAAATACATTTTTTAATTTCACATGAATGGCGGGGGTGGAGGTGGATTACTAAAATTGATATCCCTCAGTGCATGTCGATGTCCAATTCGTATCCTACCAATCGGGTCATACATCAAGGCTATTCGGTTGATATATAAACCTCGCACAGCTTTCCTCCTGTTTTTTCCAGCTGCTCCGAATCCACGCCCATCGGATTCGGAGCAGCCGGAAAACAGAAGGAAAGGCTGTTAGCGAGTGAACAAGCGAAGATATGTAATCCCGAGAAATTCCGTTTCGCGAGTCGTTGGTATCTCACCATTATTACCTACCTAGCATCGCCACGATCAATTCGGACAGTATCCTATCTCACTGCACCTTAGATTCTATCTGCAACAAGGATCTAATTCCACGCAAACATATCTATCGCGCATACGACTTTACCCATTGTAGCCGGTACCGTTCAACCTTAACACAGATTGGAAATGCGAATATAATAGTACATAGTTCGATACGCGGCACGATAAATATTTAGACCGCGAGGCGTTGCTAAAGCTATGACGTCGTCATCGTCATCATCATCATCAACCAAATGAATTTATCGAGCCGTCCGACGCATCGGCCAAACAAGAAAATGAAAAACAAGAATCGCCTTGAAACTGGTGAATTTAGGCGATCCGTAAAAAGTCGCTTGCGAAACGACGTCGACCCATTATTACTCAAAATCCACGTAGGTACGTGTCCCGCCCGCGCGCGGTTAATCTGCTTCTTCATCTCGCTTCGTGTCTCTCGTAACTGCTACTATTGCATTAACCGCCGCGTCGCTACGAAAGAGATATTCGCCGAACTGGCGGATCTATCGCAAGTTTCGAATGGAGCAACACAAAAGGCAATTAGGACAATTAGTTGAACGCTAATGGTACGTTTATTTACACCGATAGCGGTCGAAATTACGTAAAGAGAAGCCCGGTCCGTAACAAATAAATCATCTATCTCTCGGTTGCTCGATATTAGCGTGGAGAGAATGAAGAAACGGACGGTTTTCGTACCGTGACTGATATTTGTATCCTTGCGTATCAACGAGAGGTACGAAATTAGTGGACGGACGATACGACAGCTTATACATAGGGCAGATTTGTCGGCGGATGCACAGGGCACGCGTCTTGGGCCCTGACCTTACGCTTAGTGATTCTAATGAAACGCAGTTTGGTATATAAATTACGGGTAAAGCTGACATATTTCACCGATTTAAGGTACAAAATCGTGATATACACCATCGAAAAGATAAATTTTTTAAAAATGAACCTCCAACAGTTCAGAAAGTTCTCACAGTGATAAATGAAAGAGATGACATTCCTAATTTCAAAATTACGACTCCCAGATCATTATTAAAGGAACTAAACTTTCGGTACAAATATTTATTACTTTAAATTCTATATACCAATCATAAGATAATTATGTTTGTAGTTATAATAAGCGAGCTCGAAATAGTATTTTAAAAGGAAAAGATGACATTATTACCTGGAGATGGAAATACCTTCGTGAAATTAAGAAATATCGTGAAAATGGTACCCCGATATATTACTTGGATGAAACTTGGGTAAATGCTGGATATACTGTAAATAAAGTATGGACAGATATGTCTGTTGTCACTGCAAGACAAGCATTTATAGAAGATTTAAGTACAAGTCTTAAAAATCCTTCAGGCAAAGGCAAAAGATTTATAATTGCACACATTGGCTCGGATGAAGGATTTGTAGAAAATGGTTTACTCCTCTTTGAATCAAAGAGAACAGGAGATTATCATGAAGACATGAACGCAGAAAGGTTTGAAGAGTGGATGAGATGTATTCTCCCCAATTTAAAAGAAAATTGCGTTATAATTTTTGACAATGCTCCGTACCATAGTCGTAAATTGAATAAGCCACCTACAACTAATAGTCGCAAATTAGAAATGCAAAACTGGATGAGGGAAAATAGTATTGCATATGAAGAAAACATGGTAAAAGCAGAATTGTTAGCTTTAATTAAAGAACATTTATCTGGCCCTCCGAAATATGCTGTTAATGAATTAATAGAAAACACTAAATAGAAAGGTACTTAGACTCCCCCTTATCACTGTGAATTAAACCCAATTGAACTAATATGGGCACAAGTGAAGGGGTATGTTGGGAGACATAACACCACATTTAAATTGGCAGACGTGAAAGAATTATTTCAATGAGGTATTGACAATATTTCTGTTGAAAATTGGCAAAATGCTATTAAACATGTTATTCAAACAGAGAAGGAAATGTGGGAACTTGACAATCTCATAGATATACACATAGATCCGTTAATCATTACAATTAATGATGATTCGTCTACATCATCTAATAGCGAAGAAGATACATGTTAAGAACGTTTTAGTGTGTCATAATTAATTCCATTACTGTATTAAATTTTTGTAATATGTATAAAATTTATTATTTTTGATTATACCTATTTGTACAGTGAGTTAATTTTTTAGGATACTGTTTCTTATATAAATACGTACCAAAAAAATATTAATTATTTGTGTCCTTATTTTGTATTTATATATTACATAGATCTTCTTAAAACCATTGTGTATTTTTTATTTACTATATATAATTCTATATATTGGAGATGCATAATTTAATTCAACAAAACATACTTGAAGAAATAAGAAAATTATTTTAGTACTTATTTTGCAATTTTTATTTATGTCAAATACAAAATGAGGTTATTATTTTGATATGTTTACGTGTGATTTATGCTGTGTGAGTCGGACATTTGCATTGCAAGGTTGCCATAATTTGCTACTGCATCTGTTCAGCGAGTCTAGTATAGTCAATAGTATTGAAAAAAGCTGATTTTATCGCAGGCGACCACACAATACAGCAGTTGATGAATAACTGACCAAAATGCTGACTAATATTTGTAGGTCTGACATTATACGACCAACCCTATCTCTATCACTCTCATTTAACGCTGTCTGCTCATTCAAAACCTTAACATCGTCTTTAGTTATTAATATAGTTTGTTGAAAAGGTGGATGACCTGTTATCATTAAGCAGTGAAAATTGGACTGATGCTATCACAGCTCCGAATTTTATTATTCAATGATAAGTTATCTTTGAATAATAAAATTATACTATATATAAACTTATCAATGACAACTTATCATTGAATAATGAAATTCGGAGAACTGACAGCGTCAGTCCGATTTACACTACTTAAAGGTAACACGTCATCCACCTTTTTAACAAATTTTAGTTATTAATTGAGCTCTAAATATATGGCTAACATAGAACCTCATACACAACCTCCAATGGGAAACGACAAACTAGATATGATACGGCTACATCCAAAATACGTCATCAATGACGTAGCTGTTTGGTTTGGATAAAAGTCCTATACTCCTATACGAAGAAAACTCAATGTTTTTATCTCGAAATCGAATCTCTAGAGCTAAACGCTAATTACAAACTCTAGATTCGGAGCGGACAATTAAATATTTCTCTCTCTCTCTCTCTCTCCCTCTCTCTGACTCTTCCTCTTTTGTTTCGAACGTAATAAGGAGTGAGCAACCGAAAGTGTCGTGAGTTAGTAATGCCAGTACTTTTATTTTCCCATATTTTCGAGCCTGTTCTTTTCTCCTTTTTCTACGCGTTTTGACGTTGTTATTAATTCGTAATTTTTCGTTTGCTTATGCTTTAACGTTTCAACGCAAATTGGGAGTATTAAATTATGATCCAAATCGACGATTCCCAATGCTTCGATAGCAACGACTCGACTCTCACTGCCTTTATCAACCGGGCAAGGAACAATAACGAAACGAAACGAAGCTGACGCCGCGTCGTGGGTTCAACCGAATGACATTGCCGCGTACGCGGTTCCGCACTTTCCCTTGGGTGTGGTCGTTTCTACCGGCGAGCTCTCACGCGCGATGTTGCAATCGGTCGACCCGAGATCGAAACGATGTGTATGTATGTACATGTATAAATGTATAAATGTATGTACACGTAAGTACCGCAGCGCTGTTATATAGGTACTACTACTACAACTAGCTAGCTAGCGAGGCGCACGGCAGCCGAAGGTACAGCTCGAGGCGAAACGCGCGATAGTTGTCCTCAACTGGATCGCTTATTATAACATCCTATTCCTACCGTACGCCCTCGCTTTTACGCCAGTTCGACCAGTTTCTTTTAACGATTCGAAAGCGAATTTGCGAAATAGCGAGGCGTACGGTCGCATACTGTGTGTGGACGGACGATCGTTAGTTGGACAAACATTGAACATAAATATATTATCGAAAATATGTATAGACGATTCAATTGCCAAACTTCTTTACATCGCTACAAGCGTCTGAGGAAACTTGTAAAGCAACAATCTGTTAGATGTTAGAGCATATTCTGACTATTTACTTAGTGTTCGGAATTCCGTATTACTGTGGACTTCAATTACTTTTGGTCAGATATTCGCATCAAAAAAGAAAAACGCCGCAGCAGAATTCCCGGTATAATGCACTTCAACGATATTAAATTAGACGAACCACAATCCATTGTGGATTGCTCTTCCCACTACTTTAGCTCTATTTGCGATACGTCCTCTAATTGAGTCCTTGATTTACCTGACCAAAGCTACGACTGTGTAAATCAGGTATGGGCAACCTCCGGCCCGCGGGCCACATGCGGCCCTCGAGTAAGGTTTGCCCGGCCCGCTACTGAATTCTTTCGTTGCATATTAGCACGGCCCGTCTAAACTTAATTCATAATGAATCATAAGGATACTACAAAAATGTATATTTTTCAGGATTATTCACAGCATAAATCTTCCACAAAAAAGGTTGCCCATGCCTGGTGTAAATGTTAGATTTATAAGTCCTGAAGATATCATAGCATCCTTTCATTCATTCTTCATGAAGAATAAATCCTGTGCTGATGGCTTAGATGTGAATGCTGTCAGCGACGCTTTGCCTGTTGTTGGGAGCTTCTTGCTAAACGTTGGCTGTTTTTCCAGGGAGTATGAAAAACAGCTACTGTTACACCGATTCCAAAAGTGGGAAACTCTAGAAAGTGCCAAGACTTCAGATCTATCAGTAGGCTGTCGACGTGATATATAGAAAATTTTATTGAGAGTAATGACATATTGATGGAAGCTTAGTCGGACTTCAGGAGGAACCACTCGTGTGAGACAGTTTTAAATATTGTAATAGCAAATTGGAAAAAAGAGATTGAAAAGGGCGATAAAATAGCAGCGTTTGTTCTGGACTTAAAAGAGCTTTCGAGACAATAAATAGAAAACGGCTACTTAAAAAACTCAATAATTTGGAAGTAAAAAAGAAAGCTCTTATTTGGATGACGGATTATCTGACTGGGAGGAAATAAATAACCAAATACGGGGGTGAGGAGTCGGGGCCGATAGAAGTTTCTTTCGGTGATCCACAAGGTTCAGTTGTTGCACCTTATTTTCGCTTTCCTTTATTTCCTTTATTTTAAATTTGTTTTCTATAATAATCCTGTACTGTGTTTAATTATAAGCTCTATGTTATTTCCATTCAATAAGTGCCAGTCTCCCACAGATGGCGCTACGTTAAAATTGCCTACTTCCCTATTGTCTTTCTATTCGTATTAACCTTCATATACTCACGTCAAAAATGAAACACGTATACTGTACTATATAAGTCGGTCTCACAGACCGTATGCGTGAGTATAGGAAGGTTAAAAACAACTGTATGAAGTGTTCATAAAGTACTTAGTTTATAATAGATTTAAAGCGGTCACCTTGTTTGGTTTATCGATTAATGTTAAAAGTTGTAGACGTAGTAAGTGAAGTTGGGAACCATGATAGAAAAGGGGAAAAGTGTGACGTGCGCAGAAGCAAGAGGGACTCGGGGATTAAGTGTTGGGAAGGCGGTGAAGAGAACGACATCGGCATCAAGAAGAGTAGTAGTGATAGCGAGGTGGGTCCGACAAAAATTCAAATAATTTCTCGATTGTCGAGGATTAGCGGCCTATCTCGCGTGTCATCCCCCAGTTGTTTAGCCCATGTGGGATTTTGGATAATGTATCCATGAAGGAAAAGGGGAGTGACAACACGGAAGCTCCGGATTTGTAGATCACGCTACCGACACCAGGCACCACCATCACCCGGCCATTACACCGGCGCCGATCAAGAACACGTTCAGATAAATACTTTCTTTTATCTCTTAACTTCCCAGCCTTCAGCATTAACTTTAGTAACGTAGTGGTAATTCAGTAATTATCGTTTAGTAGTAAGATTCTTTTGTTTTCTTTTTTTTTTATATGTATATATTTTGTTGTGGTTTATGTGAGCAACCTGTCGCCAATTCTACTTTCCATCAATAGCCTGTCAGGTTTCAATATTTCCCTGACAGTGATAACATCTAAAGGCCGCCTGTTCATGCTGAAAATATTGTGGCCCCCTGAGAAAGAGTCGAGCATTTAGCCGAGGCACGGCGTGGTCTTTGTACAGGCTGATCAAGCAAGGTGCTCACATAGGCATCGGGTATTCAATTGTATATTTAGATCCGTTTCATTTGTATCGTTTGATCGACGTTGTAGTTGGATATATAGATTCATACACAGATATACCTATATCAGTGATTCTTCTTTTTGTACCCCCTCCCTTCTTTTTTTCTTCTTTCTCCGTAATGGAACAATGTCCTTTCATGTTTCATAAATTAGATAACACAGTGCTGGGCCCTATACTATTTATCCTGTCGATAAATAATATTGGAAATGTAGGTACTGACTGTAAATTAATTTATTTGCGGGTAATACATTCATTGTGCTGTTAATACATTCAACAATGAACTCAAAAATATTATAGAGTGGTTCAAAATAAATAAACTCAACTTAATACGGATAAAACTAAGGCAAAGATCATATGTAATACAGGTCCATTTAGCAATATTGTAATCGACAACATAGTTATTCAATGCCTCTCAGTGAAATTAAATATCTTGGGACGGTTATTGAGAGTAAATTGACTTTTAAAAATCACGTAGACTTTGTAGTAAATAAGGCTGCTAATAAGATTGCGCTTTTGGGACGCATAATTGGAAAACTGGGCTAGAATTGCGGTATATAAATCTATTATTGCGCCTCACTTTGATTACCGCGCTACCGTTTTGTTTCTGGCATATGAAGGGGATTTGAACAGATTACAAATGTTGCAGAATAGGGCAATGCGAGTCATTTTGAGCTGTAATAAGTATACTAGGACAACCCTGGCGCTGAGGTCTGTCAAGGTGGCACCCCCACCTATACAAAATTCCAATTCGATTAGACGAAAATTATGTGCTCTTTATGTGCTAATTATGTGTCGCAATCGCAATTTTTGTGCTCAAAGCGATCACTGAGAAAATCGAATTTGATTAGTGGGGTGCTGAGTTACTGTCAAGCTAGCACCCACACATCTCAAAAATTGAAACACCGAAATCTGTCGAGTAATATAATTATGTGCTCTTTATGTGCTACTCGAGTACCTTAGAGCGAATTTGCTAACTAACCCCTTCTAAGGAAATTCACCCCGAATTGTAAAAACCGCAAGAGGTAAAATCTATAATAATCGAGCACAAAAATTTTAACCGACGCGAAAACGTTGAGATAATTATGTGCTCTCGAGATATCCTATTCGCGGTTTTTGTGCTCTCACCCTTGTGTGAGAAATTCACCTCGAAGCATATAAGCTAAAGGGGTAAAATATATAATAACCGAACACAAAAATTTTAACCGACGCGAAAACGTTAGAATAATTATGTGCTCTCGAGATATGCTGTTCGCGATTTTTGTGCTCTCACCCTTGTGTGATGATTTCCAAAATTTTCAAAAAGACAAGTCTGTTCTTTTTGTTCTTCTGTCCGTGGTTCCAAAATTCTTTTATGTTTCTTTTGGAAAGTAGTTAGTTTTTTCTATTAGAAAGAAAGTGGTCAAAAACTATACACATACTACATCCAAATTAAAGCTACAAATGAAGTAATATTTGCCGGGGTACCATAGTCTAGTAATGAAAAAGGAGTTTCCAAATAAATGTACTTAAGTATTCATTATGTGTATAATCTTTTTAAGTAATTGTGAAGAATGTAGGATATATTAGCTTGTAAATATTTGTCAAAGCTCATCAGTTTCATATATTTTAGAAAATATGGGTCACTTATTTTTTTGGGTAGATTAATGAAAGTATTCTCGTAAACAGTGTCTGTCATTCTTATTGATTGTTATTATTATTTTTTTACTGTCATTGTCTTCATTGGGATTTTCTTCTAGTACTACATTTAAATCAATTTCCTCTTTCATTAAGTATGAGTAATTTATCACCCACTCAAGTTTCTGGGTTATTATAGATTTTACCCCTTTAGCTTATATGCTTCGGGGTGAATTCCTCACACAAGGGTGAGAGCACAAAAGTCGCGAATAGGATATCTGGAGAGCACATAACTATCCCAACGTTTTCGCGTGGGTTAAAATTTTTGTGCTCGGTTATTATAGATTTAATCCCTTTAGCTTATATGCTTCGGGGTGAATTTCTCACACAAGGGTGAGAGCACAAAAACCGCGAATAGGATATCTCGAGAGCACATAATTATCCCAACGTTTTCGCGTCGGTTAAAATTTTTGTGCTCGATTATTATAGATTTTACCTCTTGCGGTTTTTACAATTCGGGGTGAATTTCCTTAGAAGGGGTTAGTTAGCAAATTCGCTCTAAGGGTACTCGAGTAGCACATAAAGAGCACATAATTATATTACTCGACAGATTTCGGTGTTTCAATTTTCGAGATGGGTGGCTGCTAGCTTGACAGTAACTCAGCACCCCCACTAAGCAAATTCGATTTTCTCAGTGATCGCTTTGAGCACAAACATTGCGATTGCGACACATAATTAGCACATAAAGAGCACATAATTTTCGTCTAGTCAAATTTGAATTTTGAATAGGTGGGGGTGCCACCTTGACAAACCTCTGGCGCTGGAAGCATTGTAGTGGCTCAGTGTGAGGCAGAGAGTTTATTTTAATATACTTGCTCTAATTTATAAAATTATTAATAATATGGTACCACAATATATGAATGAGTTTATTGTGAGCAACAGCGACGTCCACAATCATACTATTAGAAATGTAGGTAATTTTAGATTACCGCTGCACAAAGAAACCTGTACGCAGAACAGTCTTTATTACAGGGGACATTACAAAATTTTGATCTTCTCTTGCCATCCGTAGACGTACGTTTCGCGGTTATACCGCTCGTCAGTACGGCTTTGCAAGAGCTGTAATTTCGTATACAAATTTTATGTATATATGGTCTGAACATTGATGTTTGTACATGTGAGAGGGATTCGATATGAATTCTCTCACAATGCACGTATTACGCATTTTTTACAGTTATTTTTTCTACAGAAGTGCAGGAGGCTGTGGCAACGCAAGTTGTCCACTTCTGTAGAAAAATAACTGTAAAAATGCGTAATACGTGCATTGTGAGAGAATTCATATCGAATCCCTCTCACATGTACAAACATCAATGTTCAGACCATATATACATAAAATTTGTATACGAAATTACAGCTCTTGCAAAGCCGTACTGACGAGCGGTATAACCGCGAAACGTACGTCTACGGATGGCAAGAGAAGATCAAAATTTTGTAATTTGCATTTCTCCCACGGCGGGTAGCCGAAGAGCGCGACTGCAGTTACTGCAGAAGGCTGTGGCAACGCAAGTTATCCACTTCTGTAGAAAAAATAACTGTAAAAATGCGTAATACGTGCATTGTGAGAGAATTCATATCGAATCCCTCTCACATGTACAAACATCAAAATTACAGGGGACTTGAGTTATACAATGAAATGGACAGTGCCAAGCTTCAGACATTTTAAAAACCGTGTTCGGCATATGTTTAGGAAAATCATTAGTAGATAGATAAATTTGAGAACGATTGTAATTGTATTGGTCTTGCAGGTGGATAAAGGTTTTACTACTACTACTACTACATCTACATATAAACTAAAAAATAAAATGACTGCGGGCGATGACCAGATTCCAAGCTTCTTGATTAGAGACTCTAGGTATGCATTGGCTCCTCCTTTATGTAAACTCTTTAATTCGGCCTTATCTACCACTACGTTTCGAAACATCTGGAAGATTTCTAGAACAACGCCTACAATAAAAACCGAAAATCTCACAGTCATAAACAATTACCAACCGATAGCTATTCTATCGAATTTTATAAAAACCTTTGAAGTCTCCTTGTATAAACATAAAAAGCTCGAGTTTCTCAACATCAACATGGTTTAATGGGAAATCGTTAATTGTATCGAACTTACTTTACTCGGCACATTTCCAGCTCGCTAGAGGCGAGGGGGCAGGTGGATGCAATTTCTATCATTTCCAAAGCTTCTAATCGTATATAAAGCATCACTCTATTAGCATCGAAAAGTTGCATTCGCTAGGATTTCATGAGACACTGACTTCTTTTATGGCATCATATTGCAGATTTGATAGACGTCAGTATGCTCCTTACAATGGTTTCTCGTTCTTTCCGTTTGCTGTTTCATCGGGCGTACTGCAAGGTTCCAAACTGGGGCCCCTATTATTCAACATATTCATTAACGATTTACCTTCAGTTATCACTTCGGAAAAATTGCTCGTCGCTGACGATCTCAAAATTTACCGCCATATTTTCAGCGTTAGTGTCTGTAGAGAGTTGCAAAGCGATTTGGATAGGATTCACGAATGGTGTGTATTAAATAACTTCAATTTAAACATCTCTAAATGCAAGGCTGACTGAAATCTCGTTTCAATATAAGCTTAGTTCTACTAATCTTGCACTTGGGAGTTTTGTTTCGCCGGCAAACTGCATTTTTCACATTACACACGCTCTGTTGCTGGTTCTGCTCGGAGCATGCTTGGTCTTATAGTAAGAAATTGTGCGTACTTTTCTAATTAATTAAACACAACAACTGATTTTAGCAGCCAGACCTGAGGGAGATACTATGGTGAAATTCCTTGGTATATATATGGATGAGAGATTAGAATGGACCCATCACGCAGATCAACTAGCGAGAAAAGTGATATCAGGAATTTACTGCATTAAAAGAATAAAAACTGTAGCGACATTCCAAGCAGTCATGAATACCTACAATTCCTTCATCCATTGTCACTTATCCTATGGCATCCTTTCCTGGGGAGCATCTTCGGCGGCAGAACGAATTTTCATCCTCCAGAAAAGAGCGATAAGGACTGTAAGTTGGGCTTCAATATCGTGACTCATGCAGAGGCCACTTCAAGAAACACAAAATACTCACCTTGAAGTCCTGATGTATATACAATGCCCTAAAGTATATTCATGAACACCAACAACAATATAGAAAGAATGGCGAAGAACATAGATACAGCACGCGTTATCGGAATAATCTGAGTATTCCCAGCAACACAAACAAACGCGCACTATTGGGGCATCAAATTTTACAATCGCCTTCCTCTGCATCTCAAGCAACTTGATATGAAGGCCTTCGTAAGGAAAACCAAAGGGGCACTGATCGAGGGAGAGTTCTACACCTTCGAGGAATTTTTCAACTACCATTTCTAGTCGTTCTTGTTTTAAATTCTATACATTTTATACCTCTTTTATACATTCTGTTTGTATGTTTTTGTATATAGGCATTTTTATTTTATTTATTTATATTTATATATATATATTTCTTTTATGACACAAATCATAGGATTTATTTGTATCACCAAGTGACTTTGTTTTGTATTCGTCAATACGACAAATAAATCTATCTATCTATCTATCTATCTATCTAATACTGGTCCACTTACAACTTGTTTGCTTAATTTGGTATCCCTACTACTTAACTTACCGTCGGAAATTGGTGACGTGTCTACACTGCCCAGTGGATGATGTCTATCCGCCAAGGGGCGTTGATCAGGAGATTTTACTCAGTCGTTTTAGTATTCAATCTCTGAACTTCAAAACAGTTCAATTAAGCATACAATGTCCTTATAATTTACTCTAACAAGAATGACGCTCTTAAGCTTTTGGGTAGTTTAAACTTCAATGTTCGTCGAAAACGATCTTGAAACATACGAAACAAGTTCTTGGGACTCCGGAAGACGATACAACAGGCCAGGCCAAAACGGAAACCAACATCGGAGTCGTATCACATACGAAAAGAAGAATTCTGTATCGTACAATCAGTCAAGCGGATTTACCCAGCCCCGTGTGGCCGCCTAAACAAAAGAAAAACGAAACTCCTACGCCGCCGCACCGGTCGCTAGCAGTTTCCGAAACTGGCGTTGCGCAACGCGCACGAAATCCGAATTAATTTAGATCAATGCTACCAACGTAACGCTTCTATGATAATAATAATAATAATAATAATACGGTCCCGGTTAGATTCAAGGTACCTCTCGGAGACTCGCTTTTTCTCCAGGTCCGCCGACCATTGTACGCCTCTCGCTTTTGTTGCATGATGTATGGCGATAATAGGCGATAAGTTAAACATTTTAATTTTTCACCGAACGGTAATTAGTAGTGCCGTGAAGTCGACGCCGCTATTCTAAATATCGACGTATATACACATAAGATAGATAAAGAGCTCGGTAATTGTTCCGCCTGCTCGCCTGCCAAGGACGAACGTATCGTTCTCGTAACGCTTCTGTATTCTGTATCGGTTTCGATATCTCGTATTTTTCTAACCCGTATTAATGTCATTCCGTTGTATTGTATTTATAGAAAGTGATTTGCTGTCGAGAATTACCATTATTAATGGATGAAAGACGGATGAAAAAAGTAACTTACTTACTACCTCGAGGAGTTTAGAACTAGCATTCTGCAGGATGCCATCTTCGAATATTTAACGAATTCTGAGAGATTTTTATTAAGCAATATACTTCCAAGAAAGCAGTTCTGATGGTAAAAATATGTTGATTATGTATATCTTCACAATAACTATACAAATATCCTTCAATCCTTGGAATTCCGACCTGATCAATTTTAATTCATTTCGGAATATGAATATTTTTGAACCGTCCAACTAGCATGATGAAAAGCACCAGGTAATCAAAATTTGATAGCATTTTCTTCCTCCCCGCCTAAAAATATAGTGACCAACTGTAAAAGTTCTTTATAATCGTCCCTTCTATGTTGAGCAGTAAGTTGGTAGTTAGCTAAAACTTGGGTCAACTCTATGTCTTCGCTTGTATTGTCCCTGACAAATTCTGTCTCGGGTCCAGACGATCTACTAAAGCACGCTTCAGACGCAGATCTTAAAATCAATTCGTACACATTCATTTCCTATATCTCCTCTCTTAACTTCTATTCTCGATACACCTTTAATTTCTATGGATCCTTCCCCTTCTTAGATTCTATCTTCTTCGATATGGTGAGGTTTCCTTATTCACTAGTACTTCTTCTTTAAGCCCTTTTATTCCAAATATATTTATCGACTTATTTGTTGACTTATCTATCTTGTCAATTTTCTTCGTCGTTAACCAAACAAACTTTTTATTTCTTTTCGAAGCTAGAACTACAGTGCTTTATTTCTTCGTTGTCCACGAAACGAAAACTTTAATTCTCCTTGATTCCAGTTCATCTAGGTGTATCGCTGTTATAGAAACCTCTATTGAATGTCGATGTATCTTTGGTTATTTCCAGTAATTTTTTCAGAATTCTTATAATGTAAAAATGTTGCACGTATGTGCTGAATGTTTACAATGCTTTTCTATCTTTTAATCGATGCTTTTTATAATAATTATTAATTTTATTTCTAGTGACATTTGTTTCTCCCATTAAACGTCTCTCGCTGGACTTCAAAATAAGAAGCTAACACCTGTAGGGTAATAAACTGCTCAAAAAATGGTGGGTGTGGTGTCGAAAAGGTGTAAATAGAACCCCAAAATAAACCGACTGTCAAATGAAGACCATAACCCCAACATTAACGGTGAATTTTGATATATTGAATTGTAATAAATGATGAATTTTCTAATGGTAATTAATCACTCGAGTATTACTATACTACATTATTCTTGATTATCGAAGTACGCTCGGCACGAAACGTTTGACGGCATCGACGAATTAACGTTCGATTTATAATGGGAGCTATTAAAATGTGGACAGCGTGTCTGTCAGTTAACTTGCATTGGTCAAGAGTTGCTACTAAGTTGGTATTAATGAAATTAATGTTTCCCATTTCGAAGGTGTGCACGGACCAGAATGTACCTTCATCTTCAATTTAATTTTTTAGATAAATTCCCACGTTCGTGCGAATCTGACCCTGACCAGAAAGAAACCATTTGCAAGCATAATACATAGACACAATAAAATATGCCAATATATTAAATAGACAGAAGTTTACCTAGAAATTACTTTTTAAAAAATAACGAAAACTTTACAGTACTTACACGACTCCTCTATATGCATTTTCTTACTAATTCCTGTGCTTTCTTTAAATTTCTTTCGTCGCTATTCTTCCACAGTTAAACGTTCTCAAAACCGTTTCTTCCTTTTCGGCAGTTTTCTTTTTGTCAATGCCTCCTAAAACACCAATTCTTCCTTTCTGTCTCTGGGATATGAGAAATCGTCTGTCTTCTTCCATTTTGATAATTTCCATACCATTGGCGTCAGCTATTTCAAATAAGTCTTCCAGTTTTTCTTTAAAAACGCACTCTTTTGGCCCCTGTGTTTCGTTTGTTCGTTTAGAACGTGTTTGACGAGTTCTCCATTCATTGCACAACGCTCTGAGGTTCTCTAAAGGGTACACGATCTTTATGCCGGAAAATGACTGTTTCAGAAATCACTAAACGAGCACTTTGCCGGAGACTTCATTGCACACACTTCATATGATAAAACAACAATTGAAACAGTTGTTTGTTAGAAGGCAATTTCCTACCCAATATTTGATTTATTTCACTTCCTATCGAATACATATCATACATTCTTAACACACTCGCTTACACAAACTAAAATTGTCATCGTCATGCGCACTCAACTGTCCCAATTGCGCCCCCTATTGTAACTTTAATGTATTGCCGGGCTATTTAGAACAGTATTTTTAGTGTATTATTCGTACACGTAGTTTGTTTATGTGTAAAATCACATTTAATTTAATTAATGGAAAAATTGAAATTTTTATGTAATTGCTGATGTTTAAGGCATCAGGAGCTCCATTTATAATTATTCGATTGATCTAATTTTTTCTGGCGTTCGCTTTAGATTATTTGAAGAGTGTAACTTCTAAAAGATCTAAGTGCCAATTCGGTCAAAGAGAGTAATTAACCAAAAACATATTTGTGTTGTAATAAATTAGAAATAAAGTACAATGACATTTTATTTACTTTTATTATGAACTAATACAACTAAAAGTCAGTTAGAAAAAACGCAACATTGAAACGTCATACAGAAAGAAACAATACATATTCAAATATTTGTAAATGGTTTAAGTGCCAAACAAATAAAGGTTTAAAATGATCCAAATGGCAAATGGCAAAAATTAAAAATGAGCAATATTAAACAAAACATACAGAATACGTGCCAGTTTACATATTGTAAGTACCAAACATAAGGCTTTTTATAATAACATATTTAAAAACAGAAAACACTAAAGTTTTTCACAAAGGGAGCCTTAATCAGCTTTTGCAATGATGTCGTCATAAAATGCGCAATATTTTAATGGAATATAGTCCAGCATAGATTGTAGGTTTGCTCCTTTTGCTGTACTTATTCGTGACTTACACTCCAGTGGTGGGATTACTTCTGAGCGGAAACGTTCAAGTGCTTTTCCCTTTTTGAGAACATTGCAAGTGTCCCAAGGAGCCACCTCATTAAAACTTTTTCGAATGTGTATAGTAAAAGGGTCTTCATTTGAAATTCGGAGCCACGATGCTTGGGAGATGTTGAGTTTTGCAGTATTTATGTAGGAATCAGCAAGCTGCTGAAGATCTTTAAAATCATTTTCGTCCATATGAGTAACTTTGTAAGGGTTCTTATGGCAACTCTCTTTTATCATTTCCTCGACGTGTTCTGGAACATACAACTTCTTAACTTTTCTTCGTTTCTCAATTTGACCGAAGTCTCTATCGCACGGTAAGTACGTGTGTCCAGACACCAAAAATTTTTGATCAACTTGAGAAAACTTTCCAGTTGCAACAAGATGGATAAGAGCTATTAGAACCATCCTGTTTTTGTTCTGCCCATTGCAGTTGTCACTCCATAGACACAACCTCTCCTTTGCAGTAAAATCTGGAGAAAGCAAAACTTTGAGAAGAGCTGAGCCTATCTCGTTTCCGCCTCTACCTCTTTGAGACTCATTCCATAAACACATTGTTGCCGTGTTATTATCAGCCACATGAATGTTAAAATTATAGCAAGATAGCTGTCGATAATAAAACATTTCTGTGTGGGTCAGTGTGGGTATAGAAATAACTTGTTGTAAGTCCATTGACAGAACTAAATTATTGCTTTCAGGTTGCTGTGATATGATACTATCTTCTTGCATAGATTTCCTTGCAGTTTCTGCTTTTCGATGGTGTAGTTCTAATTTTGCGGATAGCGTTACTTGTTTTTCTGGATGAGCCTTTAAATTATTAGCAAGAAGATCGCAAGTAGAGCACGTGTCGAATTTCGGTCTTCCAAATCTCAACTGCGAAAAATATTTTTTGAAAACTTTACTATAAAAACGGTAGTTAACCTGAGACTCCGGATATCTTTCGCGAAATGCAAGATACAACCTATGTATATTAAGCTCAGCACTTAAAAATTTTTTTTTGATTTTTTTCTGCTGTAGTGATTTTCCTCTCTTGGAAACGTATTTATGTGTGCAATGACATTCTGAACGCAACCCTCATCAAACTTTCTTGCCCTGTTTGCTTTGCCCCTTTTATCTAGAAACACATTTTCGCCTGCTTTTCTTCGCTCTGCCAGCCCTTGGACTTTTCGATGAGAAAGCGCAAATATATTCGAAAATACCTTACGACACACCTGAGTAACATTTCCTTTTCCATCTGGAAACTGTATAGCAAATGGTTGCCTGCCGGCGGCTACTTTCCTGAGTGTCATACGTCCCATGACGCCTACGACCTACAGCTGTAACCTCCACTAGTCAAAGCAAGTATGTGTTTCGTTTTGTTTCATTCATAATTGCATAGAACTCTCGAAAAGACTCAGCCTTTGTTCCAAGCTAACCTTGTGACATTGAAACTTGCATTTACAAATTGCCTATAACCATTTAGTTCAGGTTAGAATGAACACTGCTATTAACAATAAACAACTTACCACATTTGAAGGGGGTAGTTTTGCAGGAACTATGTTTCCTTTGTACGTTTTATACTCAGCACCATTTTTTCTAAGCCTTTTGCGTTCGTTTATAATACTTTCTGTGCCTTTTGCCCTTCTTTTTCCTTGATTTTCGGATTGCATTTTAGCACGCTACGCACAAACGTCATACAACAACAGACTAGTGTTATTTATCCGGTGATGCGTGATGGCACTTATACCATTATAAAGTAAACAGGCTATAGCACTTACTGGTGGAGCCATCTATTAGACACACTTTAAGGCTGTTACAAATTCAGTAGCACTTAGCGCTTTTACAGAAACATTGGCAACGGCACATACACCGTTTTAAAGTTACAAACTCAAAAATGAAATATTGGCACTTAGACCCTTTAGAAGTTACACTCTTCATTTGTAAAAACGTTAAAGCAAAAAAGCACCTTCGAAAATAAGTACCATCCTATAACTCGACTCGCCGAACAAATGCAGTTGTAAATTATGGCAACAATGTGTCTTTAATAGGTCACATAACCAATAACGTTTGTAATTGGTCGATCAGGGTGGCCGCTTACAATAGAATAAAAATCGAGTCAATATTGCATTTGGAATATTAGATTTTATTAGTTTTCTTTGTAAATGATCCATTATCTATTATATTTCATAAACCAGTGTTTCTGAAGACTATTTATCGATCGTTCTAGTGCACCAATAATACATTATTGTTTTGTAGGTTATACATTATTTCTTGCTATATTATCGTATATACTTACATTATGGAAAACTCACCTCCTAAGAAGAGAGTTTCAAAACATTTTACGGTAGAAGATAAACAGAAGGTTTTGAATATATTTAAAACATTTCAAGAAGAGCCTAGCACTTCTAAAATTGTTAGTGTTGAAATGACAGCCAAAGCAGCAGGTATCTTTCCAAAGACGATAACCAAATCATAGTAACTATTATAGTATCTTTTACATGAATTACTGAACGCAGTGTTTACAATATTGTGAAAGAATATAACACTAATCACGAATTACAACCACCAAAAAAATATCATAGAACAAGGGCTGTTTTAGATATGGTGGATGATGAAATGAAAAATGCTATACGAAGAATTGTACATTCATTCTTTTTTAAAAATGAACCTCCAACAGTTCAAAAAGTTCTCACAGTGATAAATGAAAGAGATGACATTCCTAATTTCAAAATTATGACTCTCAGATCATTATTAAAGGAACTAAACTTTCGGTACAAATATTTATTACTTTAAATTCTATATACTAATCATAAGATAATTATGTTTGTAGTTATAATAAGCGAGCTCGAAATAGTATTTTAAAGGAAAAAGGTGACATTATTACCTGGAGACGGAAATACCTTCGTGAAATTAAGAAATATCGTGAAAATGGTACCCCGATATATTACTTGGATGAAACTTGAGTAAATGCTGGACATACTGTAAATAAAGTATGGACAGATATGTCTGTTGTCACTGCAAGACAAGCATTTATAGAAGATTTAAGTACAGGTCTTAAAAATCCTTCAGGCAAAGGCAAAAGATTTATAATTGCACACATTGGCTCGGATGAAGGATTTGTAGAAAATGGTTTACTCCTCTTTGAATCAAAGAGAACAGGAGATTATCATGAAGACATGAACGCAGAAAGGTTTGAAGAGTGGATGAGATGTATTCTCCCCAATTTAAAAGAAAATTGCGTTATAATTTTTGACAATGCTCCGTACCATAGTCGTAAATTGAATAAGCCACCTACAACTAATAGTCGCAAATTAGAAATGCAAAACTGGATGAGGGAAAATAGTATTGCATATGAAGAAAACATGGTAAAAGCAGAATTGTTAGCTTTAATTAAAGAACATTTATCTGGCCCTCCGAAATATGCTGTTAATGAATTAATAGAAAACACTAATAGAAAGGTACTTAGACTCCCCCTTATCACTGTGAATTAAACCCGATTGAACTAATATGGGCACAAGTGAAGGGGTATGTTGCGAGACATAACACCACATTTAAATTGGCAGATGTGAAAGAATTATTTCAACGAGGTATTGACAATATTTCTGTTGAAAATTAGCAAAATGCTATTAAACATGTTATTTAAACAGAGAAGGAAATGTGGGAACTTGACAATCTCATAGATATACACATATAGCCGTTAATCATTACATTAATAGCGAAGAAGATACATGTTAAGACCGTTTTAGTGTGTCATAATTAATTCCTTTACTGTATTAAATTTTTGTAATATGTATAAAATTTATTATTTTTGATTATACCTATTTGTACAGTGAGTTAATTTTTTAGGATACTGTTTCTTATATAAATACGTACCAAAAAAAAAAAATATATTAATTATTTGTTTCCTTATTTTGTATTTATATATTACATAGATCTTCTTAAAACCATTGTGTATTTTTATTTACTATATATAATTCTATATATTGGAGATGCATAATTTAATTCAACAAAACATACTTGAAGAAATAAGAAAATTATTTTAGTACTTATTTTGCAATTTTTATTTATGTCAAATACAAAATGAGGTTATTATTTTGATATGTTTACGTGTGATTTATGCTGTGTGTGTCGGACATTTGCATTGCAAGGTTGCCATAATTTGCTACTGCATCTGTTCGGCGAGTCGAGTATAGTGTAGTCTTGTCAAGTGTCAAAATAGTGCTTGCGACAAGTTATCGGGCGAGATATAAAGTTCTGCGCTTCCTGAAATACATCACCCGAACCAAAAACGATACGTTTGGCGATTCCATACGTATAGTGAAGGAGAAAAACTTGGAAATTTTTGGATTTAGGAAAGTTAGGATGTGAATTCATCGCGCTATTTAAGAAACAATTTAATTCCCATAACAATATCTTCATAAGCTATCAGCAATGTACAGGGTCAACCATTCAACGACTAACGCGATTGCATTTTATAGCATATACCCCACACGGAGCCGGTTATAATTTATCAGCGAAATAACGAACATTAATAAACTCGGCGTACGGTCTTAATAACTCAGAAGCCGGGAGACCGATAAAGAAAAGGAAACGGTAATAACGACCATATAAATATAAGTCTAGTCATACACGTGTCTTCGTGCGCTTCGTTACCGCAACAACAACAACTACGACGACGTTGCGTTGTAGAGAAGCGGTGTCGGTGCATTTTTTGCGGTTGGAATGACCAGAAATTATATAAAGGACACTAGTAGGACGAGAAAGTTCGGTTTTATCATTGATACGAACGCAATTTACGTCCTTAATATCACCCGTAATGTTAACGATAGCCGGCGGACGTGTCTTCTACGTCTCCCGTACATAATTAAACATTGTAAAATTGAAATCGCCTATAATTGTTAGCCATGTCGAAGAAGTCGATAGATTTATACCATCCGAAGATGTATCCTATTCAATTACAATTACGACCCCGCACATCGGTCGTCGTATATCGAAACGATTTGGGACTTCCCTCGGGGGCAGTCTTGACTCCCTTACGCTTCACGTTTTCCTTTCCTAAAATACTACGTGCAACGTCGTGACAACAGAAACGGATATGTACAGGGTGTAACTGTGAAAATGGTTAAAAAGGTGTCCAAAGATAGATAATTAAAATATATTCAACATTGGCTTAATAAATGTAGGGCCCCAAAACGTACCGTTCGCAAGATATTTATAATTATAGTTTTGAGTCCGGCCCTGTTATACAATTATAGGGAGTTTTCAATACGACTAACGATCGGATCATTGATCGAGTAAGCATAAAGAATTTATGAATAAGCGGTCTACTTCAAATTTGCCAAGTTTTCACACTGCTTGCACAGTACATAAATGTTACCTTCGGTTTATTAATCATTTTACTTTAAACGATTTTACACAGCAATCGCATAAACATAAAATTCTCAAACGGGTCTAATGTCAGGCATTTCTTGTGAAAGTCTCTTCGTTTTCTTGACTTTGCATTGTCTACCAATAAATAAATCTTTTGAAGGAAAACGTTTCTATCATTACCAAGAAAAAATCGTCGAAGTTTTCAAACATAGGTCAAGTTCATGCAACGACAGCGAAATAAAACATCTGTACATTTTTCTGTCTGACAGAGACAGAGAAGCATTATTCACTGCTATTTACTGGGGCCGCTATTTCAAAGAATCCATCTGCTTACATTGTAGAATACCCGCATACTGACTGAATGCCCGACGATTTATTTCGACTTTCAAAAATCCCTTACCTCTCAAATAAACGTCTACGAGGAACACAGTACCGTAATGTAAAAATGTAGGGGCCCAAAATTCCAGTAAAATTAAGCAAAAACGTTTCGTCTGATTTGACATTGTTTCTTCCGATTACGTTAACTATACCATACCAGCTTTACCATATTAATAGATTTACCATTCTCACAGTTACACCCTGTATACATAAGTACGTCGTTTGGTAACGAAGACAGGCACTGTTTCTGTGGTAGTTACCGTGGATCGAGACGCGGTCGTTAATTAAAATTACAACTCGTGCGGTTACGTGCGATAGTCGAGTGTCGGCGGTAGCACCGACACAAAGCGTCTATTCACACCTTCCGAGACGCGCGTACGCGTTCTTATAGGTTTGCACTAACCGTCGCCGCCACCGCATCGTATACCCGCTGTCATACGTGTGATGAAGTCGGCGGCAGCTTAATAATACGGTTGCTGTGTACGCGGTGTGTACACACAAATAAGACGAGCAGGACGTCGCGGTTTGCAAACAAAATTATGGCGGAGATCGTTAAGTATTAATGGGACACGGTACTTGTGAAGAAATCTAATCATTACGGTCTCGAGGACGTGTGAGATGGTGGCTGACGAGTGTGGACGAAACGTTGAGAAAGGTTCGAGAACGGAACAAACTTGAACTAAATATGAATCAAAGGAAAACCGCCAATATTAGCTGCGTTTGATACGAAGCTAATTCGAGTTAGCAACGTTACCGCGCTCTATCCTGTCAAAAAAGAAACAAAAAACATATTGCCCTAAAAAAAAAAGACATAAATTTCTGGAATGTTTAAAGTAATCGAGGAGCTGATCAAAATGAAATAAACCGGAGGTCGCTAAGTCTTACCATTCCGGAGATACGATACTTTGAATTTTGAAAAAACTCATACCTAAAATTATCGTAATTTCGCTCTAGCGTGAAAACTATTAAAGATAGCGCGTTCGTTCTTATTACATTCAATTCTTAGTCAAAATCCGCTTCTAGTAAGGTTTACTCGATCGCGATTGAGCAACAAATAAAGTAGTGGGAGCTATTTGAATATTATTCTTAGCCATTTTTTGCGTCTCTTTTTGCATTTCCCCGACAACCGTTTGAAATAATCTAAACAAATGTTATGCAGTTGGAATCGACACGAATCGGTGCTAAGTCCCATATGAACAAAACCGAGTGTGCGATTTTTTGCGGTTTCTTTGCACTTTCTCGGCAACCGTTTGAAATAATCTAAATAAATGATATACCGTTGGTGTATGATTGAACGCGATCGGACGTAGTTAAACCTTAAGATTCGATATTTCTGTTAACGGTTGGAGCTACGACGTTTATTAAACCAAATTTGGAATGTACTGGTCGAGACCTATCCGATAGGCACATTTAGAAAGCAATCGGACGAACTTCACACTCCTCTTGAGAGAGGAAAGGGAGTGAGAGCGATTTTGGCCTGAAACGAAAATGTCGATTTTTAACGGCACTTTCGTCCTTCGGCGAAAAATTCATGTTCGAATTTCGCAGTCATTTTGCACCAGAATATATATATATATATATATATATATATATATATATATATTCGAACCGGCAATTACGTAGAACATATCGGTAAAATCGTCGACCGGGAAGACAGTCGTTAGCGCCTCGGAAAATATCCATCTTAAAAGAGTGGGAACTTCTATTCAAGTACTAGGATGAGCGGAAAAACCGCCCTGCACCCTCCTATGGGAAAGGCTGTTGCAGTCGTGTAGCCTTGGAAATTGATGGAAGAAATTTAGTTTGTTGAGCAAACTACATTGGGAGCAATAACTATTCTGAAAGTGGAATCCTCTATTTTTTATTTACTCAATTTTATCGTCGCTAAGAGAAGGACTTTTAATGGCCATCGAGGGACCTAAGGACGTTGCCTCAGCCGATATTGAAGAGATCTGCTGGCCGACGGATCTTTACCCGGGGAGGGGGTCGATCTCGGGCCATCTTAAAAATTACAATCTTCCAGATGATACGTCGATAACTCGTAGAAATGGATTTAGCTAAAAACGTGGCTCCATCTCCCGAGCAGGAGAAGTATTGGCATACAGCCATACATCGTCGGTTACGTCGCAATCTGCGACGTAGAAGTAAAAATAGTAAACTATTTACGAGAGCCAAAATCTGGATGACCATATATAACGACCTAATTAAATTAGGTACGTTCATGGACAGCTACCAAGTAACTGTGCAGAAGCTTACTAACTAAAGGCAAACTGCATAGGCCAACTTATTTCTGATCTTTGTTGATGATATAGTGGCCTCTAGTGTCTTCCCCTTATCCTCTCTATGCTGATGATTAGTCTGGGCAAACAGCGGTAATTACGAAATGAGTTGCGACAGCCTACACATGCATAGAACTACTCGCATACAGCATTGATTTAGTACTGACTAGATTGGGGAGTCGGTGATGCTGTCGTAACTTATTTCGTAATTATACGACGTTACCGCTGTTGCCCAGACTACTGATGATTTGGGTAAGTAGTTTGTGTCATTGTCTTGTGCTGCAAAGAGACTTGGAGTCTATTGATCGATGAAGCAATTCAGAAGCAGATATTATAGTTTCAAACGATTTTGGCATTTCATGTAACACATACCACATCTTCCTCTTTCATTTCGGCACCAATCGTCTTCCGCTGTCTTGCAGCTTCAGCAAACTCCTTTGAAAATACTTCAAGATCACCTCCATCTTTTAATTTCATATTCATCAATTTCCTTCGTAACATCAACCCTCCTGGTACACCTCTTTTTTCCATATCTTTCTTCCAAACTTTTTCACATGCTATCTATATATATATATATATATATATATATAATTTCCTTATTTGTGTGTTCCTCTTTTCTTGTCTATCCAGAGCCTTTTGAAGCCCACTGATGGGCTAGAAAGCTGAAAATTGGCATGCATATAGTAAAACGCTTTGACCAAATCATAACGTAGCCGGATTTTTCATTTTTGGTCTGTGGACGGAGAATGAAGACGAAAAAGGGGCGTGGCAAAATTCAATTTTTAACATTTTAGTTTATATTTTCTTTTTTTCCTGCCTGGCAAGGACAGGCTTAACAGCTAGTATGCAATATTTTTCTCCTTTCCTGGTTTTCGTCTTAATATCACCGATGTAACCAGATTCTTTGAACTCATCATTAATAATAGAAAAATGGTACCAAGAGCATGGACAGAGTTATAATTACAAAGAGAGAGTAGAAATATTAATAAAAATCTACATAACTCTCACAAAAATATCCTCACTGAGGCCTATTCGGTAACTTAAGTTGGTATTAATAAACTCAACTTATTCTTTTATTAATAAAGTATCTATTCTAAACTTCCATGTACCATGTTACTCGAATTCTATAATTATACACTACAATTGTTTACGTTTGATGCCATGTTTCCTTCATTTTTATTTCTATTCTTACTTTTTTTAACTAGAACCCGGTCACCTACAGTGACCGGGTTCTAGCTTCATAACCTGTTGTTTTAATACATCTGGAAATTTATTAACCTAACTATTGTTGCAAATTTTTACGACCAGACGTTTCGGCATGCATTGGCATCTACTACCTCATTTTTATTCTTTTATTAGTGACATCTAATAAAGAAGGAAAACATTACTTCTACAACGAAGAAAAACAAAAAGATGGGCAATATTCAAAAATCTACCCTGGAACAGTACGATAACCAGTCGTTAAATTTTCAGGAATATCTCACAATGTTTTGCAAGCTTAAGATCCTCCCCCTACAGAAAGGAGTTGGTGCAAGCCATGTCTCAGACGTAAAACAAGTTTCTTCTGCAATTTCTGCAGATCATGGAAATGACAAGAACACACGATTGAGATCTGCGGTGAGTGTTAGGAAATAATTGTCGATCAAGTTTGAGTATTACCATTTCATCTACATTACCATCCAGGTTACTTCGAAGACTTCGTAAAATTTCGCAAGGTATCCTTCATGCCCGTACCATTACTTTCAAACGTAAATTATATTATGCTATTAAACTATCTATGAAGTTTCTATGTATACAAGGCAGTCATAGTACTTACAGTAATATAGGCAAGCGAAACGTGTACAAGACAAAATTGGCATGCCGCGGAAATAAAGCACCTTCGAAAAAGCGCAGGAACAAAATTCGACAAAATTCGAAACGAGAAAATGAAAAGTGACCTAAAACATGAACCTATAGTAGAGGTTATTGAGAGGAAGCAGACGAGATGGTTTGGACATGTACGTCGGATGAGCGAGGACAGATTAGTTAAGACCATATACGAGGCAAAACGGTCCAAGAAGAGAAGAAAGGGAAGATTCAGGAAAGTATGGATCCGAAACATAGAGGAAATAGGAGAAAAGGGAGGAAGAGCGATAAGAGAAATGAAGGAACTCGCACAGGATCGGGGGCTATAAAGGAAATGGAACAACGAACATTAAACAATTCAACTCGGACGCTCTATCAGGGCGGCAGGAGATACTGCGAAGAAAGAAAAGTTTCTAGTTCGCAACGGACAAATACCTTCAGAATTTCTGGGTAATAACATTATCAAATAATAATTCAAATATACGACATTTTAATGATATTTGTGGAAGAAATTTGCGATCCCTTCATTATGTTTATTTTCGAGGTAGAAGTAGCAGTATGACCAATAAATAAGCTTAAGAAGCTTGCATTAGTCTGTCCTAATAGTGCTGCATATTATAACCGATGCTTGAGTTGCACGACAAACCTTGCGTTAGAAAAAATTATCATTTTGATTGGACAGCACCGACTTAGGGTAACACCCATTGAATGGTTTAATTTGTACCGTGTACTGGAGAGTTAAGTCTCCGAAGAGGTGACTTGGATATAACTCAACTACCTCAAGAAGTACATAAGATATATTTCATAATTTCAAGTAAAATCTTTCACGATGTCCACAACATCCAACTTTAATAAATCCCAATGTTTCCCCATAGGAATCACCTGCATTAATCAACGCCTCTAACGTCTCTTGTAAGTCCTTTTGGTTTCGGTACGTAACTGTAACCGGTCGAATATCTCAACTTTCATTACCGCTTAAACTTTATCACCCCGTTCTCCGAGTGTCGGTGATTTATCCAATTATCTGACCGGCAACACTTTCACGTTCGCCGACTCTACCGTGACTCTCTTACTATTTAGTAAACGGCTTGCTTAAGCTTTTGCGGTCCATTTATTCGGGTTTCGTGTCCGCACACACCGGCGACGGAAATCGACGCGGCGGCGGCGAGAATCTACGACCCGTTCGATTTCGGACATCTCTCGTTACGTTTCGCTCCTTTTCTATCCGCTCCTTCTAGAGAGAGGCATAAAAGACGATAATGGCACGGACACGACTCTAATCCCGATTTTACTATCGTTCGCTTTGCGCGGTTTATTGACCGTAAAAATTTACGAGACTCTCTTAATTGAAAACGATGTTAACTCAATAATTATTCCCTCCCGGTGAGTGTATAATTTTACGGCTTACCGGATTAGAAGCTTTCGTTTTGTCGTTTTCTCGTTGCCGCTCGTCGGTTTTGTCGTATGCTCCCCGTCATCGTCGTCTTCGTCGTCGTCCTCTTCGTCGTCGTAGCCGGTGGAGATTGTTACGGCTACTCGCTAACATTCCGCATCGCTTCGGACTCGGTAATAACGTAGCGTGGAAGCGAGTCGCGGATTTGCTGGTTTTTCCGTTAGCAGCGTTAATTGGTTTATTATGACTTTCCTCCTTTTTTACGCCGTCGGAACGAGAACGCGCGCGCTGAAACAATCGGTCCGAATAGGCTAATTAATACCTTTTCGCTCGAAAAATGGACGTCGGACTTTTGTAACTTTGTGAATTTATTGCCTTTAGAGTGGGACAACGAGCGGTATGTCGATCGCATAAACATACTTTCCTAAATATTTCGAAAGCGGCGTGGACTTCTTTCGACTTCTGTTGTATGCGCTTGATGGTTGCGTATTAATATTAACAGTTCGTTCCTTGATGCCTAATTACACACATATACAGGGTGTCCCAGACTTCATTTCCCAGGCTTGTAACTTCGTTATTGTTAACAATACATAAAACAAAGTATATATATTCTTAAATGGGAGGAAATTCTCTAGACGATAGGAAAAACCAATTTACAAAAAGTGCGTTAGTGTAATGACAGCTATATTCAACTTTTTTTTTTTTCAAATAGCACAGTATACCTTTTTTTTAATATTCAGATGGTACCTTTTATTCTCTTTACAGCCATATAAATTAATATGGGCCTAACATGGGAAAATTTTCGAAAAAAACTTGACCTAAAGTTTGTCACGCAAAAAATTGTGGTTTATAGTGTTTATCTAGTAGGCGATGAAATCAACAGCTTTCTACAAACAAAATGTGTTTTTATTCGAATAGCAATTAAATGTATGCTATCAACCACATCTAATAAATATAAAGGTTTATTTTTAATGTATCCACATTTATAAAAGGCATTTATTAAAGAAAAACGCATCTTTGAATAAATTTTCACTTGAAGTTATATTCAGTTCAAATCAAATTATTTAACAATGGCACTTATAAAATTATCGAGATAAAAGCTATTAAATATTTTATCAACTATCGTTAACAAAGAAAATATCAAATAGGTAGGTACATGTGCTATTCGGACGAATAGCAGGCTGATTTTCAATTGTTTTCTAAACAAAATTCTGTCACTTTATGTTGTTATATTCATTGAAGTTATTATTATTCCTTGTATTTTGATAGAATATGAATTATTCGAATTCCGAAAAGTGCCATATGATGTTAGTGTATGGTTTGTGTGGAAGTAATTCGAGGGAGGCAGCTAGAAGGTATTGCGAGCAATATCCTGAGAGAAGACATCCTGATCATAAAACGTTTAAAAATTTGGAAAACAATCTTAGGGAGCATGGATCTTTTGTAATAAATAAAAGTATACCGCTTCCTAGGAACATACATGCTGCTGATGAAGGACATACGGTAGCTGTTCTTGCTTATACGGAGGTCAATCCTACATCTTCCTTAAGAGAAATAGCCGCAAAGTGTAATATTTCAAAATCGTCAGTGCAACGCATTTTAAAACGAAATCATTATAAAGCATACAAATTTAAGCGCATACATAAGCTTCACCCCGGATATTCAGAGAGGAGACTTGACTTTATTGCATGGGTTCTAGTGCAGTATGATCACCAACCTGATTTTTGAGACAAATAATGTGGTCTGACGAAAGTAGATTCCATAACAATGGGTTGGTTTCAACACAAAATTGCAGATACTGGTCCACAGAACAGTCACACTGGCTGAGAGAAACGAATGATCAATGCGTTTTGTCAATAAATGTTTGGTGTGGAATTCTTGATGCGCGTTTAATAGGGCCACATTTTTACGACGGGACACTAACTGGCAATCGCTATTTACATTTTCTAGAAGAGATATTGCCAGAACTTATGGCAAATGTACCTCTTCATATAAGACAAAATATGTTCTACCAACAAGATGGTGCTCCAGCACACAACAGTGGGATCGTACGAAATTATTTGGACACTAATTTTCCTCAACGATGGATGGGAACACATGGCCCGGTGTCATGGCCAGCTCGCTCTCCCGACCTCACGCCGTTGGACTATTTTCTGCGGGGTTACTTGAAGGAACGTGTTTATAAGGTAGCCGTCATAAATGTGGATGACCTAAAAGGCAGAATAAGAGAGGAGTGTGCAAACATTTCCATGCACACTTTATTAGAAGCGACAAACAAACATTTTCTGCACCGTCTTGAGATATGCTCTAATAATAATGGAAGCAATTTTGAACAATTTTTATAATAATTTGTAATTATTGCTCATTAGTTTTGTAATTATTAGTTAATTAATTGCTATTCGAATAAAAACACATTTTTGTTTGTAGAAAGCTGTTGATTTCATCGCCTACTAGATAAACACTATAAACCACAATTTTTGCATGGCAAACTTTAGGTCAAGTTTTTTTCGAAAATTTTCCCATGTAAGGCCCATATTAATTTATATGGCTGTAAAGAGAATAAAAGGTACCATCTGAATATTAAAAAAAAGTATACTGTGCTATTTGAAAAAAAAAAGTTGAATGTAGCTGTCATTACACTAACGCACTTTTTGTAAATTGGTTTCTCCTATCGTATAAACAATTTCCTCCCATTTAAGAATATATACACTTTGTTTTATGTATTGTTAACAATAACGAAGTTACAAGCCTGGGGAGTGAAGTCTGGGTCACCCTGTATATATAGGGGACGTTGGGGAGTTGTGACACATTGGGCGTTGTGAGACAGCGTCATCTTCCTTCGTATTTCACAAGTTTGGCGTTCGATTATGATTGTCAATATTATTTTCAATGCAACCTCACTTAGCTAACACTAGCTAGCATTCATCAATGCTAATAACTATGCGACCATTTAGAATATATACGATTTGGGGAGTTGTGAGACACTATTAACGTATTTAACGTTTTTACGCATCTTTTATATGTATTTTGCAATGTTTAAGCACTTTTTAAATATTGTACGGAATTTTAGGGTAGATTTGACAGTTTTAATGGATTGTTCGTTTTTTTTTGTAGATTTTGTATTTACCATGTCGCTTCATAGATATGTGAGTGAATCAAGCAAACCAAAGATCGATATAAATGCATTGGTGGCTGCGATCAAGGAAGTTTCGATTGAAAAGAAGGCAATACGGTCCATCGCTCGAGCGTACAATATAGATATATCGAAATTGTCCCGCTTACTCTCAAAATTAACCGATGCAAATTTGGATCCATCAACCGCTTCTGATGAAAAATTGGCTGAGTTTCTTTCGTCGTTCAGTAGCAAATCTGGTGGTAAAATGGTTCGTTCATGTTATTTACATTTTATTTCTATCATTCTTGCCCCGATTTTTGTTAAATCTTTTCTCTTCGTGCAGATCTTTAGCGCAGAGCAAGAAAAAGAATTAATGAATTATCTTTTGAAAGCAAGCGAAATTTACTATGGCTTAAGCATAAATGAGTTAAAAATTTTGTCGTATAAGCTGGCGAAAAAACTTGGCGTGAATTATCCTGTGGCATGGGACATCCCTCAAAAAGCGTCGTATGACTGGTACTACGGGTTTATGCATCGCCATCCAAATTTATCATTAAGAACACCAATTACAAAATTTTGATCTTCTCTTGCCATCCGTAGACGTACGTTTCGCGGTTGTACCGCTCGTCAGCGCGGCTTTCCAAGAATTGTAATTTCGTATACAAATTTTATGTATATATCGTTTCAACATTGATGTTTGTACATGTGAGAGGGATTCGATATGAATTCTCTCACAATGCACGTATTATGCATATTTTACAGTAATTTTTTCTACAGAAGTGGACAACTTGCTCTTGCAAAGCCGTACTGACTAGCGGTATAACCGCGAAACGTACGTCTACGGATGGCAAGAGAAGATCCAAATTTTGTAATTTGCAATTTTCCCACGGCGGGTGGCCGAAGAGCACGACTGCAGTTACTGCAGGAGGCTGTGGCAACGCAAGTTGTCCACTTCTGTAGAAAAATAACTGTAAAAAATGCGTAATACGTGCATTGTGAGAGAATTCGCATCGAATCCCTCTCAGATGTACAAACATCAATTAAGGACACCGGAACAGATCAGCGCCAATCGAGCAAAGGCCTTTTCCGAAGCCAATGTTAATGCTTTCTTCGCCAATCTCAACACTGTTCTCGATCAACACACATTCGAGCCACGCCGTATTTGGAATGTTGATGAAACAGAGTGTCCAACAGTACCCACGAAATCGGTCAAAGTAGTAGCACAAAAGTGATCACGCCGAATCGGACAAAAGACATCCGGCGAAAGAGGCACCAATGTGTCTTTAGCATTTACCGTAAGTGCCACTGGTCAATCGATACCGCCATTTTATATTTTTCCACGGAAGAACATGCAAAAGATTTTCATGGATAACGCGACAGCTGGTGCGGTTGGTTACGCCAATGGATCTGGATGGATGACTGCCACAGAATTTGTAAAGTTCATGTCACATTCTGTAGAGCATGCGAATGCATCCATCAATTCACCGATTCTACTGCTTCTGGATAAGCACACTTCCCATCTCAGTATCGAGGCTAAAGATATAGCAATTGCTCATGGTATCACGACCGCTTCGCCCCCCTCCCCCACTGATCACATCGCATTCTACCATTAGATGTGAGCGTGTTCGGCCCATTTAAAATCATGTTTCACAACCAATGCCAAGCTTGGATGAAATCTCATATCGGTCGAATTTTAGAAATACATCCAGTGCCGCCTATCGCTGGTAAATTTCTTGATGCGATTACAACGCCCAGGAAGAATTAAATCTGGTTTCCGGGCAACAGGTTTTTTTCCATTTGATCCGAATGTGTTTACAGCTGAAGATTTTCTGGCGGCCGACTTGAGCGGGGAAAATCAGCGCGCTGAAAATGGAGATGACGACCCTGATGATCGTCGAATTATAATGGTTCGTTCTGATGTCATAGAGACAGCCGCACATAAAGAAGCGACGATATCCGAATCAGTAGTGGTCAGCAAATCATCTATGCCGAGCACATCAGGTGCATCCATTTATAGTGCATTGAGAGAGATCAGTCTTCTCAAACGTAGTTCTCCGGTGAAAAAATCCAATCATGGCCGAAAGTCAATGCAAACCACCATTTTTGACATCGCCAGAGAATGTTGACACTCTACGTAAAAAAACCGAGGCCAAACGTTTGAAGGAAGCGAAAGAGCAAGAGAAGAGAAAAAAGAAAACAGCCAAAATTCCACCGAAGAAGCGCTGTCGTCGTGCACTTTCCACATCAACAGCAATGATTCTAAGTTCATCGGATTCTGAAGACGAAGACTTCTACATCATCTGCAAAGGTGTAATGCCGAAAAAGTTGAACAGAAACACCTCTATTCATTGCAATGTATGCGATCGAGCTGTGCACTTGAAGTGTACCAATTCACAAGCTGAATATTATACATGTGTTCACTGTGAATCAGATCAATTGTATTGCATTTTCATAAGATTTTTCATTAAAATTGTCCCATGTTTCTAGTTTTCCATCTTGAATAAAAATAGAAATACCAAATACGTCATTTTTATTGATTTCAAGTAGTGTCTCACAACTCCTCAAAATTTTCGAACATTCGAAAAATGAATGTTTTTTTCGTGCAATTTAAATGTTGACAAAAATTATTATTTTCGAAGAAAAATTTTTACCAATAGCTGCCATTAGTGTCGAAATAAAGTTTAAAGCTTTCAGATATGCAAAATATTGTGATTTTGGAGTAGTTTAAGTTCTAAAACAAAACCCGTCTCACAACTCCCCAATCTCCCCTATATATATACAGGATTTTCACAACTTGTGAGAGATATTAACAAATAATAAACAGACTTTATTAACTCGATGAGTGTAGAAGAAAAAACTGAGCAGATAAAAGTTTTGTTTTGGTTGCAGTGACTTACTAATCGCAACTAATGTTCGACGCTATTCCCGGCAGTGTTGACACATCTTGTGCTTGACGTAATAATGATTCACCGCATACGCGACTCGAGCGGTCGATTTATTAATATACATCATAACAAACAAATTAGATCATATCACATCTAACAATAAGGAATGGAAGTCAAGTACATCAGCAGATAAAATTCCTACATTTCAAGAATTAATCGAATTTTTACCTCGCAAATGTAATACCTTGAACGCCATCAACAAACACACACCAATCAATTGTCATAAGGTCTCAACAACGAGGAATATTACGTCTCACACTGCTACATAAAAATTCTTATGTCAAATATGTAAAGAAAATCGCATAATTTATTATCGGTCAACGTATCTAGGGATGTAACCCGAACGAAGGTTACAGGAAGTAAAGGCACTAAAGTCGTGTCCTAACTGTCTGAAGTCAAACCACGGGATATCACAATGTACGGCTAGTAACTGCAAGAAATGTCAAAACACGCACAATCCTCTGCTTCATGTACCAAAGGACAGTCAAATCTGTAATTCGGCATCTACTTCGTCTGACGAGGTTATTTCCGGCTAGGGCGAATTGCTCACGAATAAATCCAGCACAAGTTTGATTATCTATGGCAATAATCAAAGACGACGACGGAAAACTTATTAAGGGAAGAGCATTATTAGATCCAGGCTCGCAATTTAGTTTCACTACGAAAACTCGAAATGCCAGAGAAAACTACGAGCGTTCCAATTATGTGGGAGGGTGGGAGAGGGGGGGAACTAAACCGAGGTTGCTTGGCAATAGCAATTCATTCTAAATTAAGAGCAAGAATTATTAAAATGAAATTGAACCAACACGATCTATCCCAATATCAACTTCCCCTTGCTTAACGTACGCGCCGAATTTGACGTTTCTTTGCCAAAAATAATAAACGTTCGTCTTCACTTTTCACTGTCTGCCATTCCCTATCTGTTTCTTCGAGAAACGGAATTTAAAAACTGTTTCTCTCGAAAATTTTGATTTATTTAATGAGACCTTTTTTCCGTTTTTTTTTTTTGTTGCATAAATTTCGAAAAGGCTTGTATGTTGATGTAGTATCCTTCCAAAATTAATTTGGGGATTAGATACGCTCGAAGATGATATTATTTTAAGTACAAACAGAAATCTTGAACACTTTCTACAACTTATAAAAGTTTTGTTAACGATATAAACCTAGGAGGAAAAACATCTATTTCCTGCGTTATGACATGTTGGTGTAATTGTAACAATATAAATTTGAATAAATAAACGAAACTCAAGAAAATATGGACTGAGAAGATGCCAAAGTACAATGTTGCATCCTTATCAACCTAAAAATGCTGTAACATGTATACATTAGTGTAAAATCAATAATATTGTCTAAGCAAGGATATCACAATAGAAATTAGCAATTTATTCTGAATTAAGAGCAATAATCATAGAAATGAAATTGGACCAACACGACCTATCCCAATATCTATTTGACCTTGCTTAATATATGGGCCGAATTTTACTAGCGCTTATATTTCTTTGCCTAAATAATCTCAACCTCGATACCCAATCGGCTCCTTCCAAATCTTTTGGGCGTTCCCGCGATTATTACGGACTTTCTTCCGTTTTATTTTTATGGGCAAATATGCGGTATGATGAGTCATCTGTCCTTTGTCCTCTGTAATATAATATTATCGTACATTGTGAAGAGGACGGATGACTCATCATACCGCATATTTGCCCAGTTTATTCATAAATATCCTCCATCTCCCATCTCTCTATACTGGGTCCTAGATATTAAGCAACGCTTTCGTTGCCCACGCTTCTAGCTTTCTTTCTTTCCTCTTTGTCAGGTAATTTCTGTTCGGTAGAGCGCCACTGGTTCGATTGTCGTCTCGTAAATTACATCTACACATTTGAAACATTAATTCATTGAATTGTAAAATTTTGGGACATCGTCGTCCGACTTATGGTAGGAATCCTGGGTAAACGGGTTCGATCTTGTCCCATTTGGAGGAGCGGAGTTGTAGATCTCGCGTAGGAATGGTTTCCTACGTTTTTTTTTTTTTAATATTCTCTACCACTTTTAGGTCAATCGAATAAGAAATTGGAAATTAATTGACCTAGAAGTGATAGAAAATGTTTGAAAAATAATGTATAAAAAGATTACGATATATATACAGTGCGCTTTCTCTTCGATGCCGCTAACGGGGCTGTAGGGAAATAGTTTTCTCGGGAAGTGGTGTCCCCCACTCTCGAGCCTTGACTCCGCGCAGATGTTTATATTTCGAACGCTCTCAATGATGCCGTGCCGAAATTCATCGCCGAAGCTTTCTTGTTTATATTCACACCCTTCCGCGCCATATTGTAGGAAGAATGATACTAAATTCCTGAGTGGAAGATGGTGGGGGATTGAAATCGAGCTCGGACGACGTTTCCCCTCCGTCGCGGCATCTTAGAGAGCGGCTTCGAAGAGGGAGCGCACTGTATATATATATATATATATACAGGGTGTGTATAAATTGGCGGAAAAGCTACACGCAGCGACATCCTTCGTTCGATTCTAAATCGAAAATCTTAATCTTAAAGTGTTGTATCACGCTTCGTTTGTTTTCAGGGAAGCACTTGATAGAAACATACATTTGGCAACGCTGCACCCGTATACTATTGTAATAGTCAAAGTTTGATAGTAATCTTATTGATCGCGTTCGAATACAATCTTGTTATTCTACGACGTCGCGAGGTGTGGTTTTCGTGAAAGTACGTTTATCGAGAAATGTTGAAAATACGAGATTTCTTCCGTAAAGATTCTGTTAGATTCTAATTTGTGATTGCAGGACGTGAAGGATCAAACTATGCACGTTGTTAGACATCCTGGATTATCTACCAAGAACATCTTTAGATGTAATACACTCCGATTATTATAAGAAGGAAATTATCGTTCCGAGATGCTAGACAATATGCATACATAGGTTAAGCACAAATACGCTCTTATACACGGTGCAATTATCATTCGAGATTAAACCGCCGCGCCGCGCCGAGCGCAATCCCGATAGATCTCTATCTCGTTGATTTTATAACGCATTGTATTACAATTAGTTTTAACAATACGGTTACCGTTATAGGATCGCAATAGAAATCCGTATTCGTACGTACGTATAACTTGACAAACACACGTACGTACGTACGTACGTACGTACATATTTACCCGGCAACGAGCTATTTATGTCTGTACTTTATTTCTAATTAGAAGGAAAAAAATCAGATCTGCGGGTTTTTTGCTCGCCGATGTGGAGCTAGAAACGGATTCGTGTGTATTTTTATGTGCATGTAATTATACGCAAACGGAACTAGCAGGAGCGTTGAATATGCTCTTTTCATGCGAACGTTTTCCAAAGTAAGTAGGATGTCGAGGTGACGAAGAATTTTTCTCATTGTCATTGGTCCCTAATAGGAATGTTATGATTACGGGGAACCGAGACAGAATGATGCTTCTAAACAAAGTTGTTGAAGTTTTTTAAATTTATTTAAGTTTAATAAATTCCCAAAGCGTTCCATTAAACAACAACCAAACGAGAACGTCGTTGCACTCCAAAGAAGTTGGCAGTACTGACAGGGAAATCTGGACATCAACTGATGACACATGGGAAAACTTTGAAGAAAGTGCTTACTTAGCCACTCGTAGTCTTCTATCTAACGATTGTCTGCCCAATACATCCGTAATTTACAACGGAAAAAGCTTTCGGGAGGAAAAGAAGGGAACAACGGACAAAAGTTAAAGCGAGCCGGCGTTGGAAGGGTCACTTCCTCCTAACTAAAAAAAATTAATAATAATAATAATAATAATAATAATATCAGTTTATTCCATATTACAAAAAGCATAGAATACGTCAACAAAAAAGTAGAATACACATGTAGTAAAAGATAAATGACAAACAGTGAAAACACAAATAAATGACGAACTAACACTGAAATCTATTTTTTAAAAATAGTACAATACTACACAAGGTGCTGCATAAAATTCATCAATGCCGTAGAGCACCTTAGTGGCTAGAAAGTTTCTTAATTTTCTTTTGAATTTCGTTAATGGCAGTTGTTTCAAGCTTTGGGGCAAGTGATTGTATATGCGAATGCACTGCCATACCGCCTGTTTTTGTACTTTAGTTAAGTGAGTGGGAGGCGGAAGCAGCCCACACTTATCCTTACCTCTGGTGTCGCGAGTATGCTCCAACTCATGTTTTTCGAAGAATTCACTGTAGTAGTTCTTGACGAAGGTTGCTGACTTAAAACATAGGCTCGTATGTGCGTCGCAAATGTGAGACCACCAACACTTCTGGTCGCTTTGACTTTAGTCTGTTGCTCCGTTTTCATTCATCGTCGATTTTAAAGAGGGTGAGACGGTCAACCTCATTCAGTTTCTGACTCTGTAGCTATAAGAGAGTGATAGTAAAAGTCGGGATTTCGATTGTCGTCTGAAACTTATCGGAAATTTATTATTAACTCTTGAAATCAGGCGGCTGTCGTACAGTGATAACTAGGGCCTGGATTTTAGACCGTTAAAAACTATTAAAAAGTAGCAGCATAAATAGTCCATTAAAATTCAGAAAATAGTCCCCGTAAAATATGCCGTTCAAATGACAATCAAAGTACTTTTAGATTTCTTTCACTAACTAAATTGTTAGAAACTTTCGAAATTGCATTTTTAGCGACAAAAAGAGGAAACAGATTTGCCAAAAACACACCTGAAGACATTTAAGTTAGTTTATTACTAACAATACGCACTACGAATAGACCTCTCACCTATTATACAGAATATACCACTAATTGACGTGATTGGATCTGTGTTTAGTGTTGGTTATTTTAAATTTTATTTATACGTAATATATATTCCACCGGATGTCTCTGTGGCTGAGTTTGAATACTCTTTTGAGCTCTTTGAAGAGCTCAATGCTTATGTAACCTCCAGAATCCTCATACTTGGTGACTCCAATGTACCTCAATTTAATAATCCCTCCGTTAACGACAATAAGACTAACATAATTTCCAATTTTATGCATTTCATTGATGTTACGCAAATTAATTCAATTGGTAATCATCAACGGCGCCTGCTTGATTTGGCATTAACTAATATATCAAGTGTCGATGTTGTCAAAGATTGCAGTCCATTGGTAAAAGAGGATATACATCACCCAACCCTTAATCTTGAAGTAACTTTGGAATACAACCGCTCATTCAATATAGTGCGACCTGATTTAAGTATTAAAAATTATAACTTCCGAAGGGCAGATTTCCATAGCCTCTATGATTCTTTACTTCATACAGATTGGTCTTTTTGTACACTTTTGGCGATGTCAATGATAATAATAATAATAATAATCATTTATTTCCAACGGGTAACACCCAAGTACAGGAAAATTAATACACGAAAAAGAAAATATATATGCGAATACGTTCGTAACACTAAAAAACCAAAAATAAAGAGCTTACTGCCACTAACAAAATTTGTACACACAATAAAAAAAAGGTATTCTACAAGTAAATAAGAGTACATAACAATATTACAAACTAACTGATAATACTGATAATATCCGTAAACCGATCAAAATGCAGATCAGCATTGCTACAAAACAAATCAAAATTATGGCACATTATATAGATGGGTGCTCTAAGCATCGCATTTGTTCTTATGCCATCCAGGTAAAAAATGGATGGATGTCCTGCAGATAGTCTGGGCACATTAAAATTGATTTTTCCAAGTAACCACGGACAATCAATTCTATTATTTAATAAGTTAAGGAGCAATTTGATGCTAGCAACAGTCCGCCTGGTTTGTAAGGAAGTGTAGTTAAATCTATTGAGTAGCAATGCATAATCATATCGCCTTTCTGGGTACACATGGTTATTAATATACACTAAGTACTTTAGGAACCGTCGTTGAACCTGTTCTAAGTTTTTTATATGTACGGCATATACGGGGTACCAAATAATCGAACCATATTCTAGCTTTGACCTGATGAAGGCGTCGTATAATAAACTTAAACAATCCGTATTAGTAAAATCTCTACAGTTTCGGTAAATAAAACCAAAAGTTCGATAAGAGCTTGCTATGATTTCATTTATGTGATCTACAAAATAAAAGCTAGTGTCAAAAAGTATACCCAAGTCTTTTATAGACGTACAACGTTGTAAATTGATATCATTCATAGTATAATCATAACAAATTATTTGGTGTTTCCTAGTGTAAGTTATAGTTTTGCATTTGTTCACATTAAGTTGCAAGTGGTTTTCCATGCACCAAGAACTTAGACTGTCCAGATCTTTTTGTAAAGTAAGACAATCCTCTATCTTTTCAATTTTAAGGAAAATCTTCAAGTCATCAGCAAATAACAACGACTCACACTGCAAATTATTCACTATATCATTTATATATATTAAGAAGAGAATAGGTCCCAAATTTGAACCTTGAGGCACGCCAGATGTGGGAGAGAACATTTTTGATTTATGACCCCGATACTCGACATACTGCTTTCTGAAGATCAAGTATGATTCAAAGAGACGCAGAAGAGTTGGAGAGAATCCCACCGCTGACAGCTTACTGAGTAGAACGTGGTAATCTATCTGGTCGAAGGCCTTTTCGAAGTCGGTATATATGACGTCAACTTGTCCCCGTTTATCCAAACACTCCGAAATATATTGACTAAAGCAACTTAGATTTGTTACAGTGGATCGACCATTCATGAAACCATGCTGTGCAGGGGATAAGACAGATTTTATGGACCTATAAACATTACTATACAAAATTGATTCTAAAACTTTAGAAGTGTTGCATAATATGGATATTGGTCTATAATTTCGAATACTAGAAGGATCACCTTTCTTAAAAACAGGGCAGATACGAGATATCTTCCAAATATCGGGGAATGTAGCGTGCTTCAGTGTCAAATTAAACAAATGGTATAGTGGTTTTACGAAGGCAATGGCACAGTCTCGTAGCAGAAAACTAGGAACACCATCCGCACCACTCAACAAACTGTCTTTGCATTTTTTTAGTGCCTTTAGTATTTCATCTTCAGAAATTTCAAAAATGTTAACAATGCAATTAGTACAAAAGTTATTATCATTTATCCTAGAAGGATTCGGAGTTGTATATACACTACTAAAATAATGTGCAAAAGCTTCCATTGCAAGTATAGGAGTATCCAAAACTGTATCGTTGTATTTCACAACACCAGGTATCCTAGTATTGCCACGTTTACTATGAATGAATGACCATATTCTTTTAGGATTACTAACTACAGAATTCTGCATGCTAGATATGTACGTTTTGTATGCAGCATCGATAAGAATTTTACATATTGTTCTTAACTCTTTAAATTTTTCATAGTGATACTCAGTCTTATACTTTTTGTATTTTTATGTGCGTAGTATTTATCGCGAAGATGTTTAATAATATTGTGATCAAACCAAAGAGGATACGAACGGATAGAGGGTTTCCTTTTGTATATAGGTACAGTGCAATCAAAAATTCTATACAGTATGTCATAAAATGTTGAACAAGATGCATCTACGGTATTTGTGTTATACATAGGTGACCAGTCGGCATTAAGAAGCATATTATACATCAATGGAAAATTTGCTTTTTAAAGTTAAATTCCTTGCTGCCTATATGTCCTTTAAAAGGTGCATGACACGACAATGTAACTTCAGCAAAAATATTCAGTGCAGGATGATGTGAGTCCTCAGACACCATAGGACTCGCATCTCTCTCAATGGAACACACAGAGTTGGAGAAAACAAGATCCAGTAGACGATGGTTGTCATTTACTACGCTATTAAATTGATTGAAACTGCAAAATTGTTGAAAATTGTTTAGCATAATATGTTTGCCGTCATTGCGAACAATATTAAACAATGGGGCATTAAAGTCACCTAGGATAATTAAGTTGTCACTGGTAATCCATTCGGTTGCTTCGAGTGAAGATAAAAAATACTGATAATCATCAAGTGTTAAATTAGGGGGTATATAAACAACAAATATAGAGTATTGGTATGGAGTATATAATCCAATAGTGCAGCCAACTATATCTATCAAGGGAATACTATTACAAATAATGCTTAAATCCACTTTGATACAAATGAATGTATTTTTCGCTGCAACTAGCACTCCGCCACCCCTAGACACTCCATTGATGCCTGTAATGCATTTTATTCACGAATTTATGAATTATGTATAATAATTTCATACCACTTAATAGAAACACCATACGTAACTATCCTGTATGGTATACCAGTCAACATATAAGTAATATAAAAACTAAGGACTACTATCGCCGAAGATATTTAAAGTATAAAAATAACAGTGACCTAATTAAGTTCAGAGAACTTCGCTTAAGGATTAAATTGAGTTCCAAGGACCTTTATGATGATTATATTCATCGCGTGGAGGCGTCGATTAAGAGTGACCCAAGTCGATTCTGGTCATACGTGCGTTCGAAAAAGACCAATGCCGGAATACCCAATTTGCTTAGATCTGCTGACGATCAAGTCCATGACGACCCTGTATCCATAGTTAACGAGTTTTCCAACTACTTTCAATCAGTATACTCACCTTCCAGCAATTCAACCCTTACATCGGTTCATTCTTACCACGCATCAATAAATATTTCCAACTTCTCTTCTGAAGACGTGCTAAAATCACTAAGAACCACTAAAAACTGCAATACTATGGGAAGTGACAATATACCAAGTTTTCTTGTAAGAGATTGTGCTTACGCTTTTGTGGAACCACTTCACTTTCTGTTTAATCTTGCTTTGAGTACGTCGGTGTTTCCTGATATCTGGAAAACTACTAGATTAACGCCAGTTTTCAAAAAGGGTGACAGGGGGTTTGTTGAAAATTATCGACCAATAGGCATCATTAATAATTTTGCGAAGGTCTTTGAGAGGTGTCTTTATGTGCATTTATTCCCTAAAGTTAGAAGTTCTATATCTATATATCAACACGGTTTAGTTGATAGCCGGTCTACAGTGTCCAATTTAGCAATTTTTTCACAATATTTATGCGAGAGTATTGATACTGGTGGTTAGATGGATGTCGTTTACACGGACTTCTCCAGGGCCTTCGACAGGATTGATCACCGATTGCTACCTTTTTAAACTCTCTTCTTATGGCTTCGTGCCCTCATTGGTATCACCTTTTCCAGTCATATCTTACCAACCGGAATCATTTTATCAATTATTTAAATCAGGCATGGGCAACCTTTTTTGTAGAAGTTTTATGCTGTGAGTAATCTTGAAAAACATACATTTTTGTGGTATCCTTATGATTCATTATGAATTAAATTTAGACGGGCCGTGCTAATATGCCACGAAAGAATTCAGTAGCGGGCCGGGCAAATCTTACTCGAGGCCGCATGTGGCCCGCGGGCCGGAGGTTGCCCATCTATAATTTAAATCATCGCTCGGACACTTTTTCTTCGCCTTCAGGTATGCCACAGGGAACTAACCTGGGACCATTACTTTTTTAATATTCATTAATGACCTGTGTGACCGGCTACAATGCGAAAAAATACTCTTTGCTGATAATTTGAAAATTTTCTGAAGGATTGGGACCATTGAGGATTACAGGCTGCTTCAATCTTAGATTAATATTCTGAAACTGTGGTGTGACACCAATAGGTTACAAATGAATGTATCCAAATGCCAGATTTTAACATTCACAAGAAAAGTGAATCCAGTACTTCACACATACTACTTTGGTGACCTCCCATTACAGAGGTGTGAGTCACTTAAGGATTTGGGTGTGACCTTTGATACCAAGCTTACTTTTTGGAACCACATTTCTGAGGTAACTTCTTCTGCATTAAAGCTACTAGGATTTGTAATAAGAATTACACTGAGTTTTGGATCTATTGATACAATTTTACATATTTATTATTCCTTCGTACGTTCCGGGCTTGAGTACGCTGCTCTGGTTTGGTCCCCTATTTATATCAATCAGGCTCGATTGCTTGAAATGGTCCAGAGGCGTTTTCTCAAATATTTATACCTTAAAGGAAAATAGTCCATATCCGGCTCGGGGTTATCCTCATGATCTACCGTTGCGACAATTCGAAATGAACTCATTGGGAACGCGCCGGGATCTGTCAAGTATTCGTTTTTGTATAATTTGCTTCATAATGGCATTGACGCGCCAGAACTGTTGAACAGAATACATTTTTATGTACCTAGAATATCTTCTAGATCTAATGTGACTTTTCTCTGTCCCCGTGCATGTACTAATATAATGCGCAAGTCTCCCATATATAAAATGTGTAATACATTTAATGTTACATGTTATGATGCTGATATAAACCATATGTCACTACCGGTAATATTAAGTTTATCTTCTTCAAGACAATAGAATAAAATAATTGTATTCATGTTTTTCTTTATCCTTTTATCTTAAGATTACATTGTATATATACATATGCTTTGATATATCTCTTGTATTTTGTCCTGTAATTGGCTTGTTCTGTAGGGCAAATAAAATAAATAAATAAACAATAAGTTCTATTATTTACATTGACAATTAAGTATTTTTCCAAATTTTTAGTGTGAAACTTTCCATATTCTCGGTTAAGACACTTTCGTATTTGGAAAAACTTTTTCCACATCGCACAATGTGATGGGAGCAAATTTGACTATCGCGTTGTCCACGTCCGATTTGCGGTCAGGTGTATCCCCCTAGATGAAAATCTTTGAGGCATGTAGCCTTCATTTTAATGTTCGGTACTTGCGAACGATGTGGAGGAACAGAGTGTTAATTTTTGAAGAGGCGTGTGATGTAAAAACAAGTAGAGCGAGCGAGGCGAGCGTTGATGAAATCGTCGCATAAAATGGTGATGTTGTGTGTAAATGTCGGAAACTTCCGGAAAGTTTTGTCGCAATCAAATGTGTCAACCGCCCTACTGCTGCATACTCATTTTCATTAACTTAAAAAATTTCGACCTCATGAATGTTAGACTTGTTAGATGTTCGTACATATGAAAGTTCAACTACGAAATTCGGCCATAATGTACTAATTGCGCATTTTTGCAGCTATTTGATTCTACAGAAGTAGACAACTTGTTTTGCCACAAACTCCTGTAGTAGCTACAATTGCGCACTCGGCTAGCCCGCCGTGGGAAAATTGTGCTTAATTAGAATCAAATACCTGCAAAAATGCGCAATTAGTACATTATGTTCGAATTTCGTAGTTGAACTTTCATATGTACGAACATCTAACACCCGGGCTTATATAGAGCTTCTATAGAAATGAAAACTACTTCTCACACAGTCGCACTGATGAGCGGTATGACCGCGAAACGCGCGTCTGCGAATAGTGAAAGTAGTTTTCTAATTAAGCACAATGTTAGACTTAAGGCTCGCGCGCACTTACCGACTACGGCCCACTACACTACGGACGGCAATTTATTCTTTGCATGTGTACTAATGGAGAGTCGTCGGTAGGGCCGTTTCCGATAAATGAGCTCAGCTCCATTAATATACATGCAAAGAATAAATCGCCGTCCGTAGTGTACTGGGCCGTAGTCGGTAAGTGCGCGCGAGCCTTAAGTCTAACATTGTGCTTACCTGACCGCAAATCGGACGTGGGGAACGCGATATTCAAATTTGCTCCCATCACATGGTGCGATGTGGAAAAAAGCTTTTCCAAATACGAAAGTGTGTTAACCGAGAATATGGAAAGTTTCACACTAAAAAATTTGGAAAAATACTTAATTGTCAATGTAAATAATAGAACTTATTGTCTATTTATTTATTTTATTTGCCCTACAGAACAATCCAATTACAGGACAAAATACAAGAGATATATCAAGCATACGTATATAAACAATGTAATCTTAAGATAAAAGGATAAAGAAAAACATAAATACAATTATTTTATTCTATTGTCTTGAAGAAGATAAATTTAATATTACCGGTAGTGACATATGGTTTATATCAGCATCATAACATGTAACATTAAATGTATTACACATTTTATATATGGGAGACTTGCGCATTATATTAGTACATGCACGGGGACAGAGAAAAGTCACATTAGATCTAGAAGATATTCTAGGTACATAAAAATGTATTCTGTTCAACAGTTCTGGCGCGTCAATGCCATTATGAAGCAAATTATACAAAAACGAATACTTGACAGATCCCGGCGCGTTCCCAATGAGTTCATTTCGAATTGTCGCAACAGTAGATCATGAGGATAACCCCGAGCCGGATATGGACTATTTTCTTTAAGGTATAAATATTTGAGAAAGCGCCTCTGGACCATTTCAAGCAATCGAGCCTGGTTGATATAAATAGGGGACCAAACCAGAGCAGCGTACTCAAGCCTGGAATGTACGAAGGAATAATAAATATGTAAAATTGTATCAATAGATCCAAAACTCAGTGTAATTCTTATTACAAATCCTAGTAGCTTTAATGCAGAAGAAGTTATCTCAGAAATGTGGTTCCAAAAAGTAAGCTTGGTATCAAAGGTCACACCCAAATCCTTAAGTGACTCACACCTCTGTAATGGGAGGTCACCAAAGTAGTATGTGTGAAGTACTGGATTCACTTTTCTTGTGAATGTTAAAATCTGGCATTTGGATACATTCATTTGTAACCTATTGGTGTCACACCACAGTTTCAGAATATTAATCACAGATTTAAGCAGCTTGCAATCCTCAATGGTCCCAATCCTTAAGAAAATTTTCAAATCATCAGCAAAGAGTATTTTTCGCATTGTAGCCGGTCACACAGGTCATTAATGAATATTAAAAAAGTAATGGTCCCAGGTTAGTTCCCTGTGGCACACCTGAAGAGTCGTCGGTAGGACCGTTTCCGATAAATGAGCTCAGCTCCATTAATATACATGCAAAGAATAAATTGCCGTCCGTAGTGTAGTGGCCCGTAATCGTCCGTTGCCGGTAAGTCCCCTGGGGCCTTTATTCGATGCTGCCATAGAATTGCGGCGAAAAAGCTTTTTAAATCAACAAATGTACGAAAACACAAGAAACTTTAGAAAATATCCAATCATCGCAGCAATGAAGTTATTTCGTCTTCATTTCGATTTTAACCTTCCTATACTCACGCATACCTTCTGTGAGACCGACTTATATAGTATAGTATACGTCTTTCATTTTGACGTGAGTATAGGAAGGTTAAAGAAGCTTACCGTCCAATACTGTATACAAGAAGCTTTCTGGTCTTTTAATTGAGATCCAAGAATTTATTTTAATTTTTGAATTGGGATCAAAGAAGTCTTTTTCGATCTTCGAGCTGAGATACGAGGAGTTATTTCAATTTTTGAACCGAGCTTCAAGAAGTTTTGTAACGTACGTCTACGGATGGCAAGAGAAGATCAAAATTTTGTAAATTGCTTCGTAAGGAAAGAAGGACTCAAATTGATTTTCGAAAATCTACTCCCTATCAAAGCCGCCTTACAGAAACACACTAATTCGCTCCATTAATTTATAATAAAATATTCCCTCGCGATTCGCTCGTATATTAATTCCCCGGAAATTCTTAATTGAATCTGTTAACGGTTCGAATTGTCGCAATTTGTACTACATCAGGTGCGTGAGAGTCGAAACGCGTTTTTTTTTTCCTCCGCCCGGCTTTAATTAATTCGCGGGCAAGCCGAAAACGTTCCCCGCACGCCGAAACTTTCAGCTCCGTAATTAAATTCGCGCCTTAAATAATTTCGACGTGCGGGAAGCGCTTGCAATATGTCGCGCGCGTAAAGTTCACGAAAACAAAACGAACGAGAAGGAAACGATTACAAAAAAGAAAAACAGGTTATTAAGATTCGGATCGCGTAAGCCGCGATAAGCGATTGTTTCGCTATCTTTCGAATTGAACGAAAAAATCCGCTCGATGGTCGTAAAAGGTAAAAGGAAGAGAAACGGACGGACGCACGGATGAGCAAAGAACGAAGAGTTTCTCCGTTCGTACGTACAACATACACACGTAGAGGTAGGTTATAGAAAGAACGGATCGGGTCGGGCCGGGGCCAATAACCGTAACAGCCACCTACGATCGAGCTACACAGATAGATACCACACGTACACGGTTAGATATCGGAGCGAAACGGGCGTTCACGGGGGACGTTGGATTTATCATCGGAGTCGTCTCTGAGGCAACTTGTGGCGCATTTGTATGTCGTACGTTGTACACACATGCGGCGTTCGAAGCGGTTATATAATTTAAGAAAGGTAAATTTGGGACGAAACTTCGAAATTTCGAAATCGTCGCTATCGAGAGAGATAATCTCGTATAGCGGAGATATCCATCGTTTAAGTCTCGTTAAAAACTCGTTCGTACCGGCTGTGCCAATAACAGGGAAACATTTAAATTTATTTAAATAAATGTAAAAATTTATTATAAGTTAACTGGGAAACTGGAGGAGACGCTTGAAATCGTCAGTGCTTCACAATGGGTGTGAGGCATAAGATATACGTAACCGTACGATTTACATAAGACATGTAAGATTGAAATTATGTTCACAATAGCGGTGACATAAAACGTAACTTCAACCCTTACGCATGCGCGCAAGGCTTAAAAACATTTGACATAAATGCACATTAATGTTTGATTGAGGTTAACTAGTGCCTAAAAATAGTAAACAAATATATAATTGTATTATATCATTGAAAACCTAAATCATTTATTGAATTCACAATCAGTCGATCAACGCACACTAAATTGCAATGAATTTATGAGGTTAGTTTGCCTCGTTTATATTTATTTCTACCAACGCAGCAGTAGCAGTAATATTAAAAACGCAAATTTCACTATACTCGACTCGCCGAACAAATGCAGTAGTAAATTATGGGAACAATGTGTCTTTAATAGGTCACATAACCAATAACGTTTGTAATTGGTCGATCAGGGTGGCCGCTTACAATAGAATAAAAATCGAGTCAATATTGCATTTGGAATATTAGATTTTATTAGCTATCTTTGTAAATGATCCATTATCTATTATATTTCATAAACCAGTGTTTCTAAAGACTATTTATCGATCGTTCTAGTGCACCAATAATACATTATTGTTTTGTAGGTTATACATTATTTCTTGCTATATTATCGTATATACTTACATTATGGAAAACTCACCTCCTAAGAAGAGAGTTTCAAAACATTTTACGGTAGAAGATAAACAGAAGGTTTTGAATATATTTAAAACATTTCAAGAAGAGCCTAGCACTTCTAAAATTGTTAGTGTTGAAATGACAGCCAAAGCAGCAGGTATCTTTCCAAAAACGATAACCAAATCATAGTAACTATTATAGTATCTTTTACAGGAATTACTGAACGCAGTGTTTACAATATTGTGAAAGAATATAACACTAATCACGAATTACAACCACCAAAAAATATCATAGAACAAGGGCTGTTTTAGATATGGTGGATGATGAAATGAAAAATGCTATATGAAGAATTGTACATTCATTCTTTTTTAAAAATGAACCTCCAACAGTTCAAAAAGTTCTCACAGCGATAAATGAAAGAGATGACATTCCTAATTTCAAAATTACGACTCTCAGATCATTATTAAAGGAACTAAATTTTCGGTACAAATATTTATTACTTTAAATTCTATATACTAATCATAACATAATTATGTTTGTAGTTATAATAAGCGAGCTCGAAATAGTATTTTAAAAGAAAAAGATGACATTATTACCTGGAGATGGAAATACCTTCGTGAAATTAAGAAATATCGTGAAAATGGTACCCCGATATATTACTTGGATGAAACTTGGGTAAATGCTGGACATACTGTAAATAAAGTATGGATAGATATGTCTGTTGTCACTGCAAGACAAGCATTTATAGAAGATTTAAGTACAGGTCTTAAAAATCCTTCAGGCAAAGGTAAAAGATTTATAATTGCACACATTGGCTCGGATGAAGGATTTGTAGAAAATGGTTTACTCCTCTTTGAATCAAAGAGAACAGGAGATTATCATGAAGACATGAACGCAGAAAGGTTTGAAGAGTGGATGAGATGTATTCTCCCCAATTTAAAAGAAAATTGCGTTATAATTTTTGACAATGCTCCGTACCATAGTCGTAAATTGAATAAGCCACCTACAACTAATAGTCGCAAATTGGGAATGCAAAACTGGATGAGGGAAAATAGTATTGCATATGAAGAAAACATGGTAAAAGCAGAATTGTTTGCTTTAATTAAAGAACATTTATCTGGCCCTCCGAAATATGCTGTTAATGAATTAATAGAAAACACTAATAGAAAGGTACTTAGACTCCCCCTTATCACTGTGAATTAAACCCGATTGAACTAATATGGGCACAAGTGAAGGGGTATGTTGCGAGACATAACACCACATTTAAATTGGCAGACGTGAAAGAATTATTTCAACGAGGTATTGACAATATTTCTGTTGAAAATTGGCAAAATGCTATTAAACATGTTATTCAAACAGAGAAGGAAATGTGGAAACTTGACAATCTCATAGATATACACATAGAGCCGTTAATCATTACAATTAATGATGATTCGTCTACATCATCTAATAGCGAAGAAGATACATGTCAAGAACGTTTTAGTGTGTCATAATTAATTCCTTTACTGTATTAAATTTTTGTAATATGTATAAAATTTATTATTTTTGATTATACCTATTTGTACAGTGAGTTTTTCATTTTTAGGATACTGTTTCTTATATAAATACGTACCAAAAAAAAAAAAAAAAATTAATTATTTGTTTCCTTATTTTGTATTTATATATTACATAGATCTTAAAACAATTGTGTATTTTTTATTTACTATATATAATTCTATATATTGGAGATGCATAATCTAATTCAACAAAACACTTGAAGAAATAAGAAAATTATTTTAGTACTTATTTTGCAATTTTTATTTATGTCAAATACAAAATGAGGTTATTATTTTGATATGTTTACATGTGATTTATGCTGTGTGAGTCGGACATTTGCATTGCAAGGTTGCCATAATTTGCTACTGCATCTGTTCGGCGAGTCGAGTATAAGTTTTTACATCGCCCATGCATAAGAAGTACATAAAGTTGAACTAATCTCAACTTTACGTATTTCGTATGTTGACACATAACATGGGCGTAAGACATAAGGTTTGTTACGGCCATTGTGAACGTATACATTGATTTCCTATTATCCAATTTTATGGATTACGTATATCTTATGTGTTTTTAATGTCTTACCCCCATTGTGAACAAGCACTCAGTGAGACGCTGTCTTTTCCTTTTCCGTTAGTTCTTTCTCTCTCACACACATACACACATACTCATCGCAGGAGCAACTACGAAATGCGCAGTATTTGCGCCTTCCCCTCAACAGATGGCGCTCTTATTATTCGAACTCGAATTTACTTCAAATTCAACTTCACCTTATTTACCATCGGTTTTTCGAAATCAAATTCTTTATCTTTATACATTGTTTATTCAATTATAAAATTTTACTTTTATTCAAATAAGCATCAAGTACGTAAAGAGCTTCGCTCTTGTCTCCTTTTTTTTTCTTTGAAAAAGTACTGCAATTTTGATGTAATCGTAATCGCCACAGCTTGGAAAATACGCACTGAAATATGCACCAAAAAGTCGAGAAATATGTTCTTAAATCTATGCATCTATGCACTTCAGTATGCTTTTGTGCAAAAAATATGCCAAAAAGACCATTTCAACAGAATTTGCACTCGTTACTAACCACAAAAAAGATGAAAAAATATTCTACAAAAATAACAGTACATTTATTTACAATAAATCCACTTAGATACATACATACACAAATTGCACTATTTACTTAAATTAAAACAATACAACACTGAAAGTTTTTCTATACTATCCATACTCGTAAATTGTCTGCGGTCACTCAACGTGTGTTTGTAGGATGAAAAAACTCGTTCAACTTCACAAGATGTTATGGGAAAATATTTAAATTTACAAATTATGCTTGGTTCTATCTCATGCATTTACATTCTTAGTAAAATTTCCATTTAAAAATATCATTTACTAGGTGACCCGACAAACTTCGTTTTGGCCAAAATATTTTTCGACTTTTCTGTTTTCCTAAACCTTCGCGTAGCAATTACGAACAAACCCGGAGAAGGAAGTATCCAATTTGGTGCAATCGTTTTCAAGTTTTAACCCTAGAATGGTAAGCATCGCCTGTGAGACGAAGCGATTTTTTTGTGATATATCCTGATCGCTCACTGATATCAAAGCGTGCGCTTGTGAGTTTGTACACAGACGTGTTTTGTTTTGATCCATAGCGTTGCCGATATATATGTATATACTTGTGTCGCTAAATGTGCGTTTCTTATAAGTTGCCTCACAGGCAAAGTTTACCATTAAAGAGCTAAAAAATATGTTTACCATTCTAGGGTTAAGCATACGAACAAACCACGATCCATTTTTATATATACAGATATCAATAAGTTGCTTAAAACCTTATTTTTTGTTTGTTTTGTAAAACTGACCAATATCTTATTTTTATACCATTTGTGGTTGAGAATTGATCAATCTGATCCTTTAATAAATTTATAATTGAAATCGATGTATTTAAACTACATACTCTGGTTTCTAACTTTGTAATTGTAATTGGCAATACAAAAAAAAATTGAATCTTGAATATGGGGTTATTAAAAAGATTTAAACATTTTCAATTGCTGCGTTGTCGCAGTTTAAGGGGAATTACTCTCTAGAAAATTCGAAAATTCGATTTTCTTTTTTGCATTTTATTATAGTCTGGTGTTCTGAGAATGTGCCTCGAAAATATTAATTCGAAATACGTAGAACTCTAATAGTTCAGAGGCTCGAACTGCGGCGCGTCACTTATACCCTCGACCGTTGGGTCCATTGTTTACCCTGTATGCCAGCTTGGGAAAATTCGATTTTTTGTTTCACTTTATTATAGGCTGGGGTTCTTTTTTGAAGCTGAGGAAGGTGGTGTCTATGGTCCCGGTACAGCTGATTAAGGGTAAGTTACTCAAATTAGTTGCTATCCACCGTAAGTATGGCAACCTTCGAACGCGTTTTTCTCGAAACGACATTTGACTTGCGGTTTGGCACACATATTGAAGGAACCTTGACTTATGGTTGGAACTAGGATTATTTTGATAGCTTGAATATTTCAGTTCCAATCTGATGTTTTGGTTGACAATTTTTCGAAAAAATTGAACTTTGATTTTTGAACAGCTGCCATTTCGATAAAAATATTTGTTTCCACTTAGTTCTAGTTCGGACGATAACTACACTCATATAGATTACAAAAATGATTAGTTTCTTAGTTTCAAACGATTAGCATTGCCGCAATCCATACGCCCGATTGGACGAACGTCTCACGCCGCGACCTACATAACAACGCATAACTTGTATAAATTTCAATAAAGCGCTTCATAAAAATCTGTATTGGTAGTTCAAACATGTTTTGAAACGAGTGAAAAATCCCGACACTGTAGGTTTGATAGTTTCCGCAAAATTAATTTCTAAAAATCACTTTCAAAATACGCTTCTAGAGAGTAATTCCCCCTTAACTTACAAAATTACATTCCGTAGGGACCTGGAAATGGAGGCAATCCAAAAAACTTGCCAAGAGCGACGAGCGACGACTTCTTCAACCCGTCAACGTCGAGGCCATTCAGCTCCTTGACAATAGCGAACTAGTCAGAAGACTCAAGAGAAAGACGCTTTTTGAGTTGGTTAAGTGATAATAAAAAACAGTGAAGCAATGATACATGGCAATGCTATCTAGTTGGTAATACTAGCAATAGTAAATCGGGGTAATAATGCAGAAGTTGAGAGAGTTTCTCCAATGTAAAAATATGCAATCAGAATCATCGTTGGATGTTGGCTGTTGCGAGTATTTATATTTTTGCTACTTGTTGTTATGTATACAACAATTCAAATATATTTCTGCTTGGTCAGGCAAGTCACGACTACTTAATACGTAAGAAGGACCTGTTAGTTACAACCACCTGCTCATCGCACTTCATTTTATCAGCGGAATTATTACTATACTAGCTGTTAACACTTTGACTGCGCATGGCTCTCATGTGAGCCGCATCGTTCCTTTGTCAGATGCGCATGACTCGCCGGTGAGCCATAAGCTCGTTCAAAATAAACACGTTAGTATTTCAACAGCATTAGAGGTACGTGTTTGTGGATCTGTGAGCGTGTTGTTTAGAACATAACCTACCTAAAACTATTAGCCGTTTTAAGTTTTTCTTTTTTTTTTTTTTTGAACTAAATATAGATAATGAAGTGGCAGGTCCATCAAAACCTAAAAAACGTAAAATACCTTTAACAGTAGAAGAACTTGTAAACATATTGCAGAATTCCGGTGATGATGATGATTATTCAGATTGTGATATAAGTGGTCGGGACTGCGGTTGGGGTGAATCCAATTCGGAAGAGCATACAGATGATGAGGAAGGTAATATAGGTAATTGATTTTTGTTGGTACATTGTTACAAAAAAACGTTATAGGTGCAATTGATGATATATCCATTCAAGAGTCGGAGGTTACAAATGATGTTATTGATGGTATTTTGCAGTGGTCCGATATACCGGGGAAATGAAAAAGTTCCAGTTGACTAAAAAAGCAACTTCTACAAACAATTCCAGGCAATAAGGAACCCATCGATTTTTTAGATTTATTGTTGATGATGAACTAGTAAATTTATTTGTTGAGGAAACTAATCGTTATGCTGAAGAGCTTTTTTGTTCGGAAGGAATTACTTAGAAGTCCAGAGTTACACGATGGAAACCTGTTACATTCGAAGAAATGTTGACTTTCTTAGCACTAGCGTTGCACACAGGAACAATAAAGTTAAATAGATTACAAGATTACTGGAAAGGTCACCATCTGTTTAATATAAAATGCTTCGCTGAGCACATGAGTCGTGACAGATTTCTATTAATCATGAGATGTCTACATTTTACCAATAATGACCAACAAAATTCTACAGATCGTCTGATAGAAATTAGACCAATCATCAATTTTTTCAACAGAAAGATGGGAGCCATGTATTATCCCGGAAAAAATTGTCTCTGGATGAGTCAATGGTACTATGGCGTGGGCGTCTGATTTTTCGCCAGTACATCAAAAACAAACGCCATAAATACGGAATAAAGTTATACATGTTAACTGAACCAAACGGTTTGATTTTAAAAAGTTTGGTGTATACTGGAGCAGCCGACAATATGGGAGGGAAAGGTCATACAAGTAAAGTGGTTCACAATCTATTGAAGGACTATCTAGATTCTGGACATAGTGTCTACATGGACAACTTTTATAATTCATATGAATTAGCTCACTATTTAACCACACGAAGTACACACTGCACTGGCACCCTCAATGTCAAACGAAAAGATAATCCTAGAGGAGTAATAGCACAAAAATTAAAGAAAGGTGAAACAGTTGCGGCCTACTGTAATAACATATTGATAGGAAAATGGAACGACAAAAGGGGCGTTTTGTATATATCCAACGAATTTGGAAACGACATGATTGAATATATAGACAAAAGACATCAAACGAAGAGCAAACCTGCTCCCATATTTCATTACAATAAGCATATGGGAGGAGTTGATCGACAAGACCAACTGAGTTCCTACTACCCCTGTGACAGAAAGACGTTGAGGTGGTATAAAAATTAGGAATACATTTCCTTCATCTAATGCTATTAAATTCACATTTGTTGTACAATGAGTACTCAGGTCATAAAATGTCACTCTATGATTTTCGATTATCGATTCCTACCTCGCTTTTACCAAATCAACAAAATAAAATTATTACAAACAACAAAGCACCACATATTATTACTAAAATTTCTGCAGTGAGTCATGCCGGCAAAACACAAAGAAAACGTTGTAGGCAATGTTCAAAGAATAACTTACGAAAACAAACAATATATCATTGTGAAAACTGTCCGGAAAAACCTGGACTTTGTGTTGGCAAGTGCTTTACTGATTTTCATGCTTAAAGTCAAGTTTCTTACTTTCTTGTTATGCAATTGTTATAATTCAGTTTGTTTGACGTTATGAATTTTTAGTTTTTTGAATTATAAAAAATATTTTAAAACTATTTTGACTGGAAAACTGTAATGTTTTTTGTGCAATATATAGATATCCTTATTTTAGTTACTTTTATTTATTTTTTGACAAAAATAGAAACCAAATTAGTAAGACTCACATGAGCGCCAGTCAGCACATAGCACGAAAATCTTACCAGGGTGCGCATGGCGCACATGTGAGTCGCCAGTCAAAAATTAGTTAACACCCTGTATATATCATTTTAAGTATTAGCACTGTCCTCCTAACAACAAATACGTAAGCAGCAGTAATACAAAAATACTCTTCCGCACCAGGCATACATTATCCCTAAAAAGTGCGCAGTCAATGTGTTAAGCCTGTCCCTGCCAGACAGGAAGAAAAAGAAAATCTGCTTGGCAGAAAGAAAGCAAAGAATTATTTGCCACGCCCCTTTTTCGTCTTAATTCTCCGCCGACAGGCCAAAAATAAAAAATTCGACTACGTTAGGAGTTGGCCTAGGCGTTTTACTATATACATGCCAATTTTCAGCTTTCTAGCCCATCAGTGGGCTTCAAAAAGCTCTGGATAGACAAAAAAGAGGAACACACAAATAAGGAAATTATATTATGTATAGATGAGGTGTAAATTGTTCAATGAATTAGATGACTTCATTAACCATAAGTGTTTTTAAGAGACGACTGGAACAGCATCTGTTGGAAAAAATGTTATACAGTGCACAAGTTCTTTGTATAAAGTTTTGTCTTTTGTGATGTTGCAATTAATCTTTTATTGCACTTTTTGTTATTTTGGCAATATCGACATTCTTTTTATGAATCTTCGCCAATATATTATTATTATTATTACTAGTGTAATTAAAAGTTAGAACCTAAGGGATACTAGTTGCCCTTAGTTTTAGTGCTCGTAGTATTAATTTAGGTTAGAAATACTTTGCCCATTGATCTATATTTGATTAGATTGCAATGTTTACATCTTTGTTAGGTGTTTATTACAAAGAAGAAAATTCTAGCTAGGATAAATTTTTTTTTACATTTACCGCCAAATGCTCTTGCTATGATTATTGACAACATCTCAGTGACAATCGAACTAAAAATTTTAGGCCTCGTGGTGGACACTTCCGGTTGTTCACACCACAGTATTGTGGACAGTTTAAAAGATTTTAAGATCACCATCCCACTGTATCAAATACGGGCTCCCTGTCCTCCTCCCCTTCGCCAGATTTACTCGCTTTAAACAGCAGTCGATAGCGTACGTAATCGCCTTCTTAATGAATTCTAAACCGTAAATGTTAATTAGTGAAAATGGACGCATTCCTTCTTCCTTCGCCGCGAGATCGATCGCCTTCTGCATCGGACAAGTGCAGTTAATGAATTCTGTTCGCTCGCCGCGCCGGATCAGAAGAGATCGATTTATGAGCGAGGCCGTAACGGCGGATATAGATAAAACTGCTACTTAGTTAGTTATTGTTGGCGTTGTATCGAACCGGTATACGGTTTCTAAACCGCGAAATCCCATCTAACGATGAATATTTCCTGTTTACCCGTGTGTTCGTACGCGCGGGTACGAAGGCGACGAAAGGGAAACCACCGTTCACCGTTCGCGTCCGACGATGTTGTTATTATTTACGTCGGTAATGCGAATTAATCGTACGTGGGATATATCGGAGAAATTGGATTCGAGCGTAGATTTTCCGTAATGATAGGCGATCGGTAATGATACGGTGATTTGTTTAGAGAATTTTAAGGTATTACGACGCGCGCGCGTTAAATAACTTCTCGTTGCCAGGGGAAAAGCAATTTTCCCTCTAAATTATATCCCAATCACCATAACCGCTCGCGTGGCAGTAGCAATTACCGGGAATCGAACGGGTAACATTGGAAAACGTAGCATTTTTCTAATCAGATGATTATCAACTTTTTTGTCGATTCCCCTCCAGCATACTCGCTTAGCTTCGTCATGCTCGCAAGTACCGCGACGAAGACATCATGGAAAACTGACGTATGGATAGTATGAAATGTCCCTTATAATAAATTGAAATTGGAAAATAGTACCACCTACCGGTTTTTGTTGACTTTTTCGTCATCAACCCAAACAAACTTTTTATTTGTTCCGGAATCTCGGAATACACTACATTATTTCTCCGTTGTCCACGAAACGGAAACCCTAATTCTCTTTGACTGCAGTTCATCCAGGCATATCGTTGTTATAGAAACCTGTATTGTTAATGTTGTCATGACATCTTGCGAATTTTGATACTCTAATTCCGCCATGTGAATGTTTCGTTTTGGAATAAATCAAGTTTTTTAGAAATCCAGTTTTAGGTTCCTTGTACGTCTGCTACGGATAAAGTCGTTGATCAGCCTTGCTGTGAAAATAAAAGAGGAAAGCACAAAACCCTGAATGTTTGATCTGTCACTTCCCCTCTTTACAAAACCCCGTAGGTATAACCGCTGTCAAGGAAACCACAAGTTTTGACAGTCTAAGAAGTTCAAATTCCAAAGTATGTTTAGGTTTCTCATTTTTATTACAATAATAAATGATTCATCGTTGCTGTTCTTCTGATCGTTTGGTTTACACGCATGGGCAAATTTTAAGAGTTATTGAAAATGTTCACCGCCGTGGGTATTTACTTTGCGTATGTAGGAATGTTCTTACTCTAAAGAATACTCATATTTCATTCGGCGTCTGCATTATTCTGCCCCATAATTCAATCTGGCTATCAACTAGGGTATGATAAAGTATTTGTTTTACGGCCCCCAAAAGTAAAAGTGAGTGGGTGTGGTATCTGGAAATTAAGATAAGGTAACTTGACTGTTCCTGTGACTGTTGATGTTTTGCTCCATCACGTCCTGCACCAATCCAACTATTAGGATAATTTTCGTTTAAATACTGCCTAATAGGAATTGTATAATGCGAGGGTATCCATCATACACGTAAATAATTTGACTGCGAATTGCGAGAAATCACCATTCAGTCACGTGGGTAAAGCATAGGGACCAATTATAAAACCATTTCAGTTCACTTGTTTGTTGCTGTCTTCCTCTATTCACATTTAATGTTCTTAGGCTTTTCCCCAGTTTTTCTCCATGTATCCTTGGTTATTAGGAATTCATGTGATGTGAAAGTGTTGAATGTATGTGTTTGAATGTTTACAATGCTTTTCTATCTTTTAATCGATGCTTTTTATAATATTTAATAATTTTATTTCTAGTTCCATTTTCTTTCTCCCATTAAACGTGTCTGGAATGGACTTAAAAAAGAAGCTAACACCCGTAGGGTAATAAAATGCTTAACAGGTGGTTTGCGTGGTATCTAAAAAGTGTGCATAGAACCCAAAAATAAACCGAATGTCATTTGAAGATAAACATCCATAACCCCAACATTTACTGTGAGTTTTGATATATTGAATTGTAATAAGTGATAAATTTTCTAATTGTAATTAACCGTTCGAGTACTATTATACTAGAATATACAATTAATTACAAGTATTAATACTATTATACAAATTTCAATTTTTTCTGTGTATCTGATTTGAAATATAATGATTTTACGTAAATTTGAGGTTTCAAGGGGAGAAAAGTTTTCTCTATTATTATCTTATATGATAGAGATCTACCACTAATAGGTCAATAAAACAAGGCTGGTTTGAACGATAGTTATATTTTCATAAAATATAACTATCGTTCAAACCAGCCTTGTTTTATTGACCTATTAGTGGTAGATCTCTATCATATAAGATAAGTATAAAAGGTCACGAAATATATATATATATACTCTATTATTATTACAGATTTCCTAGGTACATACGAATGAGAACTTATACCACTATAATACTTATTTATATTACATAAATAGTACCAAACAAAAGAACACAAATACAAATAAAACATATCAATAAAAGAAGAGGAGATAACGAAAGACTAAAAAAATAACGAATCAAAATTACTCAAAAATGTTATCTATGCTAGCACATTTCTAAATACAGATTCAGATTCTACACACGATTCCATCCAGAAACACATAGTTTACAAGGAGCAGCGGCTTCTAGAAGTTATATTTTTTTCCAAAATGTGAAGATTTGATCCACACTGTAAAATCCTTAAAAAATTTTTATACAATATTGACCTACACGGGAAAAACTTTCGCCCTCACCGAGTCCTAGAATATGGCGAACATTATCTCAATATTATTTTCGTACGTACGGCGTACCGCGCCTTTCACGTCGCGATAAAGCGATATGTGGCGGTGCACCATACGGCCGTTTCATATTCGTAAAAGATTCGTCGTTACAACGAAGAGACACGAGACCGGCATAAACATCGGCCCCCTATTAATTGACGGAAGATAAGCAAGCAACGATCGCCTTCAATCAAGAGAGAACCAGACAACTAACGCCGTGAATAGCTTGTAAATCCGTCACAACTCCCCGTTTAGGAGACCATCGCGGACCTGCCGCACCTCATCTCTATGCGATTTGTTTAAGGCATCGCCGGACAAACCATCTGGAAACTGGTCGCGCATACACACATACGCACGTACGTAGCTACGCTACCCATTTTACTCGTCTTTGTGCTCGCCCGTACGTGATCCGTCTATCAACGATATAATCCTTCCGTATTTATTCCCGTATTCGATGCAAAATCGCGCGCGCTTCGAACGGACATTAGCGTCCAATAATTCACGCGATTTATTGCGCTAAACTTATAAAATTCCGTCGGCTCAGAGCCGTGAGATATTAACATCGTTAGACCTAATGCGGCGAAATGCTATTTTTATATGAGTTTATTTTATTTTAAATCGCGCACAATAAAATAGATTTGAGGGGAGGGACGAGGGGGATCCAGTATCCCGTACTGCGTACAAATACGACTTAATCTGTCGCGTTTTAACGGCGCTTTCGGTAGTTCGAGTCGATCGGGGTAAAATTACGCGAACGTTTACGACTCTTGTAATGTACGAAGAAGAAACGTTAATTAATTAGAGAATTACGTCGGACTCTTGAAGCTGACTTTACGGCCGATTCAATCAAGCGGCGGACGCGATTTATATCGTCGTCAGGTGTACGTAGATCTGATTTACAGGAGTTGTTAGTTGCGCGGTTGTAACGAGATCGGTAAGCTGGACGAAACCGGTTCTAATAAGGCTAGGACATAAATTTATGCATATTCGAATTGGTAAACTAGTAAACTTCCAGAGCCAGAACGTCAATTCATAGAATCTAGATGATAGTGATCGCAAGGAATGTGATCACTTCTAGGCGAAATATTGAATGGGGCCACTATCACAATTTCTAAATTGTGATAGTGGCCCCATTCAATATTTCGCCTGGTTCAATCTATTCTAATTAAAATAATTAAGTATTTCAATTTTCTTCGGGAAATTAACTAAATTAGTCACATAACGATACATGCAATTTTCTAACGTTTAACCCTTTAATGTCCAATGTTGCTTATACGCAACATTGTATATTTTCGGTCATAGTTCCTATAGTTTTCGTTGTTTTTGCTAAGGCTTTCTTTTTCAACAGAAATTAATATGTCTGGGCATCTGTTAGTGAAGCTATATTTTTAAAAGCTTTACAAGTGTTCATTTGCGAGCCAGTTGAAGTGGTGTTCAGACGTGTGCAAAAAAAGTGTAAAAATTGTTCTACAAAAATTCAAAAAAAAAAAAAAAACTAAACACGCAAGAATTTTTTTAATAAAAAGTGAATTTTATAATAGATAACAGGTAAGAAAATGAAATACGGTTTGCAAAACTTAAAAAATATTTTACAATGTTGCTTATCGGCAACATTTGTCCATAGTAGCAATAATTTTTTTGTTTTTGTTTTTTGTTACAAATGCGTCCGATAGGTCTCACAGAATCAGAGATAAAACAAATAATCGATTTCGATTGGAATAATTCTGATGATGAAAAAAGTGAAGAAGAAGAAGAGTTATATGGTTCCAATTTGGAGAGAGTCATTGAAGAAACAATTGACCAGGTAATTGTTATTACAATTTAATTCTATTGAATCTATTGAAATCCCATACAGGTAAGGGAAAGAAGAGCGAGCGTTGAAATAAATTTGATTACCACAATGGTTGAAGAAGATGATACGTGCTGATGAAGAAGTTGAAAATGAAGGGGATACCGAAAACGTCGTCACGGAAAGTTTTGAAAAAATCAATCCGGATAAAATGGAGGAGAAATGCAACAAAATAGACCAGGAGGAATACCAGAGCATTGAGGACGTCACAATCTAAAACCATACTTGCCAATGAAGACCAATACGTGGGGTTTTAAAATATTCACAAGAACTGGAGTTTCAAGTATCGTATACGATTTTGCTGTCTATGTAGGAGAAGGAACGTGCCCATCTTTTGGATTAGGGATCTCATCAGATATTGTGTTGCACTTAGCTTCTAATGTTCCACAAAATAAGAACTATAGATTATTTTTCGATAATCGGTTGACTTCTCTAAGCTTGATGGTATCGCTAAAAGACAAAGGCATTTTAGCAGCAGTAACAATTCGAAGCAATCGAATGAAAAACTGCTGTCTCATGAATGAAAAGGAGCTCCTGAGAAAAGGTCGTGGATCGTATGATTTTAAGTTTGAGGCAGCACATAATTTAGTTGTGGCTGGGTCGATAACAAAAGCGTTCTACTAGTCTCAAATTATATACCTGAAAATCCAGTTTCAAAAAGCAAACGCTGGTGTCGTAAACAAACGAAATATATGAATATACCTAGACCCGCTATTGTCGAGTGTTACAACAAGCATATGGGAGGAGTATACCTCGCTGATATGTTAGAGTTGTATGAAATCCACCACGGTTCTAAGAAATGGTACATGCCAATTGTATACTGGTGCCTCAGCACGGCAGTAGTCAATAGCTGGTTATTGTATAGAAGAGACCTAAAAAACCAAGGCGGAAGATCGAATCATATGTCATTGTTGAATTTTCAATTGATGATTGCAAACGAGCTTCTACATGCGCTTTATAACGCCAGTAAACCAACGTACAAGAGGTCGTCCATCGGCAATCCTTTCAAGCATATCAGATTCACCGTCACCAGCATCACCCTCGTCTCCAGCACCATCTAGCATTTCAAATGTTTCATCAAAACGCTCATCGTCGTCAGCAAAACGATCATACGTATCAGAACCTCAAAAATCCGTGCGTAATGATCAAGCCGGTCATTGGGTTGAATGGGGGAGGGGGAGGAAGGTGTAGATTATGCCATACCGGTATTCCAAAATCAAAGTGTTCAAAATGTGCACAAATTTCATTAGTTCAGTTTCCGTATTTCGCTTAACATGTTTCAAATTTACGCACAAACTTTAGTCCCGGTTGTCAAATTTTTCATTCGTAGTATTCCTGAACCGATCATATCACCGCGTTGAGCAGTGCCCTTTGAACGTTCTGAATTTGTCCAATCACGAGGGCGGGAAGACAATCTTCGCTCCGGCGCAATAGCGAAGAGGGAACAAGGCAAGAGGTAGCCGACTGATAAAGACCGTTACGATATCGGGAGAGTTTTGCTGAGTGAAATTAGGTTTTGATGTATCGATTTATCGAAATATCGTAAAGATATTGTTCACCCTGAAGTAGGGAATTATTCAACAGACGCTCAACTGTGTATTTTAACAAGTACAACTCCCGTTTGCGGAGGAAGAGATTCGATATCGAGCCCTCAATACACCTCGTCGTATCGAATTGAACACATTGCCGTTATACCTCCCCAAAAAGGTATTGAAAGAAGCAGATCCTATAGTCTAATCTAGGGGTCTCCAAACTACGGCCCGCCAGTGTCATCAATCCGGCCCGCGACAGCTAATAGCTTATTGTTGGTGTGATAAGTTGGATAAAAGAACACAGAATGATAATAACTCGGATTTATTTACTTGAACATTAAAACGGTGTTGGCCCTTGGAACTCACTGAAGTAATCAGTATGGCCACAAGGCTGAAAAGTTTGGAGATCCCTGGTCTAATCCGCCGGACAAATCTCCAACAAACGAGGTAGACGAAACTTAGAAATTCACGCGATGACATCATCCGGGAGCCATGAAAGCTAAGCTATTACTATTCTCTATATTTTTGAGCCCTTTCTTTTTGTTTCGAATATTTCATATTTCGCATTAGTAATTTCAACTAAATTATCACCTTTAATATTCTTAAACTTGTGAAGTAATCGTTCAATAGATTGCCGTACTTTGATTAAATTCATTGATATACATGTATAGATCGCATTTGCACAACTCACAGCACAACTTAATATCACGTATTTGGTATTTTATCTTGTGAAGGTCTACGATAAAACGTTTTATACTGACTTACCGTTACCGCATTGTTCGCATTATTTAGCTAATGTAATCTTAAATATTATGTAGTTTCTGAATTTTATTAGTGAATTCCGTCTAAAGAGTAAATATACAGGTTCTTGAATAGTCGTGTGTAGTTTTTGAAGTAGAACTTTGTTGTTTACGTGAAAAATAAAACCATATAGAATCAACGCTTAAATACACGCACCCTCCCAGGTGAGCTTGGTCACTGCTGACGTCAAATAGTTTTTCATTCAATAAAAGGTACCGAATATATTTAACCATGAGGATATATCTGGTAAGCTCATGTTACCTTTGACCCAAACTTCGTGGTTGGCGCCCATATTATCTTTTCTCCTGACAAGACGTTTTGTATTCAACGGCCGTCATCTATAAAAGGAACCTACAAGACCTCCCACTGAGCTGAGCACGGCATTGGCTAGCCCGTTGCGACCAGCGTGAGTATCGCGTATTGTTGTTCTTGTCGCGTTGTGCATTCTAGCCAATTATACCCCTCAGTTGTGTCGAAGTTTTGGGGTAACAAGGTTACACTTATGTTGTAACCCACAAAAAATTGTTTCGTTTCATATCACACATGAAATGTATCAAGAAATAATAAAAATGACACAAAGCATCAATATTCGTTGGTGTTTTAAAATGTACCACCATGGCTGAATGTTGCTTATAAGCAACATCTCATAATGGTAAGACCAGAAGCGCTAGAGGCTTGAAATTGATATCAGTTCATATTTAAGGCTCAACCAATAACCTAATATATTCAAAATATTTTTAACCACTCCCACTTTAATTCTGGCATCGAAGGGTTAGAACTTTGAAGTTTGAAAAGCTCGACTCCTCCGTCCAGCAGTTAGAAAGGCAACAATTTGATTCCTTGTGTCTATTTCGTTCGACATTCGACAAATATCGGAAGATAAACAGATGAAGTACGAGCAAGAGAAACTTAAGTCGTTTGTTCTCGAAAAAAGCGAGGCGATCGCAATATTCGTTATCAATCCGAACGCTCTTATATTATTCAACGTTCAACTTCTTACGTATATATTGCACATATGTACATACGGATAAAAGCCTACTTCCGTGAAAGTCGTCCGAACATCAAAGATGCCACAGATACATACAAACATCTGATTTCGCGACGTCAATTGCGAAATTTTACATAAAAAAGCGCTTCGCGACCATGCACCGGTATTGCCACTAAATTTTCTCGTTTCGTACGCGCAAAATGGTTAAAATGGACATACACTCGTCAGATGGGAACGAAAATGTTTCTTTTTCCTTTTTTTTTTTCGGTTTAAGCGAGAACGATCCTAATCTTTCGGACGATCGCAATCGTCGACCGTAAACCGACGCGTTTCACGTTTCGGACGTATTCCACGTTCATACGGGCAAATTATGTCGATGTACTTAAGTACGTACTAGTATGACAGTTATGATAGTAACGTAACTAGGATATCGTAGCAAAGGCGGATTCGGTTCAGCTTTAGCTTCAATCTTTGTTTTAACACGCCGACGGCGGTTCGAGAAATCTCCCAAATCAAGTTTCTAACGGGATCCTAAAGTGACTTCTGGATTACACCCTGTATATTGTGATGTAGCACACTAAGATTAACGCGCAACATGGTTCAGTACAGGTAGCTTTATTGTTTCAACTTACAAATTTGGTTTCAACGCAATCGCATATTTGTTAAAGAGAGAACAGCGTTTGCCCCCTGTATATTTCCTGTATAATTGGTAACTAAAGAAGTTTGACTTCAAACATCGCTCCAAATCTGAAATGCGTGCGATTTCCGCAGGTCGAAACGTAATTCATCAAGAACTATCTAATGTTCATGAATCACATGTTTAAAAATGGACGAACCAACGTGCATGGTGACGGAAGAAGCGACCACCTATTCGTGTCGAAAATTGATAGGAAGATCCGTGAAGACCGTCGATTGACGACACCTACACTTTCTTTAACATTTTCGCCAGATTCCTCGAACTGTTTTCGTACGAGATTGTACACTTTTTCCAAATTTCTTTTTTGTACGAAGCTGTAATAGAAGAGTTGGGATACCACCAGTTCAATTTCGTTAAAGAATTGTGATCGGCGATGATACTTGGATGACGTACGTGAACCCCGAAACTCAAAGGCAATTAATGTACTTGTGTTATGCGCACTCACCAAAGCCCAAAGAAGCTCGACAAACAGGTTCTGCCAGAAAGCTTATAGTAGCAGTGTCCTGGAATGCCAAAGAAGCTAGATTGCTAGATAGTGTTCTGGGATATCAAAGATGTGTTGCTAAATAGTGTCCTGGGATGTCAATTGAGTGTGGCTAAACAGTGTCCTGGAGTGTCAAACGAATGTTGCTAAAGAGTGTCCTGACATGCCAAGAAAGTGTGGTTAAACAGTGTCTTGGGATGCCAAAGTGATGTTTGTAAACAGTGTCCTGGAATGCCAAAGAAGTGTTAGTAAACAGTGTCCTGAGATGCCAAAGGAGCGTAGCTAAGCAGTGCCTTAGGATGCCAGAGGAGTGTTGGTAAACGTCTTTTTCGGATGCCAAAGAAGTATTTCTAAACAGTGCCCTGGTTTGCCAAGAAAAGTGTTGCTAAACAATGTTTCGGGATCCCAAGGTAGTATTGCTAAGCAGTATCTTAGGATGCCAAAGAAGTATTGCTAAACAATGTCCCGGAATGCCAAAGGAGTAGTGCTAAGTAATATTCTGGGATACCAAAAAAGTGTTTCTAAACAGTGTCCTGCGACACAAACGGCGTGTTGCTAACCAGGGTCTTAGAATGCCAAAGAAGTGCGACTAAACAATATCCTAGGATGCCAAATGATTATGTTGCTGAACAGCGTTTTGGGGTGCCAACGGGGAGTCGCTAAAGAATATCTTAGGATACCAAAATGTTTGTAAACAGTGTTCTGGGATGCCAAAAAATTGTTGCTAAACCGTGTGCTGCAATGCCAAAAGAATTGTTGCAAAACGGCGTCCTGGACTGCCAAACAATTGTTGCTGTACAGTGTCCTAGGATGCCAAATGAGTGTTTTTAAACAGTGTCTTGGGATGCCATACCAGTTTTGTTAGTGAAGTTCATGGAGCTTTTGTTCGACCATTAATTCAGAAGCTCATTATGAAAGATTACGAAAATGGAATCGAGGCATCCGGAACAAGTGTCGGAGCATGCTTCCAGTATCGTCTTGATTCAAAATAATGTTGAGGCGCACAGCGTTGGACGCACCCAAGAACTCCTGTTGCAGCTCCATTGGGACAGTGTTCATAAAGCCCAGATTTTGCAACGAACAAAACCGTTTCATTGCCAGGAAGCAAATTTTTTTAAAGAAAATCAAAATCTTATGACGAGTGTCTCAACTTGAATGGCGATTATGTCGAAAAGTAGAGTAGTAGTCGTTGTAGTTTTTGAAATGTATATACTAAAATTTTTGTAACCACGAGTGTCTGTCATTGGTCACGAAGCGGAGGTATTTTCTTCCGAATTAGCCTCGCATGCCCAACTGATCTCGTACAGACACTCGCGAAAGAAATTTTATTACTCTAGCGGTAATATCATAGGAAAACGAACAATGAAAGCGTGCTCGACATCGAAGATTTGAAGAATTTATCGGGTAACCCGAAAGACAGCTCTGTAACAAACGTTGGGAATCTAGAAAATTGAGTTTAGCGAATTTGATGAACCATACATAGGACAGTCCAGAATCGCGATAGCCACAGGATTCGAGGGACATATGGCACATTATCGTTTTGGTAGGGTAGAGTCATTGCGTGTTACAAAGCACGTGAAGGACACACCTCTCTTCCGTGTCTCTAAGGACAAGAGTCGCTAAATTTCTTATTTCTTTCTTATTGCTATTTTCCTATCTGCGTGCTTTGGATGTAAATGTCCAGAAGTCGATATATAGTGTGGTACACACGTACGTTGCTTAAGGGATGAAAAGATAAATTTGTAATAGCCGTCGGGAATCTATAAAGTTGACTGTAACGAATTTGTTAAATTATACATAGGGCAGTTCAGAAGCGCGATATCTACACGATTTTAGAGATATGTGGCAAATTATCGTTTTGGTAGGATAAAGCCATCGGGTTTTGCGGAGCACGTGAACGATACACCTCTCTGACGAGCCTACCTAGGAACAAGCGTCGTAAAATTTCTTATGTTTTTTTATTACTATTTGCATATTTACATACTGTTTGCTTTGGATATAAACTTCCATACGTCAGTAGTTACTTTGACACACACGTACATTGCTTAAGAGATGGGGAAAAAATTTGCAACAACCGTCAGAAATCAAGAAAATTGAGTGCAGCGTGTAGTGTTAAATCATACATAGGACAGTCCAGAATCGCGATAGCTACAGGATTCGAGGGACATGTGGCACATTATCGTTTTGGTAGGATAGAATCAAGACCTGTTACGAAGCACGTGAACCACACATTCTTCTGGCGAGTATTCGTAGGACAAACGGATTTCTTATGATTTTGTCTTATTACTTTTTGATCTGTGTGCTTTGGATGAAACCCTTCCATAGGTCAATAGTTAGCGTGATATACACATACATTGCTTAAGACATGGAAAGACAAATTTGACACAATCTTCGGGAATTTAGAAAATTGAGTGTAGCGAATTTGATAAATCATACATAAGACAGTCCAGAGGCGCGCTAGCTATGCGATTCGAGAGATTTGTGGCACATCATCGTTTTGGTACGATAGAATCATCGAGTGTGGCACAGCACGTGAACGATACACCTCTTCGGCGAGTTCCCGTAGGAACAAGGATCGTTAAATTTATTAGGTTTTTTTAAAAATTATTTCCTGATCTGTGTGCTTTAGGTGTAAACTTCCATAAGTCAATAGTTAGTGCGGTACACGGCAGGAATAGTGGGGCCTAGAACACACAGATCAATAACTTTGAGCAAGGACACCTCAATCTTCCAAGCGGAACTATACGCAATCTTGGAAACTGTAGGAATCCTATCCGAAAGGGGACACAGGGGAATACGAATCAAAATATTCTCGGATAGTCAACCAGTCCTTAAGGCCCTGAGCAGTTGTACAATTACGTCTAAATTATTATTGGAATGCCGCAATATGCTTAATGGCCTGGCCACTCAGAACCAGATCACCCTGGTCTGGGTGCCAGGACATGAGGGGCACGGAGGAAATCAGATGGCAGACATCTGCGCAAAGAAAAGGGCTGAGAGAAACTCTACTGGACCTACCCCACCTTTTGGGTTTAACAAAGGTCTCCTTAAAGGTGAGATAAAGAAATGGACAGCGTCCATTACAATGAAACACTGGAATGAGACCAGCGGGCTGGAACATTCCAAAAAATTTCTGAGCTTCGACGCTAGGAGGGCGGACCTCGCCCTAAAACTGGACAGGGGAAGCTTAAAAACACTGACAGGGGCACTCACAGGCCACTATACCTGTAACAAGCACCTTCACAAAATGGGCTTATCCAACACGGACACTTGCAGATTCTGCGGTGAAGAAGAGGAATCAATGGAACACTTGATCACTAACTCTGGGGCACTAGGCCACAGGAGGTATAGACTACTACATGCATATACGTTGAGTGAGGAGGACCTATTTACACTCCCATTGAAGGAGCTGATCCTGTTCCTCAGCGTATTAAATAAATAAATAAAAGAAACAAGAGGAAGCACAATAGATCAACGTGGTCGCAGTGCAAAGAGCCATTTTGGGCCAGACCCCACCTCATTACAATACAATACAAATACAATAGTGCGGTACACACGTAAATTGTGTAAGAGATGGAAAGACAAATTTGTACCAACCGTCGGAAATCTAGAAAATTGAGTGTAGCGAATTTGATAAATCATACATAGGGCAGTCCAGAGGCGCGCTAGCTATGCGATTCGAGAGATTTGCGGCACATCATCGTTTTGGTAGAATAGAGTCTGTATGCGTTGTGTGCAAACGTCCATAAACTTCAATAGTTGCTCTGGTATACACGTACATTGGCTTAACAGATGGAAAAAATCGAAAAAGTGGCATACATAAAAGGAACGGAAATCATCGCGGCAATTAACCTTTGACTCCCCGCCCTCATCGTCGCGCGATCATCCTTCGAATTTCCATGAAATTATGCAGAACGAAAGAAAAAATCGGCGCCAATCGAGCGAGTCCAAATAACACGAATTTCGTTGCTTAATCGCCGATTTAAGGCAATTCATCGACTGCCTACGCGCCGAAAGCTCAAATCGAACGGGGAACCTTTAACAGAGAGAATTAACGTTTGCTTTTTTTTTCTTTCCCGTTCTTTTCGATAATTACGTCTAATCAAGCGATATTCGACCGTTCGGGGCGCGCTTATTAATTAGCTACATAATCGTCCTCGTCGTAATCACGTGCGTTTCATCGTCTATTACGTCAGGTCGTTCACGACTTATTAATCGAAGAGCACATTTCGTTACACGGGCGATAGTTGTACGAACAACGTACGTACTACGTACCATCGTCTTTAATTAGACTTCAATAGCCGTTCAATTATATCTCTTATTCGGTCTTAAATCTCGAAGCTACGACTTCGCAGCGACCACGTGGGTATTATCGGGCCGGGCCGGGATGATTACTTGCAAATTTAATCGTCGTCCGCCTTCATTAAGATGCACGTGTTTCCTTTTAATTGTTATGCGTCCGTGTCGTGCTGTCCCGGATGATTGGCTAAACGTTCGCGAAGGCGGTTATGACTTACGAGCAGGATCTCGACGGGATATGGATATGTTCGCTTTAAATGGTCGTGGAAGGAATAAACCCACAACGAATTCATACGATATGTAATAGCTCGATGAAGATATGCACTCCCGAGGAAGCTTCGCGAAGAAGTATTGAAAAACATCAAAAAAATATCAAAGCGGAGCAATTTTTATGCTAAAACTATTCTCGCGGCCTTAGGTTTATGCAAGTAGTAGATCCGGAAAAAAGGGATTTGAAATCGTATCAGTTGTCGAGTGATTCTTCACCCGGATGAGCTCATCTGTTACTGGCTTCAAAAGCTCTTGGTACTGGATTACGGCAAAAGAGAAAAAATGATAACCATAAAAAATACGTCGGAAACGTGACCGGTACGGGAGTTAGTCGCTGCAATTCGAATAACCCGCCTAGTAAAATTGGGGAAGCGTGACACCCAGATTCACACAACGATAGTATTATACTTCCAAGAGGCGATTTAGCGTGCATATCCTCGACAAACGAAATTTTAAAGCGAAAACGGAATAACCCTACTTACTTACTTACTTCATCTCGAAACCCGTTCGACCGTGACGTATCGGCTTGTGTGGAGTTGAGTTTCTTGGCTCTCTCTTCCATATTTGTTTCCATTTTTCTCACTCCCCGCATTTTCCTCTCATATCCCCCACCTCTCTACCCTCGCTTCGTATGCAGTTTTTACTTCTTGCTCCCATGTCTTCGTTGGTCTTCCTCTTCTTATTTTTCCTATTTCTTTTGATTCATATATTTCATCTTGCCAATCTTTCTTCTCCCATTCCTACAACATGGCCAAGCCATCGTAATTGTCCTTGTTGTATTGTTGTTTCGATTGACTTTATCTTGAGTTTCTCCCCGTATACTGCATTCCTTGTCCTATCTAATTTAGTTTTATTTTTTATTCGTCTTAGAAATCTCATTTCTACGCTGTTCATCCTGCTTTTTTGTCTCTCGTTTGTAATCCACCCTGTGGACCACTTCTGCCTTTACTGTTTCTGGTATTTCGATGAAACTCACGCACAAACATTGTTTTAACCACGGTTTCCTAGTTTGGATTTTTGTTATTCCTCAAAAAGTTGGCCACAAAACTTCTTTGAACAAAACCGAAGCACTTTGTTTCTATCGGAATCATTGTACCTGCGTACAAATTGTGTGTTCACTCAATTTCTGATGCGATACGGTCCCACGACGATCCCCTCTTTAAGTTTCTCATAAGATACTTTCGGAAATCCTGTTACCGTGTACTGGAAACGGTCACTATCCTTTAGAAGTACTTCAGCGAGGTAAATTAATCCACGCTTGATGTGAAGACGTTGGTTGAACAATTGGGTCGTTTATTATGTACTTTCAATCGGATTAGAAGGTTCTCCTTTTTGGGGCCAGTTTGTTAGCTTCCAAGGCTTGTCCTTGGCTTGGCTATCGCATTTACGAATGAAAGATGGCATGTTTGTGTAGCTCAAAGTGCATACCGACTACTTTCAGATCCCCACAAATTGTCCAAGAAAGTTCTTCATAGCTCGCATTTCTTCAGTGTATTCAGAGCATTGAGATTTCCGTAAGCCTCCTTAAGATGTACTGATTGGGCAACCGGTATTGAGCCAAAACAAATTTCCATTATATAAAGGCACACCTTGGGCGCTACGTTTTAACGGGTCTATAAACAACTTCGGCTGCCTTGGATCATAAGCGATGTTGAAGAAATTCATAAAACAACTCAATATCACAGCGAAGAAACTATAGAGTCTTCTTATTTTGAAGGATTTTGTTAATTCTTGTTCTCTGGTTTTGTACCAAAAAAAAAAAACGGTATTGCGGGTAGTAGAAGATCTTTTTCTCTCCAATCTTGACTCAAGCAATTCAGCGACGCACTTTGTTAGACTCAAGTCGCGAGTTAAATCGTTAAGTTCACTTTGACTGGATAATTGTGGTGCAGAGTGTTGTTCCAGCAGATCTAGACAATCCCATAGATAGAGACCGCCGTTTTTATCTATTTAAGATTGTTTATACTTTGTCAATTTTTTCTCAGGTGCACTCATTCGTGACAACACCCTGTACAATATATGCAAGGAAATCACTGATTCGCAAATATAGTAGAGCTCTGTTTAACCGATTTTCACTGATGTGGCGCCCCTAACGAAAGAAACGGCAATAGTAGTAGGAGATGGCCGGTTCTGCATACACCACTCCATGAGCACAATCTATTCTCGCGAAGTTGGCAACCAAATTTGTGAAAATATTATAATTCACCGTAGTTGCTGATAGATATGAAATAGTTCTAGAGTGCTTTTTTAGAGTATATTTAAAGTGAATTTTCGCTCTTGCGTCCAAACCATTAGAGATATCGTTTTCGTTCTTGTCTCATTCGAATCCGGCACGGAATTTAAATCTAGGGATTTTTACTCGGTCCCAATATTACCTTAAGCAGAGCCGTGGTAGCGATTTGAAATTTTATTGAAGACGCGGCTAGAAACTTTTAGCTCCCATGGGGACTCTTCCGGTCGGAATTCATCGAATCGAGAGACTTCCATTTTTAGCAAAACGGTTTCTACCTTCGGCTATCAAAAATTTGCTATTCTTCGCGATCGTATAAGTTCGAGATCGAATATTTTACTTCATCTGCGAACGAACGCGACATAATTGCTACGCGACAAAGATGCCGCTCGCAGATAAACCGATCGCGATATATTTACTCGTTTACGTCCCAACTTATAAGTAGACATTGTGTTTAACTAAGACGTTACTCGCCTCGCCGATAGAAACGACCGTTTTCAATGCGCGCCGCTTCAGCAGATTCCTCCTGCGGGCGTTCTCGTAAAACCGGCGAGTTCAAGTAGTAATTCCTTCGGCGTAGGTCTGAACCCTTCGACGTGTCGTAATTCTCTCGACGACGTCGGTACAGTAAGTATACTTACATAGTAAGTACATACGTAACTATACGAGAGACGTCCGAGAAGATACATATACAATGGCGTTTGCGCGCGTTTACCCGGCCGATAGGCTCGCACAATTCTAACATAACTCGAGGAAGTCTATTTCGATCGTCGATTGTTTATCGTTTCGAGATTGTCTATATATTTCGCTTTCGTAACGTAACAAAGTAATTCTAAGCTATAACGAGCAAAAATCTACGTAAGTAGTGTACCGGTCGAGAAAGAGGATGGTTGAATGGGAATGCCTCGCCTTTTACCGCCTTGCGGTGGTATGAATTCGATCGCTTCGAAGAGAGTATTGAATCGATAGTGGTACAGAATCGAATAATGAATTGGAATTTCCTAGATGGAGATTGACTCGTCTTTGTTCAACCCCGATTCTTGCATTTTCCTGAGAATTATTCAGCTTGGACCTCGTTTAGGTTCGTGCCCATTCTTTGAAGTCCCTTTCTTCAGTTTACGCCAAAAACTCGACTAGAGTCATATATTTATTTTCTGCTGGGTATCCCTGACTGCTAGGGAAAAAGATCTTCTTCCATGCGTTTGAATTTAAAATTTCTGTGTCCACTTCTCCATCTTCAGATTTAGCACCTCTTGATTCCTGCTACGTAGCACTAAATAAGCAAACCTGATTTCAGCCCGGTATACCGCGGTAGTGACGTCCTCATCTCGTGCAGACCGGGAATAGAAAACAGGATGTGACGTCAGATAACGCAGTTTGACAGATATCACATAGGTGGCCCAGAAGGCTGTGTCAACAGCTCTTTGAGGTCAACAGCAACATATGGCCGATAGATGGCGTCCAAATTTGTGTTAGTATCTATTGCTAAATTTGTGCACAAGCCATTGAAGGTGGAGTCTGTAGACATAAATGTAACAATAAGCTATGCCAAATGAATAGAGAGCCAAATTCTACACTGCTTACAATGGACAGGAAATATCCAACGCATGCCAAGAAGGTATATACCAATCGGATGCTAAATGGACTACTGCCAGATGAAAAAGAATATTTGGAAGATTACAAGCAAACGTCACACATATGACGTAGTTTGCCAGTTATTCGATATATGCTCCAGAAGGTTGTGTTTACGGCGTTGAGATGTCAACAGCAGCATGCAGCTGAAACATGGCGTCAAAATTTGTGTTAGTAGCTGTTAAATTTGTGTACCAGCCACTGAAGATAGAATCTGCAGATGTAAATGTAACAATGAGCTATGCCAAGTGAATACAGAGCCAAATACTTCGTGGATCTGTAGTTTTGAGGGCGTAGGATACAAATCTGAACTTGAAATTCCCCGAGTTTAACCCGTTTGGACGGAATCCGATGCTGAATTCGAAATTACTTCACCAACTTATCACTAACGACTGGATAACATAGAAGTGGTTAGAATTTTTTGGCGTAAAAGATCGCAATCGTAATCTACTCCGGGAGAGCTTTAATTTGATATGTAACAAGTCAATGTTTGGATCACTTCGATTTCCTGCAAGAAATTTAAGGTCTTGCGATTTTGACAAAAATTGAAACTTTCTTCTAATAACTTGATACTTCGTGGATCTATAGTTTTGAGGGTGTAGAATATAAATCTCAATCCGAAATTCCCCGAATTTAACTCGTTTGGACGAAATCCGATGCTAAACCCTCTTCGCGTACACCGGGATTTCTATCGCTACAATTGTTGCTTTTATTTAATCTTTGTTCGTGGCATCCGGAGTCATCTTGCGGTCAATATCCTTACTTTATCGATAGTTTATCGATTTTCACGGAAGAGTGAACCTGCATGCATAATTTATATCCGTTTTCCGCTTGACGTATCTTCGAGGTTAGGTCAGATTATTGTAGATCTTGGTATCTAGTACACACGTTGTTTCGTGAAGTGAATTTTCTTCAAAGAGATTTAATCATTTGAAATCCCTGCAATTCGTGTAACCGGCGTTCGGTTTTGATGAAGGATCGGAAGGACCGATTAATCTCCCATTTATTGAAGCATTTTGGTGTTTTGCCCCGTTCTAACGGGGTTTTAGTATTGGGGCCGTTTTAGTTTTGGGCGGTTATTAGCTTTGAGCGGTCTAAGTCTTGGCTGTATTAATCCTAGCCGTTTAATTAACTCTCTAGGCCGTTTTAATTATATATTGGACGAACGCGAGCATTTGGCCGACTTTTTGAAACACTCGTCAACGCTTATGGTTGCTTGCTTTTGTTGGTTTTGTTTCCCTTTCTTACTACCGCAAACGAATTTTTAACCCGGGAGATTACCAACCTCAGAATTCCTGCTTATCCAGGGTTTTGACAGGGAAGTGTGAAGCAGGTGGCGCCCTAATTTACAGTTTTTTCTTTGGAGTTTATTTCCTCCGCTCCCTCGCCGACTAACTGGCTGGCACCCTGTCAGCAAACTGCATTCCTGGGGCGACATTGGTAGGCTTTTTAGGAAAATTCTGATTTTGGAAGTAGAAAACGGGGGTGGCAATAAACGATGTAACAAATTGTCTCAAATTGTCTCAAATTGCCAATTGAGACAAATTACCGGCGGGAAAGAGATCACGAGGTAGACCCTCCGAAAGATGGTGGGAATGCATGTATGTAGATTGGGAATAAACAGGCAGATGTTTACAAGGAAGCAGAAGAAGGGGAATTCACTTACGTAAGTGCCCCGTCCTCCTCTTTCCGCGCGGGCGAGTACGCGTTTTTCTGCGTCCTCCTTATCCACTTAACCGATTACATCTCTTAAATCATCGTTTACGAGTTAAAATTGCAAATCGCCCCGATTCAGCGAACGAAACCAGCGCCGTTCCTCCGCCCGGCTTTAATTTTACGACCGGGCCCACAATAACGAGATAATACACTTAAATTACCGTCGATAAGAGCGACGTAAACGCTAAAAGAAAGACGGGAGAAGCGATTATCGGAGCGCATCTCGCGCGCGTGATTCGGCAAAAGAATTAAGTCCTTTAAGAGGCAGCACTTACGTTACGTTACGTCCTAGATTATCTCATGCGAGCGACGAGGCGACTTCTTTCCGAATTTACGACTGACATTTACATGCTAAACGTATCTCCATTTTTTTATTTTCGTTTCGGCCGAGGTTAAAGTTAAAGTTCACTTGAATCGCGTCCGTATCGGTATTTGTGCCTGCGAAGATAAGGACCGAAAAGAAATCCCAACGACGACGACGCGACGACGTTGTTGTTGCGTATGAAAATTTGCGTAAGACTAGTGGATCACCTATTCGGGATGTCGAAATAGCGAATCGAAGCGGTCGGCGTGCGGGCCACACCCGAGAAATTAAAGCAAGGTATCGCCTGACATTACGTTTCGATCGATGTTGTAGGTTCAAGCCGTAAAAACGATCCGGGTACTCGTAGAAGCTATTGACATACATACATATGCATGCGTACAAAACAGCAGTCGTGAAACAACTCGTTCCGTTTTCGGTACGTGTACGTGTACATGCAGTAAATTACCCAGTTGAGCATGTAAGCAAAAATTAACTAAATTAGAATTAATTCTAGTTTCTTGATTCAAGATACTACGTCATAAAAGGGATCAACTTCAAGGAGGCCTTATAGATCGCCCCCTAGAAAAAAGGGCGAAAAAACAACAACTGTCTAGTCTTCCGAGACGCGGCGATTGAAGACGAAGGCTATAGGCTCATTATAAATAAGAATAGAACAAATACTATTTCGGCCCACTACCACTACCTTCCACGCTAAATTATACTCTAACGACTTCGGCCTAATTCGCAACGGTGGTGATCGATCAAAAGATGATCTTTCCCAAAAGGAAGATGGAGCAATTTTCGTTAATTCACGGACGCGATTTTATAAGGCGATGCCTAATAAATTACACGAACACAACGAGTACATATAGCTCAAAAGAAAAAACGCGGAGGTGTTTAGATGCGCTAATAATAACGTCGGTTCCTTTCTCTATGAGGTGATGACGACCGTTAACAAAATGACATCGCTTGATATATCATTTAACGATCGCAAGAAATGAACGTTGTCCGTTATTTTATAACAGAAGGGAAATCAACTATACTCTATTAGGTTATGGGCCCAGGCATACAAAACACCTCATCTTGATATTTACATTGGTAAAATGGTAAAACTTCCATCGTTAACAGCTGATAGCGATTCCACTTTGTAATAAATTATTTCAACCGTTAATCGCTGACTTCCAATTGTGTTCTAACTATTGTTTTTAGTACTGGTAGAATCCGATAAGATCCATCGAGGGGTCAATGAATTTTGATTTATCGCAAATTTTCAATTTCTAAGCTTATCGCCTTAAAATGGAACTGGCGCATACTAACGTGGCTTCCTCTCTCTATGAGGTGATGAAGACCGTTAACCGAATGAGATCGTTCTATATATCACTTAGAGATCGCAAGAAATAAACGTTGTCTCAACGTCGTCCGTTATTTTCGAATAGAAGGGAAATCAACTATACTTTATGAGGTTATGGGCCCAGGTGTACAAAACGCCTCATCTTGGAAGTAACCATTAAAGATCACATTGGTAAGATCGTAAAACTTCCATCGTTAACAGCTGATAGCGATTCCACTTTGCAATAAATTAGTTCAACCGTTAATCGCTGACTTCCAATTGTGTTCTAACTATTGTTTTTAGTACTGGTAGAATCCGATAAGATCCATCGAGGGGTCAATGAATTTTGATTTATAGCAGATTTTCAATTTCTAAGCTTATCGACTTAAAATGGAACTGGCGCATACTAACGTGGCTTCCTTTCTCTATGAGGTGATGACGACCGTTAACAAAATGAAATCGCTCGATATATCACTTAGAGATCGCAAGAAATAAACGTTGTCTCAACGTCGTCCGTTATTTTGAAATAGAAGGGAAATCAACTATACTTTATGAGGTTATGGGCCCAGGTGTACAAAACGCCTCATCTTGAAAGTAACCATTAAAGATCACATTGGTAAGATCGTAAAACTTCCATCGTTAACAGCTGATAGCGATTCCACTTTGCAATAAATTATTTCAACCGTTAATCGCTGACTTCCATTTGTGTTCTAACTATTGTTTTTAGTACTGGTAGAATCCGATAAGATCCATCGAGGGGTCAATGAATTTTGATTTATAGCAGATTTTCAATTTCTAAGCTTATCGACTTAAAATGGAACTGGCGCATACTAACGTGGCTTCCTTTCTCTATGAGGTGATGAAGACCGTTAACAAAATGAAATCGTTCTATATATCACTTAAAGATCGCAAGAAATAAACGTTGTCTCAACGTCGTCCGTTATTTTGAAATAGAAGGGAAATCAACTATACTTTATGAGGTTATGGGCCCAGGTGTACAAAACGCCTCATCTTGAAAGTAACCATTAAAGATCACATTGGTAAGATCGTAAAACTTCCATCGTTAACAGCTGATAGCGATTCCACTTTGCAATAAATTATTTCAACCGTTAATCGCTGACTTCCATTTGTGTTCTAACTATTGTTTTTAGTACTGGTAGAATCCGATAAGATCCATCGAGGGGTCAATGAATTTTGATTTATAGCAGATTTTCAATTTCTAAGCTTATCGACTTAAAATGGAACTGGCGCATACTAACGTGGCTTCCTTTCTCTATGAGGTGATGAAGACCGTTAACCGAATGAGATCGTTCTATATATCACTTAAAGATCGCAAGAAATAAACGTTGTCTCAACGTCGTCCGTTATTTTGGAATAGAAGGGAAATCAACTATACTTTATCAGGTTATGGGGCCAGGCATAGAACACGCCTCATGTTGAAAATAACCGTTTCGAACACAAGTTTTAAGCGATAATTGAAGAGCTGGTACAGAGAAGAAGATTCTGGGTTCAAATAAATTAAAAGTTGGAGAAGGATCGCAAGGAACAGAAAGGAATGGAGGGTGACTACCCAGCTATTAAAGATCGCAAGAAATATACGTTGTCTCAACGTCGTCCATTATCTTAGAATAGAAGAGAAATCAACTACATTCTATTAGGTTATGGGCCCAGGCGCACAAAACGCCCTGTCTCGAAAATAACCGCTAAGAATCACATTGGAATGCTAAATTTCGAACACAAGATTTAAGCGATAATTGAAGAGCTGAAAGGACGCGAGAATTATAGCATGTGGTAGTTCGAAAGGAGAAACTGAGGTGTTTTTGCAAACTGAATTTCGAATAATTCTCGTTGGGTCAAACATGGAACGGGGAAATTTCACCAAAATCGTGCGATCTGACATCATTGGACGTTATTCTTGCGATTCTCTGAAGGTAAAAGTGTATGCAAACAATTCAGGTGCTCAAAACCGAATTTTCAACCAGTTATTTATGATGAAATTCAATTTTACGAAAAAGTATGAACGTTAACCATGTCGAGGCGCGCGTTTGTCGGATGTTGCATTCCACATCTAACTTCCATATCTGCATTTTATATTTAAATAAAAACACCACCAAAATCCAATTGGAATATGTGTTTTACTAAAGAAATAAAATTAAAGTAGTATTATCGACCCGTTAGTGCCCCTACCACGAACAGTGAGTAATCATAAGTGCCCTCAGTTTTACGACTACAAACTCCAAATATGAAGACTTGTTCTCCGCGATTTTCGGCCTTGCTCTGTCAGTCTCGACTTGTCATTCGTGGTTTCGTCAGTTACGAAGGATGGGTGATGAACAAAAGCAATCAGAACAAAATACAAATAACGGAGAGGAAAATCTTAGGAAGAAAGTTTAGGAAAAAACGAAGGGGAGGGGGAAGAACGATGTAAAGGGGAACTGTACCAACTGTATAACCGATCATGTATTAAAGATTTAATAAAAGAATCGCGTTTAGAATGGGTAGCCCACTTGGAAAGGATGAGAAACAATATAACGGTCAAGGGTATAGAGAGGAAGATTTTGGGTCCAAATAAATTAGAAATTGGAGATGGATTGCAAGGAACGGAAAGAAACGTAGGGTCATCACCCAGCTATTAAAGATAGCAAGAAATATGCGTTGCCTCAAGGTTCCCCATTATTTTAGAATAGAAGAAAAATTAAGTATACTGTATTAGGTTATGGGCCCAGGCACACAAAACGTCTCATCTTGAAAATAACCGTTAAGAATCACATTGGAGTGCTAAATTTCGAACACAAGTTTGGCGATAATTGAGGAGCTGTAAGGACGCGAGTGGTAATTCGAAATGAGAAACCAAGGTGTTTCAAAACTGAACTTCGAATAATTTCGTTGTGTCAAACATGGAACGAGGATATTTCACCAAAATCGTGTGATCATCATTGGACTTATTTTTTGCAGTACTTATTAAGAAATTCCCCCAATATGTACTTAAATGCCCATTTCTGTAGCTGTGGAGTATGTAGGTAGGTTCCAGCGATGATCTATTCACGAAACGGCCAAATTATCCAGCAGTACGGCTTCGAAGGAAGAGAAGCTACCCGCAAGATAGCCGCGCAATGCGATTTGCATACGCTCGAACACGAAATCCGTGATTTGTTTCGAATAAACAGAAAGAGACTTACTACACCGGGGAACTCAGGTTAGCCTATCCAGGCGTACAAGTACAAAGTTCAAATGTCAGCTCGCGTACCTACGCTATTAATGGCGAAGCTCATTAAAATTCTTCCCCGGCATCGACATGAATGAAACGCCTTATTTACCGCGTTGTATAACGCCCGTCGCTAAAAAATTATCCTCTATCGTCCGACACCGATTCAGATGCGCCACGATCTGAATGAAATCGCCGAGATTGCTTCAGCGCGGCGCGGCGCGTCGTGCACGTAACAAATACGTGGTTATATGTTCGTTATATTACTCATCGGTTTAGATGCCACGAGCAATTAGAGATGCTTCGAGAGGATGAATGAAGGCTTTGATTGTCGTTTCATTCTTTTCATCTCGCTTGCTTCATTTTAATATTGATCTACGCTGGAACGAGATCAATACCGAAGTAGTAAACATTGATCGCAACATCCTCCTTTCCATCCCCGCGCCCCTAGTACATCGTGGGGCGGACTCGGAAGGTCAATAGGTCAATAGGTGAACTTCCATGGCATGCATGACGTAGGTGGATGCTGGAAGGTATTGTCGACGTCAGCAAGTAGCTGTAGTGGTAGCAGCGGTCTAGTAGTAGGTCTCGGATTCGCAGTATCCATACCCATCTCGTTCCTGCAGGATGGCAGTAGCTGCTTATCAGAGGACTAAAGCGTATATCTGTTCCCCCGTCCTGGAAAAGACGGACAGACTATGGATGATTTTTCCCACCCTCAAGGGCACTACCCGACTGCACTGAAAGTGGGGGCTTATTATGCCCATCCTGGCCAATCCACGTCAGCGGAGCACTGTCCTCTGTAAAATCTAGCAGCTTGTTCATGGCAAGGGTCTCTATCTCTTCTGGTTGCAGGAAACGAAACCCAACGTCTTTAATTCTTACCCTAATCAGCGCCTGGGATCTGCAGAGAAAATATATTCCTCACAAGGGGTCCTGTGGATGCCTCACAACACGACTATGAAACCGTTATTAGCGGATCATCAATAAGAAGCGTCTCCTGTATAACAACATCGACAGAGATTCGTCTGATGTTGTGTTTACGGATGATTTCCTTTTCTGCGTGTTTAGCTACCAATGTACCAAATGTTAGATATTCTAGTGCGGAGAGAGCAAAAGAGAGCCGCTCAGGTTCTAAGGAACTCATTATACTTACCTTCCTGAGGAGGTGCGTCAGGCCGAGCGCTCTGAAACATAACTGGGAAACAAGACTACGAATGGCAAGTCAAAACTGAGAGAACAAAGGAAAGACAGGGCCGAAACTCGTGGACAACAAAAAGATTCATATTTAGAGTTTTATCTTTGATTTCACACCCGACTTCCGTGCTCCAACCTATTCAGGAATGTTAGGTGGTGGTTTGTTAAGCATCACTCATTAGGTAATGGCTGTAACCCCTTGTTCACAATTAATGAATATTTTCTTCCGATACCTTTATTCATCACCCATCCTTCAGAACTAACTAGACCACGAATGACAAGTCAAGACTGAGAGCGTAATGTGGCGTAGTATAACCAAATTGCATTGGTACGCGTTTCGTCATTAACGAGATCGGTATCTTCAGCTATATATGTATATCATAGTTTTAACAGGCCTTTTAGGCCCATAGCTGGGTAGTGATCCTCCATTCCGTTCTGTTCCTTGTGATCCATCTCCAATTTTTAATTTATTTGGACCTAAAATCTTCCACTCTATACCCTTGACGATTATATTGTTTCTCATCCTTTCTAGGTGGCCTACCCATTGTAAACGCCATTCTTTTATCAAATCTGTAATACTACTGAACTACCCAAAAAAAAAAAAAAAAATCTTTGTAGAATGTACAAGACGCTAAAACAATCTTTGTGCGGGGCCAAAAGTCTTTGTTTCGTACAAAAAAAAAGTAGTCAGATCACACGATTTTGGTGAAATATCCCCGTTCCATGTTTGACACGATGAAAATGATTTGAAATTCAGTTTTGAAACACCTCGGTTTCTAATTTCGAACTACCACGTGCTATAATTCTCGCGTCCTTTCAGCCCTTCAAATATCGCCTAACTTCGATATTTAGATTCCCAATGTGAATCTTAACGGTTATTTTCAAGATAAGAGGTTTTGTGCGCCTGGGCCCATAACCTTATAGAATATAGTTGATTTCTCTTCTATTTTAAAACAATAGGCGACGTTGAGACAACGTTTATTCCTTGCCATCTTTAAATGATATTTCGAACGACGTCCTATTGTTAATGGTAGTCATCACTTCATAGAGAAAGAAACCGACGGGAGTATGCACCAGTTGCATTTTTCAAGTCGATAAGCTTAGAAATTGAAAATTTGCGATCAGTCAAAATTCATTGACCCCTCGATGGATTCTATCGGATTCTACCATTACTAAAAACAGTAGTTAAAACACAAATGGAAGTCAGCGATGGACGATTGAAATAATTTATTGCAAATTGGAATCGCTAACAGCTGTTAACGATAGAAGTTTTACGATGGAACGGTCATTAAATTAATAACAGCATTAATGCAAACGAGCACTTTTACAAGTAGATTGTTCGAAAACAACCGACTAACTAGGATGTTATGCGTCGTTTGCGACACTTACGGCTTGCGCACACACGCGTGAGATAACAGCGACCGACACCCGTTGACAAATCGTTTCTAACGCAAACGCCGCGCTAGTTTTTCCCACGTTCCTACATTTCCATCCATCCTTAGTGGTCTATTTAACCGCCATAATCGCCATAAATTACGGCCGCGTCGAAGAAAGCGACACGACTAATAAGAGAATAGAATAAACGAGCCGGTGCGCGCGTTGTCTCGGTAATTGTATAATTACGTCCTATATATGCCGTATATATGCATGTCGCAATCGAACAACAAATGAACTTTAAAAGATCTCGTAGATGACGGGCCCCGGAATAGGAGATTATGTGGCAAGCGGCCGAGCGGTAGCCGAGTTCGTATAATTCCATATTATGAATGTCGTCCTGGTACGTACACGCGCATACGAAAGATATGAGTAAACATCGAGCCGAGGGTAGGATAGGCAGGTTCCAGTCTGTGGTATTGCGAAAATTTCTCGATTAATATGCCGTTCGGATTGATTACGGTCGAGCGGACATAAATCAGATCCGCGCGATGACATTTTACGTGAGAATTGCTACAAATAGCCGGGGCCGCGAGTGTACGATATGAATTGCAAATTAAGCCTCTTTCTAATATGGATTTCGCCGAGGCGAAGATATTGTACGTACGTGCCACGTTTAATGTAGAGCGGAATAAAGGTAGCGAGTAGCGTTCGACTTAAACCGGCTCGAAGTGAAAATCGCACAGATGCAGCTAACGTAAAGGAACTCGTCTTTGTTTCGCAACTAATAAAACGCCCGTAGTAAATATGAATGTACGCAAAGAATCAATAATAGTAATTAAAACGAAGAGAATTGCCGAGAAAAAAGGTAGTAATAGGAAGGGCCTACGGAGCCACCTTCGGTGTATGGTGGCTATCTGCTGAAAGAAAGAAGGAGTGATACAATCAAATCTTGAGTCCCGTAGTCTTAATCTCGTGCCATGGGACTGAGAACGGGCGCACTAGGAGACTGCAGCGATAATATGCACCGTATCACACACGCACAAAATTCGCACTCTATGATTAGACTGATCGAATTGGAAAGAGTTCGACTAAACGAGTCGCGGCACCCGAAATGCATGTTGTAGAATTTTTACTGTTAGAAATTTGTCACTTCGGTTTATACGGTTGTTGAAGATGTCTGCCTCGAGCTAGCGAAACACGTGTCACCGATTTTATTATAAAGAATTGTGTGGTGAGAAGTTCACCGATGTGATATTTGTGTCTGTGTAGTAGTTATAAAAAATTAATTTCAATTACTGAAGCCGCAATTCTAATTATACAGGGTTAGCCAGTGAAACGGGAAGATTTAAATAAGTAAGCAATTGTTAAAGAAATTTTATTTTTCGAATTGAATGGTTACAAATAGTAAGTCCAAAGGTAGTCATTTAGTGTAGAATAAGTGAAAAATTATTTTTTGAATATAACATCTGCCAAATGTCCTCCATTGGAATCTATGCACTTCTGCAGCCGGGCCTGGAAGTTTCCCATGACATTTTGCAGCATATTGACTGGTATTCCTTCAATCTCGTCCCGAATTCGTTGTTTAGGGCTGGGATAGTTCTGGGTGGATCGTTCTGAAAAACTCTTGTTTTTAAGTAACCCCATAGAAAAAAGTCGGAGGTTGTCAAATCTGGAGAACGAGGGGCCAAGGGATATTCCCGTTTCGGGAAACAAAGCATTTACAGCATTCATGGAAATTCTTGCAGTGTGGCTTGTAGCCCCATCTTGTTGGAACATTGTGTATTCATTCCCTGGAAAACGGGCGAGCTCTGGCGTAAGAAAATTCTGGATCATTGTAACGTAACGCTCTCAGTTAACAGTCACAGCATTTCCATTGTTATCCTCAAAGAAAAATGGCCCTATGATTCCTCTTGCCGACATTGAGCACCACACCGTCACTTTTTGAGCATGAAGAGGCGTTTGATGAAGTGCGCGAGGGTCTTCCTCCGACCAGTATCTGAAGTTTTGTTTATTTACAAAACCAGAGAGGTGGAAATGCGCCTCGTCGCTCATCCACAAGCTGTTCACTAGGTTGTCATTTTCTTCAAGTCTCCTGGCCATTTCCTCACAAAATTGTAATCATTTTTGATAGTCAGTTGGATTGAGAGATTGCACAATCTGTATTTTATATGGGTGGAAATGTAAATCAAGATGGAGAATCCTTCTCAACGACGTGTTACTTATTCCAAGACGTAGAGCATGTTGTTTGGCCGATCGGCGTGGACTTCTGAGCATTGCCTGTTGAACAGCAGCGATGTTTTGAGGGGTTCGAACGGTTTTTGCACTCCCACTTCGTTTTCTATACGTTGATCCAGTTTGTTCAAGGGAGTTCCGAGGGAACAGGCCTGTTACGCGGTATGTTGAAATGGCGTTGAAAAGCACGTCGCGCTTTCACCAAACTTTCACCATTCGTATAATAGGCTTTAATCGCGTAGCCGCGATGTTCAGCCGTCCAACGATCCATTGCAACTAAATGGCGGAACATGCAGGTGGAACGGAGCTGGCTACCATCATCCCCCCACTCACATTCCAGCTGTCAAGGCCATCTCCAATCTGCCCGTTTCACTGGCTAACCCTCTATTTCCTTACTCATAAGTCTTAAAAATAACAAATTAGAGGCAATAATAAGAAGAATAGATGACCCATTAATTTAGTACTATATTAATTTATTTGTCGTTTTTCTTTTAACATGTCACAAACTCCTTTTATAACACAAATTAAATAATAACTATTTCGTACGTACCAACCAACGTCGCAGGGTCTGGGACGGGCGTTTAGATCGTGACAATCGGGGCGCATGCGCGCCAAAAGGCGGACATTTACAGTTACCATGACTGTACATAGAATGGGAACTACCGACCGCTAGTTTTAGTATCCTAAAATCCATTGAGAAAAACGAAACCGCTTCTTTCGCTTCTACCTTAAAGAGGAATTGCATTAAACGTTATACATGACATAAACTTCATGTTCCTCCGTTCGTACGTTTATTCAATTTTTTCCTCTTCCCTTCGTAAAGGAAAGTGGATTACGCGAACGGACAGAAGACGTCTATATAATTAAAAGTTATACAACCGGCTGCCAAAAATGGAATTAATACCATTTCATTTCTCCACGTAATCGAAAGACATGTTTCGTTTTAATTGCTACAGATACTCGCACGAAGCCGTACAAGCTCGCCAGCCTCTTTTTTTCCTCTTACCTCTTCTTCATCTTCTTCCCCGCGCGCAATAAGAAAAAAACTTCCGAGAGGAGATCCGCCGACGAAGCTGGCGCGCTTTCCTCGCGTCTCCGTCCTCTCGAAGAAAGGCCGCGAGATACGAGAAGTCGAAGTCGAAGTCGAAGCGTGCACATTCGTAAAAATCTCCGCGACGACGGCCAATTTACGTCCGAATAAAAAATTATCCGGGAAACGCGGTCGTTAAAACGTACGAATTGTAGACGTTAATTACGACCGGAGAGGGACAACTTTCATTCCGTCCGTGTGTGTGTGTATGTGTCGAATTACGATCGCCATCGCCGTATTTACGTAAAGGTAATTCGGTAATTTCGGGAGAAATTAACGCGATAAGTCGTAGTGTCGTCGACGTACGGGGAAAGGCGGAGAACGCCGTTTAAAAGTATAAGGCGATAAGGCGTGAGAATTAACCGGCCGAAGTCGACGACGAAATGCATTTTTCGACACCGTTAGTCGCGGACGCGAAATTAAAGGAAAAGGTCGACGCGAATTTCGCCGGGTTTTATCTAAATTTCGAAAATAACGAACCTCTTAAACGGCGAGGGAATTTTTCGCCTATCTCGTGCGAGTACTTTTTAATTCGGCTTCGATAACGGACAGCCCGCATGGTTAGATGATACATTGCTAGGATCTAGAAGGACGTCGCCTTATCGTCCGTTAATGATTCGTTATTTTAACGTTCCTTGACACTTCACGATTCCGTATTACCACCCGTCCCCGTTATCTACTTAATATTTTACCCGATTTTTATAGTTACAACTAGAGATAAACGTAAATTTAAAGGAGAAAAAGTTAAATCTTCGTTAGTAAGCGATATGCTACCTCGAAGAATTGTCACGTTGGGTTGATGGCGGTGCGAACGCAGGACAACGATGCGGCGAGTTCCCCTTCTACAAGCGATCGGACGGTGTCGGTCACAAGTACCATTTTTAACAGTTCATCTAGAAAGTAATCGTGCAACTCCGAGCACTTAGTCCCGATTACGGCAGTAAAAAAGGGTACCTCAGGTGTGCTGAAGAAAAGTATCTATAGTAAGATGTAGTAGCTAAAGGAACGAAGCAGTACTCTTCCACCATGAAGGAGATTGCGTCGACAACGTCCCAACGCAGATGAGTTCCGTTTTCCTTTCCTTACCCCCGAAAAATCCCTTTTACAAGGCATACGACGCAATGCCTCATAGCGTTAAAGTAGTACTTCCCTCAAACGATTTTCTAACAAAAAGGTTCAAATCGAAGTATAATATTGATAAAGTATCACTTTACAATCCCTCAAAGTTTAAATTCTTTCAAGGTTTTAGCTCTGGAGGTTTTAGAGCGAAGCTCTTTTAGAAAGATTCTGCGGCGAGAGTTAACTGGGAAAAAGTGAGACGTTTGAAATCGTCAAATAGACGCTTTTCTTCTATCTATCTTCTCTCATTAGTTCTTTCTCGGTCGCGCCCACACACACGCGTTTGCGTTTCCCTCCATCAGATGGCGCTCTTATCATTCGGACTCGAATTTACATCGAATTCAACTTCAATTTATTTACCATCGGCTTCGAAATGAAATACTTTTTCTCCTTATACATTGTTTACTCCATTATAGAATGTTACCTTTTGTTCAAGTAAGCATCAAATGCGTTAAGATAAAATAAAATAATTAAGAAATAAATAAATAAGGAATAAAGTAAATAAGAAAGTTGATCACTTTTACATGCGCGGTATAGAAAATCGATGCAGAAATGTGTCTCATACCTACATATACTCCGAATCGCTCTTACGAACGAGTTGAAAATCTGAACGCTAGTTATTTATCAAAAGATGATACTTCTATCAAAATTTTGTTCGATTCTTGTATTTTCTTCACGAATTATTAGATCCAAAAATACACTATGTTTAGACGTCCGAGTCGTGAATTTGAAACGTTTGGAAACGCTGCGCGTCGAGGAAAAAAAGGAAAGTACGATATAAGACAAAGAGGGAAGGATGTACGTCACGTCCTGTCGAATAGGAAAGAAGGACAACTTACGCCCGTTTTTCTTTGAATTTTTTAACGATTCTTACAACGTTCTTAAACGATTCATATTTTTCTATTGTTTGTTAAAATTTTGTATTAAAAAATCTTCCAACAAAGTAATATTTTAGAAAATGTTCCTTATAAAATTTTATTGCCGTTATATTTTATCGAAATTGGAAATTGTGTAAAAATATCAATAGAAGGTCATTTTGGCTTCCTTCTTTTTGCTTCAGCCATTGTCGCGACCGCTTTCAAACGTTCCTCGAGCACTTTTTCTTTTATCCATGTATTTGTACATCTTAACCGATTCGACATGACCACAGATGAAATATAGAAGTTTGGTGCAGTTTTATCGAACTACCTGATAATCCCCACCGGTATAGAAGCAATTCAAGGTAAAACCTTTCTAATGATACTATAGGTACCAGTAATTAATTTGTTGTTTCCTTCATCCTCATTCTTTATCGGTCTACTGCTGGACATAACCTTCTTGCATTTCTTCTTAGAAGATGGTTGGTGACAGTATTGAACGCTATGATGTACCTTTTCAATGATGCTACAGGTAGCAGTCATTTATTCTTTGTCTTCGTCTTCATCAGTCTTTATCTGTCTAATGCTGCACATAACCTTCTTCCATTTCTTCTTGCAAGATGCTTTGTGGCAGTATTGAATGCTGGAGAGCCGGGTGAGAAAATTGGTAAAAATATGACCAGAAATTATACCAGTAACAAATGTAATGTACCTTTTCAGCGATGCTATAGGTAGCAGTGATTTATTCTTTGTCTTCTTCTTCATCAGTCTTTATCTGTCTAATGCTGCACATAACCTTCTTCCATTTCTTCTTGCAAGATGCTTTGTGGCAGTATTGAACGCTGGATAGACGGGTGGGAAAATTGGTAAAAATATTACCAGACTTTATACCAGTAACAAATGTAATGTACCGTTTCAGCGATGCTATAGGTAGCAGTAATTTATTCTTTGTTTTCTTCTTCATCAGTCTTTATCTGTCTAATGCTGCACATAACCTTCTTCCATTTCTTCTTGCAAGATGCTTTGTGGCAGTATTGAACGCTGGATAGACGGGTGGGAAAATGGGTAAAAATATAACCAGACTTTATACCAGTAACAAATGTAATGTACCTTTTCAGCGATGCTATAGGTAGCAGTAATTTATTCTTTGTCTTTCTTTTTCATCAGTCTTTATCTGTCTAATGCTGCACATAACCTTCTTCCATTTCTTCTTGCAAGATGCTTTGTGACAGTATTGAACGCTGGATAGACGGGTGGGAAAATTGGTAAAAATATAACCAGACTTTATACCAGTAACAAATGTAATGTACCTTTTCAGCGATGCTATAGGTAGCAGTAATTTATTCTTTGTCTTCTTCTTCATCAGTCTTTATCTGTCCAATGCTGCACATAACCTTCTTCCATTTCTTCTTGCAAGATGCTTTGTGGCAGTATTGAACGCTGGATAGACGGGTGGGAAAATTGGTAAAAATATAACCAGACTTTATACCAGTAACAAATGTAATGTACGTTTTCAGCGATGCTATAGGTAGCAGTAATTTATTCTTTGTTTTCTTCTTCATCAGTCTTTATCTGTCTAATGCTGCACATAACCTTCTTCCATTTCTTCTTGCAAGATGCTTTGTGGCAGTATTGAACGCTGGATAAACGGGTGGGAAAATTGGTAAAAATATAACCAGACTTTATACCAGTAACAAATGTAATGTACCTTTTCAGCGATGCTATAGGTAGCAGTAATTTATTCTTTGTCTTCTTCTTCGTCAGTCTTTATCTGTCTAGTGCTGCACATAACCTTCTTCCATTTCTTCTTGCAAGATGCTTTGTGGCAGTATTGAACGCTGGATAGACGGGTCGGAAAATTGGTAAAAATATAACCAGACTTTATACCAGTAACAAATGTAATGTACGTTTTCAGCGATGCTATAGGTAGCAGTGATTTATTCTTTGTTTTCTTCTTCATCAGTCTTTATCTGTCTAATGCTGCACATAACCTTCTTCCATTTCTTCTTGCAAGATGCTTTGTGGCAGTATTGAACGCTGGATAAACGGGTGGGAAAATTGGTAAAAATATAACCAGACTTTATACCAGTAACAAATGTAATGTACCTTTTCAGCGATGCTATAGATAGCAGTAATTTATTCTTTGTCTTCTTCTTCATCAGTCTTTATCTGTCTAATGCTGCACATAACCTTCTTCCATTTCTTCTTGCAAGATGCTTTGTGGCAGTATTGAACGCTGGATAGACGGGTTGGAAAATTGGTAAAAATATAACCAGACTTTATACCAGTAACAAATGTAATGTACCTTTTCAGCGATGCTATAGGTAGCAGTAATTTATTCTTTGTTTTCTTCTTCATCAGTCTTTATCTGTCCAATGCTGCACATAACCTTCTTCCATTTCTTCTTGCAAGATGCTTTGTGGCAGTATTGAACGCTGGATAGACGGGTGGGAAAATTGGTAAAAATATAACCAGACTTTATACCAGTAACAAATGTAATGTACCTTTTCAGCGATGCTATAGGTAGCAGTAATTTATTCTTTGTTTTTCTTCTTCATCAGTCTTTATCTGTCTAATGCTGCACATAACCTTCTTCCATTTCTTCTTGCAAGATGCTTTGTGGCAGTATTGAACGCTGGATAGACGGGTGGGAAAATTGGTAAAAATATAACCAGACTTTATACCAGTAACAAATGTAATGTACCTTTTCAGCGATGCTATAGGTAGCAGTAATTTATTCTTTGTTTTTCTTCTTCATCAGTCTTTATCTGTCTAATGCTGCACATAACCTTCTTCCATTTCTTCTTGCAAGATGCTTTGTGGCAGTATTGAACGCTGGATAGACGGGTCGGAAAATTGGTAAAAATATAACCAGACTTTATACCAGTAACAAATGTAATGTACGTTTTCAGCGATGCTATAGGTAGCAGTGATTTATTCTTTGTTTTCTTCTTCATCAGTCTTTATCTGTCTAATGCTGCACATAACCTTCTTCCATTTCTTCTTGCAAGATGCTTTGTGGCAGTATTGAACGCTGGATAGACGGGTGGGAAAATTGGTAAAAATATAACCAGACTTTATACCAGTAACAAATGTAATGTACCTTTTCAGCGATGCTATAGGTAGCAGTAATTTATTCTTTGTTTTTCTTCTTCATCAGTCTTTATCTGTCTAATGCTGCACATAACCTTCTTAGATTTCTTCTTGCAAGATGCTTTGTGGCAGTATTGAACGCTGGATAGACGGGTGGGAAAATTGGTAAAAATATAACCAGACTTTATGCCAGTAACAAATGTAATGTACCTTTTCAGCGATGCTACAGGTAGCAGTAATTTATTCTTTGTTTTTCTTCTTCATCAGTCTTTATCTGTCTAATGCTGCACATAACCTTCTTAGATTTCTTCTTGAAAGATGGTTGCTAGCAGTACTGAACGCAAGATAGCTTGTTAGTTGGGACCACCCAAAACTTGAGCTGAATTATTTTGACAGCCATGATTAGCCAATCGAAACTGTGGAATTTCAAATTCAACCAATGAAAGATCGCTTCAACTCTGACGTATTCTATTTAAATCCAATCATCATTCTATTGCGTATTGTGTATTATGGCACGTTACCATGTCGATTTAATTTTGTCCATTCTGTTGTTATCATTAATTTTATTTAGTTTGTATGTATGTAACTCGCTATAACCAACAGCGAGTATATCATAACTTATGATATAGTGCTGCATTAGGTTTAAGTTGTTGATTTCTATTTATGTTTTGTATTTCCGGTAGCTGATTAGTTTGAGTTGTTTGTTATTCTTGTTTTGCTTTTCCTGTGATTGGGTTATTGTACTTCTTTGGAAATTAAACGCTATTTTTATTATTATTATTATTATTATTATTATTATTACTATTATTATTAGTATTATCGACTAGTATTCGAAATTTTTTGACAGTCGTGATTACCCAATCAAAACAAGAAAACTTGTAATCATCTACTGAACGATCCCACCAATTCTCCTTCCGACACGAACAATACCAAAAACTCGACCATATCCGTTTCCTTATCTTCACGCCATCTCCCATCTCTCATCGTCATCCGTCGCCGCGAATGTAGCATTCCTCGTAGTCGTATTCATAACAGTATTTCTGCGTACTAGTACGAGTTGTATAAAACGGGCCACAACAATAATACGAGTTACGGCCCGCAATAATGGCACGACGACCAGAAAGACGATGACGACGACGGACGGCGCAATTTCAGAAACCAGTCGCGCTTATGCCTCTATTCTCTCTCTCTTTCGCTCTCTCTGTCTCGTCTACGCACAACGCGGCAATAAAATAAAATTAAAGGCGGAAAAAACGTGTGAACAAGAACGACACGAGAACACGACACTCTCCCGCTAGCCAGTCCGTTTCTGCGCGCAATTTACCTTTCCAGAACTCGACGCGAAAGAAGAAGAAGACGACGAGATTGCTACATGGCGTATGTTAGGCATGTTAGCTTAGTTAACATCGCATCCTTTTTGTTCGATTTTCCGAAAAATATACTTCAAATAAATGGATTTGAGGTTAAAATAATTGAAATGGCGACGTCTTGCTGAAGTTACATACGTACTATGCTCATATTTGACGATGATGAGTAAGATTCGATAAACGAATGCATGATAAGTAAGGTTTGATAAAAGTGTGGAGGACGTGTAATCATTAACTAGTGTAAACCGGTCTTTGTCTCCACTTACGTGCAAGGCGCAACATTAAAATTCGGAGGAGTAAGGACGTCAGTCCGTTTTACATTACTTAATGATAGCACATCATCCACTATTTTATCGATCCTTAACGCAAAGTTACCATCAAGTTGTGTAAACCGGACTGACGCTGTCCCTCCGCCGCTTGTCCCCACTTACATGGACAGCGCGTCATTAAAATTTGTCCGGTTTACACAACTTATCCTGCACTCGTTTGTCCAACCTTAATGATGAGCACGTATAAGAGGGGAAAATATGTTTCGATGCGCTCAACCCTATCAACGTCAATAATTAATTGAAAACTTTGGAAAGGTTAGGTCCAAAATTTTAAAATTTGTGTACAACTTCACACACAACAACTTTGTGTGTTCGACATACGAAGTTTGTAAATAAACTGAAGAAACCAGTTTTTACAACTACTTTATTTGATACTTACAGATTCAGATTATCGCTGTGGAAATAGTCCTCTTGGGAAACTACCCTTTTCAGTGGTTGAAGGGGTCCACTTAATTTTCATTTTCTGACTTTATTACCCTTATTTCGTCTTACCTATAACATTTGTTGCACCTTATTTTTGCTTTCCTTTATTTCCTTTATTTTAAATTTGTTTTCTATAATAATCCTGTACTGTGTTTAATTATAGTCTCTATGTTATTTACATTCAATAAGTGCCAGTCTCCTACAGATGGCGCTACGTTAAAATTGCCTACTTACCTATTGTCTTTCTATTCGTATTAAAAACAACTGTATGAAGTGTTCATAAAGTACTTAGTTTATAATAGATTTAAAGCGGTCACTTTGTTTGGTTTATCGATTAATCTTAAAAGTTGTAGACGTACTAAGTGAAGTTGGGAACCATGATAGAAAAGGGGAAAGTGTGATGTGCGCAGAAGCAAGAGGGACTCGCGGATTAAGTGTTGGGAACGCGGTGAGAAAGGGAGAACGACATCGGCATCAAGAAAAGTAGTGGTGATAGCGAGGTGGGTCCGACAAAAATTCAAGTAATTTCTCGATTGTCGAGGATTAGCGGCCTATCTTGCGTGTCATCCCCCAGTTGTTTAGCCCATGTGGGATTTTGGATAATGTATCCATGAAGGAAAAGGGGAGTGACAACACGGAAGCTCCGGATTTGTAGATCACGCTACCGACACCAGGCACCACCATCACCCGGCCATTACACCGGCGCTGATCAAGGACACGTTCAGATAAATACTTTCCTTTATTTCTTAACTTCCCAGCCTTCAGCATTAACTTTAGTAACGTAGTGGTAATTCAGTAATTATCGTTTAGTAGTAAGATTCTTTTGTTTTCTTTTTTATATGTATATATTTTGTTGTTTATGTGAGTAACTTGTGGCCAATTCTACTTTCCATCAATAGCCTGTCAGGTTTCAATATTTTCCTGACAGGGATAACATCTAAAGGCCGCCTGTTCATGCTGAAAATATTGTGCCCCCTGAGAAAGAGTCGAGCATTTAGGTGAGGCACGGCGTGGTCTTTGTACAGGATGATCAAGCAAGTTGCTCACATAGGCATCGGGTATTCAATTGTATATTTTGATCCGTTTCATTTGTATCGTTTGAGCGACGTTGTAGTTGGATATATAGATTCATACACAGATATACCTATATCAGTGATTCCTTTTTGTACCCCCTCCCTTCTTTTTTTTTCTTCTTTCTCCGTAATGGAACAATGTCGTTCCATGTTTCATAATTTAGATAACACATTCCTTTCCATCCTTCGTTACTATTATAATTTGGACTCAGTACTCGCAGTTGTACTGCTATTTTCTAGAAGATCTGTCATAAACTGTACTTCGTACCTACACCGTTTTTCGAACCGTTTATAAAAGACGAGGTCGTTACATCTTTGGCTCATATGTTCCTATGTCCTATGATTATCAGTTGGCTCGACAAACGTTGTGCGTCAGTATTACGGCCAGCTGATAACCCCGGAAAAGCTGACAAACACACCTTGAGAACTTTCGTTAGTTCTTTTTAGCTGTGCGTTAGGAGCGTGTAGAATATTGCTGTTCGGCTTATCTCTGTGTCGTAAGAAGCGACTAGCCGAAGTCGTTAGCTCCCATTTACCATCGTAGGTTCTGCTCTCGGGATGTTTTCGTCTGTTTTGTCCGATTTACCTTTTGGGACTTCTGTTTTACTATTAAGTATCCTGAGTTGTAGTAGCCGACTAGAGGGTGTCGATTATGATATTATTGTATCTTCCAGATTGGAAGTTTTATTCGAGAATATGTTTTGGTACTTCATCTTTTACTGAAACAACTGTGTCTACTTTTCAATTTGTTGGTTCTTGTTAGGTACCGACTGCAGACGAATTTTTTTCTTTGGACTACCGAACGTGATGGTGCCTGATTTTAACGTTGTTGGCTTCAAGTTGACGTTTGCTTTAACTGTCGTTATAATGTCGTATCTTGTCGGCTTGTTCACTAGTTTTCATTTCTTTAGAGGGTGGTGGTATGAATCGGAAAAGTAGTATCTCGTACGGGCTATATCGTCCGTTACCAGATACACACCCTCAAAATGGTGGATTCTGCAAGTACCCGTTTCTGCCCGCGCTTCTTTCTATCGACTACTCTTAGTTACTATTGCAATTTGAATTCAGTACTCGGAGTAGAACTGCTAATTTCTTAAAGAACTGTTATAAACCGTACTGCTTACATACACCGTTTTTCGATCCGCTTGTAGAAGACGAGGTCAGGTAGTCTTTGTCCTACGTTCTGTCAGTTACCAACAGAGATTATCAGCTAGTTCGATAAAAATTGAGTGTATGTCTTCGGATTTCCTTCCAATTTATATTTCTTTCCTCCACCGCTTCCCTCACTTCCTTTATCCAACACTTTCTTGGTCTTCCGTTTAGTTTCCTTTTGCTTCGTACGCTCTTCCTACCAATTGATTTTCTCTCATTCTCATAACATGTCCTAACCATCTGAGCTCAGCTTCTTCTATTTCGTTTCGTATGGGATGTATTTTTAAGTTTTCTCTGATTGTACAATTTCTTACTTTATCTAGTCTTGTTTTCTTATCTATCCTTCTAAGGAATCTCCTTTGAATGCTTTGTGCGTTTCGTTTTTGGGTCTTTGTTGTTGTGCATACTTCAAATCCGTATGTGCGAGTATGGGCGCAGCAATTTTCTAAAAAATTACTGTTTTAATCTGTTTTGCTATTTCTTATTTCTTCAGGAATGTATGCTTGATGCTGTTAACTAATACTCCCATTGCTTCGTTTCTGCTCTTCATCCCTTCATCAAACCTCCCATCTTCTGTTGTCTGATTTGTCTCTAAATATTCGAACTTTTCAACCTGTTCCAATTTTTTCTGATTTAGAACGATTTCATGTTTCTCTCCCCTCCTTTCTGATTAACATAAATAGTTTTTGTTGTTTCCCCGATTATTTTCATGTTTACTTTTCCCAGACATCCATTGTATTTTTACATTTTCATTTAGAACAGGCATGGACAACCTTTTTTGTAGAAGTTTTATGCTGCGAGTAATCTTGAAAAATATACATTTTTGTGGTATCCTTATGATTCATTATGAATTAAGTTTAGACGGGCCGTACTAATATGCAACGAAAGAATTCAGTAGCGGGCCGGGCAAATCTTACTCGAGGCCGCATGTGGCCCGCGGACCGGAGGTTGCCCATCTATAATTTAGAATCTCTTTATTTTTGGCTATTAGTACCATATCGTCAGCATGTGTTATTTCTGATATTCCTATCGGTCTCATATTCCAATATCCTATGTTGTACTGCTTTACCTGTCGTTTTGCTTCTTTTATGCTTTCATCAAAGAGTACTGTAAACAACGAGGGACTCGGTATGCACGCTTGTCTCACTCCTTGTGCTGCTCTCGAAATGATCTGATCTCTCATGGTGCATTCTGACCAAGCTTCTTGGGGTTCGTGATTTCTCGAGAAAATCCACGCGAAGATGTCGTAATAACGAGTGCTATTAAGGACGAATTTATAGTCTGCGGTTGCGGTCCGCGATTAATAAAGCATAATTGCTTAGTTAACTATTACACAGCTACTCTCGCGAGCTGCCCAAAAACGCACGTAATAAGTGCGTTTCTTGGGGACTGGCGGGGATTCTTTTCTAAATTGATAGTATCGGTTGACCTGTGGTTATCTTCACGATGATGCTTAACATCACACACAGAGAAAATAGCTTCTAGATATTTTCGAAGCAACGCATCCTCGGTACCTGCAGATTTTGTCCAATGTATTTCGTAAACCCGCTCATGCAATCTTTAAACTTTTCGACATACCTCGTACTTCCCGGCACTTACCTCGTAACAACGCTCTCTCGTTCGACAGACAATCACCAAAAAGGGCAATACCTTCCCAAAAATTGGGACGACCTTTTACTTCGACGGCGGCTTTCGCGAAACGAAATGCGGAAAAGTGCGAGCGAAAAGCGACAAGGTAACGAAAGGTAGGCAGGCAGGTACATGTACATACAACGTGTGTACGTGTGTACGTGGTAGGGCGCTGTCGCGGTAACAATTTGCACTTACATACACCGATCGTGCTCATCTCGCTTCGTTTTCTTTCTTTTTGGTTTATTTTCCTTTCGGTTTTTCCGACCATAATTTACCTACAATCGCTTCGCCGAAAAGTTAGCGGCCGTAGATACGTGGATAATTCGGTAATTTATGGGTTGGGTCGGTATGAAAATAAATGTTTGTAAGAGAAGGGAAAAAAACGGATAATAATACTATAAGTGTCGGTTGTTGTACATCTTACGTTGTACGACGAAAAATTCTGTTTTACACCGGCACACCTTAGGCGAAAATTCTGTAACTTTCCAAGGAAATTGTAAAGGGGCAAATGAAGAAGCGCGAAGCCTTCGGTAAGATACGGTAGTTGGTGATGATTTTGTCGATAGCGAAACAGGTGCACCGAAATTCATATGCGATGAATATATAGAAATATTTTGAAGAGTTTACGAAAGGTTACTTTTTCGATGGTTGGAAATAATTGGAAATTCCCTGAGATAAGTATGTGAGAATTAAAAGGGAATACAGCTGAAAAATAAATTATACTGCTTGCAGTAAAATAACTTTTTATTGAAAAGTTCTCCATCAAATCGCCATCGCGCAACCTATCGTATCTGCGTGTAGGTCTAGGACAGGCTAATTCCGTTGCATATTAGGACGACCCGTCAAACTTGCTTCATAAGGATACTACAAAAATGTATATTTTTCAAGATTACTCGCAGCATGAAACTTCTAGCGCCCGTATCGTGAAGGTAGAATCCTAAAATGTCGAATATTTACGTACAACTAACTTGTAATTCCTCTTCCGGTAAATAGATATCGGCGAAAGCGACCGACGAGAAGACACTAGTAAATTCTAGAATAATTCAAATTATTAGACCACTCGCTATATATGCGGTTGCTGCCAGTTTGCGTCAAGATCAATTGTAAAATCGAAATCCAGGAAAGCAGGTTTAGCGGAGTTGCGATTGTTTTAAAAATTTGAAAACATTTCTACTCCTAAAATATATGTCCGGACTCTCAAACGCTAGTAAATGCAGGAAGGTTGGTTCTGAAGATCGTACATTCTGGGAGAAGTGGGCCGAAGAATATTCTTTTTGTTATTTATAAGGACAAGCCAATTTGTTTGATATGTAATGAGGCCGTCGCGATTTTTAAAGAGTACAATTTAAAAGGCATTATACCACCAAACAATTTGCAAAAATGCGAAAGTTTAGCGCGGCAATTAAGAAGTGACAGAATCGAAAAGTTAGAAAAGAATTGTGCCAGTTAACAAAAAATTCTTTGTAAAACGCAGTGAAGAAACAAAAGATATCGTTTATTCTGTCAGTAAAAAAACTGACGGAGCTTTCAAAGCCGTTTTCAGAAGGAGGGAAAAAGTAAAACGTTTGCGCGAAGTTGGTTTATCAAGCAAAACAGTCACAAGACGGATAGATGGATTGGCAGAAAACATTAAAGTCGATCTTGAAGAAGTTGTTGGAAAAATGCGTTGCTTTTTCCATAGCATTGGATGAAATCTCCTATACTACTGATATAATACAACTGTACTCTGTTCACTCAACAGAAATAGTTAAGCCACTCCCTACAAAAGCGCGCAATATTTGAATAAAATGTTTCTATTGGTCGTATTAGACCAAACTATATGCTTCTGCGATGACGAGTTGGCCAAGGTCATAGGTCAATTCGATGATTGAAATTGACTTTCCTGTTATTCTAATTCATTTATCAAAAACAGTCTTTGATGAATGAAAATATCTGTATAATTATTTTATTTCTTCCGATTAAAACACTTTTAGTAGTGAATCAAATATGTACTTTTTAGAAAAATAATTTTTACTGTGACAATTTGTATATTCTTTATAGTAATTTTTGTTGTCATAAATAATTATTATATTTTTTATATTTATTGGAATTATTGCAACGTCTAGTCAATTTCATATCCTTATTTCAAATTTCCCGCTATTTTATTAAATTGTAGCATGTTAAAAATAATGATAATAATAATAATAATAATAATAATAATAATTTTATTTATTCTGTGGTACACAAAATATTGCAAAGAACAAGTTAAGAAAAAGGAAAACACAAAAATACAGAGAGAAAACAAAGGAAATACAAGGAAAATAGAGAGAACAATATTTGGCAATTAAAATATTCATCCGTTGAGTAAAATGTAGCTTTTTGCAAATATATTTTTAGCTCGGTTTTAAATCTGGAAAATGGTGTGGTGGCTCGAATATATTCTGGAACATTGTTAAAGATTTTGATACCATTGTGATCAATTGTCTTTCCTGATAGTTGAAGTGAGAAACTGTCTGTTGCGCTCATTGGCAAAAATTTATGGGGAGTGGCCTAACTCTTTCTGTTGGATGAACAAAGTACAGCTCTCACAATATAAGTTGGCGAGCGGTGGGGATGCGCCGTAAACGTATTTAGGACACGTACCTCCCACCTGTCTGAGTCAGATAGTGCATAGGAATCATAGGATACGGGAACTGATACGGGAACGTTGCAGGACGAATGATAGGCAATCTATCCCTCCGCTATCTGCGCGAACTCACTCCCATCCTTCGCCAACTTATATTGCGAGAGCTGTATAGCGGTATTTATTCGTCCGGTCGACCAAAATTTGAAAATAACAGAAGATTTGCTTGCGCCTCGACCCATAAACTTGCAACAGGGGGAAGACATTTTTGAACAAAATTGTGAATGTTTTCAGCGCTTTTGAAATTGACTGGACAAAGTTAAGGAATACCACTAGAGATGGAGCTTCCGTCATGATAGGGGAAAGTGAGGGAGTGATTATTCAAAAGAAATATTGACAGGCCTGCGATGAAAAAATACAAGGGAATGGACAGCCGAACTGTATGTATTTGTTGGTGCTGCTTTCAAAAAACATAATGAAAAATGTCTATCACGTCACGTTTTCTTGAAAAATTCTATTTTACTTGGATTTTTATGATTGATTTACCATAAAAATTACGATTCAACATAAAAGAAGAACGTCAAAAAGAAGTTTCAAAGGAAAAAGAATGGGTACTTCAATAGAAACTTGTTTTTGTTCTGTTTTGTTTCGTGCTCAGTTTATTTGTTTCAAACTTTCATGAAGACATTGCTCCTCTTGATCAATCGTGTATTTTATGTAAGTTACCTTAATAAAAAGAAATTACAATAGTACGGTGGTGATTTTCTTCTAGAATCTGCACCATAAATGGATGTACAAAGTTTAAACTGAAGGGAATTTTTGTTTTTCTCTCGACCAGAGGCGGCTCGTGCGATCTGGCAACAGTGGTTTTCAAACATTTTCAACCTATCGAAAATAGTTATTTTATAATCGATTGCTGAAAAATGAATTTGCACTCACCAAGAATCGACTATTTTACACAGATTTTAGTGGATAAAAGCAACTTGCCCAATAGTATAAGTATGCAAAATTGTTCCAGAAAATCCCTTTTCAAATAGGATTTTAGCGAAAATATCGATATCGATTTTACAAAAATCCTGACGTGATGGAACAAGATGGAGGTCGTTTTCGAAATCAGCACATCAAATAACATAAAAATCAGCGAAAACTTCTCTTGTACTTTTCAAAAGCTTCAATTTCGCAGGCCTGTGTAATCTGTAAATTCACATTTCAGTGTATCATTCATCAGGAAAACTTCTGTGCTAAATTATTCAAATTCTCGCATGTTATGGAGACAGTTGTAAATCTCATTAAATTTGGTATGCCGCATTTGCTGTTCTGCAGAACGATCTGTTGAATTAATTTACTATTTGGGATATTTTAACAAACCAATATTTAAGAAACTTCGATTTTGTATTATTTGTTACAGCAGTTAATTTTTTTTTTTTTTGTTATTTCGTCTTACATTTTTGTGATTATAGCAAATTTTCATTTAACGACGTATTATTTTCTACTGTGTATTATTATCAATTAATTTTGTTTTTGCCCGTGGTCCTCCCTAATTTTAATTTATTTGGCCTCCTATAAAAAAGGTTTCCCAAGCCCGGTCTAGGGTATAGACATTGATGACGCTTATACGTCCTAACCAGGCCGGGGATCTCAGAACTATTAAAATGGTATTTTAGCCCTTTACGGCAGCCGTCAGTAATTACTGACAAGCCCGCGACATTTGAAATAGTTGTATGTAGGCATGGAAATCGCTTTTCTGTTTAATGGTTTTCTAACATGTAATTTAGATAAAATTTCAGCAACATTAATTGCTGAAATTTTATATAAACTAACTGCTAGAAAACCAATAAACATGATACATTTAATCATAACAAAATGACGAAATATATTTAAGACAAATAAAAACTGGAAATATTGAAAATAAAGGTATTTATTACACAATAATAGCATATCTAATAACAATAGTTGAAGATAATTAAAGCAAAAAGAATTTGTATCGTTTGGTGCAATATTGAAATTGAACTTTAGACACATGAAATACAAGAACTAAATATCTATGAATAAAAGTACTAAATCCCACAAATTGGCGGTAAATATCTATGAATAAAAGTACTAAATCCCACAAATTGGCGGTATTATATCATGGATTTAGCTTAGCACAGTTTATCGATGTTGCAGACCCACTAAAGAATTGTAGGTAGTATGTCCAAGAACTACGCTCTAGGCTATAGATGGGCAACCTCCGGCCCGCGGGCCACATGCGGCCCTCGAGTAAGATTTGCCCGGCCTGCTACTGAATTCTTTCGTTGCATATTAGCACGGCCCATCTAAACTTAATTCATAATGAATCATAAGGATACCACAAAAATGTATATTTTTCAAGATTACTCGCAGCATGAAACTTCTACAAAAAAAAGGTTGCCCATCTAGGCACTCATTGTTACAGCAGAAATGTTAAATAGAAGGACTCTCATTTTTACGAATGCAAAATGTCCCCCATTAACTGCATGAACTCAGATGTACATATGTACATATATACAAAAATAGAAATAAACAATATATAAATATAGAAGAAAAAACAAAAAATATAAAAAATACAGTTACAAATACAAATAAAAATAAACAAGTATATAAAAAATAAATATGTACAAGTTATTGAACAGAAGGGACTTCTTCGGAAATCATTGTTTGAATATGTCTTGGATTCCTTGCCAGCAATTATTTTATTACGAAGCAAATATAATTTGAATGAGCAAATTTGTGAATTTGTTCATTAAAAAGTTTGGATTTCTGGCAAGTGTTTGCAGTCTACAAAATCAGCAAAAAGATATAAATTTAGCCAATGCATCAAATTATCCTCTAAAAATCTTTTATGACAATGTTTGGATAAATACTGTAGAATGTAGGTATGCACTTTACTCAACTACACCAAAATTCTCTCATTTGACTGAAGACTGTCGTTTGTCGTGGGGTAGTTGGCAACTACGCATTAAAAGCAAGGTATAGGTCCTTAAATAAAATAGTAACTTGATTCAGTTGTTATTAAGCTAATAGAAGCAAATTACCAGCTAAATATAATGTGGGCACTGCTCCTCTTGAAAGTCTATTGTTTCTCATTGAATACTTAGGATTATAACGGCTTCGTCAATATGGAAGTTCTTAAGTTTCTCCTTGTCCACTTCGAGCAAGTTTGGATTCCCACATGCTTTTGCACATAATGCTGCCCTTCTTAGGAAAATTGATGCACACTATACTGCATTCAAATGTTCAATTCATTACACGATATTTCATTACGTGCACACTTCCCCATCTTCCTTCCTACAAATAAATTTATGTTATGGAATGTCGTACATAACATGAAATAAATTATATTAACTTACCTTGTGTAATTATTGAATATTATATTCACTGTTATACCATGTATTTCCAAATTATTATTATTGTTAAATGTGTTTAATGGTTTAATAGACGTGAACAAAATTGAACAACTAGCATTGCAAACAACGCAAACAAAAGTAACAACAAGAATGGCCGATATCCGATAATGGTAATCGATATTTATAAGTAGATATCTACCAACCTTAATTATAGCGACATCTACGACACCCGTCCGGTTTAAATTCAACGTTCAAACCATTAGATTTAACATTCCTTCCCCTGGTCCTCTAACTCCTTACTATTAGACGTCAGTTCAGGTTTGCCGGACGAAGCCTCGTTTTCAGATTATGCAACCGATACGCCGATTGCGCCGATTCATCTGATTCCGATCCCATACCCATAAACCTTAACATCTACCAGATCCACCTTATTTAACGATCGGGTTTTTTCTGCGCGTCCATCTCATCTAATGTCGTTTTCCACAATAATTTTTAATTGTCGGAACTTACTATGGATTTATCGCCGTCGTCGTTGGGAGGTCATTCCGTTCGCATCGAAGCCATTAAAAACTGCCACAACTTAAACGGCAATAATTGACCGTGTTCGGTACGCGCCGGTATCCATGTCTAATGCATACCTGCCTGAAAACGGCCCCGCGATTGCGTGGAAACGACATCGCAACGACAATCTCTTAACGCGTTCCCAGTTCCCGTATAAGAGTATGCCTCCTCGCAAATATCATTTTTATTATACCGAACGGTCGCCGCTTATGACATAATGGCGTCGGGCAAGAAATTATCCTTAATACATATACCTGCCCGCCTGCCTGCCTTCGCGTTCCTACAGCTACGAACGATCGTCGCGAGGTATTTAATTGGCAGGCGATTATTTTGAAATTTGTCGATTCCCCAGCGACGATTAAACTCTTTTAAAGTCGCTGCTGAGAATGACGTTAAAATTAGCGTTCCTCGCATATTTTCGTCTGTTCGGATTGACGGTCTCGTATTACGGGCGTTGCGTTTCTTTTCCTTCGACAATCTGCTACCTTGGAAAGTTGCCCAGGTTTGCTTATAAAGGGTTTTTAATGACGTATCAACTTTGCACCATTGCACACTATATGACTCGTCCTTATATTTATTTCACTTCTGATTGTAGCATCTTTTTATTTCAATCCTATAATTTACTTGGACAGAAATTTTGAACTGGTCAAGTTTTGTGTTTGTGATATGTGATTGAGTAGTCCGTTATCTTGTAGTACTACATGGTCACTTATTAAAAGGAAAACACTACTTTGTTATACACTACCACTTGGTTTTTATTTAAAAAACGTGACCACAGTTTCGTAAACACTCTTACATTGTCAAACTAGAAGTATCTTATAACTTATAACTATACTTGAGCAACTATTTATATGCTATACTCTATTTTTTAATTCGGAGGAGTGTTTTTAAAATGAAGCGGTAAAAGGTAGAGTTGCTATTGGTCAGTTCTCGACAAAAATCACAATAGCAAAATTCCACCTGTTGCTGGCCGCCATACCATTACAACAGCTGTTGCCGTTTAGATCGCCCATTTTGTGAGTAGGTTCGTTTTTAATTTTTCTAATTAAACTTGCGTTGTAATAGTAAAATAGTTCTTTTAAGAACTAATCGGCTGATATACTCTCCGTCTTAGGTCTTAGACAAGGATACCCACTCTCAAGACACTGCTCTTTAACCTTCCTATACTCACGTCAAAATGAAAGACGTATACTATACTATATAAATCGGTCTCACAGACCGTATGCGTGAAGTATAGGAAGGTTAACACGATGCTGGAAAAGGCAGTAAGAAACAGTAGACTCAACAGAGACGGAGACATATTGTATAACAGTCACCAAATAATAGGATACGCAGATGACCTAGCTGTTATAGCCAGAGACGGAAAAGAACTCAAAGAAATAACACGGAGATTGATAGGGGAGACATTGTAGCTGGGACTGCAGATAAACGAGAAGAAAAGTAAGGTTATGAAAGTAGGAGCGGGTAGTAAAATAGGAGCAGAGTTCAAAGTATATACACATTTGGGGAGATGAATTTTGAGGAGGTGGATCAGTTTGTTTACTTGGAAGTACGGATAACGAACACGTGCGAGAAGGAAAAGGAAAAGGCTAGACTGACAAGGGGAGGGCGCGACGTTGGGGTCACGGATTGGACGCCCTTCTGGGATAAGAAAGTACTTCATAATAATTGACTACAGACCTTCAAACATGGTGCCAACACTCAACCGTTTTTGAAAAAAACCGGTTTGAATAACAGAAGCAATTGATATACCTGGACCATTGCGATTGTTTTCAAGAATGGAGCGTGGCTCAATCGATTGAGCACTGGTCAAGTAATTGTGTGGTTTGGGTTCGATTCGCGAACAGAATACTTTTTGTCAATTCTTTTTTCTTCTTTTGTGCTACATATCTACGCATGTTTATTTTTCGACAACGTTGTTAAAATATCTACACAATCAGTGAATTATAACAAAAAGTTCAGAGAGTGTGCCAGACGAATAAATATTTTGGTGTGTGATTGAAAACAAACAAGAAGAAAGAAATGGAAGACACCGGACCTTCCACCGTCTTCCATATTTTGCGATTTTGAGCGAAGTTCTTTTAGCGAAATTCTGCGGCGAGCGTTAACTGGGAAAAAGTGAGACGCTTGAAATCGTCACTAGACGCTTTCATCTTGTTCTTTCACTAGTTATTTCTCTCTCACACACACATACTCATCGCAGGAGCAACTATGAAATGCGCCATATTTGCGTATCCCGCCATCAGATGGTGCCCTTATTAATCCGATTCGAATTTACTTCAAATTCAACTTCAACTTATTTACCATCGGTTTCGAAATGAAATACTTTTTCTTTATACATTGTCTATTCAATTATAGAATTTTATCTTTTATTCAAATAAATATCAAATGAGTAAAGAGTTTTGCTCTTGCCGAGTCTCCCACGACACCTCTCTTCTTTTTTTTTTCTAATCACACACCAAAAGATTTATTCGATTGGCACACTCTCTGAGCTTCCCGTTACAATTCACTGATTGTGTAGATATTTTAACGACATTGTCGAAGAATTAACATAGGTCGATATGTAGCACAAGAGAAACAAAAATTGAAAAAAACTTCTGTGCAGGAATCGAACCCAAACCATATGATTACTTGGCTAAAGCTCGATCGATCGAACCACGCTCCACTCTTGACAACAAACGGTCGACATATATCAATTAAATCTCTTTATTCAAACCGGTTTTTTTTTCGAAAACGGTTGAGTATTGGCACCATGTTTGAAGGTCTGTAGTTAATTACTATGAAGTACTTTCTTATCCCATAAGGGCGTCCAAATCCGTGACCCCAACGTCGCGCCCTCCCTTGTGAGTGAAGCCAATAGAATTGCTGGGATCATGAATCACCTACTAAGAGCAAAACAGATGTCGAGGAGCACGAGATTTAGGCTATTCGAAACCGTAATAAGACCGACGGCATTATACGGATGCGAGACATGGGTTTTGAATCAATCTACAAAGGAAATAGTAAGGAGATGGGAAAGGAAAATACTTCGTAGGATAATAGGAGGGAAAAAGACCGAAGATGGCTATGTAAGAAGAACTAATGAAGAGGTCTATGAGGCCTATAAAAGAACGCACATAGATTTTATCATCAAAGCAAGGAGATTACAGTGGCCAGGTCACATGGAGAGAATGGACGAAAAAGAACGGTTAGAGAGATAGCATGGAAAACACCAGGATATAAGAAAAAGAGAGGAAGACCGAGGAACAAATGGCGAGAGACGGTACTGGCGGACCTGGAGGATAAGGAAATATCGGACTGGAGAAGGAGGGTTACGGACTGGAAACAATGGAAAGGTGTAACGAAGCTTTGGGCCTAAAAGGCCTGCAAAGAAACTTATATATACCATTTATATATATATATATATATATATAGTAAAAATGTATTTCGACCGTACAGTATAGAGTAGAATATATAAAATCGAGCGAAAAACTCTATTGGGGTGGTCGGTCCGTGAAATAAAAAGTCTCATTTGTTCAACCTCTATATTTCGTCACCGTTTGGTAACTTCATCAGGAGTATGCTGAAAAATGTGCTATCACAATGTTGCAACTTAAGGATTAAACTAAGACTTACAACTAGAGTAGATCACTAGCCCTCAGATACATATTAACGTGGTATCAGACCATCAGATTTTGTACGTGTAATCACATGAACGCGTGGAATATGTATGAGTATTTGTTAAAATTTGCAACGACAAGTATACATGTTAACAAATACTCATACATATTCCAGGCGTTCATGTGATTACACGTACAAAATCTGATGGTCTGATACCACGTTAATATGTATCTGAGGGCTAGTGATCTACTCTAGTTGTAAGTCTTAGTTTAATCCTTACGTTGCAACATTGTGATAGCACATTTTTCAGCATACTCCTGATGAAGTTACCAAACGGTGACGAAATATAGAGGTTGAACAAATGAGACTTTATTTCACGGACCGACCACCCCAATAGAGTTTTTCGCTCGATTTTATATATTCTACTATATATATATATATATATATATATATATACACTCCGTCTAGAACATTTTCATAACGTTTTTCGTGAATATGGAAGAAGTAGCAAGCACTTCAGGAACGCAAATATCCCCGCCGAGAAGGCTAAAATATCTGAGGTTGGGACATCTATCTATGATTGAGAAGCAGAATATATTACATATATTCAAAAGAAAAAAAAAAAATACGAGCTGATAACCTCAGAATGAGGGTTACTGCTATTGTCACAAGAATATCGAGTATGATAGGTTGGTATTATAATACATTACCATCATTAGGTATATATAATTATATCTTATTTTTAGGAGTGGCACAGTCTACTATCTATCCTACCATAAAAGAATATAAGAAGAAAGGACAAGTTACCCTATCTAAGCAAGGTTCTGGAAGGCACTCTTTAATTTTAAAACCAAGATCGTCTAGAGTTTCTAACCCTTTGGATAGAACATACATAATTAACAGATGGATTAAACCATCGCAAGAGAATGAAACATCTATGCGATAATTTAACAAAGAAATCTGCAGCAACTTTAATACGAAATTCTCATTGCGCAAGTTAACTGTAAATATACCGGATTTCTTGCTGTAACAAATCATGTTCTTAATCATTTGGTTAACAACTTGGAGACTGGATTAGCCCCAAATTTCATGATCGTGAACTTCATATTTGGCTTCAAATTTCAAATTTAAGCAGAAAGAAATCTGGAGCAAGGGTTCCTCGGGGGTCGCAGATTTATCTTGGAGTATTTCATGTAGGTTTCATGTGCGCTTCAACCATTTGCTGGCCAAAGTCGTAGAGATTTTATAGATCTGCACTATCGCATCCAATCCAGCGCTTTTGTCCCCGAAAATGGGATTAGAAAGGAACCTCTTCTACCATCAATCGTTACGTGTACACTGACTTATGCCCAAGATGTAATTTCGCAGCGATTTCGTTGGAATCAAATTTAATAAACTGGAAGAGCGGATTAGCTCCAAATTTCATGATCGTGGACTTCATATCTGCCTTTAAATTTTAAATTTGGACAGATAGAAGTCTGGAGCAAAGGTTCCTTTGGGGTCACAGATTTATCTTGGAGTATTTCATGTAGGTTTCATGTGCACGTCAACAATTTGGTGGCCAAAGTCGTAGACATTTTATAGATCTGCACTATCTCACCCAATCCAGCGCTTTTGTCTCCGAAAATGGGATTAGAAAGGAATCTCTTCTACCATCAATCGTTACGCGTACACTGACTTATTCCCAAGATGTAATTTCGCAGCGATTTCGTTAGAATCAAATTTAATAAACTGGAAGAGCGGATTAGCTCCAAATTTCATGATCGTGGACTTCATATCTGCCTTTAAATTTTAAATTTGGACAGATAGAAGTCTGGAGCAAAGGTTCCTTTGGGGTCACAGATTTATCTTGGAGTATTTCATGTAGGTTTCATGTGCACGTCAACAATTTGGTGGCCAAAGTCGTAGACATTTTATAGATCTGCACTATCTCACCCAATCCAGCGCTTTTGTCTCCGAAAATGGGATTAGAAAGGAATCTCTTCTACCATCAATCGTTACGCGTACACTGACTTATTCCCAAGATGTAATTTCGCAGCGATTTCGTTAGAATCAAATTTAATAAACTGGAAGAGCGGATTAGCTCCAAATTTCATGATCGTGGACTTCATATCTGCCTTTAAATTTTAAATTTGGACAGATAGAAGTCTGGAGCAAAGGTTCCTTTGGGGTCACAGATTTATCTTGGAGTATTTCATGTAGGTTTCATGTGCACGTCAACAATTTGGTGGCCAAAGTCGTAGACATTTTATAGATCTGCACTATCTCCCCCAATCCAGCGATTTTGTCTCCGAAAATGGGATTAGAAAGGAACCTCTTCTACCATCAATCGTTACGCGTACACTGACTTATGCCCAAGATGTAATTTCGCAGCGATTTCGTTGGAATCAAATTTAATAAACTGGAAGAGCGGATTAGCTCCAAATTTCATGATCGTGGACTTCATATCTGCCTTTAAATTTTAAATTTGGACAGATAGAAGTCTGGAGCAAAGGTTCCTTTGGGGTCACAGATTTATCTTGGAGTATTTCATGTAGGTTTCATGTGCACGTCAACAATTTGGTGGCCAAAGTCGTAGACATTTTATAGATCTGCACTATCTCACCCAATCCAGCGCTTTTGTCTCCGAAAATGGGATTAGAAAGGAATCTCTTCTACCATCAATCGTTACGCGTACACTGACTTATTCCCAAGATGTAATTTCGCAGCGATTTCGTTAGAATCAAATTTAATAAACTGGAAGAGCGGATTAGCTCCAAATTTCATGATCGTGGACTTCATATCTGCCTTTAAATTTTAAATTTGGACAGATAGAAGTCTGGAGCAAAGGTTCCTTTGGGGTCACAGATTTATCTTGGAGTATTTCATGTAGGTTTCATGTGCACGTCAACAATTTGGTGGCCAAAGTCGTAGACATTTTATAGATCTGCACTATCTCACCCAATCCAGCGCTTTTGTCTCCGAAAATGGGATTAGAAAGGAATCTCTTCTACCATCAATCGTTACGCGTACACTGACTTATTCCCAAGATGTAATTTCGCAGCGATTTCGTTAGAATCAAATTTAATAAACTGGAAGAGCGGATTAGCTCCAAATTTCATGATCGTGGACTTCATATCTGCCTTTAAATTTTAAATTTGGACAGATAGAAGTCTGGAGCAAAGGTTCCTTTGGGGTCACAGATTTATCTTGGAGTATTTCATGTAGGTTTCATGTGCACGTCAACAATTTGGTGGCCAAAGTCGTAGACATTTTATAGATCTGCACTATCTCACCCAATCCAGCGCTTTTGTCTCCGAAAATGGGATTAGAAAGGAATCCCTTTCTACCATCAATCGTTACGCGTACACTGACTTATTCCCAAGATGTAATTTCGCAGCGATTTCGTTAGAATCAAATTTAATAAACTGGAAGAGCGGATTAGCTCCAAATTTCATGATCGTGGACTTCATATCTGCCTTTAAATTTTAAATTTGGACAGATAGAAGTCTGGAGCAAAGGTTCCTTTGGGGTCACAGATTTATCTTGGAGTATTTCATGTAGGTTTCATGTGCACGTCAACAATTTGGTGGCCAAAGTCGTAGACATTTTATAGATCTGCACTATCTCACCCAATCCAGCGCTTTTGTCTCCGAAAATGGGATTAGAAAGGAATCCCTTCTACCATCAATCGTTACGCGTACACTGACTTATTCCCAAGATGTAATTTCGCAGCGATTTCGTTAGAATCAAATTTAATAAACTGGAAGAGCGGATTAGCTCCAAATTTCATGATCGTGGACTTCATATCTGCCTTTAAATTTTAAATTTGGACAGATAGAAGTCTGGAGCAAAGGTTCCTTTGGGGTCACAGATTTATCTTGGAGTATTTCATGTAGGTTTCATGTGCACGTCAACAATTTGGTGGCCAAAGTCGTAGACATTTTATAGATCTGCACTATCTCACCCAATCCAGCGCTTTTGTCTCCGAAAATGGGATTGGAAAGTGACCTTTTCTACCATCAATCGTTACGCGTACACTGACTTATTCCCAAAATGTAATTTTGCAACGATTTCGTTGAAACTAAATTTGATAATACGACGTACGTCTAGAGACTTTAGAGCTTCTAATCCTTTGGATAGAACATACGTAAGTAACAGCAGGATTAAACCTGTTACGGCCAATTGTTAGGTTTTCTGTTTTAATATTCTATGATCTCTCGCTTTAACGATTGACGTGTGAATGATGTCCCGCGTTCGTAATTTTGATTCAATGATACCGATTGCGCCGTGTTGAATGCATACGTGGTATTTATTTTCCTTTATTACTTTTTTTTCCAAAAGCTAGTAACAGACATTCGAAACAGAATGAAACCTCTACGCGATAATTTAACAACAAAAAAAAGGTACAAACGTTTACGATGTCGGTTCAGCAGCGAGTTTAATACGAAATTCACGTTGCGCAAGTTAAGCGTAGAAATGCCCGATTTCTTGCTTTAACAAACCGTGTTCTTGTCCGTTCGCCCGACTTATACATAATCCAATTCATCAGATTTATGGATAAGAATTAAGTAAACAAATTGCCTACTAAGCAACCGCATGTACGCGATGCTTATTCAATCGTTAAGAAGCCAAGTCGACGTTGGTACACGTCGGCTAGAAATGGCCATCTAGGAATGCCAAGAACGTTCCGTTTCGCTTTCCTATTAGAAGAGAAAAAAAAAAAGAAACAGAGGCGAAAGAAAAAGAAACAGCTAGACCAGATCGATCGGGCCGGTTCGAGCTTAAGTAAATTAACTTCACGGCGATGTAAGAAGAATGGACCACGCCCGACACGGCGACCAGCAACTGTTACATGCATAGACGATGACCTCGGAATTAGCGTTTTGTGTACGGCGTATACGTTGTTATTATTATTACGTTACTGCACACGACGCGCGGCGAACGTTCCTGCCTTATATGCCACAGACAGCCGTACAACCGTTCGTGTCGTGTTGTTGTTGTTGTGCTTCGCTCTTCGGTATCTTTCGAAAAGTGAACGAAAAGCGAAACGGACGACGACGACGACGAGATGTATTCCGTAACGTAAACGTGTAATCGACGGATGCCTATTATAGGCGTGTAGGTATATGTGTAACTGTACATGTTGTAATTTTGTTTCGGATTTTTTTCCCCGAAGCTTTCGCCGAGCCAATTAAAATTATAATTTTAGATAAGAGGAGAATCTGGAACGGAAAGTTGAGGAACGAATTTGCTATAGATAGGCGATATACACGTGGAAATTTTCGTTTCGTCCAGAAATAGAAATGAGCTTTGTTTGACGCAATTTTTTGGGTTAAATTTTTTAGTTAACTGAAACAAAAACACTGAATTATGGCGCTGGTGAAAGTTTCAAAATTTTCGCTTCTTTTTATAAAACGATCTAGTTCCCCACGAGGGGCGCAGTTTGCGAAGCGCAGCAGCCTTACGGGATTTTTGCTTTCACACCCGGTTAACATTCAGGGAAAAATAGGTCGTGATGTGGTTGTTGTGTACCGACCATATGCACACAGGCTCCTACTCGAAGTCTTTGTAATTTTTAGTTAGAAATATTTGTTTTGGAGCACCCTTCGAAATTCATTCTTCGTAAGTTTGTTTCCTGTATTTCTTGTAACAATATCGATTATTTTAGCTGAAGTACTGGCTATACAACGTTAGGACTTAAGGTGGACAAAGTTGGAAAAACTATTGGGGATTGCAGCCAAGGATGAGTTGGAACCCCTGCTCCACAGTTCTCTTTGCTTAAATTTGAAATTTGAAGACAGATATGAAGTTCACGATCACGAAATTTGGAGCTAATCCAGTCTTCTAGTTGATAATCAAATTATTAAGAGCCAGACGAATCTTGCAATAAAATATATAGGTTTATGTCAGGTATGGGCAACCTCCGGCCCGCGGGTAAGGTTTGTCCGGCCCGCTACTGAATTCTTACGTTGCATATTAACACGGCCCGTCTAAACTTAATTCATAATGAATCATAAGGATACTACAAAAATGTATATTTTTCAAGATTACTCACAACATAAAACTTCTACAAAAAGGTTGCCCATGCCTGGTTTATGTGATGATGCAAGATCTAAGAATTTGCAGTAATCATTGAATCGTTTGTAATAAGCAGAATCTATACATAATATAATTTCCTTATTTGTGTGTTCGTCTTTTTCTGTCTACCCAGAGCTTTCTGGAGCTCACTGATGGGCTAGGAAGCTGAAAATTGGCATGCATATAGTAAAACGCCTAGGCCAAATCCTAACGTAGCCGGCCTTTTAATTTTTCGCCTGTGGGCGGAGAACTAAGACGAAGAAGGGGCGTGGCAAATCATATTTTGCGTTTTTTCTGCCAAGCAGATTGCCTGGCGGGGACAGGCTTAACAGCTCGTATTATTTATAAAACTTCAACGAAACAGTGGAACTCAAGCGAATCCTTAAGGTTATGAAATACTCCAGAACAAACTTGTGACTTCAGGCTAACACCTGCTTCGGATTTGTTTTCTTCTGCAAATCGAGTTTGCCTAAATTTGAAATTTGAAAAGAGATCGCCACCTTGAAATTTGAAACTAATCCAGCAGTTTTGTTATTAACGAAGTTATTAAGATCCAAAAAATGTATTCAATCTGCAATCTTTGTTGAGCGATAAGACTTCAATAACAGGAATTTTTCTTAGCCTTCACACTTTACTTACGAATTGAATTTGAAATTTGAAGTATGCGATCATGAAATTTGGAGCTAATTTAGTCTTCTAGTTGTTAACCAAATTATTAAGAGCTAAACCAATCTTATAATAAAATATATAGGTCTTCGTGATGATGGAGGATCCAAGATTTTGCAGTAACCATTAAATCGTCGATAGATCTGCTTGGTGACCAGCAGAATGCTATTTATAACGATTTTTGCCGGCAAAACATTGAAACACCAAGCGAGTCCTCGAGCTTATGAAATACTCCAGAACAAACTTGTGAACTCCAAACAACAGCTGCTTTAGATTTTTTCCTGCAAATCGAATTTGCCTAAATTTGAACTTTGACACGAGGTCTCCGTTTTGAAATTCTAATCCAGCCCATTTGTTGTTAACGAAATTATTGAGAGCCAATCGAACCCTGCAAGAAAATCAGCATGACTCGGCAGCTTCATGATGATGTAAGATCCAAAAAAAAAAAAAGATTATTACAATTTTTGTTGGGTGATAAAACTTCACCAGGAAGAAACTCTCTTACCCTTAACACATTAATTAAGCTCGAAACTATACAGAAAGCATATCTACGATGTGATAAATTTTCTGGTCTCCATGACATTCCCCCGAACCATTTTTGTTTTCGTGTTTCAAAGCAACAACCGGCCTAGTTTATTGTGCAGATCGTATTTGCTGAATTTGAAGATGGGTCGAGGCCACAATCTGGTGATATGGAAATCTGCAACAATCTTGCTTTTAATACTTGAGCTTCATCAAATTCCTGACATAAAAACCAAGCCTTGGAACCAAGGAAATGAATGAAGCTTCGTATTGGTTGTAAGAGCACTTATCAGAAACTTCACTGAAACGCTTGCATCGTTTGAACAGCGCTCCTAATAGTGATCAAGTAGAATGATTCTTGCCTTCAGCAATCTTGCCATCTTATCAAAGTGCCTTTGACGTACTTTTGCGATGTGATTAATTTCCTTGGGTGCCGTAAAATTTTTCAGGGGGTACAAGTAGAAGATTGCTGTAACATGACTGCGTCGACCTAAACGAAATTGGAACTAGTTCCAGCAAATCCAAGCTTTGCTTAAAGCACCCTAAAGTTGCTGTACATATTTCAGAAGTTTCGAAAATTGTGGCTTATGCTTTTTTACAAAGAGGGTGATTGCAAGGACATTATATCACATCGGTAAACCTCACTTCGGTTTATATGGTTGTTCAAGATGCTTGCCTCGAGCTAGCGACACACGTGTCATCGATTTTATTATAAAACAATCGTGTATCAGTATTCTTTTTAAAGACAAATTTATTATTAAAAAAATTAAACTAATTTTTGAACGCATTCACCATTTCTCCTGTACAAATACGCCCTTACCCAGATAAAACACTATAACAGAAATTTAGTGGTAATTTAGTGATAATTTTACAGAAAAATTCAAAGTGTTGCGTTTTTCTTTGTAAGCCACGTATTTCAATCTGCAAGGAGCATCGATGAAAGTAACACCCAGATGGTGCAATTTGTCATTTCGATGTATCACGTGCGAAACTAAGTCATGGCTCGCATTGTCAGATTCCACATTATTTCCAGAAGGCGTGTTCCTCTGGGAAGGAGACCAATTTGGTCTATCGCATCACAGAAATTGGTGCTTTTCCACCAAACTAGGTGTAAGAATGCTGTTATAACGGATGATGTTCATATCTAACTGCTGTGGGTGAGTAGTGGAAGTAATATCTTCTGGGTTTTCCCAGTGTTTGTCGCGCTACTAAATTGCTGTCCCAAGAGGCGCAAAATTGCTGCCTAAGACGGCCCAAAATTGTTGCCCCCAATAGATTGGGACCCAGCTACTATAGCCTAGTTACCGCCGCATTTAGGGTGACCCAAACAGATTTCAAATCAGCATGTAAAGCTGGAAAATATATCCCACTTAACCAAAACTCCATTATCAATAACAAGAAAGTTACCCACGTAATCCCACTCGATTTGGGATCATATTAGATCTCGATTTAGCGTTTGAAGGCATATACCCATCACACCAATGCTTGTTTTAAGTGATTCCAACATCATCAAGTGATTCTGGTGGTAGAAATTGGGCGAATATCTTCCCCGAGTTATTTTCCAAGTTTATCAATCACCGATTTTGATCCGATCTTAGCGGTTAGTGCCTTCCTTGCAAACGTTGCCTTTACCTATTCATCCTCTGGTCTCCTTGCGCTCGTCGTAACGGTCAACCGCACGCGGTTTTTCCCAAGACCAGATACACTTCCATCCGCCCAGGAGGAAGATTAACGACGTAGATGTTCCTTAATTACATGCCCGCAGCACGACGCGATCGCCATACGATAAAGGGCAGCACCAGCAGCGCGCATACGTACACATACGTACGTTACATACCGTAGGCGCATAGACGAAAGATATCCGACATCGTTCGAGCCTAAAAGGCCGAGTGGGCCGGCGATATTGTAATATAAACGTCTCATAAGTCGCAATTATCCGCGCTTTATATCCGTCCTCCCATTGTCAACTGTCGCCAACCTCGCCGGATCTCTCATACATATAACTAATACCCCATAGGCGTCGATTTTTCATCTCGTCGACGGATTTTTCGCGTTCGCGCGTTCAACGACGTCGTCTCTCGTCTATCTGGACGTAGGATCTGCGAAATGGATTCCGGACGACTTGGGCCTCGTCGCCATATCGAAGGTGTAATTATTGGCCGGCTAATAACTCGATTAATCCTAAATGGTTCTGTCATCGGATTTCTAGCGGTGGGCGTAAAATACTGCGTATAATTATATTTCTGGCCGTAATCGGGCGCAGCTTTATTATGATTGGCAATCAGCCGGTCGATGAGAGAGTATCGGTGAAATCGCGCTGAACGAATATAGCGCGTCCAATATATTTCGAACTTATAGATTGTTGATTGTTTTCTTTGTCTTTCACACGAAGCGGGCGCCTGGCTCCGCCCAAAATTATACGCTTTTACGCACAGGCACGAGCTGGTCCGGGCCCCTTAAGAAGTATGTATTTACTTAAAAAATTATTATGTTCTAAATTAAACGAAATCTTGTTTACGGATGTTTTCGAAGGTGTAGAATACGATTTTGACGTCAAAACTGGTGAAATTTGCTTCGTTTGGGTGTTACAGCGCACCAGAGCGATTCGTCCAGAACCACTTTTCACTGTTTCATTGAATATTTCCTCAATGAACCGTGTATCGTACCCCAAATTATTTTATCCTTAATATGCACTAGAAGAGCTTTAATTTGATGTGTAATAAGTAGTATTTCCGACCATTTCGATTTTCTGGAAAATTCCATACCTTTGAAATTTCAGAAAAATTAATATGTTCTAAATTAGACCAAATTCCGTGTACAGATGTTTTCTAAGGTGTAGAATACGACTTTTACGTCAAAACTGGTGAAACTTGCTTCGTTTGGGTGTTAGGGCGCACCAGAGCGATTCGTCAGGAACCACTTTTCACTGTTTCATTGAATATTTCCTCAATGAACCGTGTATCGTACCCCAAATTATTTTATCCTTAATATGCACGAGAAGGGCTTTAATTTGATGTGTGACAAGTCGTATGTCCGACCATTTCGATTTTCCTCAAAATTTCAAGGGGCATCCCTTTGAAAAATTCAGAAAAAATTAATATGTTCTAAATTAGACCAAATTCCGTGTACAGATGTTTTCGAAGGTGTAGAATACGATTTTTACGTCAAAACTGGTGAAATTTGCTTCGTTTGGGTGTTAGGGCGCACCAGAGCGATTCGTCAGGAACCACTTTTCACTGTTTCATTGAATATTTCCTCAATGAACCGTGTATCGTACCCCAAATTATTCTATGCTTAATCTACACTAGAAGAGCTTTAATTTGATGTGTAATAAGTCGTATTTCCGACCATTTCGATTTTCCTCAAAATTTCAAGGGGCATCCCTTTGAAATTTCAGAAAAAAAAATAATATGTTCTAAATTAGACCAAATTCCGTGTACAGATGTTTTCTAAGGTGTAGAATACGATTTTTACGTCAAAACTGGTGAAACTTGCTTCGTTTGGGTGTTACGGCGCACCAGAGCGATTCGTCAGGAACCACTTTTCACTGTTTCATTGAATATTTCCTCAATGAACCGTGTATCGTACCCCAAATTATTTTATCCTTAATATGCACGAGGAGGGCTTTAATTTGATGTGTGACAAGTCGTATGTCCGACCATTTCGATTTTCCTCAAAATTTCAAGGGGCATCCCTTTGAGAAATTCAGAAAAAATTAATATGTTCTAAATTAGACCAAATTCCGTGTACAGATGTTTTCGAAGGTGTAGAATACGATTTTTACGTCAAAACTGGTGAAATTTGCTTCGTTTGGGTGTTACAGCGCACCAGAGCGATTCGTCCAGAACCACTTTTCACTGTTTCATTGAATATTTCCTCAATGAACCGTGTATCGTACCCCAAATTATTTTATCCTTAATATGCACGAGGAGGGCTTTAATTTGATGTGTGACAAGTCGTACTTCCGACCATTTCGATTTTCTGCAAAATTCCAAGGGATACCCCTTTAAAATTTCAGAAAAAATTAATATGTTCTAAATTAGACCAAATTCCGTGTACAGATGTTTTCGAAGGTGTAGAATACGATTTTTACGTCAAAACTGGTGAAACTTGCTTCGTTTGGGTGTTAGGGCGCACCAGAGCGATTCGTCAGGAACCACTTTTCACTGTTTCATTGAATATTTCCTCAATGAACCGTGTATCGTACCCCAAATTATTCTATGCTTAATCTACACTAGAAGAGCTTTAATTTGATGTGTAATAAGTCGTATTTCCGACCATTTCGATTTTCCTCAAAATTTCAAGGGGCATCCCTTTGAAATTTCAGAAAAAAATAATATGTTCTAAATTAGACCAAATTCCGTGTACAGATGTTTTCGAAGGTGTAGAATACGATTTTTACGTCAAAACTGGTGAAATTTGCTTCGTTTGGGAGTTAGAGCGCACCAGAGCGATTCGTCCAGAACCACTTTTCACTGTTTCATTGAATATTTCCTCAATGAACCGTTTTTCGTACCCGACATTATTCTATGCTTAATCTACACTAGAAGAGCTTTAATTTGATGTGTAATAAGTAGTATTTCCGACCATTTCGATTTTCTGCAAAATTCCAAGGGATACCCCTTTGAAATTGCAGAAAAAATTAATATGTTCTAAATTAGACCAAATTCCGTGTACAGATGTTTTCGAAGGTGTAGTATACGATTTTTACGTCAAAACTGGTGAAATTTGCTTCGTTTGGGTGTTAGAGCGCACCAGAGCGATTCGTCCAGAACCACTTTTCACTGTTTCATTGAATATTTCCTCAACGAACCGCCTGTCGTACCCGAAATTATTTTATCTCTAATCTGCACTAAAAGAGCTTTAATTTTATGTGTAATAAGTCGTAAAATTGCAACACAGTAGTATCTGTAGTCGGGTTGGTTTAAATTAAAATTATGAGGCGGTCAGAGAACTGTAGCTTTGGCCGGCGTTCAAGTCGCTGAAAAATTATTGCGTATACGTAGATTGCGTATATTGCGTCCTCGACGAGACCCCTGCGAACAACACAACACAGAACAAATGTACGCGGCATTTTCAAATATCTGCGAAAATTTGAAGCATGGCTGTAAAAGCATCTATTCTTATTGGTTGTTAGATCTCCTTACTCCGGCCCGACGGAGTGGCCCACATACTATATTTCTTGCCCGTTTCATAATCCCAGTTTCACACCGCTGTGCTTAGCACTGCCGAAGATCACGAGCTGCGCACGCGATATTTAACACACATGAGCACAACTTCCTTCCAAATATCATCGCACGCGCTTTATTACTGCCGGGGAAACATGACAGGTCGAATATATTTTGAAGAGACCTCGTAGCTGAGAATCAGTCAGTTACTTTAAGTAACGGGATTTTGCTAAGGCACTAAGTTGCGCATGGCGATACGAGGGGCACCATTTACGTTTCTACAAACTACCACAAGATGGCGCTACCGACACGTGTCATTACAATTTTCGTTCAATTTTACATCGGTTATCATGAATAATCTTGAGATGTTTCCTCGAATCGAAGATATTGTTTTGTGATTCGAAACAAAAAATTGTTACTATTAGACCATTAAAAGAATCTCCTAATTGCCATCGGTCAACATCCGAATTACACGAAACTTGCTTAAAGATTTCGGACGACTTAGAAGCGGTAGGCAAGCGGTGAAAAATTATCGGCACCGACCTAACGAGGCTTCGCCGTAAAATATCTCGTTCTTCTGACTACGTACAACGCATGCGAACTCGCATTCATATGCAGATTACCGGGCGATAAAACCGAGAACGGCGTCTCCGGACTCGGATAGTCGGTACAGCGTGCGGCACTTAAAATAATTACACGTACGTACACGTACAGGTAAGTAAGTACATAAGTACATTATGCATGTGTGCTTAACGTTATGTCAAACGGAACAATAAAAGCGGTTCTTCGCCTAGCGAACGGACGCAGGCGAGAGATCCATTTTTAATGGCATTCGGTATGATTATACGGTAGCAGTGCGCGCCCGGTATCCGTCGAACAGCTGATGTAACTTATTGACTTTGATACGAAACGAAAATTGTATATAATTTCGATAATTCAGCTTGTCATTAAGAATACACGGCATGAAAGCGCTTCGATTCTGTCCGTATAAATATAGATATACGCGCGCTCATTGATATCGCGTTTATTTAAATTTATAGTTACGTATTTATTGGTCGACGTACGTTGTATGTATATCTAGAGAGCGTGTGCATACACGATTTAGCGTTTTACTTTAAGTAGACACATAATTAGGCGTTTAGAAAGAAAAAAATGTTTAAGCGCAATACGGCGACCTGAAAATGTAATTTTGGCAGTCGTATTCCAAATATGTCGCCGGATAATTATAGATGTTTACGATCCTTGTTTAGGTAACTTCTGATTTTTTCTCTCTAATTATATTAATGTATCTAAATTCGCCCGCGAGGTAATGGATTGCTACGAAAAAGGGGATCTCGAGAGCAACAAATTTAAATAGCTGCCAACTATGGCGAATAATTCGGCGTCGTTGATCCGAACGTTGAGTATCACGCGAACACGCCGTTCTCGAAGCGAAAATGCAATGCAACTATCTGACAAAAATTGCGTGCCACTTTCAACTTGCAACACATTAAAAAATTTAAAAGGTGACAAATGTTATTTGTAGGCTGATTATGGGATTCTTACACAAATAGCACTCTTTTTCATGTAAGTTTGAGTAGTGGAGATTTAAAAAATTAATGTAATAAATAAAACGAAAATACAAATTTAGGTTTTATTGCTAATAGAAATTTTTATAAAATTTATAACATAAAAATGAATAACTTCGGACATTCAATTCTAAATATTAAATTATTTTATTACTTTGAAACTTACAGTCAAATGAAATGTTATAAAGTTGGCAGTTCTGGTAAATATGACGGCTGTTTGTTTCTTCCAGTCAACATAACCTCACTTTTCTGTGTTGGATCCATGTGCACTATACTCGACTCGCCGAACAAATGCAGTAGTAAATTATGGCAACAATGTGTGTTTAATAGGTCACATAACCAATAACGTTTGTAATTGGTCGATTAGGGTGGCCGCTTACAATAGAATAAAAATCGAGTCCATATTGCATTTGGAATATTAGATTTTATTAGGCTTTCTTTGTAAATGATCCATTATCTATTATATTTCATAAACCAGTGTTTCTGAAGACTATTTATCGATCGTTCTAGTGCACCAATAATACATTATTGTTTTGTAGGTTATACATTATTTCTTGCTATATTATCGTATATACTTACATTATGGAAAACTCACCTCCTAAGAAGAGTTTCAAAACATTTTACGGTAGAAGATAAACAGAAGGTTTTGAATATATTTAAAACATTTCAAGAAGAGCCTAGCACTTCTAAAATTGTTAGTGTTGAAATGACAGCCAAAGCGGCAGGTATCTTTCCAAAAACGATAACCAAATCATAGTAACTATTATAGTATCTTTTACAGGAATTAGTGAACGCAGTGTTTACAATATTGTGAAAGAATATAACACTAATCACGAATTACAACCACCAAAAAAATATCATAGAAAAGGGCTGTTTTAGATATGGTGGATGATGAAATGAAAAATGCTATACGAAGAATTGTACATTCATTCTTTTTTAAAAATGAACCTCCAACAGTTCAAAAAGTTCTCACAGTGATAAATGAAAGAGATGACATTCCTAGTTTCAAAATTACGACTCTCAGATCATTATTAAAGGAACTAAACTTTCGGTACAAATATTTATTACTTTAAATTCTATATACTAATCATAAGATAATTATGTTTGTAGTTATAATAAGCGAGCTCGAAATAGTACTTTAAAAGAAAAAAGATGACATTATTACCTGGAGACGGAAATACCTTCGTGAAATTAAGAAATATCGTGAAAATGGTACTGATATATTACTTGGATGAAACTTGGGTAAATGCTGGACATACTGTAAATAAAGTATGGACAGATATGTCTGTTGTCACTGCAAGACAAGCATTTATAGAAGATTTAAGTACAGGTCTTAAAATCCTTCAGGCAAAGGCAAAAGATTTATAATTGCACACATTGGCTCGGATGAAGGATTTGTAGAAAATGGTTTTACTCCTCTTTGAATCAAAGAGAACAGGAGATTATCATGAAGACATGAACGCAGAAAGGTTTGAAGAGTGGATGAGATGTATTCTCCCCAATTTAAAAGAAAATTGCGTTATAATTTTTGACAATGCTCCGTACCATAGTCGTAAATTGAATAAGCCACCTACAACTAATAGTCGCAAATTGGGAATGCAAAACTGGATCAGGGAAAATAGTATTGCATATGAAGAAAACATGGTAAAAGCAGAATTGTTAGCTTTAATTAAAGAACATTTATCTGGCCCTCCGAAATATGCTGTTAATGAATTAATAGAAAGGTACTTAGACTCCCCCTTATCACTGTGAATTAAACCCGATTGAACTAATATGGGCACAAGTGAAGGGGTATGTTGCGAGACATAACACCACATTTAAATTGGCAGACGTGAAGGAATTATTTCAACGAGGTATTGACAATATTTCTGTTGAAAATTGGCAAAATGCTATTAAACATGTTATTCAAACAGAGAAGGAAATGTGGGAACTTGACAATCTCATAGATATACACATAGAGCCGTTAATCATTACAATTAATGATGATTCGTCTACATCATCTAATAGCGAAGAAGATACATGTTAAGAACGTTTAGTGTGTCATAATTAATTCCTTTACTGTATTAAATTTTTGTAATATGTATAAAATTTATTATTTTTGATTATACCTATTTGTACAGTGAGTTAATTTTTTAGGATACTGTTTCTTATATAAATACGTACCAAAAAAACAATATTAATTATTTGTTTCCTTATTTTGTATTTATATATTACATAGATCTTCTTAAAACCATTGTGTATTTTTTATTTACTATATATAATTCTATATATTGGAGATGCATAATTTAATTCAACAAAACATACTTGAAGAAATAAGAAAATTATTTTAGTACTTGTTTTGCAATTTTTATTTTATGTCAAATACAAAATGAGGTTATTATTTTGATATGTTTACATGTAATTTATGCTGTGTGAGTCGGACATTTGCATTGCAAGGTTGCCATAATTTGCTACTGCATCTGTTCGGCGAGTCGAGTATAAGTATATGGCTAACCGTATTTGTAAAGACTATCCAAACACTCTTTGTTAAGTATGTGGTGAGTTTGTAGTTAAGAAAAACATCGAACTAACATTACCGACTTCGTAAGAAAAGTATACTCTGCATATTTTCGTGTAAAAATCGGTGATCGAAAGAAACGTGGGGCTGCTCACAAGGTATGTTAAGTTTATGTCGAGGATCTTAGGAGATAATCTAAGAAAGCTTTTAGAATTGCAGTACCCGCGGTATGGAGAGAGCAAAAGAATCGTTCGAATGTCGTTATTATATTATATTCTGGTGTTTCTGGGCATAACTCAAAAAATAAGAAAGTAATTACACGATTACTTTTTTATTCCTTCAGCTGTTCACCCGATCGGACGAAGACCGGGATTTCCCACACCTGAGTCATTTCAGTCAATTGATGACGTTTTACAGTCCAGTGAACCCGAATGCGATGAAAGTGCACCGAGTGATGATGTTCTCCAGAGTTGTTTACACAAGCCGAGTTAAATGATTCAGTGAAGGATTTGGGTTTGACAAAAGGAAAAACCATAATTGCTCGGTTCTAAGGTGAAGGAAAAACATTTATTGACGTCTGGAACAACTATTTACTAAAATCGAACGATTTGCTCGGTTCCTTCAAGCAGGAAGAGGATTTGGTTTACTGCCATGATATTGGTAGTCTAGTGAACGAATTTGGTATTGTGTACAAGAAGGAAGATTGGAGGCTTTTTATAGACTCGTCAAAAACTAAGTTGGAAAAGTTGTTGTTTTGCACAGCGGAAATACTTATGCTTCACTTCCTCTTGCTCCTTCAATCCATATGAAGGAAACTTACGAAAATCTTGACATAATTTTATAGAAAATTAACTATCCATTATACGATTGGATGCTATGTGGAGAGTCGAAAGTTGTTTATATGATCCTTGATCAAAAAAAAAAGGGATTTACGAAGTTTCTACGTGTTATATATGAGTGGGACAGCAAAGCAAGAAATCGACAATGGCCGGTAGGTTAGATTAGATTAGATTAGTTGAGGTGGCACTGATGCCTGTTCCACTGCTACCTTTCCAGGTCTATTGTAGTCCTCATGCCTCCTTAGAGTACGTTCTCTAGCTTTATTCCTTTAATTAGATTTGACAGCTTTTAGAGCGGTTCTTCCGCATGTATATATATATATATATATATTTTCTTTAAAAGCGGACTTGAAGCCCTTGCTCCGTAATGCTGTTATATGCCTCCATAATAGAGTCCGGGTCTGCCTTAAGCTTTGCCGGCTCCATCTGTGTGCCTGGATAGTCGTTGCATACTACCACGATCCTCTCCAAAGCAGCTTCCTTGAAGGTTAAACCTTGTGGCACCTTGCTTTTCGGAAGACCTGCGGGATCTCCGATCTCCGACAATGTCCGGTAAGAAAAACTTTTACAACTGGCGGGAAGTACGTTCTGCATAAAACTTTAGTAGATCCAAAAGAGAGTCTTCTACCACCTCTACACATCAAGTTAGGCTTAACGCAACAATTTCAAAAAGCCTTGCCTAAAGAGGTGGTGAATGTTTAAAATATTTGCGTGAAAGATTTCCGTATTTATCACAATCCAAACTGAAAAAAGGGGTTTTCGGTTGGGCTTGAAATTCGTAAAATGATGTTCGATTTCGACTTTGAAGCAAGGATGAGTACAAAGGAAAAGAAGGCTTGGAGATCATTTAAGCAAATTGTGACCTTAGTTTTTTGGGCAATGTGAGAGACCCTTATCCTTATAGCTAAGGATAGCTAATAGATAAGTTCACAACAAAAAGCTGGGATATCTGATGAGCGCTAAAGTCCGCTTCTTGGACAACCATCTTCAGTTTTTATCCTGAAAACTGGGGCGATGCGAATGAAGAGCAGGAGGAACGGTTCCTTCTGGCCAGAAAGGTGATGAAGAAACGGTACCAGGAACGATGAAATATACCCATCATGTTAATGGGTGATTATTGAGTTGTACAAAACTTTTGAAATCGTCTGGATCAGTGCATTGATTGCTACTAACGGCGACCATCTAGAGATTATGATGATTATTATTATTATAAAATAGCATTTCCTACGGAATTCGAAAGTGAAATTTTAAAAAATAGAATAACGATTGTGCTGAATAGTCAAACAATTGGAGAGCAGTGCCAGGCCAGGTACAACTTGGCCTGCTTACCTTCTAAACTTTCCGAATACGTATGTATATGCTTATTTTCTTCGTTTTATCTCCATCTCTACATTTTGCGGTAAATACAAACAAAATACAACTTTGACATACAAAGTTATTCACGTTTCTTTGCATAGTCTCGGTAAATACGTAGTAGCTCGAGGTAATTAGGAAAATGATCGCGAACAAGGTCGTTAGGTTTAATTTTAATCGCCATATTCTGATCATCGCTGATTCATTCGGATTTAACCGAGATTAAATAAATTTTCCACTTCGTTCTTCTTCGACTTCGAGTTTTTCTTCGTTCCTATTCCGCTGCCCGCGGGCGATTCGTATTTTTCCCCGATCTCGCGTCGTTTTCGACGTCGAACGCCGCCTCAAAATCGTCGGTATCATCAAGTGAAAAGAATAGGAATAGACACGTGACGGGACGACGAAATTTAACCGTTCTTTATCGACCTACGAAGCTATAAATTGATATTAAAAAGAAGGTGGAACGCGCCCGTGCTTTCCTTGAAGTAAAACCTCATCTGCGAAGCAATCGGATCTCATTATCGCCATATATGTAGTTAATAACAACCTCTGGATTATTATTAAATAAAAACCGTCGCCGCGGGCGTCTCTCTTTTCTCATACGAAGACCTTTCAATCATTGTTTTACACGCGAATAATGATTTTACCACCTGCGGCTTTGTTTAAATTGATATCCATTGAATTATTAAACTGGGTTCTGCTGCAATCTTCCTTCTTTTTCATTATTATTTATTGGATATTGTTCGCATTAATCGATTGACGATCTTGTCGGATGACTCGCGCTCTCGCCGATCTAAATGTTTAGACGTTAACGGTATCGGGGATCGTTAATGTGTCAAAAGTTGTTTCTTTTCCTTTAACCTTCCTATACTCACGTCAAAATGAAAGACGTATACCATACTATATAAGTCGGTCTCACAGACCGTATGCGTGAGTATAGGAAGGTTAAACGGATTAGAGTGACAAATGAAATCTTAGTTAGTGCGGTAACAATATAAAAACCATTGTCCTTAACTTTCTCGTTTTCTTCGCCAGCGATTGTACTAATAGCGAATGCGACAAATCATACATTGGACAGTCCAGATGCGACAAGAGCTTTATAGTTCTGAACTAATTTCTCCACAAGGTCCTTATAGTTGTCTAGTATAGTTGACTACTTTCTTGCATGATTCCCATTCTGATGCGCCTTGCTAATTTAGGGTAATTTTTACGTTATTGGCCTGCGGAAATCCTGTTTTTATAAAACCAAAAAATCGCCGTTTCTATCCATTCTCTTACCAAAATCTGTTATCAATGCGAGTTTAATGTGTAGAGGTGGCAGGTAGACTTTCTAGGAATCCATTGGGGGTAGGAGATGGGCCGACTAACAACATTTTCTTATACCCGGAAGGAGCTGTCATCTTAGTCGGTATTGTTTTTTTACGTAACGGTCTTGTATAAAAATGCTCTGAAGAAGATTGGCAGCCCAAAGCAGGATTTAGTTCTGCCCAACTATTCTGAAAAAGCTGTAACCATTGGGTGACCTACTGCTGCAACATTGATTTTTGGTCCTGTTCAACTACTCTGAAGATCATGAACCAATTACGTAGGACAAAATCTATTCTTCCGGATGGTCGAAATATGGAATATTTTCTCGATTTAATCAATCTCATTTTTACACTCATTGACTTACTTTTACCTTGTGTAATGTTATAAATAAATTTTGACACATGAGTTGTGCGTCTGAATTTATTTATAAAGTTATATGAGGTAAACGTAAGTCGGTGAGTGTAAAAGACAAACAAATGATTAAAGAAAATTCTGCAAATAAAACGTTTTGGGAACACTGACTTATTTATTGGAACACATGTTCGAAGTCATTTCCAACGATTTCCAACATTTATTCAGCGGAATGCTGTGGCCATGAAATGAAACATACGCCACCTATCGTAATATCGACTTAACCTTGCTAAAAAATATGACCCGAATTTTATTGGCGTATACATTTCTTCGCCTAAATAAATAATAAATAATTTAAATAATTTAATTAATTTCGTTTTATTTATTATGAATTTCTTTCAGTTGTAATTTGTTATAAGTTATGATTAGAGGCTGTATACTTTTCTCAAGAGTTTGTTAAAGAAAAACCCGCTCACATGTTTAAGGTGTTTTTCTGGTGTGTTACAATGTTTACAGTTTGTCAAAACTGACCCACGTTTCTTCAAAAAGAAAAAGAAAAACTTGAATTCAACAATGAAAAGAGCCACAACAAAGAATAAATTGCTACAACGCGGAGAAATGAATTTCAAGATTGATGTATTGCTCGTATTATATCGCCCCAGCATAGCCATAACAGCTGGAGCAGCCAATCATTGATGAATGTGTACGAATTTGAACTACTTTGCCACCCGGCAGATGTTTACGCATCGCATCAGACAGGCGTGCGACAAGTTCCGTTGGCTGTTCCAGCTGTTACGGATGCTGGGACGACACGACTATCTTACCCTACTCGCAAGGATTCCACTAAACTGTTTGTAATTTTGATGTTGTCTGAATTCAAAGGCGCGTTTAGTGTTTTCCTTCCAATAACAATTTTAATAAGAAAATGGCAGAGTTAACCAACATTTCGATTTAGTTAAATTTTGATTTGTATTAATCCCCATGTCTTTTTGCTATTTTCTATCTCTGCTATTCCACTCGTAAACAAACGGCAAAAGTCGGTATACCCTAGTTTAAGACGGACTACAATGTGTAACGGTTGATTGTTACAGTTCTTAATTTTAATATTTTTGGCCTCTCGTTTCCACTTTTGCCGTAGACAGCGCCCCGTCTTCGTAGGCTTTTGACACAATTCGCGCCTTCGGACGCACGTGTTATTCAGTCCGCTTGTAACGTTGAGGATATACACGGAAATTCGACGCTGGGAAGCGTATAGTAGCGTTAGACGTTTCGTTTCCCCAAGTTTTGCTGTTCAACGTTATCGTCCACGTCAATTGGAGGTAAGTCTTTTTCTTGTTTTTGTTAATTTCGAGGGCGTAATTTCTCTCTTCCACGTTGTTATAGGAAACTAGTTGGAACTAGTACAGGCTTGTATAACTAGTATATGCTGAGATAACTAGTATAAGCTGATATTAATTAGTATATCCGCGTATAACACCATCGTAGTAGCTAGAGGCTAGTTTCTCCGGACATCTTTTCATCAAGTGCGAGAAGACCCGCCATCTTGGACAATTTCCGTCCGTTACCGAATACCACGCCGTACGGACGTCGACAACGGGAAACTACATCACGCTAAGTCCAGCTTTTATTTGATTTTATCTATATTTTTGTATCGTTGAGTTTTTGAGAAAAATTCACTAGAATTTCGTGTTGTTAATTTTAAGTTGGAAAATTGGACATTTGTGTGCGATTATACAGGGGCGTCCTTACTTTTGTAAACATTCAATTATTTTAGTATTTTTAGTGGGGGGGAGGGGATTCAGATTTGTTCACGAGTAAAAAGGGTTTTCCGTTACGTTTGTTAAGTAGTACTATATTTAATTCTTTTCGTAGTTTAAGAGGGAAATTACAGGTACTTGTCACCTGAATATATGCTTGTTTTTAATTAATTTCAGCTAAGCTCTAAGCTGGCTGTAAATTCGCTGGAATTCCACCGGTTACCGAAAGCGTGTAAACCAAATAACGAACTAGCTTAATTGATATTTTTTCTTCTTTTTTTTGATATGCCTCAAGTGACAATAAAGTGATGTTAAACCCCAATCTCTCGCCTCAATTCATTTTATTTTTATTTCGTTCAAGTTTTCAAGTTCTTTTGCGACACGATAAAGATCCAGAATATAGACGGTTCGGATAACCTGGTACCACCTACTACGGAAGCTGGAGGGTCTCTCCGACTCCAGTCATTTAAAGGTGATCCAGTTTCACAATTGGCGAGTGGCGTCTTCTAACGAAATTCTCGAACTTGAACTTACGCCTTCTTCACTGGACTAGCACGGTCTGGATCTTCATCGTTATCACCAACGAGGTGGGTTATTCGCACGTCCGTTTATCATTTTCTTTATTATTTTCATTTTTTTAACAAAAGCTTTAAAAGCCAGTAACCAAGGGCAATGACTTTCAAATCTGCGCAAGGCTACCGGGTATGTCTTTCATATTGAACCATCCGTAATGGTCGTGGGGCAAAGGCTAACCCGCAACAATGGAGAATGCAAATTGCGAGAAGCTAGTGCTCGATGGAAGATTTGCGACGATGCATTCAAAATCAGCATCCATAAGAAACTAAGCGTCCCATTAACGTACGAAGCAATGCACGTATGTACGTAACAATACGAATATTCTAAGTAAAGATGTCGGCCCTATCCGTCACGCTAGAACTTTTCGATCTATTATAGGGAGAGGAAGTTTGCTTTTCGCAGATATTTCCTAATAAGGCGGTCTCTATCGTATTGAGTTACCTCTTCGTTACCAACCGGGCATCTATCAGACAAAACAAAAATTTCCTCTCTAGTCAGCCCAGTCCTCTCTAGTCCTCTAGTCACCTCAGCCAGTCCATACCTAGTTGGTTTTCTTACAGTTATGTCAAGCCAATGCATTACAATGAAATATTCATTCATCTGTTAAATTCCTTGAAGGAACAACGTTATTCCGTGTGCCATTTGTGTCAACAACAGCGTGAGTTACGTACGGGAGAAAGAAACGGTCAACTTTCATGCATTCAACCTTCAAGTTTGTATATTAAGGAGAGGATAAGACCGCAGCGAGCAGGATCGATTAAAAAACGGCAAAATCGCCGACCGCAAAAGGAAAAAAACGTAATTAATAATCTTTGTAGAAAGTACCACCGACCATCCTTCGACGTTAATTACGGTTGTGTCACGAGCTCTTCGTGTGCTTTTCCGACTCGGAGAGTCGCGAATCTGCGAAACGTACCGGAAACCATTGACAATTATCCGACATATTTCTACTTGTTTACGCCGTCGTGGCGACCGGTCATTAATAATATAACCGACCTCACCGGCGAATTTATGCAACGAAATCGTTCGTTTCTTGCCGAGATTTCACTTCGAATAGCGACGGATAAAGCAATCTATGCAGAAGGCGCGCGTAATTAGAAATTACACGGCGCGTCCGGTAGAAGCCCCTTTCGTATAGGAAGTGGCACATTAGTCGACGACAAAAACCTCTCCGCGATCTTGGGGAATTCGTCATAAACTATAGGAGTCGTCGAGGGCTCCGAACCAACCAAGACGAAGCATCTGTGTGCAAGTCTCGTTGCTTACCTACAGCGCCGTGTACTTACGCAACATCATCTGGTCGCGTTGCATACCGGAATTTTATAATTGGACCGTTTTATATGTCCGGCAAACGCTGTTATAAATTAGATCGCACACCTGGACTTCTTTGGTCGCAAATCGCGCAAAATTATTACGGACGCGAGCTGATTGCGTTAGTTAGTTGAGTTCTTGTCGCGATTGTTGGTTCGCATCCTGTATCTCAGGAGCGGTGTGTGGTACGTTTTTTTGTTATACGTATAAAATGCCAATTTTCGTTTTATCGAGGAATCTTTATTCCGAGGGAGCTGTCTATAATAATCGAATTTATTTTCTCTTGACCTGGATTCGAATACTACACGCCACGCATGTGAGGTTCGTTGGACTAAACGTGACGATTTTTACCACCGGGTTAACTAGTTGCTCAAGTCATAGTTCTAATTACAATGTCCAATGACGAAATTTCTTCTTAGACGAAAGAATCGAATCCTGAATGAATTGATTGTGCTGAACACGAATATCAGCTTGGAAGAACTTGATTCGCTTTCGTCACAAGGAGATATTGACGTTCTTGTCCGTCGTATCACAGCATACACAGAAACAGCAAAGTTAGAAAATCTTTTGGTCAATTTTGTATGCGCATGGCCGGGAACCATGTTTTAAATACGACGAAAGTGATATATTTGGCTAGCTTCATTAATGTTATTATTCTGGGATGGTGTGTGGATATTAAGATTAAAATACACGGTTATTGTTGCGTATCACTGATTTACCTTTTTAGCAAATACTATTCCTTTAAGATATCCAAAACTCTAATATTTTTCAATGAATACGAACACGTGTGCATCTTTCGTATTTTCAAAATGGCGTCAGCTAACTTCTGACCACATGAACATCAAAGCTGCCGACACGCCTTGCGCCTATCTATTCTCTGGTTGTATGGTCGCTGTCGCGTAATGTGAAGCGATAAGGGCCGGTCTCTTCACCTTCTTGTAAACTCCTTTATAAATTAAACTGGCTTGTAAGTCAAAAATCTGCCTTTTCACTTATTTTTAAGTTATATCTCCCTCGTAAATGAGTTTATCTGGCTTGTAACTTATAGGCGTCGAAAAGTACTGTATAATTTTAAAAGTAACTGGTAACGTACACTACTATACGTCGAGGTTATATTTACAAAATATCAATATGATTGGCGATGAATAGGAAACATTATTAGAAAATGAATTAATAAATTTGTGTAATGCTGTAAATCCAGTTAGGAAAGTATACACTAAACTACCTCAAACAGATTTTATGAAGAAATGGGATAATCAAGAATTTATACGTCGATTTCGTATATCAAAACAGTCAGCTCTTGATATTTTAGAACAAATCCGTGATCACTTGACTCACCGCAGCTGTAGGTATTTATAATGGGTACATGTAGATAAGCTTTTTGTGTTTTAGGAATAATCCTGTTCTACCACTGCAACAATTGCTTCTGATCCTTAGATTCCTAGCAACGGGTAGCTTTTACATCACTATAGCAGATGATGGTGGTATACATAAGTCAACTTTAGGCAAAATTATTAAGAATGTTATATATGCCATAGCAGGATTACAGCGACATTATGTACATTATCCAAATACACCCGAAGGAAAAGAAAAATCTGTCATTGCATTCTATAGAATTGCTCCTTTTCCACAAGTAATTGGGGCAATTGATTGGACACATGTTAAAATACAATCACCAGGTAGGAAAACAACAAAGGCTTTAACTATATCAAATGTTATCATATTACAGGTGGAGATATTGCTGAAAATTTCAGGAATCGAGAAGGATATTTTTCTCTTAATGTGCAGGTGGTGTCTGATACACAGAACTATATTTTGGATATCGTCACTCATTGGGCAGGTGCTGCACATGACAGCTACATTTTTAATAACTCTTTAATCAAAATGAATTTCAAAGTAGGGGAGATGGGTAATGTTTTCTTACTGGGTGATAGTGGTTATCCATTAGGAAAATATCTCTTAACACCATTAGCTAACCCAAACATACCTGCAGAACAGTTGTATAATGAAACCCACATAAGAACCAGAAACGTTATTGAACGTACATTTGGCATATGGAGGAGAAGATTTTCGATATTATCTGTGGGTATAAGAACACGGCTTCCTTTAACCCAAGCAATTGTTGTAGCTATTGCAATTTTGCATAATGTTGCATGTAAAAATAGAGATGAGTTGCCAAATATGGATGTAGCTGTAGCTATTAACACAGTTGTACCCGCTAATTTAGTACAAGATGATACTGCAGGAACTACTGTAAGGGCAGCATTAATTCAGGAATTGTTGCGATATATTTACTTTAATTTTTAACAAAATGATATGCATCGTATTCTATACTTCCTTTTTTAATAAATCCTAGCATCAACTTTCTTTGTAAATAATTATATATATAGGTCATATTTATTTATTACATATATATTTATGTAAATAATTATATAAATACGTAAAAAACATGAATAGAACATAATAACATAAAACAGAAAAATATATCCTCTCTAATATTAACCAATACATATGAATTAAACTTGGATAAACTTTTTCAATTGTTCATTTAAAAGCTTTCTTTTAAGTTTTTAATTTTCAATTTTCAGTTGTAATAATTCCAACTTTAACTGCGGTTCTCGTTGTAGAAACACTCTTTCAGTCTCAGTATCTTCCTCTTTATATTTAAGTTCCTTCTTTGCAGCTTCATTTTGGAACTGCAGTACTTCTCTTCGAGAAGATACCATTTCATCTAATTTTTATTTAGATTTTCATTATCACTTTTTTCCTTTTGGGGTATTTGAAACTTTCTTTTTGAGTGTCCTTAGTAGCCTTGGGTTCCGGGTACTCCATGTGTGAGTTTGTATATTTTCCTAAAATTGCAAATAACTAAAGATTGCACTTGTATTTGTTAAGTATATACCTCTTCCTCCAAAGATTCAGGAAGCTGCGAAAGTGTTCCTGTAAGTTCCTCTATCATAACAACAGGTATATATTACTTTCTGCATCTCTTAATACAATACTGGTCTGTTGTGGGTTCTCGATCGTAGCATTTCCATCGTTTGAAATTTGAACGGCAAAAATGTTAACTCGTATAACTACGTACACATATACTATAACAGCTTTACCTGTATTACTTTCTATTGTATCATTCAAACTTACTATGTGTGTGTTGCTAATAGTCCCACCTAGAAATAAATAGTCTACATATTGTACGAGTGTATATATATGTGCAATAACTCTTACTATCCGAGTCAAAAGTACTTGGAAGCCCTTCTACATTTAATGTGATATCACTTGTTAACTTTTGCTCAATATCAGTCAATTCCTCCAATTTCGCTTTACCACCTCCGGTTTTAAAAATTTCCATCTCGTTTTTGGTTAGTTTTGATTTCAAAGTATGTTTATAAGATTCATACTTTGTTTTTAAAAGTGCAGAACTTCTTCCTATTCCAGATAGGCTTCAAATTCAGTCGCGATTTGCTGCCGTGTGTTTTCTTTTTCAGTCCATGAAATAGCGTCTGTCTTTTTATTCTCCACAATTTTAATATATTTTATTACAAGGCCGATTAAAAATCGTACCTCTTACTCCGTGAAATTTTTGGATTTTTTTCGTTTCACTCTTTCAGTTTCCATTCTAACAGAAGATAAAAATAAGCTAAATCTTAATAAGGTTTACTTACGAAATTATTACTGTACATCCAAGTTTTTAGGTTAAAACTATTGTTTTCCCTCTATCCTTGTCAGGTTTACAGTTACGCTTTTACTATTTCTCTTTATTTAGTGTAGCCAACCAACCATCAAATGGTTGATGTGACTTGTAACTACAAGTTGGATCAATTCACTTGAAAGGACGCATTTTTACAAGCCAGATAAATCTGCCTTTTAAATTTATGTCTCTTTTACTTAAAATCTAGTTTACAAGAAGGTGAAAAGACCGGCCCTAATGACATTTTGCGTCGTATCGCATGTGCAGACATTATTAATAAACTGGGCAAATATGCGGTATGACACGTCATCTGTCCTTTTCACAATGTAATATTAGATTACAAAGGACAAAGTACGAATGACTCATCATACCGCATATTTGCCTAGTTTAGTTATAAATAACAATTGGTTTTATTTTGCGAATTTATTCTGGAACACATTGTTTCAATACCCCTAAATTACCTCGTTTCGTTTCGTAAGCTTTTGATTTTAAGTAACCCCATAGAAAGAAGTTTAGCGATGTTAGAGGTCATTCTATCGACCCTCATCTGCCGATTCATCTTTCTGGAAGAATACTGTGCAGAAAATTACGAACAGGAAGCGTATAATGTGGCGGTACGCCATCGTGTTGATACCGAAGAGTGTCATCACTCTTCGGAGTGTCCTCGTTTGGGTAAAGTACGGTCAGTGCTAGAACTAGATCATTTTGGTGAAACTCCAAATATCTTTCTCCGTTGAGATTTCCCTCAAAGAGAAAATGGCCTAGAATTCTATTATGTACCATTCGTGCCGTTTTGGCTTGGCGGATCGTCGCTCCCGGTACGATTCGTCCAACAATTCCGGGGTCTTGTACTTATCTATCACGTTAGTTCGTGGAACAAAAAGAAATACTAAAATAGATTAAAACAGAATTTTCTTTGAAAGTAACCGCAGTAATACTCACATACGGATTTGAAGTATGGACAACGACAAAGAATCAAAAACAAAGACCACAAAGCATTGAAATGGGATTCCTCAGATGGATAGATTGAAAAACAAGTCAGTCAACACAATCATTTCATTAAAAGATGACAATTTTCATCCCCGGAAGCATAGATTTTTTAAAATGTTGTTGCCCAGCGTTATTAGTAAATATTTTCTCATGTTCTAACGTCGATTTACTGAGAATGACAGTTAAAGTATCATTGGCTAAGGCCGCTGTTCATCGCTAAGCATCCGTATGGTGGTGTTTTCCTGGTCTTATTTCGTAGGCTGTTAATATTAAGGGTGTTCGATACTTATTTTCAAGATCGGTTGAACTTAAATGTTTTTTATTGGTACCAAAATCATTTTGAAAATTGTATATCTGACCTTTAAAAGTAGCGTGTGCAACGATAAAAGATTATTAATAATAATTAAAAGCTTCTACAGCTTAAACTCTTTTTTCAATCATAAGTGAAGAACCAGTAAGTTTACGGGCTCGAAATTTTGCTTACCGCATATTCGTTACAATAGCTACGTCTTATCGGCGAGCTTTTTGTAAATTCGGTTGTTATCGCTGCTTTCTTGAAGTCCAAAAATGACGGTAAGCCCGTGGTAATTTTTCTATTCCTTAATCGAGGTTAAATTCAACAACAAACAAGAAATTTGCAAAAAGCTCGTCAATAAGACACACCTATTGTAACGAATACACGGTATGCAAAATTTCGAGCCCGTGAACTCACCGGTTCTTCACTTATGATTGAAAAAATCAAAGCTGTAGAAAACTAATATTTTATTGTTACACACAATACTTATAAAGGTCAGATATACAATTTTCAAAATAGTTTTGGTACCAATGAAAAAACTTTAAGTTTAACCGATTTTGAAAAAAAGTACCGAGCACCCGTAAGTAACCCCATACAAAAAGGTCTAGGAGTGCTAGGGCTCAGGAAATCTTGCTGGCCACTCTATGACCCCTGGTCTGCCGATTCATCTTTCTGGAGAAATAGGAAGCGTGTAATGTGGCGGTGCGCCATCGTGTTGATACCAAAGAGTATCGCTTGGGATATCAAGATTTGGTTTATGTAAAGTACGACCTATGCTGGAATTAGATAATTTTGTTGAAACTCCAAATAGGTGTGTTTGGAACAGAAACATAGACTCTAAACCAGAAAGAGAGGATACAACAACAGAAAGTCCCGTTAAATCGGACATCGCCGATTCCGAAAATGACATCATCGGATAATATCCGATACTTTTGCACCTTACCGTGCCCTCTCTTACCTAACGAAAAATGAGACGAGCGAGATCACGATATCAGACGAAGACACGCCGGCCCCGGTTCGATTCATATATTTTACATGGTACATACAACATATAACTACCACGAGCGATCAGACAGAGACGACATACGTACGTATGCAGGCCGTGGTTCTTTCCTCGCGCGCCGTGAAGGAAATGAATATTAATCTTCGACGTATACGCGAGCCGCCGCATAATATCGCCGAACGGCACGACAAGCGTATTCTAGGGCGTTGGTAACGGGACCCAAGGCCCCAGAGCCACGCCGTGCCCGCGGGGCACCACTTTCATCTCGCGTCGACGAAGGCCGTCCGTCCGCCGTACCGCAGCGACCGTCAGAGACGGCGACTCGGACGAATCGAACGAGCTTGGGATTCGTACTGCATGCGCACCTTCGGGGGCGATCGAGCGAGAAAGCCGGGCGCGATTGTTACGTTGGAATTCGAAACGGAATAAATAGGAGAAAAAAATTGGAAATTTTTTGTACGATCGTTCTTAGATTAAGCATGCTAAAGAAATCAATTTTCTGTGGAGATTGCAGAATAGTAGTAGCACGAATAAGTCACATACACTAAGCCCCATCCAATGCACTTATATACGTGAAATTTTGAGTGTTGGCTATATCAGCGTGGCCTAAATAGCGACCCGCGGCCCGGTTAAAGCACGCGAAATCGTATTTACCGGGTTTCGGCCCATTGGCACGTCACTAACAAAGAGACATCGCGATATGATACCATTCGATTTTAACTCAACCTGTTGTAGTGATCGGTAATCACTTCGAGTGTTTTTGGGTAAACGGACACGACGCACTGCTCAAGCATTTTTGAGAAAATCACGACACCAACTCATCCCAGCCTTTCACCTGTCTTTATTTCAACGTGTTCGTCCGGATATATCTCCGTCGTATCGCTAAATTTGGAAGCCCCTTTCAATATCAGGTGACGACACATTTGTGAGATTGTGTTCCAATTGCTGTTCGGGTCTCCGCTTCGCTGGCGGTATTTAAACAGTACATTGCATCGTTAGGATTATTAGACTTATCAGTGAACGTTTTGGGTCCTGTATTATTTATATTGGATGACTTGTTACACTCGCTTAAGGACACTGCTGTCTGTCTTTGTTTATTTTTCCTCAAGTCGTTTTTATCCCATTCCTTTCAACACACAAAACTGATCATATTTTCCATATTACTTCGTTTGTATTATCTTCATTCCGTATAGCTATTGCGCACGTGCACGTGCAGGGATTATTCGACCACTCCCTATGCGTTATAATACGTGGCTTCTGAGGTTGGATTTTTGTTCGAGTATCGGTGTCAGATGGACTGAATGTGATTTCGATGTGCTTCCGATGTAGTTAGTTAGTCTTGGATCGCGTTTTCGACGAAGTTCCAACCTATATTCGTTTAGATGTCCTCTCAGACACAGTGCCTGTTGACACCTCTTTCCCTTTTAGTCCTCCTATCAGATGATGTTTATGTTTTATAAATAGGCGAATAGCACTTTGCACCATCGAATACCGCTTGTGCCTACCGGTGTTTCTTCTGACCTTAATTCTATCGGATGCCGTACCTGCGCCAATAACTCCTTGGATCGAATGACATTTAGCACCGGGGTCTCTCAGTTGGATATCGTATTCGTGTAGGGTAAACTCCGGTGTGTCGGCCATTATTTTTAAAAATAATTATTGGCAATCAAGTCCGGAGATATTTGAGTTTTACCATATAGTTTTCAATGAAATTAACAAATAATTCATTTCCACAACAAAATATTGAACGGTGGCGTACAATTGTCTGTTCCTATTCAGGCGATAGCGTTAGCCGACGTATATTGAGTGAAATGACCAAAATGATCAAACAAAGAAGAACGAAACAATATCAAACTAAAGCAGATACTTAATAAAATAGAAGAAGTAGGGCAGGTTGGCCTTGCCGTCTTCTCATTTTCTTTCCAGTTTCTATTTCGTTTCTAGTATCTAGCGCAACTAGGTTATAGGTACTCCCCCATTCGCTGATTTTGTCGTCCCGTCATTTCGCTTTGTTTTTCTCATTCGCTTTTAGTATCGGACCCACCACCTCTCCCAGGTGCCAATTCCTTCACGGCAGCCTGGTTTTGTCGTTTTCCCTTTTCGCTTCCACTTCCCTTCACGCCTTTAGCATCTGACACATCTCCTGGTAGATGTTATTCCAGAATTTTTCCCATCAAAGTGAAGCATCCATGATGCCCTGGGTTATCTCGGCGCTACCAGTTTCATTCTCTAGGCTTCATTTCATCTTGGGCGACTAAATAGCTTGCGCTCCGAGTCATTCTCTCCTTTGCTCGAGCGTGTTCATGTAGATACTTCTTAAAGCCTTCTGTGTCCAAAGGTACTAGGTACGTTCCAACGCAGCACAAAATCAGTTTGTGGATCGTAGGGTACATGCGCAAAGCGAACTTAGCGCTTAAAATTTGCTTTGCGCATGCACACGATGATCCACAAACTGGTTGTGTGATGTGTTGGAACGAACCTAATGTGTTTCTCAATACAGGCTGCTTAACCATCTTCTAATATCCGGTATTAGTTCCCTAATGTCTTGCGCTCCGCTTTTCCTCACATCTTTGCAAGGGATTAGGTCTGGCGGTCCATATTGGTGCTGCTTGGTTCATTTCCGTCCTTTCCTTGAGGAAAAGCTCAATTGATGGTATGCCTACGATTACGCCCGCTTCTCTCAACGACACAATTTCATAGGCGGAACACGTCGTTATCGTCATCGGCTGCTGAACTTTTTCTGAGCTTTACCATATATTTTTATTCTTCGCCGGGGTGTACCACGACGGCGCACTAGAAAAATAATCACAAGTTGTTGACGATAATGAGGTACTCTTTTCTTGTGGTCTGGGATCTCCGATATTTGACATAAAAGTGATCACCGCTGTTTTAGCCGTTCCTCATTGTCTGAAATATCATACTCACATGCTCTGCGAAGGTTCATTTTGAGTATAACCAAACACTTTCACTTTCCATTTACATCGAACTGTGCTGGTAATATCATCCTTTCGGTTGTAAGAGATGTTGTTCCCCCATTTTTCTTTGGCCCTAGTTGCAGTTGTCCGCTTTTCAGCCAGCACCTCTTGCAGTGCGGCGTTTGTCACTGTCATCGACTCGCTTTCGATTTTCTGATCACCAACATCATTATGTCAATCCCCATTCCCATCAGTGTTATTTCTGCGAGTTGCTGCATCGGTAACTGGTCGTCGTACAATATTGGACCTATAATTCATCCTTGCGATACAGCGTTGGTGGTTCCCTCACTCTCTAGGATGGTCTTCGTTTCTGACAGATATGGCAATATTATAGTAACTAAATGCCTTTCTATCTCCGTTTCATCCCTTGCCTTCATTATTTGTTGTCGCTACGCGCTATTGGGGGCGTTTCTAATACCGAAGGTGATAATCGCGGTCTGCCTGCGATACGGTACCTTCTTGGTAACTCTAAAAACTTGCGCTACGGCATCTACTCTATCGACTGTTCCAGCAACCAAATCCATGGCTCAAATAGGCGCCAATCTGCTATGATCGCATAGATTCCCTTTACATCCAAGAAGGGAGAATGGTCTGTAGAATACGGGGTTCTTAGATGAATTGTCTCTCATCCGCAACAACTCATATCGCCTCCTTCCCATTCTAAAGGGAAACTTCTTATCGCCGCTAGCTAACTGTAAAGTTTGGAACGATACCTTCCAATTTACATAACCTCAACGTTTTACGACACGATTGGAAACGCAATTACTTTTCGGTCGATGTAAAAATAATTCGCTTCCTCTTCGCGAAGCAACGCTTTCAAACCGAACCAATTCTGACCACGCTGCTACGCACAATAAATGTATGTGCGTCGTAAATTTCTATTTATTACCGTTTTACGAACGACGTTAAAAGACCTAAGTGGCTGGCGGAAGCTTCAAATTCAATTAACACATGCAAAGATTATGATATCGTGTTAAATCGCGCGGTGCAAATATAATTGAAATAATAATATCCGAGCGGGAGGTGACCGAATCGGCTTTCGTTCGAACGTAACGCGGTGAAAAAAAAACGGCCAGCGAACCGTTCGAAAACTCAGCGGAATGCGCGCCTCGCAGCATGCCACGCGATGTGGTATTACTGGGTAAGTTTTCGACAACATAATTACAAGTCGATTGGTTTTTAGTTACGTTGAGATGTTGCATGTACCCGACTGGCCAAGCGTTTTTCAGGAATAAAGTTTGTAAGTTTTCGATTCGACGAAAAATATATAGATAACTAAAGCGGACAAATATGCGGTATGATGAGTCATCTGTTCAGAATATAAAGGACAGATGACTCATCATACCGCATATTTGCCCAGTTTATAGATGACACTGTTTCTCTTCAACGATCGTTTAAATTATCTAATGTTGAATGCTGAATCAACGAGTAGATTTGCTCACAAGCGCCAAAGAGCAGTGGCGGAGGTTCGATACGACTTTCAGTATAACGAAGCGAGTCTCAATGAGATCTGTTGTGTGTAGGTACACGTACGTTGCCGTAAATATTATTTCGCAGGTTTCTAAGTTTGTTTTAAGAATATTGCATACGTCACGAAAACGACCAATGTTTTATTTTATGTGTAAACTCTTATGCCCCCGCCGCTGTCTATTGGCGCAAATTGAGTAACTCTACCAATGAGCGCCTTATTAATTACGTACAGCAACCGCACATTTCAACCTCATCGATATACTGGACAGGTATGCGGTATGATGAGTCATCGGTCCTTTGTCCTCTCTAATATAAGATTACATTGTGAAACGGACAGATGACTCATCATACCGCATATTTGTCCAGTTTATTCATCGATATTCGCCCGTACGAAGTAGTTGGTCCGTGATCTCTCATGGAACTTCCTTCTCGAGCTAGATTTGACGTTTTGGTAGCCTTGAACCTCTTCGTCGTCGCTTCTGTGTAGGGATAACGCTTATGTTTCTGTTTTACTGGTGTTGTAGTAGGCAAACTCTATTTATTTGCCGTCTTTAAGAGATCTGATTTCGCCGATAGCCTTCGTAAGGCGGACGACCAGTTCCGTCAAGATCTCGATAAGTTTCGCCAAGTTCTCGAGAAATTTCATCAAGTTCTCTAGGAGTTTCGACAAGGTCTTGAGGAGTTTCGTCAAGCTAGCTGCTACTTTTTCGGCGACTTTTGGTGGTACCTCCATTGAGATTTTCTCTTTTTTGAGCCCCTCTTTTGGGACAGCAATAAATAAAGATAAATAACTACTATAAATGATTAGGGTCCTTAACCGGAAGGGACACAGAACCATTGGCTATGCGGATGACATCTGTGTAATAATTAGAGGTAACCATATAGGGACGATTGCCGAACGGATGCAAAATGCCCTGAACACAACATGGGAATGGTGCAGGCTGGAGGGGTTATCAATTAACCCAGAGAAGACAACCATCGTACCATTCACTAGGAAAAGAGAGATAGATATCCCCACCTTAAAAGTAAACGGCATCGAGGTCGTCCCCAGTGATAAGGTGAAATATCTGGGAATTATCCTGGATAAAAACTTACCTGGGAACTGAACCTCGAGTCAGTAATAAATAAGGCCACAAAAAACCTTTGGACTGCTAAACAACTACTAGGTAGATCCTGGGGTCTGACCCCGAAAATGATCTACTGGATATATACCCAAATGGTTAAACCCACAATACTGTACGGTGCTCTGGTATGGTGGGGTAAAACCAAACAGAAAACAGCCATATCGAGGCTACGCAGGGTGCAGAGACTTGCGTGCCTATGCATCACAGGGGCTATGAAATCAACCCCAACGACGGGCATGAAGTTCTTCTGAACCTGACACCGTTAAATGTGGCCGTGCAAGAGGAGGCAGCTACGCAAGCAATCTCCATCTATAGAAAAGAAAAACTTAAGGCAGGGAACCTTACCGGTCATCTCACTATCCTGAAGGAAATCGAAGACATACTTTGTATGTCTCTAGCAAGCGACCACATAGATCCCATGCTTTGCTTCGATAGGAAGTACGGGGTCGTTTTCCCGACAAGGGATGAGTGGTGCGCAAACCCGAGATGATTACGGGATGGATCGCAAAAAGTGGTACACAGATAGGTCCAAAACGCTCCACGGAGTGGGGCAGGAATAGTGGGGCCTAGAACACACAGATCAATAACTTTGAGCAAGGACACCTCAATCTTCCAAGCGGAACTATACGCAATCTTGGAAACTGTAGGAATCCTATCCGAAAGGCAACACAGGGGAATACGAATTAAAATATTTTCGGATAGTCAATCAGTCCTTAAGGCCCTGAGCAGTTGTACAATCACGTCCAAATTATTATTGGAATGCCGCAACATGCTTAATGGCCTGGCCACTCAGAACCAGATCACCCTGGTCTGGGTGCCAGGACATGAGGGACACGGAGGAAATGAGATGGCAGACATCTGCGCAAAAAAGGGGCTGAGAGAAGCTTTACTGGACCTAGCCCACCTTTTCGGTTTAACAAAGGTCTCCTTAAAGATGAGATAAAGAAATGGACAGCGTCCATTACAATGAAACACTGGAATGAGACCAGCGGGCTGGAACATTCCAAAAAATTTCTGAGCTTCGACGCTAGGAGGGCGGACCTCGCCCTAAAACTGGACAGGGGAAGCTTAAAAACACTGACAGGGGCACTCACAGACCACTATACCTGTAACAAGCACCTTCACAAAATGGGGTTATCCAACACGGACACTTGCAGATTCTGCGGTGAAGAAGAGGAGTCAATGGAACACTTGATCACTAACTGTGGGGCACTAGGCCACACACTTTTCGAATAAAACAGAAACCTTATTTATCACAGTTCTTATGTAGCTTTTTATTCTGCGTCCGATAACAATAAAATATACAGGGTGTTGTATTTAAAAACAAAAAGTTAAGGTTATTTCCGGCTAAACCGGAAGCCGAAAAAGGAAGACATTACAATGATTAAATGCATTAATATGTGTTATATAAGCACACCGATTATTAAAAAAAATTGCTACATAAACAACGGAGATAATCGGCCGTTCCGAAACTTTTTACTTAGCCTGTATATACATCGAATTGTAAATAGGAGATACATTATACCTGTTGCCGTGGATTTCCACGGATATTTGTTGTTGTTGTTGTTGTTGTTGTTGTGGTGAATTACGAAATAAGTTAGGACAGCCTACATGTACACAAAACCATCTGCATACAGCATCCCTTTAGTATTGATTAGAGTGGAGAGTTGGGGATGCTGTCGTAACTTATTTCGTAATTGTACGCTGTTACAACTGTTTGCTAAGGGTAATAACAAATGTCAAATTGTACGAAACTAGTGCTGATACATCTCAATAACGCCACTGAGCCGTCGTTTTGTAAAACCATAATAGGCGCCCCTCGTATCTGAATCGTAATTCTCGGCACGGATTAGCTCGATTTATAACTGCGATACATCCGAAATGTCTCGATAAATCATGAACAAAATACGACCCCGTTAATGCTTATATAATTTAATTTTTAACGATATTATATTACGTAGATTAACATATCTGCGTTTCGAAAATACATGCACACTTACACACATACACACACACACCCGTACCCCGGGCTATAATATTGTGTATGTGCTAGCGTAGCGCGTGCCCGGGCACTTAAAATACGAATCTCTTTCTAGTCGCGGACGCAGAAATAGCCTTGGAATCGCTGGAAAAACGTTTCAAAATGATAGATGGCCGCACCGCCGCTTCGGGATCGCGCTTATTACAATAACGATAGGTCGTTCGTTTTACTCGCTTGATGGTTTAATCGCAGGCGTGACAGGTTATAGATTTTAAACGACGAAATCGAAAGTGCACCGCCTTGGAACGATGACATGTATCGATCGGAAAAGAGAACTGAATAAGTACGTACTAACTACGTCGTCTTAAGTTTCCGATTGTTACACTTATCAAATAGTTCTAGGTTTAAATGTAGAAATAAAATGATTATTATTTATTTAAATAGAAATCTAAACAAAAGAGCGTCGCTTTGAGACCGCCATCGTATTAGATCCCTGTAAGCACGGTGGATCCGTTTGCCGTAGTAAACGTCGCATTCCAACATCTATTCGACCTTCCTTAACATATTGACCTAATTTTATCGGCGTTTATTTTCGAGGGTCGAGTGATCGAGTCACAGGAACGAAGGCGAATAGCGAATACAATCGCCGAACGGCGACGAACATACTCGTTTGTTTTACTCTGCGCGCTTGTGAAACTAATTTCCTACCGCAACTGTTTTTACAACTCCTTTTCGGAATATTTTCTCTCGCAGATTTCATGTTATTTGTTATAACCTCTTTTATGTTATATTTAAATGCATAATGTACTGAGAATTTAGATAATGTACTAAACAAGATTGCACCGGCTTAGCTCTTAATTAACGATATCATAAAAAGCATAATTCATGCTTTTACAAATACATACAAATTGTATTTACAAGATTTTATTTGAAATATTTTACATAAATTGAAATTAGTTACTTAATGTGTGTGTGTATAATTTCTTCTGTTCCATGAATTTCTTGTTGTGGATCCCCTCTTAAATTCTTTCATCGGTGAGAGGTGAAGCTCTGTTTATTTAACGGGTACTTCTTTTAAAACCTTGGGTTTTAAATATAGCTAAAATTTCTATTTCAACTTAATTTTAACGACGATTTTGCGTGTTGTTGCTTTTCGGTCGTCAATCAAACATTCGTTCATCTCTTTCCGAAACCAGGGCGCTTTCCTCATCCAAACGTTGCTACATTTTCTCTATTGTCTAGGTAACCAGATGCTTACAATTTCCCATAGATGGCGCAATTCATCGCAGGCGTAACGTTATCACAGAGGTCTAGATTTTTGATACCCCCGGTGTCCTTGATTTCTTATATCCGGTGGTAATTAGGACTTCTTGTGACGTGAAAGTGTTGAATGTATGTGTTTCAACGGTTACGTTGCTTTCTATCTTTTAATCGATGCTTTTTATAATGATTGATATTTTTATTCTCTAGTTACATTTTTGTCTCCTTTTAGACGTCCCTGGCTGGACTTAAGAAAAGAAGCCATCACCCCTAGGGTAACTAAGTCTTTCAAAGGTGGCGTGCGTGATATTTGAAAAGTATAAATAGAACAAGATGGGACGTCCATGACTCTCAACCCAACATTTACTGTGAATTTTGATATATATTTAATTGGAATTAATGATAGATTATCTAGCAAATAAAAGTATCATTAATATTGCAATAAGCTGTGAAGAGACCAGGATCTTTCGGAAAAGAAAGCGTAAAATTCAGTTGAAAGATAATATGGGGTAGGTCTCATAAATCACCGATTCTACTAAAACTTTAACCTACAATGACCTCTGTGCTCTCCCGCCCTTCGACGCCCTTGAGCCTGCTATACATATTATTCGAGTTTTACGTTTATATTTGTTTGTCTAAACAGCAAAGATTGGGAGTTATTTACCGCGAAAGAATGAACTCTCGCCTTCGATGCGGGTATCGTAATATTATCGCCAGTGCGTTTATATTTTCTACGTGTGAACGACATCCTACTTAACCTTCCTATACTCACGTCAAAATGAAGGACGTATACTATACTATATAAATCGGTCTCACAGACCGTATGCGTGAGCATAGGAAGGTTAAGAATAGGAGTACCTAAAATTCTTCGTATGAAACTCTAATAGTTTGAAAATTAATTACTACTTCCATGTGATAGTAAGAAATTTGTTCTCCTACATAAAATTTCGTTTTGTTTTGTATGAGCTTTCTTCTGCTTTAATTTGATACAAAAGTTATTTGAAAAGCGCGGCACATCTAAAAAGAGGACCTCAATATCTACCGTGACGAAAGAAACAAAAAATAAATCCGCAAGAGACGTAAACAAGAAATCAATGAGTTACCATCTGCGAATTAGTAAGACTTCACATAACCGATTTCTTATCAAATGTCCTTGAATTACCTTGACAGACGCGAAGTGTGAAATCAACAGAGGAATCGTCAGAAGGAAAAAAGGAAAGTAGTCATTCAGAAGTCAACGGGAAATTACGTATACGAGGCCTCCAAACTAAAATTAGAAACTGGACGTATGCAGGACTTCTTGTCTTTAAGTGAAGCTCTTGCAAAGCCGTACTGACGAGCGGTATAACCGCGAAACGTACGTCTACGGATGGCAAGAGAAGATCAAAATTTTGTAATTTTAAGTGAAGCTAGCGATTAGCCGCAGCTAAAAACGTTGGTCGTTGGGTCGATTCATGCATAACAATCGATATAATCCATAACGTCACCCGTCCTACAAAGCCATCTACAGTCATCAAATTGACGATGACTACGTTAAGAATGCAGTGTGAGGATAGATGGACTTATAAAATCCTTCAATTTGATTGGCTAACAGCGACGCCCAAATTACAGAACGCAACATATCTGATATGGCACTTAATAGTTGTCAATTTGTCTAACATAACCTTACTTATTCGAGGAGTTTGTTCTATTTCGATCATGCCTCGGTTCGGGGCGCCACCTACTAACCGCTTTAGGGACAATTAACTTTTATGGATAGGGTATGTTTGTGTATGTGGTGGGAAGCGGTAGATGGAGCTATAAAATTATGGCGTTTGATACCTATCACTTTATCTAACATAACCTTACCTATCCGAGAAGTTTGTATATTTTGATTGTGCCTCGATTCAGAGCGCCGGCCACTGTATTCTTAAGGTGAACACAGTACAGGTAGTTTGAAATGGAGACAAGGGAAACTTAAACCTGTGTGTTTTTAATGTATAGCGAAAATCAGCAATCATACGGATTACGTCATTCTAATAGTGATAATGAAGTTTTATGCTTCGGTTCGGGACGCCATCTACTAACCACTTTCGGGATAATGAACTTTTATGGATAGGGTCATTCGAAAATACGTTCGGCGTGCTCATATTATCCATTGCGCGTCATCATACTGTTGGAGATATAGGACAATATTAGGACGTGTATTGTATGCTGCGAGCCAGATAAATATTTGACCCGGTGCCCGGTATAAAGCGATAGACTGTTATTCATCGTCCAACTTAAATATCCAATGCGCGTCATCAGAAGATGCGCAATAGGATACCTATTGTATTTATACCATGGGATAGGGTATGTTTATGTGTGGAGGATAGATAGGGCTATTAAATTATGGAATCTGATTGGCTATCAACGACGTCCAAATTACATAAAGCGCAGCCCATTTGGCAGGACACTTGATAGTTGTTACTTTAACTAACATAACCTTACTCATCCGAGAAGTTTGTTCTATTTTGATTGTGTTTCGGTTCGGAGCACCGGCCACTGTATTCTTAACGTGAACACAGTACAGGTAAGTTGAAATAGAGACAAGAGAAATTTAAGTCTACGCTTTTAACATATAGCGAAAAGCAGAAATCGAACGAATTACGTCATTCTCTTAGAGATAATGAATTTTTATGGATGGGGTAGGGCAGAGAATAGACAGAAGCGACAAAGAGTGTCGGCAGCTTTGATGATCATGTGGTCGATTTGAATGTCCTCGAAATAGCTCAGAAGTTAGCTAACGCCATTTTGAAAATACGAAAGGTGCACATTTCCTCGTATTAATTGAAAAAGTTTAGAGTTTTGGATATGTTAAAAGAATAGTATTTGCTAAAAAATTAAATCAGTGATACACAACAATAATCGTATATTTTAATTTTAATATGCACACACCATCCCAGAATAATAATAACATTAATGAAGCTAGCCAAATATACCACTATCGTCGTATTTAAAACATGGTTCCCAGCCATGCGCATACAGAATTTACCGCAAGATTTTCTGACTTTGTCGCTTCTGTCTATTCTGTGGGTAGGGTTTGTTTCCTTAGAGAAGAGCACATTACGTCAGCGGCGCAATGAACCAAATTGGGTGTTCTCTATACGTTACCATGGCAACCGATTAGCGAAAGTCAATGTAACGTCACATTTCGCGCATATTTTCATGAGGAAATGTGCTCTTCTTTAAGGACACAAACCCTATATTCCTGTGTGAGGAATAAAAGGGCTCTAAAATTATGAAATCTGATTGGTTAATAACGATGCCCAAATTACAGAAAGCGCAGCGTATTTGACATGACACTTGATAGTTGTTGTTTAACATAACCTTACTTATCTAAGAAATCCTATTTTGATAGTGCCTCGTTTCGGGGCGCCATCTACTACATTCTTAACGTGAATTCGATAGAGTGCGCTTACGAAGTTCCGAAGCAACGTTTGCTTAGAGATAAGATTTCGAGATGAAATCCAATCCTAAATCACAATTCTCATTTAATATCGGGCTGCGCCTGCTATTTTACACTTTTTATTTCCCCTTCATCAAACTGGTATGCGTAATAACTGCTTATAAATGGTAAACGTTCAATTATTTCTTATAAAACAATTTAAATGAAATTTTTGCTCGGCCACCGCGCCAACATGCATATGTAATTCGAAAACAAAAAATAGAACGAAAGCGTTCGCTCTCGCATGTGTATCGATCCAAATATTTATACAATAATGTTCTACGTCAGGCTCTTTACCGTTAAAGATAAATGAGAGAATTTAAAAAGTCAAGGTGTCTACATGATCGTGCGGCCGAGCGCGTTCATTGTTAGTTCGTCTAGAAGGCGATTTAATTAATTGCCCTGTAATCTTTTATTATTCTCGAACCGCAAAAATAGAAGCGCTCGGACTCGATTACAACACAACAAAAAATCGGCAATTAAAAAACGAAGGTGTTTATCATCCGTCGCGGAGCTCGTAGGCGTGGTGTGACAGTAACATGTACAACATATATGTATGTATGTGATATTTGATTTCCTTTTTTCATCTGAAAGAATAATTTATTGCGTTAGTTTAATCGCACATCATCGACTCCTAGAGCCATCATTGTATTCAAATTCGCATTGTACATAGACACACAATCGATATGGCCGAACGAGATCGACGCATTAGCAAGGCTTGAACTTTCTGAAAATTCGCATACGTAGATGTAATCGCAATCAACGTGGTCGATAATTAATGCTCATTTTCGCCTTATATTACGATTAATAATACGTCCAATGGGCGCGATAATTATAATGTTTAGGTACGCGTTTCTGTGTCGTTAATGATGATAGTTAATGGTGTATGAAGTTACTGTATCTCGATAGGTGCAAAACGGGAAGATAGTCGAGATATTAATCCGGGAGATTTGGCGTCAAAATCTAACAATCCATAATTGTTGTTTCTTTACAGGTGAAGAGGGGGTGATCGATTGCGTTTAATGCGATTCGTTAACCTTCCTATACTTCACGCATACGGTCTGTGAGACCGATTTATATAGTATAGTATACGTCTTTCATTTTGACGCGAGTATAGGAAGGTTAAGTAAGTTCCGTTTCCGCCTAGTGAGCAGAAGACTGGGGATATCGGCGTGATCGCAGCGCTGCGGCGTAGTCCGGTTCAATGTGAGTCCGGCAGTGCTAGTGAGGGAATCGTTCGGACATTGTTGCGCGCTATTTTTGTCGTTTAAGATGGCTGATACGATAAAAAAATTGCGCCGTTTGTCAGCTGCGCGTTGCAGCTATTGAGATTCATCGCGAACTTTGTTCTATTTATGTGGTGAAAATATCACGAGCGAGATTCATCGTGAACTTTGTTCTGTCTATATAATAAAAATGTCACGAGTGACTGTGGTTAGAAGATGATGGCGTATGTTGCGGGAAGGACGAACTAATGTCAATGATGAAGAACGGTGAAGAACAGCAATTTACCCCCGGCAATTGATCGCCAGCAGTTTATCGCGCCGTCAATTTATCGCAGAAGAAATTGAACGCCGGCAATTGACCGCCAATAGGTTACCGCGGCATCAGTTTCTTAGTTTAACCAAATTTCTGTTAGAATTAACCAATTATTATATTGTTAAATTTCTTGTTACTATTTTTGTGATCCATGGAAATATTAAAATACGCAATCTACCTACTAAATGAAATATTTCTATTTCTTATTTCCGTATTATTCCCTCCTCCCCAGAATTCCAGAAATATGCTAAGCATAATTTAAGACAGAAATTTAAATAAAAAACTCATTTTTTACACGAAGTGTTGCGTGGTTAATTACGTATCATCTCATATCAACCTACTACATTAACAATAGTCCACTAATAATAAAAACGGAAGTTAGAGATCTGAGTGTATTGTTTGATTCAAGCCATTGCTTCAAGAGTCACGTAATGAAACTATCTTCAGAGGCATTTAGATTTCTGGGATTCATCATGAGGGTATCTAAATACTTCAAGGACATTGCTTTACTTAAGTCTCTTTATTTCGCTTACGTGGCGAGTAAATTACGAGGCGTGTTTTTAAACTAAGTACCGTTTTGACATAAAAACAAGAAGTAAATTTTTTCCAAAAATAATTTATTCACTTGAAAGGTCATACTTTACTCTACTTTTCTACATAATTCCCATTAATATTGAGGCACTTATCGTATCTTGGAACCAGCTTTTGTATGCCTTCGTCAAAGAAGCTTGCCGCCTGATTAGACATCCACTGCTTCACAGTTGTTTTCACTTCGGGACAGCAGGAAACTTTTCAGCTAACGACGAAATCGTGAATCGTCTGTTCTCTTTCACTTTACAGTCCACTTTTTAAATCAGATCATCGGTAATGACTGAAGGTCGCCCACTTCGTTCCTCATCATGAATGTTTGTGCGGCCATCTTTAAAGGCCCTAACTCATTTTCGCACCATTCCATCACTCATAATGTTTTCACCATACACTACACTGATTTGGCGATGAATGTCAACTGATTTGAAGCCTTGAGCACAGAGAAACCGTCCCGCGTCCCCGCCCCCGCGTCCCCGTCCCGCACTTCGCAGTCGGCGGGATTCTCAATAGGTGGAGGCATTTTAAAATCACCCAAACAGATGTAGATTCGATCGGATGGTTCCGTAATGGCGTCTATGGCTTCCCAACAGAGATAGCTACATGGCACGCATGCGCTAAACGGCGACCGCAGTGCTGCGGCGGCGTAATTTAAAAAACGGTACTTAGTTTAAAAACACGCCTCGTAGAATACACGTCTCTGATTTGGTACCCCATCTATGTTTGTGATTCCTTGATGCTAGACCGCATACATTGCAGATTTCTGAAATTTTTGTCGAATAGGTTGGATGGAATTTATCGCAAATAGACTTACTGGTCCGCCATCAAATGTCATCGCTCGGCGAAAGGAGAGATGCACTATGTGGAAAATTTTTGAGGAAACTCTTATGCAATGAGATTGATTGCCCTTTCATATTGGATAGAATGTCTTTCCTGGTTCCTAGAATTAACTCCAGGTACGCATGCACATTCGTAGTACCATTTCCGCGAACAAATATTATGAAAAGAGCACCAGTATACACTCTCCGTTGTGGGCAACGGTGAGATCGAGGATGTGTTCGCTTAGTTATTTAATCAAGATTGCTTGATTTGCATATATTATTGAATTGTACTTTCTTTTCAATTTTTTTTTGTACATACTGATTTGTATTTAGTTGGTTGTATACACATAGCTTTTTCTTTTATTATTTTTATTTATCCTGCTATTAGGTTTGACCTGTTTGGTAATAAAGATCATTATTATTATTATTATTATTATATATTTGCTGGCAATAAGTAAATAAGTTACTTAAGCGATAAACTGATGCGGCGGTAACTCGTTGGCGATCAATTGCCGGCGGTAAATTGCTGGCGTTCAATTGCCTCTGCGATAAATTGACGGCGCGGTAAACTGCTGGCGATCAATTGCCGGCGGTAAATTGCTGGCGATCAATTGCTGGCGATCAATTTTCCTAGACCCGTTAAATATATTAGAATTATTATTATTAAATGAAAAATATCCATCATCTAATTACGATACTAAGTACTTTTTGGAGGCGTGACGAAATTCGTACTTACACATACCGCCTATCGTTTGTAACATATTTTCTGCAGCGCCAATCGCCAAAAAATCAAAAATCTCTTAGCTAAATGTCAACATTTCGAAAATTTTCTACAATTTCGCCGACGGCAACGTTCGGATTGATCTACCGCTTTCCTTGCACGCGTCTTCCAGCGACCATAATCAATCATACAGCTGTTGAGTCGTCGAGTTTCTGTTCACTCGATGAAACGAAAATTCGAACGGCGATCGCGCGTAAAATAAAAGAAACACGAGACAAGAACGGAACGCCGCGAAACACACGGAGAAGCCAAAAAAGAGGAGAGGTGTAACGCAGTGAAAGTCGACGACGACGACGTTCGATCCTCGCTCGCGGATAATAATTTAAGAATACCGTTTCGACGCGTACGTAGTACAAACGAGAACGAGAATAAAACGACGTCAATCGAGGCGACGAGGTGAGATCGAATTAATTAACATACTACTTTCAGCGCCATCTATGGTTTAGTACTAAAGTTTTAATTACTTATAATTTCGCTTGGCTGCATGATGTTAAAAAAAGTTGCTAACCCACGTTTAGGCCGAAATTGGGGAAAACCTGGACTAAATGGATTGAATCGAGACCGGGACCATGCTAAATCGGTTTTTCGTCCCCAAATACTCGCAGATACTAAATTGTAACAAAATCTTGAGAGTAATTGTCAATAACATATTTTATGCACTGCAGAAATAGGTAAAAGCGGGACAAACAAATTTTCCTGGGACCGGGACCATGCTACATCAATTTTGTGTTCTCGAAAATCCCCAGATACTAAATTGCATAAAAATTGCTAAAGTTATTTTCGATAACCAATTTCATATACTGCAATACCAGAAATGTGTGTAAACCGGGTCAAAATGGATTTTCCCGGGACCGGGACCATGCTAGATCGATTTCTCGTCCCCGAAAACCCCAGGTACTAAATTTCATCAAAATCGTTAGAGCCGTTTTCAAGAACCCAATTCTATATACATATATATATAAGAATTGCTCGTTTAAATATATTAGATTCGGGCATGAAGGGTTAACGAAATGAGGCCTCTCACTTTTGTTCGAGTTGCCGACTTTTTGAGGATCTGAAGATGGTTTCGATCCTGTTTCCTCGATTCGGGGCAGTTTCACTCTGATCAAAGCGAATTTACGTCGCAATTCTCCAAGCGCTCAACGATTTACGATAAAATCCGTTAGTTAAAAAAAAATTTTAAAAATTCGCTGTGTCAGTAGACAGATAAAACAGATGATTCGAAAAAAATTCGTCCACCCTTTCCACTTTGAAACTGGCTCCCAAAAAATGTAACGAAATGTGTACATAATATTGAGTATATTTTGAAATGTAAATTCCAGCCCTAAGCGCATTTTTATCTCGTCTACTTTTCCCCTTTTCTCGCCAGTAGCCGGTTGGTCGGGAACATTCGCGAGTCGAACCGCAAGTTTCTAAACTAACAGAGCGTGCGATTGAGGGAATTTTTACGATTCTTGCGAGCTCACTTCGTTATTGGCGCAGTTTGTTCCAGTCGGCTCTGATTAAGATAAACTAGCGATCTAAGCACGCAACTGCAAGTGCATCGTGCGGGTTTCGTTTTGTTACATTACCATATTAATGGTCGGGCGAGCACACCTACTACTACTACTTTCTTCTTTAGATTGGTACGTACGCGGTACGATCATAAATAGGATTGTTCCTGCGAGTCAAAATCGTCAAGAATCGGATTAAACTCCTATCTTGACAAAAAGCAATGTTTCATAGCCCGCGTGAGCATCTTTAATTATAAAGTATAATGTTGGCAAACATATCACTGATAAACAATGTTTGTGTTTCTTGGACGCTAAGTACCGTTCCTTATGCATCTTTCGATGCTGATTTCGAATCCGTTGTGAGAAGTGGTCCACCGAGCACCAGTTTTCCGTAATTTTCCATTGTTGCTGGTTACCCTTTGCTCCTCGATCAACTTGGAAAGTTCAGCATGAAAGATATGTCTGGCACCTTTGCGGAGATTTAAAGGGCGTTGCCCTTGCACTCGGTCTTCAACTAGAATATACCAAATTTTACTGTTTCTTGTACGAGTGGAATAGCAGAGATGGGCAAAACCATTACGTAACAAGAACAATGCCCACCAAGAAGACAGCTCGTTCCGGGAACAAAAAATGTGGTCAGTTAGTCCCTGGTGGATCCCCAGAGAATCTACCTGTTATGTCTATACATTAAACTCGCCTTGATAACAAATTTTGCTAAAGGAACGGATTGGGAAGGTGACGGTTCTAGATTTCCAAATAAGAAATTTCCACAGGTGAGCAATGCAAGAAAACAAAGAAGGTATATTCGTTGGTCCTCAAATTCGAGAGTTCATAAACGATCCCACCCTAAATGAGCAAGAAACACCAGCCTGCGAGTTATTTAACATAGTGAATAACGATTGTACGCCTATGTCAAATGCTAGACCGATGCTAGTGATATGCAAAATATAAAAAATCCCCAGATTTAAAAAAATTACTGGACGTGGTGGACAATCAATCTCGATAAGTATGTAGTCGGCCGTCTTGTTATTTCCAAGAAAATGCTGGACTTCTCTTGGAAATAACGAGGCGGGTAACTGCAAACTTGTCGAGAATGATTAATTAAATAGCTTGTACTTCACTTAAATAACGCAACAAGAAGGAACAAGACTTTTAATATAAAACTAAACTAAATGGCCTGATTTTAACTTTGGGTTTAAATAAAACACGAGCAAGAAAAACAAGTCAAAGGTTCTTAAACTGACCATACATATATACGTTCGGGTTTTTTATGTGAGAATTGGCAAGTTGTAAATTATTACTTTTGTGAGGCGACCTTTTCTGTATTAGTAAAGTTATTCCTTAAGGCTAAGGGTGTACAGATGGGTTTCCTTAGTCAATGCACATAAAACCATTACGTCCGTGAGGTGACCTTCTCGATGTTTGTAAGGTTACATAACTGATTGCCCACCACGTGACCAGTGTTTTTTTCTTAATCTGGGGATTTTTGTATTCTCATGTTTATGGTATTTGCATATCACTAGAATCGTACTAGCATTTGACATAGGCGTACAATCGTTATTCACAATCTTTGCCGTCATTCTTTACGTGTTCGTTCCATTATTTTCATCATACATTATTACACGACTGTACTTTTCAGTATACACAGCGCCTTTCATCGCATACCTTTACTCATACGCATAAGATCAGAAGTAAATAAAAAAGTAAAAACAATTTCTTTTTACTTTAAAAATTAAAACTTTATAATACGTCACTTTCTACAATAATTTACATAAAGCAATAGTGTACTACCAGCTGCTGTTATTTGGGTTGCCTAATTTGGTAGTCACGTATTGGACAGGAATGGTTGATATCTCTGTATAAGGACCTTGCGGAGAAATTACTTGGTTGCACTATATCATCGAAGATATATTTTATTCATTCACATTTAGGTTTTTTACCGGAAAACCAAGGTGACGTCAGCGACGAGCACGGTATATAGGACAGGACGTATCCAAGGAATAGCGTTATCAAGGCAAATTGGGCCCAAAAAAGTAATCTTCTGAACTGCTATTAATATAAGAGATTAAGCTGTATTAAGCTGTAAGCCATTACGAAGAATATACGTTTTTCAAAATTACTATGGCTGATACCCAGATTTGGAAAGCAGAGGAAAAACTTTTGTCTTTGACGTAATAAAACCCACAGCTTTCACGAGCTAGCATAATTGTTTATGCATCGCAACTATCCCATTTAAATCCACCATTACTCATTGAATCCCGTTTCGTATTATTTCCTCGCTTTTTTTTTTAGCCACGGGGCCCACGCGGGGAACGCGAACGCATTGATCTGGTAACGGTTCTGATCTCGTAGGCCGTCTCCGTATAGTCCTCTGCGCTCTTTTTATTTTTCGCGAGGCGCTAACCTTGTCGTTTACATACATACGTGTCGGTCGTGCGGGCAATAATAGACCGGGCGGTGCGGTACGGGAGGACTACAAAAGTTAAAGTGCAAGGCAGAGGCAGCAAAAATGGAACTCGTTCCACGCGAGTCGTGGAAAACGCGATTTAATTGCGAACGAAACCGGCGAATTTCCGCGAAGAGACCGGAAATTTTTCGCATCGAACGAGAGTCGTCGGCTGGTTTAGGGCTTCATCGTAGTAGTAACGAAGACGAAACGTAATGACGATGGTTCGCGCCGCGGTCACGACGGTAAAAACGAAACGACGAAAATGACCGTCCTCGAGCGGTTTCGGGAAAATTATCACGTGCGAGTCGTCGAAACCGGATTTTCGCGTGAGAGAGGACGAAGATAAAAACGGACGGCGAAACGATGTTAAGTTAGTGCGCGATTATGCGAGAATTTCGTGGAAACGCGTATCGTTCGAACGAAAAATCTGGTACAGGATGCTGGACCCATCAACGCGCCTCGATGGTTTCTCTCTCTTTACAGGAAACCACAACATGCGATACGATAATCGGTATAAAACAACAAACTTCGTTGAGAACGCGATGCAAGATGACAAACTCAGAAACTACGTATTACAACGTTCATGCAGCGGTCGAATAATCCCTGCACGTACACGCGCATTAAGACTTAAATGACAATAATACGGACGAAGTAATAGGTTACAATGATGAAACGAAGTTACCTACTTTACCGCAGACTCTCGTAGCTTGAATTGCTCGCGAATTTAATTAACGTTTGAAACAGTTATCACAACTTAGAAAAATGTTTGACACAGCGCCGAAGAATATTGGTATAGAGAAAGCAGGCGAGCGAGAGGTAGAAGCCCGCTCTTCAAAGGCTTTCATACTCGTGGCTCGTGACGAAGACAACAAGAAATATGCAAGAAGCTGCGTGAAACAATATCGTACTTTGAGAAAGATGGAAAATTTTACGGCTTTGGAACGGAATTTTAAACGGAAATCTAGCAGGCTTCTGAAGTGGAAGTTTGAACGCAGGATGATACAAGAAGCCCGTTTTCAATTTCAAGTAACGAACGACGAGACTGATGACAGGTTCGTTACAGCTTCTAATGCGAGCTGTTCTAGAAGCGCTAATTGGACGAAGGCGATGCACTTATCAACCCCATGTTTTTCTTGTAAAATCTACACTCTATCCGATGTGAAGTACTACAAGAAGTTCGTCGTTTAAAGTGAAGCAGGACAAGTACTACAGTGACACATAAAAGCATCACCGGATTAGAAGTACGAGGGAAGATCACAAACATAGAAAAGCAGATAATTTCGAGGAAACACTCAAGCGAGGGTGGAGGGGAGGGGGCATATCTCGTGAATACGGTGGATGCGATAACAATCTGACTAATTTGTATATTTTCGCCATCGAAACTGCTGCTTCAGCCTCTTTCTTGTAGGCTTCAGCCTGCTTATTCCATATTGACATGGATTCGCACCATCCTCTGGCGGACTTGCCTTGTGCTTTTTTCCCCACCGGTAGTTCACCCCAAGCAATTCCAACAATCTTCCCTCATCTTCGAGATGTGGTTGTTCCACTTATTTCTTCCTGTTCTCCTCCACTCATTTATCCAGCTGTTCTGTGGTTGTTCTTTCGAAAGTACAATCCTGTCCTCTTCCTATCCTGTTACGTGTGGTGCTGCTGCTGCTGTGGTTCCACCCTTGAGGTCTGTAACCAAGAAATTCCGATTTTCTTTTGACAAACCTTGGTCAAAATGCAACGTTACTACTAGTGTTCTCAAGAATCTGAAACTAGAATCACCAGGAAACATAGCTTTGCATAACCTTAGTGCCGAATTGCAATTCGGTTATATAAAAAATAAATAAAATTACCCCTTACCGTACTTTTCGGAAAAAGTTCCAGATACGTATTTCGGAAACTAAGCTGCCATCCTCAGTGGAAACCCGGTGGAACTCGGTATCACTAGCGATATACGGCTAACGCCCAGGACGAACACCACACAACGTGCACTGTACAACACCAAAGCACTGCACAATGAACATCACACACTGAACGCCTGCACGAAACACACCAAAACACTGTTGACACTCTATAATACGTATCTTGATTTATTTTCGGAAGGTAAGGGTAATTTTATTTATTTTTTAAATATTATTTTGGCCACAGTCTCCTTATTCTTATTTGCAAATTGGGATACTTAATATTGTCCCTTTGCTTTCTTGAACAGCCTTCTGTTTAAGTGACACACAGTAAGCAATCACTTACATGGTCGGTAGGTCTTCTCCAAACCGCAGAAACAGCAAACGACATAAAGTTTCTCTTTGTGATGCGTCCATTGCACTAAATTTAAGTGACAACTCACATCTCAAACGTAGGAGGCTCAAGTTTCTTCTCTTTATCTCCAATTTAGCAGTTAAAATATAAAAGATAAGTTTCTTCTGACGTCCTAGGGATACAGATCTAACCTGTAATTTTAAAATAAATCGTCTATATACATACATAACAAAACTTATTCGCATGAATTTTCGCAACCTCGACGACTATTGCTTGCCATTTTATATAAAATACGACAGAAGCACTTGACTGGCTCGTACACGAGGTAGGATCAAGCTAAACTTACTCCTTAACTAAAGAAGCATGAAAGTAGCATTAGAGGTTCGTAGAATACGCTCGAAATACCTCGTGGTAATTCTTCCGGCATTGTCTAAAGTCAGGTACAAGTAATTTTAATAATCCCAGTATATATTTGTATTGTAATGAGGTGGGGTCTGGCCCAAAATGGCCCTTTGCACTGCGACCACGTTGATCTATTGTGCTTCCTCTTGTTTGTTTTATTTATTTATTTAATACGCTGAGGAACAGGATCAGCTCCTTCAATGGGAGTGTAAATAGGTCCTCGTCACTCAGCGTATATGCATGTAGTAGTCTACATCTCCTGTGGCCTAGTGCCCCACAGTTAGTGATCAAGTGTTCCATTGACTCCTCTTCTTCACCGCAGAATCTGCAAGTGTCCGTGTTGGATAAGCCCATTTTGTGAAGGTGCTTGTGACAGGTATAGTGGCCTGTGAGTGACCCTGTCACTGTTTTTAAGCTTCCCCTGTCCAGTTTTAGGGCGAGGTCAGCCCTCCTAGCGTCGAAGCTCAGAAATTTTTTGGAATGTTCCAGCCCGCTGGTCTCATCCCAGTATATAAGGGACGCACAGATACTCGAAAATTGTGTTTCATTTAGGTAGTCATTAAAACACCTGTTCTCAGAAATAGCCTACCACGTCCTATTTTCGAGTAGTATATAAGGGACGCACAGATACTCGAAAATGGGACGTGGTAGGCTATTTCTGAGAATAGGTGTTTTAATGACTACCTAAATGAAACACAAAAAGAGCATTTTCATTTATGTTACAAAAATCATGTCGACCTGTGCTTTGCAATTTGTGCTTGCTTAGTAAGCCATTGCACAGATACTTTGTGAATTGCTCAACGAAAGTCGCGCTTCGTGGAGGGTCATCTAGATTGTCCTTGGAATTGAGCAGTTTTCGAATATTCAGAAATATACTGACGAGGTCAGCTAGAGTCAAACACGTAAGTTGCTCTTTTCTCTTATTTACGTATTTCTTTACTCGAACGAAGTATCATCCACTCACGACGAGTTGCTAATTCGTATCTGCGGAAACATCCTCATCATCATCATCCTATTTTCTATCGATCCCGGCTACTACGAGCAACTCGAAATACAATACGAACGTACGACTTCGCGCTTAAATCATCGACTTTGTCGTAGTACATACACCTATTACCCATAGTGCGCGTTTCGCTATTTTATGCAGTTCTCGAGTCGCTGTCCCACGTAGATTGTTGTTACGACCGGACTTATACTAGTCTAAAGACCTGACCAGATGCTGCTGCGTCTCCCCGTGTGTGTATGTGTACGTCTGGTTTTTCTCGCCGCGATCTCGTTCCGAACTACCTCGTCGCTTGATGATGATTTATGCGACGTGTCTTCCTTCTAGACTCGCGATTCCACTCCTAATGGATGTAGACGTGTTGTACGTTAAAGAACGTTTGAGAATCTACGAGCGCCGGAGCTTCGTCTTTCTGCCATGCGTTGAGGCACGGCAAGGATAACGTTGTAGCGGTCTGAAAAATTCAGATCGAGACGGTACTAGAATAAACGTAATTTATACAACAACTAGAACTAATTAAATCTAACTAAATTGAATGGAAGGGACAGAATTTTCATCAAATGGTGTACCTTAGGGGCCACTATCGTTCATCATTAATGGTGTGCCTAACGCCGTTCCGGACACCGAGCTTTGCCTGTATGGGATTCTTTTTTGGGGCACGAAAAAATGTTCATCCTGCAGAAAAGAGCTATGAAGGTACTTTGAATCCTGGATTGCGGATAATCCTGTAACTGAACGGGATACTTCAAACAGCAAGGAATACTTACCACGGCATCGTTGTATGTGTTTCGCAGTAAACATCTGCTTTGATTGTTTGACCACGCGGTAAGAAATCAATGAGTAAGATGCCATCACTCATCGCCTTTTGTCCGTAAACTTCGCAAATTTGCCGATAAATTTCAATTAGTTTCACTTTCCTAGCATTCAGAAAACGAATCACAGATCTGATTTCATAAGCGGCGGGATTTTCAATTAACACCGACATTGTAAACAAGCACAACAAAGCGTATACGTGGCTGACAGCGATCTCAAAATGGCGCACGTTTCTTCTTGATACAGAGGGTCTACCGCGCATGTGCGGAACTGCGATCGCAGCGCTGCAGCGGAATTAATAAATAATAATAAATCAAATGAATGATAGGGCGAACTATCATTTGGGAGCGACGCGAAGTGAAGATAGTAGAGGTCCTAAAACCGATTCCTGCGGAAAAATCAATGGAACGTTATCTGCTATTTTTCAATTTTTTTGTCAATTAAATTTTTTCTGCTGTCATAAATAACGCGAGATACGTATGTGATCGAAATGAAAGGTATTATATCGACAATCGCACGCGTTGTTCACTGATACATCGGCCAAATATTAACGCTCGCTAATGGCGGCCGAAATTGAAAATTAATGATAGGGTTTCCGTAACAGAGCAGACCGCTGCTTAAAAATGACAACGATTAATATAATTACATACGTATACGTACACATATGTGCGCGTTTCTGCGTTTCGAATTTCTACGGGCACAGGCAGGAAATGATTATTTTTCTCTCTCTCTCTCTCTCTCTCTCTCTCTCTCCTCTGTCACTCGTCTTTTACATCTCGGAGCGCATTGATTTATGCAATCCGTAACGCTCGCGGCCAATAAGTTTACGCCGTAAATTTAAGAAAAAATGGGGAAGGAATTCTTCTGTCGAATCGGCGAATAAAGTGCACTGGGGAAATGATGGGATTGCTTAGTGTTAGTAATAGGCTTCAGTTTATGTACACTCAGAATCAGCAAAGATGAGCCCTACGTCATTGATGTGCAAGCTTAGTAAAGACAAATGTTTGAAAAGTTATCTGGTTTATTCCTCTAACAACAAAGATACAGTTCGTCTAATGATTCTTTTTACACACGCTACTGTTGAATGACACAAGCAAAGATCGCCGGTTAATCTAACTATCCTTATTTATCGGTATCGAATATTCAGGTACGTATGTCTGACACAGAAGTTATATGTAAACTACTACGTTAATCAATTGACTGTCAGAGAAGTGCAGATTATTTCAATACATTATGTATATAGTGCTTAACTTGAACTAGGAGTACCGATTTGATTCGTACGGATAAAAATAGATGACGTGTATAAAAAGAATCATTAGACGAACTTTATGTAGCTATATAAATGTATGTGAATCGACGCAACATATACTAATAAACGAACCGTCGAATTTTTCCATATAGGGAACAACGTGCAAGACAATGACAACATTAGAAGCATCGGGATTCATAGATCATGCTTTGAGACACTGAAATACTTATTTTGACTAATTTAGTACATCCGGTTGTCATTTATGTTTCACTATGTTCGACGTTTTATTTCTATAAAAAATATATATTTGTATTGTATTTTTCTTCAGACAATCATTTCAAAAAATATCTGTGATAGAAATTGAAATTAATAACATTTTTAGGTTATGATGGAATTCGATTGTAAATATTTCTCGTTTGTCATGCGCGGTTTGTTTTGATTAGTAAGCACCGGAAATATGTCTCTGATATGATCCAGAAGTACTGATTTAATTCAGACGATGGTTTATTGATGACGTAGGCTCATCTTTTATGATTCCGAGAAGTACTGATTCGATTAATGATAATAATAATATGTATTAGGTAAGAGGCTACGCCTAATAACAGAAGTCTTTTCACCTTCTTGTAAAGTAGATTTTAAGTAAAAGAGACAATAATAATATAAATTGGAAAGGATAAATCTGCCTTTCCTGGCTTGGAAAGAAATGCGTCCTTTCAAGTGAATTGATCCAACTTGTAGTTACAAGTCACATAAACCATTTGATGGTTGGTTGGCTACCCTAAATAAAGAGAAATAGTAAAATCGTAACTGTAAACCTGACAAGGATAGAGAGAAAACAACAGTTTTAACCTAAAACCTTAGATGTACAGTAATAATTTCGTAAGCATTCGTAAGTAAACCTTATTAAGATTTAGCTTATTTTTACCTTCTGTTAGAATGATGGAAACTGAAAGAGTGAAACGAAAAAGATCCAAACATTTCACGGAGTTAGAGGTACGATTTCTAATCGGCCTTGTAATAAAATATATTAAAATTGTGGAGAATAAAAAGACAGACGCTATTTCATGGACGGGAAAAAGAAAACACATGGCAGCAAATCGCGCCTGAATTTGAAGCCTTATCTGGAACAGGAAGAAGTTCTGCAGTTTGAAAAACAAAGTATGAATCTTTTAAACATACTTTGAAATCAAAACTAACGAAAAACAAGACGGAAATTTTTAAAACCGAAGGTGGTAAAGCGAAATTGGAGGAATTGACTGATACTGAGCAAAAGTTAACAAGTCATATCACATTAAATGTAGAAGGGCTTCTGAGTACTTTTGACTCGGATAGTAAGAGTTATTGCACATATATGTACACTTGTACAATATGTAGACTATTTATTTCTAGGTGGGACTATTAGCAACACACGCATAGTAAGTTTTAATGATACAATAGATAGTAATACAGGTGAAGCTATTGTAGTATGTGTGTATGTAGTTATACGAGTTAAAATTTTTGCAGTTCAAATTTCAAACGATGAAAATGCTACGATCCAGAACCCACAACAGAGCAGTACTGTATTAACAGATGCAGAAAGTAATATATACCTGTTGTTATGATAGAGGAATTTACAGGAACACTTTCGCAGCTTCCTGAATCTTTGGAGGAAGAGGTATATACTAAACAAATACAAGTGCAATCTTTAGTTATTTGTAATTTTAGGAAAATATACAAACCCCACACATGGAGTACCTGGAACCCAAGACCACCCAAAAAGAAAGCTTTAATACCCCAAAAAGAAAGAAAATCGATAATGAAAATCTAAATAAAAATTAGATGAAATGGTACCTTCTCGAAGAGAACTACTGCAGTTCCAGAATGAAGCTGCACAGAAGGAACTTAAATATAAAGAGGAAGATACTGAGACTGAAAGAGTGTTTCTACAACGAGAACGGCAGTTAAAGTTGGAAATATTAGAACTGAAAATTGAAAATCAAAAATTTAAAAGAAAGCTTTTAAAAGAACAATTGAAAAAGTTTACCCAAGATTAACTCATATGTATTGGTTAATATTAGAGAGGATATATTTTTGTGTTTTATGTTATTATGTTCTATTCATTTTTTTACGTATTTGATATAATTATTTACATAAATATATATAACTTTTCCTGACCTATATATACTGTGTGTCTAGCGAAGTTCACGACAAATGGAAAACTTTTTTATTCTTAGGTTTATGAAAAAGTTGTTCTTTATAAAAAGTCCTGCTTCATCCAAAACTTGAATTCAAATTATCAGATTTTAATATTCAATCACATTCACTTACATTTAGTTTTTTTTAATTCTTACACTTTTCTCAACTACAAAGTCAACAGTTTGATGAACACATTTTTAATCTTAATCTAGAATACTCTGATAAACAATGTTTGACTAAATCTGTCACTATCATCGTTTACGCTTGTCAAAATACAATAAGTAGAAATGCCTGTAATATTAAGTAAAGAAGATGAAATGTGATGCTATCAGCAATAGAATAACCGAGGTGTTCGTTGCGGAAAAGAGCATTGTTGATGTCAAACACTATAAGCAAAGATTCGGTAGCTAAAATTCTAAAAAAAAAAACAAATTTCATCCCTACAAGCCTACATTTGTACACACTCTAAGACCAGGTGATAATGACAGACGATTGGAGTTTTGTGCCGACATTCAGGCAATATTAGCAGATAATCCTTTTGTGTCGAGACAAATTTTATTTTCCGATGAAGCAACATTTACATCGAACGGAACTGTATCGAGTCGAATCTGCCGTTGGTGGACAGATGCCAACCCACATTTTACAATAAAAACTCGAAGTCAATATGCGTTCAAGACAAATGTATGGTGCGGAATCTACAAAAGTTATGTACTTGGACCTTTCTTTTTCACCAATCTTTGAATGCCGACCGGTATCTAAATTTTTGCAAAGTGAAATTAGTAATTTTATCGACAATCTTCCATTGCTGGAACGCCAACATATTTGGTTTCAACAGGATGGTGCACCTTGTCATAGCAGGTTGGACGTAAGGCAATATGTTGAAGATTGTTTTAACGAAAGCGTTATACACCGCTTTTCCACAATACGTTGGCCACCTCGGTCTCCAGATCTGACCCCACTTGATTCTTTCTTGTGGGGTTATTTAAAAGAACATGTTTATATTCCAGCGCCGTTTACGGATGTAGGCCATCTAGAACGTGTTATTAGAGAAGAAATCCGTAAAATAACTCCACAAACAATTAGAAGGGTTTTAAGGCATTTTTGTGATAGAACCGTTACATGTATGGAACGAGAAGGCGGATATGTTGAAGCATTTGTGTAACATTTTCAATGCTTTCTTTGTGTAAATGCTGTATTTAAATTGTATAATTTCCAATTCTGAACGACTATTCCTTATAACATTTTAAGTATTATTGAAAATAAAGGTACTTTATTCTTATACTAATTTCATATTTTTTGTCATATCTCGTATATGACTGACAAATATTAAAATCTGACAATTTGAATTTAAGTGTTGGATAAAGCAGGACTTTTTATAAAGAATAACTTTTTTTCATAAACCCAAGAATAAAAAAGTTTTCCATTTGTCGCGAACTTAGCTAGACACAGTATAATTAGTTACAAAGAAACTTGACGCTAGGATTTATTAAAAAAGGAAGTATAGAATACGATGCATATCATTTTCTTAAAAATTAAAGTAAATATATCACAACAATTCCTGAAAGTGCTGAATTAAAGATGCTCTTACAGTAGTTCCTGCATTATCATCTTGTACTAAATTAGAAGGTTCAACTATATTAACAGCTCCAGCTTCAGCTTCAGCTACATCCATATTTGGCAACTCATCTCTATTTTTACATGCAACATTATGCAAAATTGCAGTAGCTACAATAACTGCTTGGGTTAAAGGAAGCCGTGTTCTTATACCCAGAGATAATATTGGAAATCTCTTCCATATGTCAAATGTACGTTCAATAACGTTTCTAGTTCTTATGTGGGCTTCAGTATACAACTGTTCTGCAGGTGTGTTTGGGTTAGCTAGTGGTGTTAAAAGATATTTTCGTAGTGGATAACCACTATCACCCAGTAAGAAAACATCACCCATCTCCCCTACTTCGAAATTCATTTTGATTAAAGAGTTATTAAAAATCTAGCTGTCATGTGAAGCACCTGGCCAATGAGTTACGATATCTAAAATATAGTTCTGCGCATCACACACCACCTGCACATTTAGAGAAAAATATCCTTTTCGATTCCTGAAGTTTTCAGCAATATCTCCACCTGTAATATGATAACATTTGATATAGTTAAAACCTTTGTTATTTTCGCCTGGTGATTGTATTTTAACATGTGTACAATCAATTGCCCCAATTACTTGTGGAAACGAGCAATTCTGTCGAATGCAATGACAGATTTTTCTTTTCCTTCGGGTGTATTTGGAAAATGTACATAATGTCGGTGTAATCGTGCTATGGCATATATAACATTCTTAATAATTTTGCCTAAAGTTGACTTATGTATACCACCATCATCTGCTATAGTGATGTAGAAGCTACCCGTTGCTAGGAATCTAAGGATCAGAAGCAATTGTTGCAGTGGTAGAACAGGATTATTCCTAAAACACAAAAAAGTTTATCTACATGTACCCATTATAAATACCTGCAGCTGCGGTGAGTCAAGTAATCACGGATTTGTTCTAAAATATCAAGAGCTGACTGTTTTGATATGCGAAATCGACGTATAAATTCTTGATTATCCCATTTCTTCATACAATCTGTTTGAGGTAGTTTAGTGTATACTTTCCTAACTGGATTCACAACATTACACAAATTTATTCATTCATTTTCAAATAATATTTCCTCTTCTTCGCCAATGATATTGATATTTTGTATATATAAACTCGACGTATAGTCATGTACGTTACAAGTTACTTTTAAAATTACACTGTTACTTTTCGACGCCTATAAGTTACAAGCCAGATAAACTCATTTACGAGGGGGACATAACTTAAAAATAAGTGAAAAGATGGATTTTTGACTTACGAGCCAGTTAAATTTATAAAGGAGTTTACAAGAAAGTGAAAAGACCCCTTAGACTCGTAAGTTTAGAAGATAGAAGGACTGCTGCGCATTTAAAATTTATAGGTTTGTTCGTAGAGCAATCAGTAACTATCAACAACCGTCAGACGCATGCGTATTTATATATTTGTGTTCGTAGAGTAAAATTTCAAACTGATGACTAGAAACCCGGCGTTCGCAGAGTGAATTTTATTCAATCTCCAACCGATCGGCAACCGTCAGAATAATTTCTTACAGTATTGAAAATTTTTGGTTTGAGACATGCGCAATGGCTTGCGCCAACTTTAGTAATGTTGACTCCCAGATTATTTGTTAATCTGTGGTGATCCATTCCATGATCTGTCCCACATCTGTACGTTGACGATATTCATTTGTGAATATGTGTCGTTTTTGTTGTTTTCTTCACATTCTTACTACATTTAGATAAATAATGCTTCAAAAGACCTACAAAAACTCAGTTTTGCGCCACCTTCAGGACAAATTACGCATTCCTTCTTCTCTTTTATGTTCGTACAGCATTAAATTTAGGACAAATTTGCAACTGTTTCCAGTCGGGCATGCGCATTGAATATTAGTTGCCAACGGTTTCCAATTTACTCTACGAACAAACCTTATATTTAAGCTTATCAGAGGTTTGATGGATGATAGCGGCTTATTGGTAAAACTTAATTTTACAATTCTGCCATTGAACAGTAGTGTTCTTTACGTGGACAGATCAAACACACTGCATCACCAACATTCTACTATTGTGTCTAAGACATCAGTGATAAATAACACAATAAAAAGACCTAATTTCGATCTTTTTGATATTAGTGTAAGTGAATTCCATAAGTTAAAGAATGCATCATTATATTGATATTAAGGCACACAAATGAATTTATTGTTTTTTTTTTTTTGTTTTAATGATTATCCAGTAAATAGTTATAATGGCTGTTGGATAAATAATTAACCTTCCTATACTCACGTCAAAATGAAAGACGTATACTATACTATATAAATCGGTCTCACAGACCGTATGCGTGAGTATAGGAAGGTTAAATAAATAATCCTTATATCTCATATAATTTCATTGGATTGACAACGATGGCTCATTGGAGGATGGTTGTATCAACAACAAATCTAATCAACGTTAAATCGAAGTGGTAAATACCATAAAAATTCTAATTCAATAAATTACCGCTTAATTTAGGCAATTACATTTTTTAACTGCCGAACGTTTATTTGACATTAGGCACACGTTACAGGTTGTTGTCGACAAGCCACTTACTAATTGGGCTCGTAAAGATTAATCATTCGAATCAATTTTAATTAATTAGATAAATTCTATCCGTAGGCGTTGCAAGTGTGTTTGTCTAAATCCATATATCGGTGTCGGAAATATCATTGCCATAAAGACGCGAGAATTACATTAACAATTATTAGTTTTATTAGTAATTCGACGCGTTTAAAGCATTAAAAACCAACATTTCTCGTAGACAAAAAAAATGACGATAATGATAAGCGATGTGGGATAATGCGAGAAACAAGAATAAGACGTAAAACCGAAATTATCCGGTGAGATTTACGACGCACGGGAGGAATTTGCGTTCGGGAAGAAATAATAATAATTTAAATTACTCCTCGGTTAACCACCGCGAGCGGTGTGAGTTTCCAATTATTTTTACCCGGTTGGACTTTTTCTGCGCGCGTAGAGAGAAAATATAATTTCTTACTCATATACGCGGGATTGCCGTTCTTATTGCTCTATATTTATATTAAATTGGATATTAACGTCTCTATTTCAATTTTGACGCGAATGATATGATTCTTGCTGTTCTTAGTGTTTGCTTCGTCAGAATCGATAGGAAGACCTAACAGTGGTCAAGAACTTTCTAATTTAGCACTAAATATCTAGAAAATGTATTTAAACGAATTCACATACAAAAAATGTGGCTTTTGAGAAAACTCATAATATGCTGGCAACAGTACATTTGCTGTGTGAATGCAACTTTTCGGTACTGACTAGAATTAACAGAGTGCAACGTTTATCGATGGTCCAACTTCGCCAACTTAACATTCTTAGCATGTGATAGAAAAAAGGAACTAAAATGTTGCATATGAAAAAGTTTCTAATGACACTATATCACACCGGTAAAGGTAAACTTCTCACCACACAACTGTTTATAATAAAATCGGTGATACGTGTTTCGATAGCTCGAGGCAAGCGTCTTCAACAACCGTATAAACCGAAGTGAACATTCAAAAATTCTACAACATGCATTTTGACCCCACTTTTTACTGAGACCATGTGTGCATGCACAAATATTTTCCCTCTCGGTGACGGCTCGGACGCCTTTCACCCCCGCAAATTCCCATATTAAGTCAAGTGGACGGCCAAGGGAGAAAGTACCTGCTAGATTAGATTAGATGTTAGATTACTTGAGGTGGCACTAATGCCTGTTCCACTGCGAGCTTTTCAGGTCTATTGTGGTCCTCATGCCTCCTTAGAGTACGTTCTCTAGCTTTATTCCTTTAATTAGAGTTGACAGCTTTGAGAGCGGTTCTTCCGCATATACATATACTTCTAAAAGCGGACTTGAAGCCCTTGCTCCGTAATGCTGTTATATGCCTCCATAATAGAGTCCTGGTCTGCCTTAAGCTTTGCCGGCTCCATCTGGGCGGCTGGATAGCATACTACCACGATCCTCTCCAAAGCAGCCTCCTTGAAGGTTAAACCTTGTGGCCTCTTGCTTTTCGGAAGACCTGCGGGAGTACTGCCCTCCGATCTAGTTTTTGGACTTCCGTTGAAGTACCTGCTAAACGCGAAGTTTGAACGTTAAAGATTTACAAGTACATTGTGTGAATAAATTGGTTAATGGCCGAAGAAATTAAATTATAGTTAAAATGCTACTTGCCCTTCTGTGAGCAATATTACTTCATTCTTTCGTTTGATCATAATAATCGGAATAAACTAGATTGAATCGGACCCGCGTCCCGATTTAGAAGATTCATATTTTTGTGTATGTGTATAGCTTCATACGCCCCGAGTTCTCGCGGTGAATCGACCTGTCTTATCAATTTTACATTTTCCATTTTTATGTCGTGCCCCGTGTCGTGCATATGTTTCGCGATACTTGACGAGTCTATCCTGCCGTTGCGATAATATGCCACATATTCTTTGAATCGTGTAACGATTGTGCGTCTCGACTGCAATCACCTTTATTTTCTTAGGTTAAGCAACGTTGTTAATTGGTGATATTTCCCAAGATGGGACATAGTCGAGATTCCTAAGTTAGGACGTCCCACCTTGAGCAAATTATTCTAATACTATTTGAAACTGACGATTATTCCTTTCTACCTGGAGATTATAGATGCTCCAAACGGCTTATTATTATAAAAGAAGAACAAATGGCGGAAAATGGTAGGGTCAAGACATGTCAGAAGCATAGGTTTCATCGACATTCCATATTCGATCTGAAGTAAGTTTGTACTTCACGTACCTTCAAGAAGAAAGAAAGATCGTAGTGCATTCTGATTAAAGCCCGTAGTTATGGCATATGAAGTTGCTTCGGGTTTTCTTAAGTCTAAGCAAAAACACGTAAATCCATTTCTTAGAAGCCATTCTAGTGTTTTTATTGAATTTATCAGGAATCTTATTTGCATTGGAAAAATCCCAAATGCCAAATGACGAAGTTCTTCGTAAGCGATCCCAAGAAATCGCTTTTAGTAAGCAATAATTTAAAAAATGGCTATCCTGGCTAAGACTGGATTCCATCGTTTGTCAAACGACATGGATTACTCGCCAGGAAATTTGGACAATTATCGAAATCACCAGTTGAAAACATAGAATTTGTTTCACCATCATTATTGGAAATGGAGTCACAGGTGGTACCAGTCGAGCTGTATAAAAACCCCCAAGCATCTCGCTCATTTGAGAACATATTGCTGGACGGAATTAAGCATATTAAGTCCACAACTGGGAAAAGACGAAAAATAGACGGCGAAGAGAAAGTTTTGACAATGGAAGAATATCTGAAAAGTTTCGAAAACTTTGACCAACAAAAACGAAAGAAGCTTACCAAAAAGAGGCAGAACCTAAAAAGGAAAGAACCTAAAAGGGACCTAAAAAGGAAAGAAGAATCGAAATAAAGAACGAATATCTCATATCCGTCCCCCTCGGCCAAGTTTTATGTCATTTTCTATTTTTTATCCTTTTCGTTTCTTTGAAAATATTTTTGAGTACTATAGATTATGCAGGTTCAAAATGTAAATCTGATTTATAGATCTGTTATTTACTTAGCAACTAATTGGAGCCTAAAGATTAGCTTGAAGTAAGCATAAATATGTCAACTGTGATTTTCAGTTCGTAAACTTACGAAATAGAAACTTTTTAGTAAACTTGTGTTTCGAGAAAAACGCGTTTAAAGTTTTGACATGTATTATAGACATGAACAAATGACCGTTATTCTGACATCTCAGAACCATAAAGCTGCCCTTGAACCTGAAGGGATCTCCAAACTACGACCCGCGGGCCAAATCCGGCCCGCCACTGTCATCAATCCGGCCCGCCACTGTCATTTATCCGGCCCGCCACTGTCATCAATCCGGCCCGCCACTGTCATCAATCCGGCCCGCCACTGTCATCAATCTGGCTCGCCACTGTCATCAATCCGGCCCGCCATTGTCATCAATCCGGCCCGCGACAGCTAATAGCTTATTGTTATTGTGATAAGTTGGATAAAAAATACAGAATGATAATAACTCGAATTTATTTACTTGCTAGGTAAAGCTTAATGACAAGTATAAAACGCACAAAACTCACTGAAGTAATCAGTATGGCCCCAAGGCTGAAAAGTTTGGAGACCCCTGTTCTACCTCATTGTCTCTCCTCAAAGATTGTATGCTACAGCGTCCCTCTTTTGCGCATCTGTTAAAGATAGCTCGGCGTGCTTGATTCATTTAGCATTGGCTTCAACATAAAAATTGTATGACTCGACGCCAATATCTCCAATACTTTCTTGATTCGCAGATTCGTCAGATCATCATTAACATTGCACACAGCTCTATCAGTTGCTATATTTAACGCTTTTTTATATAACAGTTAAATTTAGAATTAATAGATTTTGCTGAACAAGGAGACCATCCCTTACTAAGAATAAGGATTAAGTATATGTAATTGCTTCTTGGAAGTGAAAGCATAATTAAAAGCAAAGGCAAGCTTTTCGGTCGCATTTAACTGCTTAAGCTTGTTAGTCAGACTGAACACTAATGTCACAATAATGTCTTCGAAACCTCATTACCTCATTCCGGAGGACTTAAACGTTCATATGATTCAACTAGATAAAATATATAGTACTGAAGAGTTAACAATGTAAATCTTAACTAAATACAATTATATATATATATATATATATATAGAGAGAGAGAGAGAGAGAGAAACGAGTCTGAGAATTAGAAAGTCCTTAATAAACATTTTCTAACGATTTCCTGTTAGTGCATTACAGGAGTTACAAATCAAAAAGTAAGACGTTCCCAACTGGTATTTATTAGGCGTAGGTAGTCGTTTCGGAGATGTCCGACGCGCTTCGGGAGGAGCTCGAAATTTTAAGGGAAAACTTTCTTCCGGGTAATGAACTTTTTGCCCCCTATTCTAGAAGGTTCAAAGCATCTATTAAATCAATAAAAACCAACCGGTTTTCTGAAAAGTTTACAGTCGTGATATCCCTTAACATATAACTTATTCAAGGATGTTTTTCTAACAGATGATTTGATTTTCTTCTTGTGATTACTCCGCCTCACCCTGTGTATTGCGTATGTGTATAGAAGATGCCAACTTATACAGCGCTTATAACGTTGACATCTCCTTATTTACCGAAATAATAAAAGCTGTTGCTTCGACCATCGTACCCATCGATAGAACCATTAAGTTAAATTTCTATTTACAGTTGTGTATACTCCATCTATGGTCTTCTAATTATAAGCTATTTTAATGAGCCTTTTTTCCGCCGCTCTAATTCGATTTAATTAGTGCCGCTTAAAAAGCGATTCGTGCCGATCTTGACTCTATTAGGCCGTAGCGGGATCCAAAAGTGGTCGTCGCGCTACCGATATGGCGTTACTTGCGTCGTCGCTGCAAGAATTTTCTCACGCCCAATCGACGACGCGAGAAGTCCGCGACGCGTTGCAAAACCGCGATGGAACGTCCATCGAATTAAGTTTAAACGATTTCGTTTCTTCGATCTATGTGGATGCACGTTTTCGAGAAATCCACGCTACTAACTAATTTTCGCCGTTCATAACGGGAATCGGCGTAGAACATGCCGATGACACCTCGCTTGCCAAAATTAATTTCAACCTCAACATTGATGGCAAAAAGCAAAAAGGGCGATCGAAGAAGCGCTGACTGGACACGTTGCACTTAGATCTCATTGCCGCTCGACTCCACCCGGACCAAGCTCCTGACCGGGACAAATGGCGGGCCCGATCCAGAAGAGCCGACCCCGCAACAAAGCCGGACTGAGGCTGAAGAAAAAGAAGAAGATAACGGGAATGGCACATCATCGCAAAACGCGCCAGGTAATATCGACGAACGAAAAGGAAGTATTCGACGCGCGTAAATACCTACGCATATTAACGAACTATCTGGTTAGAATCGTTACGACATGTCAATTAAAGCTCGCCAATGATCATATCGAATATTGGCAATACGAACTGATCGTTGCAGAGCACGCTAATCGCCGTCGTTTTTGTCACCGTCGATTACGGGTGTTGCTCGCCGTAAATGCTAGGTGTTTACAGCGGCGAAAAGAATATCTCCGAAGGGAATGCGGGCAAAAACGACTTCGGTCACTTTCCTCGAATCGAAACGAGAAGAATATTACAAATCGCGACGAAAACGGGCGCATACGTACGTACGTATAATTTCTTGGATTAATAAGCAAAAAGCTGACTGTCCGTGTAACCTGGGTAGATATATTGGACGCAGAAATTATTATTTATTATGCGCGGAATCTAATAAACTGAATTATCTTACTCCGTTTCGTTCCAAATTCTTTCGCTGCGGTTTATTCGATGCGGGGAAAATACGGCGTACGACTGGAACATTCGAAAGTGTTGGCGCTTATACGCATTGCATTTTCCAATACGGCTAATTATATTGACGTTTGCCAAATTGAGGACTTCCAAACCGAAACGCTCGCTTAATGTCGATGAAATGACGCAACCTGGACTTCGTTTACGTTAAGAATGCGAGATCGAATAAATAGGGCTTAAAAATCCCTCCTTTGATAATTACGCTGTTGTTCGTGTATCAAACTTTAAGAAGTCCTATCGGTTTGTACGTCCTTAGACTGCAGGGTATTTGTTGAGAATTTGGTGCATTTTGGTTGTACGGTTATTGTGTAACTTTTGGTTAGAGCCCGGCAACTATTAGTCTATCTTATTAAAAGGGGTTGGAACCTATTCGCCAGCCTGCTACGGAATAATTTCCGGTTTTGGGAAAACACCACTCTCTCGTTGTAACGTACTTCCCGTCATAGTCTAAGGTAAAATTACATAATTTCTTATTATTTGAGCGTGAAATTCATTATGTTTAATTCTCTTAACTAAATTAGGGAAAATGTTGATGTTTCTTAATGCTTTTCTTTGCTGTGAGACGGTTAATATTGCTGTATGCAGAAATTTTTGATTATTACCTAATAAACAGTCCCAAATTCTCTACGAACCGCCAAATTCTCAACGAACATGATCCCTAGATAATGACGAAACCGGTACTTCGTTTACGTTAAGAATGCAGTGCAGAGATAAATAGGGCTTCGAAATCCATCCTTTGATAATTACGCAGTTTGTTCGTGTATTAAATTTGAAGAAATATTATCGGTTTGTACGTCCCTACAGTGCAGAATGTTTGTTGGGAATTTGATGCATTTTGGTTGTATGGTTATTGTGTAACTGTTGGTCAGAACCTGATTATTATTAGTCTACCTTATTAAAAGGGATTTGAGCCAATTTGCAAAACGCTGCCCAAGAGAGGCGTGCAATTATCCTAACGACGGCCAACAAAACGCCCTACTAATTGAGGTACGTTTGTTAGGCAGCGTATTAAAGGAAGCTATGCAATTAACCCCTTGGAGTATGTTCAAACCAAGAGAACCAGAAGAAGAATCTTAATTAGAACCACCAAGAAAGCTGGGCGATTATCTGCAAAAATTGCATACATCACTTTTTATCCCTCGCAAAAATATGCTTTACTACTCACAAACCGCAACGGTAGACTAGTTTTGTCCTTGTTAGGGGAGGTCATCGGCAACTTTATAACAAGCACAAACATGAGCGATCTATGTTCATACAACATTTTTCCCTCTCTAGAACATTTATATCTTAAGTTATGATTAATTACAGAAAATTTTTAATTATTGGAGGAATACGTCTTTCGTCTCTGGGAACTGGGAATCAACTGAGTAAACTTCCGGAATTCTATCCCGTTTTGGATTAAGAAAATGATCTTTGGAGGGAGGCTTTCATTTCTGAAATGTTTATTAAAAACGACGAATCTGTAACTGCTACTCAGAGAGCTTTCCGAGTGCACTTTAGACTCGATGGACGTGACGCCGGCCGTACCTGTTCGAAATACGATTTTGCTTTGGCTCATAACAATTTACGAATTAGTGGATCAGCGTCGGAAGGAAGAACAATCAAGACGACCTCGGACTGCCAGAAGCGGTAAGACTTGAAGTTCTCCACGCCGCTTCATTTGGACTTTCTGACCGCAGTGTACGAAGAATTTTCCACATGGCCCAACTCAAAATGCATCCTTAGGAAATTATGTTGGCACATGAACTCGAAGAGGGAAAGAGAGGGGGAAAATCGCGGACCAGTGTGTTTGGAAATTCAGCCACATATCCCCGTTCCCCGCAGCTTCTATGTTATTCAGCGACGAAGCACATTTTTACATGTGTGGGGCGGTGTTAATAATAATAAGAAAAATTTCGAGAAAAATCCTCGTCCGTTGCGTGAGCGACCCTTGCGTACCCCTAATCATAGTCTTCATCAGTGTGTACGTAACAATGGCACTTACTTAATTGACATTATTTTTAAAATCTAGAAATTACCATAACTAAAACGGCCTTTTATGTAGTTTCAAATGAGAATAATTTTTTTTATATATATATTCACTCGAACCCCGTAAAGTGCCGCGCCTTGGATCTTGTTTGGACACTTTACGAGCTGGTGAAATCCTAGGACTAGAGCTAATGGGCGCGCAGTGCGGTGTTGGAATGGATATCAGAGAATAATTTTTTTTTGGAATGAAGTGTCAGAAATTGTCTATAGGTCTCATAAGGAGAAGGCAAGGTAATCGGATTTTTGAAATTTTTGATATTTATGGTACGTGTAGTTTGGACCTTAAATAAGAATATTTCGGAGTAGTTCGACGCAACGTTCGTAAATTACCGAGATAATCGAAGTTGAAGTTTCACCCACCATTTAAATCCACGAGATATAATACGATCGTCAACTGGACTCGTGGCCCAGTCGATAGCGTTTTGGTCCGATACTCACGAGATCGGTGGTTCGAGTCTCGTCACGGGACATTTCTTTTCTTCCATTCAAAACGAACCATATGTTTTTTTCATTCTTCTTCTCATATCAAAAATTATGAACAAACGAAATATATGAACTATATGCAGGAACATTCTTCAAGTATTCTTTAAACTGCACAATCGGTTGATAAACAATATTCATTTTGAATTAACAATAAGGTTTCTTCAAGAAGAAAAAAAAAACGAACGGAGTCAGGTAGAAAAATTATTTTATATCTAGTATGCGACATTTTACGCAGTGTGGCACGGTAGCTGGAATGGTAGTTGTAATGGAAACATGGGAAGCAACATTTCTTTATTATTACCTTAATGTTAAGTTAATTCAAAATGAATATTGTTTATCAACCGATTGTGCATTTTAATGATGTACTTGAAGAATGTCCTTGCATATAGTTCATATATTTCGTTTGTTCATAATTTTTGATATCAGAAGAAGAATGAAAAAACATATGGTGCGTTTTGAATGGAAGAAAAGGAATGTCCCGTGACGAGACACGAACCAGCGATCTCGTGAGTATCGCACCAAAACGTTATCGACTAGCCCACGAATCAAGTTGATAATCGTATTATATCTAGTGGATTTAAATGGTGGGTGAAACTTCAACTTCGATTATCTCGGTAATTTACGAACGTTGCGTCGAACTACTTCCGAAATATTCTTATTTCGGGTCCAAACTACACGCACCACAAATATCAAAAATTACAAAAATCCGATTACCTTACCTTCTCCTTGTCAGTTAAGCTTGGAAAATTACTACATTTTTTCGAAGACATTCTGATGGAAATGAAATTTGTTGCGAAATTGTAGTTTCAAAATGAGAATTCGATAAATACGTCTTTATTAGAAAGTATCTAAGCTGTTTGATTTTGAATTTTTAATTTAGATTGTATCAGAAATGCAATCTCAAAAAAATCACGATTCAAAAAAGGTCTCGATGCACATAATATGATTTCAAAGCATTTAGTGGAGTTATCGCCAGCATGTAGATTGTACATATTTATAAACTCTCTATGAAAGGTAGTGGTGTAGATTAACGCCACGAAAGATGGAAGGAACGTCAATAGTCCTTGTCAGTGTGACTGCCAATTTGAAAGTATGTACGATACGGTCCTGCCTTGCCGAGCACGAGCCAGGAAATGCGAGTCTCGAAACGATTGAGGATTGGATAAAGCGATAGTTTGCGAAAGTGACACTTTACGAGGCTCGAGTGTACTTTGGATTTTATTTATCCTTGAAATGTGTCACTTACTTTGCCGCACCCTGTATGAAGTACAATTTTCCGTTTCTTAACTTCTTCTCTAAGCAGGTTAGCAACACTGTATACTGAAATTATGATTATTATCTGATAAATAGCTTCTTTACGAACAGGATCCCGAAATAATTTAAACGACTTGGTAAAATGGAAAGTGATGGGAGTTAAAAGCAGGCGACTGTCATCACCTATTAAAGTATCAATCTTAACACGAGAAGCACATATGTGCATATAAACTTACATAAATGAAATACCGACCGTCTATAATAAATTCGTCGATTTCATCTGCTGCAAGCAAAGAAATTCAACGTGAAAATCTACGTAAATATTTCACGTCCGAAATAAGCATTCCTCGATTCCTACCACAGGACACTGCAAGCTACCTTCACGTAGAGAAAAAACGTAGAAAGATGAAACGCTCGGCGGTCCCATTAAATTAGAATAACATCAATTTTATTGTGCCCGGAATGGGAGATTAATACGGGCAGTATTAGCGTCGTCATCTGGAATTTGACGATTTAGATTTAATGGCCCTATCGACACTAATCGAAGCGAGATACAGATCTGGTAACCGGTACCCGTAGACAAAATGGCACGTCCTACCTTGAAATTTCGAATTTATCGGTCTATAGCAGGATATACCAATGTATATACTTTGTACGTATGTCCATGTTATAAATGGTATTTTATCGTAACGCGATCGTTCTTATCCCCGATTATTTAGAAGGAAATGAGGTTAAGATGCGAAAAAATCATATCGACGTACGTATAGCAATTTCGCGTATTTTTCAAATTACCAAGTTCTCGATGGTTACGTACGCTACGACATTTATATATAAATGTATATGTACATGTAATTTATTCTCGCCTCATGACAATGACACATCTATCCGTATCTCGTTGGATATGTTGTACGTGTAGTAACGTCGAGTTACCTACCGACACCGACACGGTGGCACGGTACCCGTGAATTCCGATATATTTTTTTAGGCGGGCAAGGCCAAATGATAAACCTTCAAATTTTTCAATTCGCTAGCCGATTGCGATTACCTTGGACGTTCATGTCTTCTGGCGACGCGAACTCTCTCTCTTGTCATTTTTCGACTAACTGTAATAATGAGCGAGAAGTCGATTGCAACGCCAACAATGGATAGGTACAGAGCGTATCCACCAATTCTGCATTTTAATGAAGTACTTGAAGAATGTGCCTGCATATACTAGTTATTATAATATTTGGTTTGTTCATAATTTTTGAGATGAGAACGAAAATGAAGAAAACCTGTGGTGCGTTTTGAAGGGAAAAAGAATGCCGCACCATGAGACTCGAACCAACAATCTCGTGAATACCAGACTAGAACGCTACCGACTTGTCCAAGCTTCCAATTGAAAAATATATCATATCTAGAGGATTTAACTGGCAGGGTAAGCTTCAAAATCGATTATCTTGGTAATTTATGAACGTTGCGACGAACTACTTCGAAATATACAGGTCCAAACTACCAGGTCTAGTAGTATGAAACCGGAATTTCTCTATAGATGGTGCCAGCGTTCAGTTTAATCACCATAAGACCCCTGTTACATAGCCATCGTCTTCTTCTAACAGCGGACGAAGAGTGTCAACAAACATTAACCCACGTTCCGTACACTGGTATATTTTCTTATAACCTCAAACATGTCAAGTTTCGAGCCTAATAACTATGATTTACGGACAGCATTAATCTTTTGTTACCATTTAAAGAAAACTGCTGCAGAATCGCATAGAATGCTTGTCGAAGCATACGGTGAACATGCTCACGGCAAAACACAGTGCTTCGAGTGGTTCAAAAGATTCGAAAGTGGTGATTTTGAGGTTAGTAACAAAGAACGTGGAAAACCACCAAAAAGTTTGAAGACAAAGAGCTACAAGCCTTATTGGATGAAGACGATGCCCAAACTCAACAAGAACTCGCGGATCAATTAAATGTATCGCAGAAAGCTATCTGCAATCGTTTAAAAGCTATGGGAAACATTAAAAAAGTGGGAAAATGAGTTCCGCATGAATTGAACGAAAGACAGTAAGAAAACCGAAGAACCACCTGTGAAATGCTGTTTAACCGGTTCGATAGAAAATCATTTCTCCATCGAATCGTGACAGGTGATGAAAAATGGATTTATTTTGAAAATCCTAAGCGTCGTAGATCATGGCTGAATCCAACCGAACCATCGACATCAACTGCAAGACCGAATCGCTTTGGAAAGAAGACGATGCTCTGTATTTAGTGGGACCATTAGGGTGTTATTTATTATGAGCTGCTGAAACCTGGTCAAACCATCAGCACTCAACGTTACCAACAGGAAATGATAAATTTAAGCCGAGCAATAACTGAAAAACGACCGGAATATGCAAAAAGGCAGCACAAAGTGATTTTGCTGCATGATAACGCCCCATCTCATACAGCAAAACCGGTCAGGGAAACAATTGAATCGTTCAATTGGGAATTACTACCGCATGCGGCTTATTCCCCAGACTTGGCTCCATCCGATTATCACTTATTCGCATCGATCGGTCACGCTCTCGCTAACCAACGCTTCAATTCGTACGAAAATGTACAAAAAATGGCTTGATAATTGGTTCGCTTCGAAAGAAGAAAAGTTTTTTTTGGCAAGGCATCCATAAATTGCCGGAGAGGTGGGGAAAATGTGTACAATCCACTGGAAGTTATTTTGAATAAGATATTTTTTATCACTTTTGAATAACAATCGTTTTATTTTTACAAAAAAATCCGGTTTCATACTACTAGACCTGGTATACGTGCCATGAATATCAAAAATTACAAAAATCCGATTACCTAACCGTCTCCATGTAAGATGAAATCGTCATCGTTACATCGTTCTTCACTTGGGTCCTTCGGATCGTCTTTGAACAACATCCAACCCCTTGATTCTTGGATAATGGAGGATAAAAGGGTCTAAGAAAGATGTTCCGGCTTCGCTCTCAGCCAGTTTTATCGTCAGCGCAGCTCGTTTTCAGTCCCATTGCTCGCGGAATAACTCCCCAATCGTCAGCGCCCGACTTGTCCTCCAAGTTTGATTATATCGCTAGCCCTTTGTTTCAGTTGCTTACCGTTTGTCCGGGTCGTTTTGTACACAGTCATAAATTCTTCCTCGGAATTGATAATAATAATAATAATAATAATAATCTTTATTATCATGGTGCATCAGAACCTGGACATCCTCAGAAATAACACACATAAATATATCATAATAATCTTTTCTTAAATATATATATATATATATATATAAACATATAAAGACCATCATCTATGTAGTATATAAAATTAGAATTAAAACACATGCTCGTCACACGGATATTCGACACCACACGTTCATGCACATTAAACATTCCTAAACTCATCGACGCTATAAAACTTATTCTCCTAAAGATGTTTTCTTAAATTTAATTTATAGCAGAGCTTTCACACGTGTGGGTGAACTGTCCTTCTATGTGAAAGTCACACGGGGGCAGTTCATTCTGTAAAAAATATTGCCGTGTACCTTGGATTTAAATTTGTACAGTCTTGTATGGTGCACCGCCACAATCAAATTATTTCGGTATCTGGTTTGCAAATCGCAGTAAAAAAATGCTAGTTTTAGCAAATGCTTCTCTATTTCTTTAAAAAGATGGAAGAACTTCCAATATACAGTGAGGGCAATGAAGGCAAAAACATTCAACTGCCTAAAAAAGGACGAAACAATGTCAACGGAGAAATAGAAAGTATACTGTTTGAAGCACGAACAACGCGTTCAGATAACGTGCTTTGTCGCCACGCGAGAATAATAATAAAAATAAAAATAAATAAATAAAGAGTAAATAAATAAATAAAAAAGAAAATGTAATACAATAAAATATAATAACATAATAATAATCTTCTTCTTCTTCTTAATCATATTCTTATCTACCTTTCGGTGTAAGGCTTGGATGGGGTCAAGTTCCCTATTTTCCATATAGTTCTTTCCACCGTTTTCTGTCTCCGGTCTGATCCTTTATTCCCACTCAATTCCCCTCTCTGCCGCTGCTCCCTGATATCGTCATTCCATCTTCTTCTTGGCCTTCTTTTTTTGTTTTTTCCTATCACTCGTGTCTCATACACTCTCTTTGTCAGTGTATCATCACTCATACGACACACATGGCCGAACCATCTCAGTTGACTCTCCTCTACTATTCTCCATATGGGTTTTATTCCTAAGTTTTGCCAGTAATTCTCGTTTATTATCTTGTCTTTCTTGGTCTTGTTTTCTATTCGTCTTAGGAATCTCATATCCATGGCGTTCACCCGCGATTTTACCTTTTCTGACCTTGTCCAGGACTCACTACTATATGTTATTGTTGGTCTTATCATTTTTTTCACAATTTCATAACATAATAATAATAATAATAATGAAACAAATAAATTTATAAAATAGTAAGTATATAATTCTGACACTCTCATTTCTGAAATTTAAATAAATTTAACGTGGAAGTACTCATCCAAACTATAAAACAGATGTTTAAGAAGCAATTGTTTAACTTGTTTATAACGTATAAATCGAAGCGCTGTTTTTAATCCGGGAAAAAACATATGGAAAGTAAAGCAATCGCAAAACCGACAAATCCACACAGTCTCGGAAGTGACACAGGGCGTAAAAGGCACTATTTAATTTTCTACACAAACCAAAAATATGATCCTTTCAAGTTAAGAGGTCATCAAACGTAATACAGTACCATTGATAATTTTCATTCCAGCATAGAGTGATGTCCATTAAATCCACAGTCTGTGCATTTGACTAATAGTAATTATTGCATACATCCCAATTTTGGGAAATTTAAATGAAAAGAAAATCTGCTTCTAGACTCAAACCTAAAGATTCGTTTACACATCAGCCAGATCCCATTGGTTTTGTTTCCTAGAAATAAACGCTACAATCCGAGAAATTAGAAACCTCAAAATTTGATTAATTTTTAGCCCAGACAGTCACACTTCTACTTCTTTAATCAGTCGTTTAGAAATAAAATGAAGGTGGAGTGCCGCAAGGTCCGGATTTAAGTCCGTTATTTCGATGGCTTAACTATTTCCAATTGTGAAGCGACATAATACATACATCAGCAGTGTTAGGGCCAATTGTTAGTTTTTTGTATTGTTACTTCTGGCCTCCCTTTCGCTTCAACGTTTGATGTGTAGATGGTGCCCCCGCCTTCGTAATGTTTTATCCAACAATACACGATACGGATCGCGCCGGTTGGACGCACGTGTTGAGTGGAAACAGATCGGTTTTCGTCAATGAGTTTATTCCGTTTTCGCTTTTAAATCCCGTTTTCGAGGATATACGCGGAAATTCGACGCTGGGAAGTGTACCTATAGTATCGTTAGAAGTTCCGTTTCCCCAAATTTCCTTTTATTATTTTCATTTTTAACAAAGGTAGTAACAGCAGCAATTGATTTATTAACGATTCTCGTTGGCCACGGTAGCGAATATTATCGCCTCTCCTGTTTCTGACGTACCGATAAAACTAGAAGTAATCGCAATATTAATTAGAATATGAAAAAGGAAGCAAGGTCTGCGATCGTAACGACAACAACAAAAAATAGATCGAAAACTCCGACAAACTAAAGAGGACGCGAGAATTTCCATTTTTCAACGTCCTATCGATTCAAGATCGCGCCGAGAGAGAGATTTCAATGCGAGCTCGTACTCCACATACATACGTTTAAAACCGCAGATCACAGCTTCCGCGTACGATCGCGCGCGCACACACACACACACACACACACACGTCGTCCGACCTCTTCTAATAATAGAGATAAGACTAACACAGCTCCGCGTCGAGTATAATGTATACGGTATACGCGTGCACGTGTGTGTGTGTGTGTATATCAGATAGCGGAGAGAATAGTAGGTTGCGTCGGAGTTTAGAGGACGAGAGACGCGCGGAGATGGAGGCGAGGTCCTATGGTAGCTGTTGCGGGGGCCGACGCCTCGGGCCAGGGCGGGGTCCGAGAGATGTGCCCTTCCTTTCACTGGGTTACACAACTCTCGGCGATTGTACGGACCGGCTTCGGACTCGCTTTGCTGCTCGTTATAGACGGCGGCGGCGCGCGTAACACACCGAGAATGGGATCGCGCGTTCCGCCTATATACAGGGTGAAATTCGCTTCGAAATCGAAATCCGTAAGAAACGGATCAGTTCTCGTAGTAGATTGATAGGCGATAATCTCAAAGTTTATAATTTCTCCCCGTATGGAAATTCGAATACGTACGAGGTACATTGTAAACGTCCGAAACTGCTGCAGCGAAATTTGTCGTCGATGACGTGTTCGTTGCGCAGAGTATGTCCAGTAGTTAAGTCTTAATACACAAATTTAAGATGTATGTGCATTTTTCATGTTTTAGAACGAAAGGGAACGATTTTTGATCCCATCACACCAATTCGGATAAGTAAATGAAAATCAGTATAAGGAGACTGTGTACAATACCGGCACGTGGGGTACTTTTAAAAAGGGCGACATTTTCGGATCACATATTGAAAGAAAATTTGTATTAATTACACTGTAAATTGTCTGATATTACCTCTACCACAATTAGGTCAATTAAACAAGACTGGTTTAAATCATACTTATATTTTCAGAACGTTTACAAACATTTTCACACCTTCTCCAGTGAAAATATAACTAGATAAATGTATAAACAAACATTTGTTTTTTATTCGGGAACTATCAACAAAATAACTAACGACTAGGATTTATTGATTTAGAGGATATGTAAACAATTTTTTTATATAAATTATAAATAACTAACTTACTGTGTAAACGCACATGCAAACTATGAAAATACCTGGAAAAAACCTTAGATCAAAAAATCTTTGTCAAAACCTTGAAGGACTAGGGAAAACTTGAATCAAAAACCTAGCCAAAGGTTTCCTTCTTAAGGAATGTGAATGTCATTTTGACAAATTGTTGTATAAGGTAAAAGCGGGACAAACGCCGCACATTTTTTCAAATTAATTTTTATGAATATATAAATACTTAAATCGCAATAAAATTAGGCAAGATTGATGGTTTGAACATTGTATTTTATTATAGATACCATCGCATTACAAAAACTTTGTAACAAAGGAACATTCATATGATATACAATGGCTTGTAAATTTCAAGAAAATAGAAAGTGGCGGGCAAGATGCCGCAGAAGGGAGGGACAGATGGCCAATGACAAAATATATTGAAAATGACATTCACTTTGATTTTTGTTTTTCACGTTTATTTTTAAGTCGTCCACACCAACAACAAGACATGTTCTCATAGAGAGTGCATGATTCATGAAGCCACCTAGAACATCCTACACATTGAATCCAGTCAGAGGTAGACGATGTTTCTTGATAAAGTTCAAGGCACTCTACACATTCGTTTTCTTCGAAATTTAATTCATCGGAGGAGCTACCGTGTAGAGAAATATCATCATAATCTTCTTCTGAATCTGAGTCTTCAAACAGACGCCCCTTTGGCGGTTTCCTCCCTCTGGTTTTGGGGATTTGATTTCTTTTAACTGCGACATTTTCGTGGGTTTTTCCTGTCTTGTTTCTTTCGATGATTTTCTCTCTTTTCGTTGTTATAAAATCGTCGGATGTTATATTTGTTGCTGATTGCTTTCTTTTGGATTTATTTCTCTGAGGCATTGTAGGAACAGGTAATATCTGTTCCAGCAATTTTGATGGAGTAGACGGGTGTTCTCTTAACACATTTGTTTCAGACCTTGATGTTGATGGCTCATCTGGAGTCAGATCATTAGAGACATCTGCAGTAGTTGGGTGTTCAGTATTATTAATGTCAGAAACAAAGGCATGGTTTGGAATTACTGCTCTGTCAAGCGGAATAATTCCAGTAGCTCTAAATCCGGATACACCAATCTGAACAGTGGCAGCACGAGTCCATGCTTTGAAGAGCAACTGTCCAAATTGCCGCCTTGTAATTCTTCTGTCTTTGCTTGCATTACCTACAATCCATGAATGACAAGCCTCTCTAAAGTAGGATTACAGCGGCTTGAAAAATGATCGGTCTAGTGGCTGTAAAAAGTGTGTCGCATGGCTAGGCTAACAAATTATCGACACTTCATTTTCAACAGCTATATCCAAAAGGGTGACACAATTCATATGAGAGGCATGACCATCTAACAGAAGCAGGGCAGGGCCAGGCGCCTTTCTAGGAAGGAAATGGTTTTTAAACCAATCCATGAAAATATCACTATTGACATAAGCGGATTCTCTCCTCATAACAACAACTGATCCTGGAGGCATGTTGTCCTCAGCGTCTTGTTTTTTATTCACTTCTTTGTAAATGCAGTAAGGTGGTAAGAAATTTCCCTCGCTATTACAGCATGAAATAACTGTTATTGTCTCTCCTCTTTCAGCAGAAGTTATGACATGGATATTTCTGCTTCCTTTTGCCGCAACAACCTTCCCATGCTCATTGTTTAACTGTAGACCAGTTTCGTCTACGTTGTAGGTACTACCTGGTTTATCCAAAAGCCCATTTTCGATCAACGTTTGTGTTAACAGATCAAAGTAAGAATTGACTTCGTCTCTGTTCATTCCAATCGCTCTGGCCACAGAAAGCCCTTGCGCTTTTCTGATGTTTAAGTCTGCATTGCATTCTAAAAATGAGAGAAACCAATCTTTCCCTGCGAGTTTCTTTTCCTTGTTGAATTTGTTTTTGAATTCCATCTGATCAGCTAAATTGAAAGCTATTTGCCTGACGTCTGACGGTTTGGGAGCAAAGCCACACGAGTGCAATTTCTTTATATGGGCAACTAATTTCCTTTCTGCATCTTCACCCAAGTATGATGATGGTCCACACCCTGCTTTCTATAAATTGTGTGTAGCAAGTCTTCTCTTTAATGTTCGTTCTGGTATATGTTTCATTCGAGCTGCTTTCCTTTTAGCACAACCTTCCTCTTCAACTAGTCTCACTGCCTCTAATAGATCTTCTGCAGTCCATTTTCCCCTGTCTGTTGTCCTAATGCGTTTTCTCGGCATTTTTCTGTAAAACAAAAGCGTTTGGACTCCTGTTAGCATTGCAAGCATTGCGGCATCTGTCCCACAGGAATGGTGCGTGTTCTCACTGTTTTCGTAGGGACAGATGCCCCACCCCACTTTCACCAAAGATGTTAGCGAAAGACGCAATTACTCGACCGACATAACCTAAAATGTTTCTACTACACAATCTAAATACAAGTTATAAGCTACTAGGCGCGTATCTACTAGTACATACTATTAAAAAGAATCGTGAAAAATTTCCCTGACTTACCTCGGTCTCGAAATTCTATTTTCTTAAAATTCTCCTCTATTTGCTGCTCCTGAAGTACAAAAACTTGGGAGTAAACTGATCTCACTAGCGGTTACAACAACAATGAGCGTTGCGCGCTCAATAATGTCAGCTGACGAATTTCTTGGAGGTACGGCGTCGGTGCCCCCGCGTCATCTGACCCGCTTTACCTTACATTACTTAAATTTTGAACATCGGTTTTGGAATTAATAGTTTTAGTGTCTTTCTGTATATTTATCATTTCGTGTATTAGTCTTATCAAAATTTGACCCCGTTACAAGTGAACAAGAATCCTCGCAACGTGCATTACCTAACTAAACATATACAAAATGACCTTATATGTCTACTGGAACAAGAAGTTCGAAAGACCATTATTGCTATAATTAATGATAGTAAATATTACAGTATAATTTTAGACTACACTCTAGATATTAGCAGGATCGAGCCCTTAGTTATTCGAGTTGCGTCTAAAGAGCAAGATTCTGAATATTCACCTAAGGAATATTTTATCAAATTTATCCCGGTGAAATTAACTACAGGAGCTGGTTCGACTGATGTAATATTGCGAGAACTGGAATTGTTAGGCTTAAAAATTGAAAATATGCGTGGACAGGGCTATGATAATGGAGATAATATGAAAGGTACGCGGAATTTTAAATCAAAATGCTGGAGCCTTTTTTGTTCCCTGTCGTGCCATTCGTTGAACCTCACCTTGTCAATGATGCAGCGGCAGCTTCTGGAGAAATTATTAATTTTTTTAGTAGTGCAAGAAGTGTGTCTATTTTTTTTTTTTTTTTTGAAAAACCTTTAACATCCTTAACCTTAAAAGGTGTACGTGGTGCGAGATGCGAAATTCACGCTGATGCATTAAAACCATTTAGATATAGTTTAGGATAAGTACCGTCACGGACTTTGGTTATGTCCGGTCTTTTGAGGTACAGCCTGTACTCCTGTTATTGTATCGGTTTTAGTGTCAAACAAATTTCGCACATACACCCAGCCTTGTATGTGCGAAATTTGCTTGACGCTAAAACCGATACAATAACAGACTGTACCTCAAAAGACCGGACATAACCAAAGTCCGTGGGTGTATATGATGTGTTAATAGAAATTGCTTTGGATGAACGAGACTAAAACCAAAAGTAAATCGCTAGCGTTTAAAATATCTAAATTTAAAATTGTGTGGAGTGTTCTTATTTTCCATGAAGTGTTATCTAAAATTAATATACCGTAAAACTCCGTTTATGGCAACGCGTCTCACCTGTTTATCGCAACAAATTTCTGCTCTTTCTTCTCCCTCCTGGATGGAAAATGCAAAGCAGTGATTTATAAATGGAAAATTGACTTTTTGCAATTTAAGTTTACGTACCGTCTTTTTCTTTTTCCGGTTTCCGTTCATTTTTGCAGTTTTTGGCACGTAGTATCTACATATGCACGTTTATGCGACGAACACAAAGTTTGAGGTTATGTTTGCGACCGTGAGGCGCATGCGCCGAAGAACATCTGATCAGGCCAACGGAGTAGAGGGGGCCCCTTCGTTGTTGCGATAAACGGGGTTTTACCGTAGCATCAAAATTGTTATAAAGCTCAAATGTAGTCAGGAATATAGTCAGAATTTTAAAAAGCGTTAGTTCATTTTTAGAGGAATATCCTTTCAATGGATTTTCCAGCAGATGCTCTGCGATGGAAATATTTCCAGATTTCGAACTTAATGATTTGTATAAAATCGACGAAGGAAAAATTCTTCCAATTGCAAAATCATAGTAAGATATTTGAATTTTTATATGATATTCCATCGTTAGCTGATATTTAATCCTTTAGACTACAGTGTAGCATTGAACAAGTCAGTAATATACGTATGTCATATACACAAAAACACAAATATGATACAAAATACAAAAAACATGATAACTTAATAGTGTCAATTAATCAGTCCAAGCTATCTCGTTAAGTGACTTGTGTATGCTACAGCGCATACTCGACAGTTCAATTCTCAGCACAGACCGTTCTTCGAATTAACGCCCCAACTATTGGAGTGGTGCTCTAAGCTTGATTATATCACTCATTTTTTGTTTAATTTGATCCTATTTGAAGTCCTCACGTTAACCAACCATCCGAAGGGATGACGTCGCCACTTCGGTTCATTGGATCATCTTTGAACAGTATCTTGCGGCGTGATTGTTGGTCCCATAAGGGAGGAGAAAGACGCCCAAGCAGCATAGAACGACGGACCTCAACCAGTTCAATCCTCATTGCAGACCGTTCTCAGCCTCATTGCTCGTGGACCATTGCACCAAGCGCCGGACTCGTGCTTCAAGCTTGATTGTATCACTCACCCTTTATTACTATCCTTGTCGTTGCCACTTATTCCGTTTTTTTACTATTCTTTTTCATTTCAGCTTCAACGAGGCCTAACCTTATCTTGTTTTACACCATCTTTTCCTTATTACTGCACTGACCAGATTATTGATTCACATCTCGAAATCTCCTCCTATTAAGCGTAAATTTGGTAGTCACTTATTTATATCAAATCCAATATAAGTTTTAAGGACAAGCTTATGTGCTTCTTTGTTTCCTGTTTTTGCAACTCCCAATCAAGTATTTACGTTTTGTTCGTTTTCTCTCGCATATTTCGGGAAACGATGGTGGTCCTAAACCTTGATCTTAGGAAGTTCGTACACCATGTTACTGAAGCAATCGAATAAGAAGCAGTTGTAGCAAATAAATTTAGATCGATTTGGTTGTTTTACCCCGAATTACTTAGGCGGGGTCGTTCGTCCTATAAAAAAATTGCTGCAAAAACCATCCACCGTTCCTTCCTTTGAGGCAATTTGTTGAGAGCACGCGATCGTAACCACATACATACACCGGAGACAGCCTTGGCGAGGTTTCGGACGCCGATAGGAATTCGTTAATTATTATAATTAAAATATGCGCGCTATCGCTAATTATCTTCCGCGCGGCGCGAGAGAGGCGAGAGGAGGACGATAAATCTGGACCGGTTGGTAACGTCGTCGTCGTCGTCGTCGTCGTCGTCGGTTCAGATTCTCGAAATTTCAGCGTTTTTGTGCGCGCAATTAAGCGATTTTTACGTTCTCCGCGGCCGTCGCGACCGACCTCGCAAGGCATCTTTGTTCGGCGGACGCAAGAACGTCGTCGTCGTCGTCGTTGCGCGACGAATAAATAAATAAATAAATAAAATGTAGGTGATTGGGTTATAATGAAGCGGACGGACGGGGCAACATTGAAAACCTACACGTACGTACGTACAGTACGAGGAAAGCCGCCCGATAAATCATTGTCGGTCGTAAAGGATTGCGGAATGTATACGACTGCGGATTTCGCTTTAAATGGATATATTCGAGTGTCGCGAAAAGATTTCTGATTGTGGGTTTATGGTCGTGTAGTGTCCATCTGTCCGGTTGACCTTGACTGCGAGGGACTTCTTGGAAATGGGAGGGTTTCAATTTCGATAGGCTAAAATGACATAATTTGTAGCTAGACTTATGGATGGTTTATGGGATGACGCAAGCCTACATAGACCAGACAAAATATTTAATGACGTAACCGATTCACTGCACAGCCCAGTGTTGGTTATAAACTTTGCACAAACGATCAGACGCTTCATCTGGGCAGCTGTCCAGTCTTGGTTCATTTCACAAACCTAGTCTCTAGTCATTAGCACAGGTCATATACTTACATATACATATATTTCACCTGAATGGATATTTAGTGGGACGTGTTTTCGGAGGATCTTCTTATAATTGCACAAAAAATTAATTGTTCAGAAATGTTAAATCTAAGTATAGGGTATTTGTGCAAGCAATTCAAGTGACCAAAAAAATAAAATAAATAAAAAGCTAAACAAATCACAACATAGCTATCATATTACATAGCTGCCTGGCTACTCTGAACCAGGTTGCTCTGGTCTGGGTGCTAGAACATGAGGGGCACGGAAGGAAATGAGATGGCAGACATCTACGCAAAAAAGGGGCCCAGAGGAACTTTACTGTACCTACCCCATCTTTTGGGCTTAACAAAGGTCTCCTTAAAGGGGAGATAAAGAAATGGACAGCATCCATCACAACGAAACACTGGAATGATACCAGTGGGCTGGAACATTTCAAAAGTTTCTGAGCTACGACGCTAGGAGGGCGGACCTCGCCCTAAAACTGGACAGGAGAAGCTTAAAGACACAGACGGGGGCACTCACAGGCCACTATACCTGCAATAACCACCTACACAAAATGGGTTTATCCAACACGGACACTTGCAGATTCTGCGGTGAAGAAGAGAAGTCAATGGAACACTTGATTACTAACTGTGGGGCACACACAGGAGATACAGAATACTACATGCATATACGCTGAGTGAAGACGACCTATTAACACTCCCTTTTGAAGGAGCTGATCCTGTTTCTAGACGTATTAAATAAATAAAAACAAGGGGAAGCACAATAGATCAACGTGGTCGCAGTGCAAAGGGCCACTTTGGGCCAGACCCCACTCCATTACATTACATATAGAGATGGTGAACGACCTTTATACGAACTTGTACAGTTTTCAGCGCCATCTCTGTTTTGTAAGTGGCAGTAAATTCGGATTTTTAATATATGTATAGGAACGATTTTTAATATTAAATTAACCAAATTCGAAATAAAATAACGAATTTCATGCTAACAATTTCTTTTACGACGTATGTACTATTGCGGCAACAAAAAATGGGACACTTAAAATAATGCAGTTTAAATCTGGCTTTTGCCTTGTCAAATGTTATATCATTTTGAAATCATTATTGACATATGCCATTATACCGCATTTAAGTGCTACCGAAAAATGCAAATAATTACACTATTTGGGGAAGGATGGTTGGTAAGAAGACTAGGAGACTTGGAGTAGCCAAAAGCACTACTCACAACATCCGGGAACTGTAGAAAGGCAAAGTGGTTCTGGTCATAAATTGGTATCGAATTCTATAGAAGACGAAGATCTTATTCAGTTCTTAAGAAATAATCAGCGGTAAACGCTCGAAACATAACTAAAAGAACTAGATTAATTTATTGTTTACAAGATTTTTATTTCAAATAAATGCATTTAACAGAATTTTCTTACGTTCGTGGGTAAATTATTTTTGACATTAGATAAGATATGATTGACGTGACATTGACAAACGACTGGTTTATACAGCTAAAAAACAGTCAAAATAGCCTATAAGACCTGTCCCGATTTTTGTTGCCGCAATAGTACATATTCATACATTTATGTAAAAAAAAAAAATTACATCATTTTTCGTTTCTATATTTTCAACTTTTGTATTTTTAAATGCAGCATTCTAGTTTTTGGATATAAATGTTTTCTGCACGTTTCGTTATGCTCCAATCAATAAAAAGCATACAAAATTTGATGGGATATGATGTGATAAACAAATATAGTTTTTTGAGTATTAATTTAAATCAGGCAAAAATTGAAATTAAAATTAAATAGCAATTTTAATTTTTAGTAGCATGTTAACCTTTTTTTTACCACATGGGTCCATTGGACCTTAAATCAATTTTGGCATTCAATTATTTCCTAATTATTCAACTTTTCAACCCTCTAGTGGCTGAGCGGCGAAAAACAACGTTTCATAACGAGAAGGTCTGGGTTCGAAACCCGGCCGCGGCGGAGCGTAGTAGTTTAAAATCCTAACATGGATCTGCTACCTCCAATATGCTGCGGAAAGTAAGGAAATGTCACTAGGCGGGCCAGGAGCGGTACGGTATACGTATGTCTACGGCTCGGTGGCTCCGAACAAGCCCTGGGTCTTTAAGGCCTGTTAGTGCTGATATATATATATATATATATATATATATATATTCAACTTTTCAATGTGTAACCTCTGAAAAAGAGATTTCTTGAGCAGGTAATATGCTGCAAACTCACTTCTATATTATAAAATATTAAATTTTGCAATTTTCAATGGTTAATGATGAAGGAATTTACCTGTCATTGTAGATATTTTTGTTGACTGATTTTCAGGTCGAGGCACATTTTTTCCTTCTACTCTGTGGTTGTAATATCAAATTTATGAATAAAATTTAATGAACTAACCGGAATTCACTTTCTACTTAGTAACAAAATGTAAACCAGACATCGCAGTCTTATGGATTCTATTTGATCCCACATTGATACTTATTTTTAAAATGTTGGTGGTATATTCGTCGATTGGTGCACACCACTAATGAATCTAATTTTATATGTAGGTATAGCACTTACCGGTAAATATCTACTATTTCGAACACCAAAAATTATTAACCCCGTATTAACCCCGAACAGATTCGAAAGAAATGACTGAGCTATCAACATGCTCTCACTTGATCATCATATTAAAATCGGTTGATAATATCACCATCTTTCATAGTATCTGCACATCTTGCGCACTCTATAGTTTGTAAGTGCAACTAGTTCCAGGAGTCGAGTAGTTTACATTTACGAAAACAGCCCCTGGTTATTAGTGGATAACCAACTTCCAAACTTCACTGAACTGTTTAGCAGAAGAAGCAGGCAAACAAATCTACATCCTCTCCTGACAACTTAGGTAACTTTCTTGACTTTTGCCACTTCTCCTCCACCTCACCTTCCTCGATCCGGGCCACTATCAGTTCATATAAAAAGTCCATGATTTAACAGTGACACCACATTCTCTCACATTCTTCCAGCCAAATCGAATTACCGTTTGCAAGCCGACTTCCCCACAACCATGGACAGATGTGGAAAGACTTCGGACTTTCGTGCAAAAACTTGGGGATTTCATGACGGGTACCGTTATCACCTCCTCTTCTTCTGTTGTAGCAAGGATCCTCGATGGGACTGGATTCACGATCAACAGTGACCTCCGCCTCACATTTTCCTATCAAGCTCGAATTACCGCTCGCAAGCCAAATTCCCCACACTGCTGACCGGATCTCGAAAAACTTGTGATTTTCGTGCTAAAGCTCGGGGATCCGTGATAAGTACCGCCATCATCTTCTCTTCTGTTCGTAATTGATCAAGTACATTTACCATTCGCAGACGCGTTTCGCGGTTATACCGCTCGTCAGTGCGATTTTGTGAGAAGCAGTTTTCGTTTCCAGATAGGCACTATATATGTATGCTAGTACGTTTGGTGTTTGTACAGATGAGAATACGATTAAGAAATTCCTCCAATTTAAACGCGCTTTTACTTTTGCAAAAAAACATTTTCTTCTATTGTTGTTATGCTCTTCGATGGGAACGGTTTCGATGGGAACGGTTTCGATGGGCATCATCTTCATCCCCCTACATACTCTTTCAAGTAAAACTTCTTCAGTTCCGTTCCGTTCCGAGTAAATTGAGAATTACACGCGAGATAAGTGACGGCGCAAGCGATGGTGGGATGTGAAAGATGATCTCGTAATTAGTGTGTTGCTATTGGTCGAAGTGTAAGAGGAATGTGTATACTCGCACTACTCACAGTCGTCTTTTCGTGCTCTCTGTCTCGATTCCCGCGTTGTTGACGAGTTGACACAAACAGAATCACTGGGAATCACTAATTATTAATCGTCGAGCTATTTTGTTGTATTGATTGTTTTTCATTTGTTTCTATTTGTTTATTATTTGTGTCAATGTTTGATTGTATTTGTTGTCGATTTCTTCAATGTACGCATTAGAAGTTGTATTTTAGCTATCTATAACACACCTTAAGTATCATTCTACAGATATCTCTTTCATCTTCTCTTGTTCTTCATTTGCTTCGAAACCACGAATGTTGTTGACATAGATCTACCTTGATCTGGGCTAGCCTCGGTTCAAATGAAAAATTCCTAATCAACAATGACGTCTCCTCACATTCTGGCACTCCAGTGCAATTACCGTTTGTAAGGAAGATTCTTCACATCGGCCCACTTTGGTTATCATCTTCTCTTCTTTCGCTGTGGTGACGATCTTCGATGGAAAATGGTTTTGATCGATACTTTCTTCATCTTGCCTTTTCCCCCTCTCCCATTCCTCTGTCTGTCTGTCCCTTTCTTCGAAACCACAAATGCCCTTGATATAGTTCTTCATGGATTCTGGATTTTCTCTCCTTGATGTTGATGACCTGCTCCCTCCTAATTCCTTGAATGCGGAGCGAACGGAGCAATTGAAAAATTATGGAACGTGACGCATAAAATTCACGATTTCTGCCTTGATTAGATATCAAATTCGTTCCATTGCAACACGCGCTTATAGGTACGTCCTTTCTTCGCTCGTTCTTCTTATGCAAATCGTCCGCATATAAATTTTGACGAATTTATTATCAACCTGTCAGGACGTGAGCAATAAAACGGCCATCGGCGGCGAATTTGAATAAGTTTTACGATTCGAAACGGTAATGCTGCGCGAGAAATACGATCGGCGTGGGTAGCCGATATCCGATACACAAAGAGGCGCGCGGGACATTTTTCCTCGTCCTCCTTTATCACATCGAACCGCCATTTCGAATACGTCTATCGACGGTAAATTTAATACGATATCGACCAATTCGAATATCCTTTTGACATTTCGATTCTCACCGATCGATCGAGGGAGAAACTGCAACGTTTTGATTTATGCGCCGCATAGGAAAGGTTGATCCTCTCTCGTTCGTTGCGATAAATGCGGCGGTGCACCGGCGTACTCGGCTCTAGGGCACCATTTTCTCTAATGGAACCGATCGTGTGCTATTAATATAGTGCCCGCCGCAGAGATTGATGATGGACATTATTATTTCGATATTTTTATTCTTCTGGTATGGTACAGATTGAAATTACGTGGTGAATTATGGGTGTCTTGGGACGTTTCGAGCAGTGGTAGAATATGATGGCCCGAAGGAAGTTGATGTAATAGTAAGAAAGATTAGTTGAGAGCCGAGTTAATGATTACTGGACTCGAAAGATATAAATTTCATCACAGAACTCGAGAAGGTATCGGAGAACATGCGTTTGACTCGTTGTCTTCTCATAATGTCACAAGTTCACTGTTCCGCGAGAAAAATCCAAGCGTCTAAGCGGAAATCTTTCACCTGTGCGCGAGGCAAATATGTCCACGTTAACACTGCAATTTTTGAATAATCGTGATAGAGCTTGTTAACGGCTCCTGGGTCCACTCACCATTTAAACTATCCCGTTTTAAAGGGAGGAATGCCGGTTATCGTTGCTGATACAAAGTCTCTTGCATCAAATTTGAGGTTATGATTCACTCCGAACAAGTACTTTGTATTAGAAGTTTAATATTTGACGTCAGTAATTGTGTGTGGGGAAATATTGGGGAAATACGGAAACGTTGCGAAATACTAGACTGATCTTGAAATTATAAAAATTACGATTTCTCCAATAAAATGCACGTAAACGGTTTTCTTCTTACATTATTAAACACTGAGGGGGTTGCTATTGTCGTGTTGGATATTGAGGTGGCGCCCGCAGGTTTCCCCTTGTAATTAGTTAATAAACAAGAGAAATCCGTAAATAATACTTTATTAGAAGCTGCGAAGAAAAAGAAGATTCAGAGAAACACGGGGGTTTGTCCTAAAAGCTTGTATTGTGTATTAAAATAGTATTTACGATTAATGGAGCAAAAACAAAATGGTCTTGTTATGTGAGTAAATAATATAATCAAAATAGTGATAAACGAAGAAAACTGGTGTTAAATAGGACACGCTTGGACCTCGTGCAAGCTGAAATAAACGAAATGGTCTTGATATGTGAGTAAATATTATAATCAAAATAGTAATGAATAAAGAAGAATGTGTTAAACGGGACAAACTTAAGCTCCGTTGAAGCTGAAATAAACACAATTAAAGAACGAAAAGAAGTGCCGACGACGAAGATAGTAGTAGAAAGAAAGGTGTGAGCGATACAGTCAAAAATGTAAAGCGGGTCAACTCTTGGGGCTGAGATCTGAGAAAGGAGACTGAGAGCGGCCTACGTTGATATACTACAATGGAAATATGCACTGTATCACACACGGAGCACTTAGCGAGGTACGTTTGCATTCGCAAACAATTCGCCTTCTATGATTGGACTGATCGAATCTAGATGGGGTCGACTGAACGAGTCACAAGAACGAATCAAATATCGTACGTGGATGTTAAAGTAGCCAACCACCGAATTCCGAGTGGTAAGTGCGAATGTGTTCGAAGCTCGAGTTAGTTTGTGCGAATCGGGAGCTCGAAATGATCCTATATGCTCTCAGCTCTTTTTCCCTAATTTCGAATGTTAAGCGTGATCGTGTAAGAGCTCGAGTTAATGTATCGTGTCAGATGCTCTAAAATGATATCGAAAAGACACCGTGAGTGTCTAAAGTGATCTGTGGTGTCAGAGACTCCAAATAAACTCGAAAAAAATGTCTTCTTTTTTCCGCAAGGGAAAACTAACAAAATCGACCGCAGCCAATCGGGAAGCGGATGAACGGAAAACTTCCACTTACATTGCATGCGGAAAAGAGATAATATAAAATCTATTCGATGACTAATCTGGGCAAATGTGCCGTATGATGAGTCATCTGTCCTTTCGCAATGTAATATTATAGTACAGGGGACAAAGGACAGATGACTCATCATTTCTGCAGATTTTCCCAGTTTACTGGTGACCATTTCGCCCCTTACGGCTGTCGCTTGTAGCATGCTCGACTAGCGAGCCTCCCGCACGGGACCTTCTAGGTTAACGGCGGTACGTTGAGAGTAAAGCAACCATCCATGTGCTTCAACATCTTTATGGTGTGTATAATTGTAAACGACAACGCCAAGTTACCAAGAGAAATCTAGGGTAAGATAGTGGAAGCAAGGAAAACGTCGTAAACCAACCTACAGAACCCAAACAATTTCTCTTTCATTGACTTTGTCTCCCTTTATAGCTTCTCCGTTCCCAGATTCCAATATTCTTTGTCTGCCCAATTGTCATCGCTTAGTTCCTTATCTTCCATTGTTCTTGTTATGCTTGTTTTCCAGTTTACGAGCGGGCGTCCTCTTCTTCGCCTTCCTCTCGGTGGCAATTTTATTCAACATATAAATATACGACTTCAAAAAAGCGTGTTATTATTCACAACTAAAACTCAAACGGAAATAATTCTCGAAGCTCGACAGAGATTCCGTTGGAGCTTGACAGAGATAAAACAGTGGTTTCAAAACGTCGCCTTGTACATTGTACTGAGAATTTAATTAATTTCTTAAACAAAATTGCACCGGCCTAGCTCTTAATTAATGATATAAAAAGCATAAATTATAACAAATTATATTTATAAATTTTGAGAAATATTTAACATAAAATAAAGATAATTACCTAGTGTCGTGTGTGTGTGTGAGTGTAATTTCTTTTATTCCATGATGGTTCTTCCTATGTCTCCTCTCTTGAATTCTTTCTTCGATGCAGCTCTATTTTCTATGAATTCTTCTCTCTCTTAACCTCCTTTTTTCGGTGTGGCTCTATTTTCAATGGATTCTTCCCTTTTTTAAATTCTTTCCTCTCCGGTGTGATTATGTTCTTTTATTCGCTGGTACTTCCTTTAAAACCCTTTTGGTCCAAAATATATTTTAAACTTTCTTGTTGACTTGTCTATCTTGTCAATTTTCTTCGTCGTCAACCAAACAAACCTTTTATTTTTTTCAGGAAATCAGGACTACACTACATTATTTCTTCGTTGTCAACGAAACGAAAACTTTAGTTTACCATGACTTCCAGTTCATCCAAGGCATAACGTTGTTATAGAAACCTGTATTGCTAATGTCCGTGTATCCTTGGTTATTTATATCTAGTGGTTATTAGGAATTCTTGTGATGTGAAAGTGTTGAATGTATGTGTCTGAATGTTTACAATTCTTTTAATCGACGCTTTTTATAACAATTAATAACTTTATTTCTAGTTAGATTTTTTTCCCATTAAACGTGTCTGGCTGGAGGTAAAATAAGAAGCTAACACCCGTAGGGTAATAAACTTCTTTTGAACATAAACATCCATAGCCCCAACATTAACTGTGAATTTTGATATATTGAATTGTAATAAATGATAAATTTTCTAATTGTAATTAACCAGTCGAGTATTACTATACTACAATATACACCGTTTTTCATAGTACGGGAGAAGATGTGTAATAGACCTCGTCTTCGAGACAAAAGGAAAACGTGAGAACATGGCGTTTCCTGAACGATTACAAGAACGTGCATGTACATACATTGCAGATTAGATCGTCTCGTTTTTCCTTGCTAACTAACAAAAACCTCACTCTCTGGGCATTGACCATCTTCAAGCATAATCTAAGCGAAAGAAACGATCTTACGTATGGTAAAGAGACGACGACCGCGTACACGGATCTGTAATCAGCGATTATTAGTTGGTTTCGATCGAAATTACGTCTCGTCGATCTACTGTTATAATTACGACCACACCTCGGGCGCTAATTTATTTCTTACGGTGACAATTCTCGACTCGGAAAATCGCGATATAATTAGCGATTAAACGGAGGGAAAATCGCGATCGAAATAACGATAAGAACTGCTTTCTACGTAATTTTTCTCGTTGCGGAGCGGAAGCTCCTATTCTGTAATTAGGAAAGGAAAAAAGAAAGGAAACGAGGGAGGAAATTGCATGCCCGCCGTGATTAACGTTAAGACAAGAAGTAATAATTATCGAAGTCAGCTCGTTAATGATAAGCAACGAACATTTATTGAAATAATTTCGCGCTGGTAAAACGCGCGTTTTTTTCCACGTAATAACGGTACCGCCGGACGCGATTGTACGTTTCCTAATTAAATTAACGTCATTACGGGCTCATTTTAATTGAGAATAATGTCGGAGAGGTATGTTACGTACGTAACGACTTCTCTACGACGACGAAGGTTCTGCGCGACTCTCCGAGATACGCGTAATTGCGCGTTAAGTAATGTTAGTTTTAACGATAATTTAAGGCGACTAAATTACACCTTATTATGGGACTTTTTCGCCCGGCGCGAAGGAACGTATGTAAATCGCGAAAATCTCGCGCTCAAACCGAAATAAATTATATACATTTCGAGCGCGGAGAAAGTCGCGTTTTCGAAAATAAAACGAGGGGAATTCGAATCGATTCGTACGCGCTTAACGTCGTCGATTCGGATGTTAGCGTGTGTAAGTGTGCTTATCCGACGAATAATACGTCCGTTTATCGAGCTCGTTGGATGCCAATTACTTCTGGCTGGCGCAATTGGAAAAGTTCATGAAGAAATGTTAATTACTATTTAACATATTAGGCATAATCATAGGTACTTAGTCGGATTAAGTGTCGTATCTTACTGAGATCTCGGTCTCGTTTGTAACAAGAGAAAATGGAGGAATGTGCGGGTAGGTACCAGTTTTTTGTCGCCGAGATTAACTATATAAATGGTGTTCGATGGGAAAGTTGAAAACTTGAAAAAATTAGATGATGATTAAAAACGCGATGGTTTATGGGATGTTGCAAGCTCACCCAGGCGCATGCGCATACCTGACCGATCTCACAGTGCGATTTCTATTCTTACTATTATTTAACTTTAACTTTAACTTTAACTTTACTTTATTAGTTGTATGTAAGTAAGTATGATACAAATGTACATAGAACAAGTCAATACAAAAAAAGAATCAACATATACATAATTAAAAATATAGTACACGTAAACTTAATTAAGCAAAGAAATAGTCCTTAGTCAGAGACAGGGTGGAGATGAAGTCTTTATATTTGTACTTTCAAAATACTCATCAAGAGAGTAAAAACATTATGCCGCAAATAATCGCCCAATGAGACCCGGAACACTCTCAAGCCACCATTTAAATTAATCTCAGGCGGCAAGTTATTAAAAATTCTCATACCCATATAAACAGGTGAATTAAAAGTACACTTATATTTGCAAAACGGTATATAGAAGTTATCTTTGGATCTTGTGTTACAACCGTGCTTATCCTTAACCCTACCTAGATTATTTCTATTTTTGAAAATATACATCGAGACATTATAAATGTAGATATTTGTCAAAGTCAAAACGCCAAACTCCTTAAAAATACCTCTGCAGGTATGCCCGCGAGACAGGCCAAAAATGATTCGTAATAATTTTTCTGAAGTGTAAGAACACTCCATGCCGCTGCAGATAGCCCCCATAAACATATGCCATAGCCTAAACGGGAAGCAATCCAGGCATGATAAACAGACAACATCTGTCCAACACCCAGCACCTGTTTAAGATTTCTAAACATGTAACACATTGAGTTCATTTTATTAATTAAATTGGCACAATGAGGCCTCCAGCTAAGACACTCGTCGAAAGTTATTCCCAGAAACATCTTTTCATTAGAACTCAATAACGAAACTCCGCCAATAGAGATTTCCAGGCTATTACAATTACGCTGTCTATTGTGGAATCTAACAGCATTAGATTTAGCAACATTTAATAATAAAAAATTCTTTTGGCACCATGTTGCAAACTCGGACAGGACGAGCTCACACCTTCCAAGCAGGAACTCATCATTCTTGTCCGAAAGCAGAAAAGAATTATCGTCGGCATACATTAATAGGAGGTTATCGTCGAAAAGACTCCCCAAGTCATTACAGAAGAGCAGGAACAAAATGGGTCCAAGCACAGACCCCTGAGGAACCCCCAGAGAATTAACTCTTGTATCAGAATTTATTGTAACCAACAGTCCGTCCACAATACACCTTAAACTCACGTACTGCCTTCTCTCCACCAGAAAAGATGTGACCCAGTCATGAGACACCCCCTGAAGCCAAAATCGTATAATTTGCCCAGTAGAAGCCCATGGTCAACGCAATCGAAAGCCCGGCTGAGATCACAAAAGATTCCCACAGAGCACTCCCCCAGCTCAATATAATGGAGCAAGCGCTCATAGAACGATATAAGGGCCGTATTCGTTGACCTGTTACTACGGAATCCATACTATTATTCGGACTAAAAGCCTTAAATCCTCTTGTTATCGCATTTGAGGAACTGCTGCAATCACGCAGTTGTAGGAGTGGTGAGAATTTAGTTTACTGCGACCAGATTTAAGAATAAGAGCTAAAGCTAGGTCTAATATGATGAAAACGACACGCTTTGTGGAGGAATATAAAACACGCTTGAATTCAATGGAGATGAGGTTTTCGAGACGTATAGAACATAAAACCATAAGAGACAAGATAAGGAATGACATATTCAGAGAGGAATTACAAATAGCACATGTAGACGAAAAAATACAGGGGGAGTTGAGGTAGTTTGGACGTGCGTGTCGCCAGAGGTCGAATATTAGAAACGACTTGCCAGCTTCCCCTCACTGTAGGTTTAGTACGGTCTTTGCCACACTCGAACGCCATGGCCGAGAGGATTTTTTCCACGTTGATAGATATTGCGAGCCACAAGTTCCGATGAATTTGGAAAACGTTCTATAACTTAAACTTTCTTTATAACTTTTTGAATATTTGTTGTGGCTTTCTCTATTCAGATTTAATAAAATCGAATAATTTTTGCCAAATTTTGTGCTCGCGAAGATTTTGAAATTAATCATCGAAATTCTATATAATTGTACATAATTATATTGTCATTAACTTTTGAAAGTGAAAACTTCGGTATAACTGGCAATATGTGAAAACAATACAATATGTGTGATGATTCGATAACAATTTACAAGATGACGACAAATAGAATGTATGTGAAAGTTACATTAATTTAGTAATATAATATGATTATGAATATTATTATCATCATTATTATTACTTTGTAAGGCTTTTCCTCCTTTTTTATGCCAGGAATAAATCTTGTTTTCTCTCCTTCCTCAATCTCGCTGCTTTAATCTATGCTACTGCGATTTTCCCGAATTCCTCCAGATCTCACGCCCGAGTTCGCAAACAGTATGCGATATGTAATATTCGTCCAACATTCAAGTCATCGTTGTTTATATAGTTTTTTTACCACATTATTTTTGGTCCTGCGGACTCTTTATTAAAATAAAATAAGTGTTGAATGGATATTTATTATTTAAAAAAGAATACCTATAAATCTATCTGTTATAGGCATAAGCCAAATACAATCAACCATGAAATTCGATCCAGACCTTCTCTTTCAATAGTAATTTAATATTTCTTATCTGTTACAAGTATTATAACAGATAAGGGGCAAGGAACAGCCGAAAGCGTACCGTTGCACATCGGGCCGGTTCGCCCTCTTCGGCTGGTTCCCCCACTATGACGAATATTTCGCCAGACAAGTGAGGGGGAGCTGGCAAGTCGTTTCTAATATTCGACCTCTGTGTGTCGCATGCGGAATGATAGATTATCGAAAATGGTGTACGAAACACGCGAGTGTCGGGGAAAAGTAAAAGGGGAAGACCCAGAAAAACGTGGAGTGACGTTGTGCCAGTGGAAGCAGAAAGAAGAGGAATGAAATTGGAAGAAATTCAGCAGACCGTACAAGATAGAAAAGTATGTGAAGAGAAGTGTAGACAGCAACGTTAAACTCAACTACATCGGCCTTACACCTAACGGTAAAAGGAGCGTGATTAAGAAGAAGAAGAAGAAGAAGAAGCTAACGCTTAGGTTCGACTTTGAGTCCGCCTTGAGCTCGAACTACTTCGATATATGGTGCTTACAATAATAATAATAATAATAATAATTTATTATCCAACAGCAGCAACAGCTGCTAATTACAGGATAATTTTTACAATAAAAACAAATCAATTTCATCGCAAAATCTATTAACATTTACACACATTGACAAGATGCACAATGCGAAATGCCTAGGCAACACTCGCTTAAGTTAAGTCCAACTTTCAATTTTAAGATTTTCAACCATTCCTGTATTTTATTTCATTGTAGCATCTACCTTGGTTGTAGTAGAAATAAAGGCATTTATGCAACATGAACGAATTCACTGGTGTTCTAACTGACGAAGATTTTCTAGTATTATTTATTTTTATTATTAAGGTAACTTACTGCTGCTACTGACACTTCATCGTTGATGTAAAGTTCTCATCCTTTAAATGTCGTCTACCACTTTTAGTAGGTCAATTATGCGACAAACTGAAAATTTCTTTTTAAGGTACCTTACCATTCCTACTGACACCTCACAACTAGCCCTAGATACTCAGTATTTATTGGGCGAGGGGAATCGCTATTACTATTGGACGAGATTTTGCAGCCTGTTATGACCTGACCAGTCTGCAGCCGTCTCATCGATCATATGCTGTAGCATTCCCCTTAGGAAAGCCGCAGAAAACCTACATAACAACTGACAGAATGATAACGTCGCCTGCCACTCATCTACGACCTAACCGGACCAAGCTAAGTTTGACTTGCTTGATCGGTCGTGGAACTTGAATATGGTGAAACATGCTCCGACACCAAAAGTCTATCGAAATCGGGAAAATCGTTTCACGAACTGGAACGATAAGAAATTCGAGGAGAATTTTCGTTTGTCCAAAGATTCTGTAAACATACATTTTTGTAGAATATTAGGCTTTTCTTGTATGATAGTCGTCTACCACACTTAGGTCAATTAAACATGTTAAACGTTTTGAAGAAGATGTTCCGAAAACGTTCGTAAACGTTCTGAAAATATAACTATTACTTCAATCAGCCTTGTTTAATTGACCTAATTGTGGTAGAGAACCATCATATAAGATAAGTATAATTAAACAAGGTCACGAAAAAAATATATATACATGTAGAATATTAGTGCAACGCACCTCGCTGATTTCTTTCGTTAAAAAAGGCGAAAGATACTTGCTATCGTTCTGAAAACTTTGGGCGCCAGTGTGATAGATGGAGTAATAAAAACAATATACGAGGAGGAACGAGTTATCAAAATAACTGTGAACTTAGCGACAGCTTCATTAACAGGTAAGATAATCTACAAGAAAGCACAAAATGCGTGAACGCCATCTAAGGCGACAAACTACATCGAAACCACATCAAAATCACATCCGGCCATACTCGAAGAAAATTGCAATCTCAGAAACCACGTATTATAACGTACATGTAGCGGTCGAAAAGTCCCTGCACGCACACGTGCGCAGCAATTATTCGGAATGAAAATAATATCAACGAACTAATATGGAAAACGTGAAAAGAATAAAACAGAGTTATCTACTTTACCGCAGACTCTCACAGCTTGAATTACTAGCGGACTTAATTAACGTTTGAACTAATTATCACTGGGTCGAATAATTTCAACACGACGTCAAAGATGGAGAAGCCGAAAACGTTGGCGTGGAGACGGTAAGTGAGTTTTCCATTTTAACTCGACCACCACAGTTAGGTTAAGAACTTGGCTGTTGTATGTTCCTGAGACTTAGTTTTAATGACCACCTGCTGGGCGTTGTCTATATTTAGTTTTAATTTATTGGTGGCAAACCATATCGTCGCTTTCTCCCAGGGGTAGTGCAGTACATATATTAGATCTTGATCACTTTCAACTTAAATGAGGGAATCATAGAGGGCAGCACTTTAGGCAAGATGACCAACATAACTCTGGTTATGGTTGGTTGCATTGATGACTTTTTGTTGATAGGTTAATGTTGTTTGTGTTATATGCATTTTCTCTTGTAATTTTTTCGTTGCGGGTAACGATCGACAAGTGCAGTTTGTAATATTTATTTAGTAAATTTAGATTAATACTGAGACATTTCTCTGTTCCAGTTCCAGAGTGCAATGATAACACTAGTCGTAGGTAAGTTTAATCAAAGTTTTAAAAAATACATACTTTTGTCTCTTAATAATGAATTTATGTCCAAACATGTCTTTTTAGATATTTTGCAAAGTGCATCATTTGAACCTGCCTATTCTCAAGAGACCTGGATAGTAAAAGTTTCTGGTCCGAGTGCTAAAAGAAGAGGAACCGTATTATTTGGTGATAATGTCTCATATCAGTATAACTATTTAACCATTATTATGTTCGTACAATAGGTCACTTCGTATCATAAGCACTTCAACATATCAAACACTTAATGCCACTTTAGAATCGTTGGATGTACAGCCGTATCCATCCACCTCACAAGCTAGTCCCAACGAGAGAGCAGAAATAGAGCAGCAGAAAAAGAATAATATTGCACAGTTAAATTTATGTTTCAACAAATATAACGCAGAACAAAACTGATGCTGATTTTTATATGAATTTCGTACTTTAATAATAATTATTAACAATAAAAAATATTCATAATTCCGCTTGTAGTGGTTCTATTCTTTACAGATTCCTGTACGATGGTTGCTAAAAGTTCTATTGAGGGAATCATAGATGGTTCTGAAAATTGGTTCACTTTTTCACCTTGCAATATCTCATAAACCATCTACTTTCTAAGGATGCCCAGGGAGTTGATGGTTTATGGGATGTCTCAAGCTCTCCCAATTACCATGATGAAGAATCTGATCATTTGTGCGGGATTGGTCAGGTCTCGATTACGTGAACGTTGTGCAAACGATCAAACGCTTTGTCTCGGAGTCCGTGCAAGCTTGCGATATCCCATAAACCACCCGCTTCCTAACGATGCCTAGGGCGTTGATGGTTTATGGGATGTCTCAAGTTCTCGCTGGTTCCATGATGAAGAATCTGATCATTTGTGCGGGATCGGTCAGGTCTCGATTACGTGAAGGTTGTGCAAACGATCAAACGCTTCGTCTCGGAGCTTGCGATATCCCATAAACCACGCGCTTCCTAACGATGCCTAGGGCGTTGATGGTATGGGATGTTTCAAGTTCTCGCAGGCTCCATGATGAAGAATCTGATCATTTGTGCGGGATCGGTCAGGTCTCGATTACGTGAAGGTTGTGCAAACGATCAAACGCTTTGTCTCGGAGTCCGCGCAAGCTTGCGATATCCCATAAACCACCCGCTTCCTAACGATGCCTAGGGCGTTGATGGTTTATGGGATGTTTCAAGTTCTCCCAGGCACCACGATGAAGAATCAGATCATTTGTGCGAGATCGGTCAGGTCTCGATTACAAGGTTGTGCAAACGATCAAACGCTTTGTCTTGGAGTTCGCGCAAGCTTGCGATATCTCATAAACCACGCGCTTTCTAACGATGCCTAGGGCGTTGATGGTTTAGGGGATGTCGCAAGCTCGTCCAGGTACGAAGGCGAAGTGTCTGATCATTTCGATTACGCTTTGTCTCGGCGGCTAGGCGAGCTTGCTACATCCCATAAGCCACCCGCTCTCTAACGATGACACGGTATCGGAGAACGACTCGTTGATCCAAATTTCTGACGTCTCAACACTTGTAGAAAGTGCTGACGTGCGTAGTTTGTTTACTTCTTCGCAAAATTAAAGATATGCAAATTCATAACGCGTTGCATAATTAGAACTATTATCGACTCTAACATCCTATTCCTACTACTTCGCATACCGATAAATCACCATCTCGATCGATACCTTTTTCCACCTGAGAAGTAATCGAAGGTGTATTCGACGACAAGTTTTCCGTTATCTAGTTTTTTCCCCCGCACATGTACAACGTAGTATGTGCTTACTTCTATCGCGTACACGCCGATATAACACCGCTTACAAAACAGGCGGACAACGCGATAAAAGTGACAGTATCGCATGAACAATACGACATCCTGTATGTCATATTAAATCCAATGCCCGTTTCGATAAAAATCCCAGCGCTAGTAGGTCGCCCGGTCGGGCGTGGTCGTTCCAGCTCATGGCATCAACTGGAGCTGCCGCTATTACGGCCGCAACGATAAGCCCACGTGCGGTTTAGAGAACGGAGCAGCTTCGCGCGATAGAGGAAACGACCGAGGAGCAAAGACGACGATGACGACGTGTGCAGAGCGTGAATAGTTCAGATTCTAAATGTTACGTCGTCGTCGTCGACGTATCGGTCGATTGCTGGCATTCTATTTGCTGTCCCCGTTTTCGTATTGTCATAATTATAAATCGAACGCGGCGATATTTATTCGGACATCGAAGATTTCACGTAGAAACGTTCCCTCCTTGTCGCCTGTCGAATACCTTAAGGCTATTGCACAATCGAGCTGCAGTAAATAGAGGAGGTTAAAAACTTGCGCAGAATACATTCCGATTTTGAATTTGCGGAGTACGAAAACAACCTCTGGTGTTCATCAAGGAATGCACTTAAGTCCTCTGTTGTTTCGAATTCTTTCAAGCGCCAGCATATGCCAGTATAATAGTCTTTGCATACAGCGTACAGAAACTACGAGCTGTCATTTTCGGTTTAGTACCTCAACGGAGTAATTTGAGCCCTCTTTAGTTTAAAACTTACTGACAAATAATACCCCTTTTGGCCCATACTTTTGACATAAGTGGTAGTAGATAATCAACGAAATCTGTAAATTATGTTGCTTTGGGCTTGATTAGTTCGGGTGTTCCTCAAGATACTAGGTTTGGTGCCCTTTGGTTCCATTTTTTCGCGTTCTAAGCATATTCGAGTGATACTCTTTACGTAAGTAGCAATACGCAGCTTACAGAAACTGGCGACCATTATTTTTCGGTGTTCCTCAAGGGACTAACTTGAATGTTATTTTGTTTTAAATTCCTTGAAAAATAATACTTCTTTTGCGCCATAGTCGTTGCGTAAATGTATGTACGTAATCCACAAAAACTGTGAATTATGGTGTTTTAGGCTTGGTACTTCGGATGTTCCTCAAGGTACTACCTTAGGTCCTGTTTTGTTTCGATTTCTTCATGTGCCGGGATATTCGAGTAATAATGATGACATAAGTGACAGTACGAAGCTTACAAAGACTGTGAGTTGTCGTTTTTGGTTTAGTATTCCTGGTGTTCCTCAAGGGACTAACTTTAATTTTGTTTTGTTTTAAATTTCTTGACAAATGATACGCCTTTTGGGACATAATCGTGACAGCAGTGTATGTTCGTCCTTCACAGAAATTGTGAATTATGTTGTCTTGGGCTTGCTTAGTTCGGATGTTCCTCAAGATACTACCTTAAGTCCTGTTTTGTTTCGATCTCTTCATGAACCGGGATATTCGAGTAATAATCTTTACATAAATGGGAGTACGAAGCTTACAAAGACTGTGAGTCATTTTCGGTTTAGTATTCCTGGTGTTCCTCAAGGGACTAACTTTAATTTTGTTTTGTTTTAAATTTGTTGACAAATGATACGCCTTTTGGGGCATAATCGTGACAGCAGTGTATGTTCGTCCTTCACAAAAATTGTGAATTATGTTGTCTTGGGTTTGCTTAGTTCGGATGTTCCTCAAGATACTACCTTAGGTCCTGTTTTGTTTCGATCTCTTCATGAACCGGGATATTCGAGTAATAATCTTTACATAAATGGGAGTACGAAGCTTACAAAGACTGTGAGTCATTTTCGGTTTAGTATTCCTGGTGTTCCTCAAGGGACTAACTTTAATTTTGTTTTGTTTTAAATTTCTTGACAAATGATACGCCTTTTGGGGCATAATCGTGACAGCAGTGTATGTTCGTCCTTCACAGAAATTGTGAATTATGTTGTCTTGGGCTTGCTTAGTTCGGATGTTCCTCAAGATACTACCTTAGGTCCTGTTTTGTTTCGATCTCTTCATGAACCGGGATATTCGAGTAATAATCTTTACATAAATGGGAGTACGAAGCTTACAAAGACTGTGAGTCATTTTCGGTTTAGTATTCCTGGTGTTCCTCAAGGGACTAACTTTAACTTTGTTTTGTTTTAAATTTCTTGACAAATGATACGCCTTTTTGGGGCATAATCGTGACAGCAGTGTATGTTCGTCCTTCACAAAAATTGTGGATTATGTTGTCTTGGGCTTGCTAAGTTCGGATGTTCCTCAAGATACTACCTTAGGTCCTGTTTTGTTTCGATCTCTTCATGAACCGGGATATTCGAGTAATAATCTTTACATAAATGGGAGTACGAAGCTTACAAAGACTGTGAGTCATTCTCGGTTTAGTATTCCTGGTGTTCCTCAAGGGACTAACTTTAATTTTGTTTTGTTTTAAATTTCTTGACAAATGATACGCCTTTTGGGGCATAATCGTGACAGCAGTGTATATTCGTACTTCAGAAAAATTGTGAATTATGTTGTCTTGGGCTTGGCTAGTTCGGATGTTTCTCAAGATATTACCGTAGGTCCTGTTTTGTTTCGATCTCTTCACGAACCGGGATATTCGAGTAATAATCTTTACATAAATGGGAGTACGAAGCTTACAAAGACTATGAGTTGTTATTTTCGGTTTAGTATCCCGGTTATTCTTCAAGGGACTATTTCGTGTCCCCTAGTTTAACATTCTTTCACAGATAATACTTTCTTGTGTCATAATCTTCAGATGAGTGGTAATATGCAGTCCACGAAAGCTGTGAAAGTTGTATGGTTTTCGGCTTAGTGCTTCGGTCGTTCCTCAAGATCGTATTTAAGGTCCTGCTTTGCGTCAATGTAACATTCTGAATGTAATAGTTTCAGATGGTTTTGATCTAAAAACTTTATCGAAATCTATATACTTAGTTTTCCAGTTCCATTTTGACTACCCTTTAGACCCTGTAGAAAAACTTTTGGAAGGTTCAATTCTTCAAATCTTCGTAAAAAAGCATTATTAATTTGAAGGCGTGTCTAACTAAAATATTTCATAGTAATTAATAATGACACTAGGTATATCGTATCGGTAAACTCCTCACCACACAATTGTTAATTGATAGCGTCAGTAATACCACGCCATAGTCTTTGCAATCACTATCAGTAATTCATACAGCAAATTAAGAACAATCATCACATTAATTTTTATTTACAAGTAGGTACATAAAATATACACCGAGGCCAAAAGGATTTTTCTCGCAATCAAGTAACCTATCGAAGCCCAGGCGAGTGGAGTACTGTATTGTTTTTTGGTATACCAAAATTAATTTTGATATAATTTTCTGTGTTTTGATATGCTATGTCATATTATGTCATGACTCATTCGCCTGTTTATTGTATTTTACACTATATTTAATGCTTTTCTTGGCCAAAATAACAGAATTGTGACGTTTAGTGTAATTTTCTTTTGCCTAATATTCGAGTTACCGACTTGAAACTTGGTCATATAATAGATATTAACTTAAAAATCCATTAACAATTTCATCTAGCTCCCTAGTTTCCATTACCACTTTTTGGTCACTTTTTTCGTCGATTTTAGCGTATTTTTCACCATTTAGTGCTGAAATCTAGTGTAATTCATTTTGCGACTTGGCAACACTGTTCATATGTCTATTATACCAATTTATAGCCTATGGATGTGGCCAGTTTAGTGTATTTTATATTATATCAAGTGCATTTTAGTCTAAAATAACAATGATGTTTGTACATGTGAAAGGGATTCGATATGAATTCTCTCACAATGCACGTATTACGCATTTTTTACAGCTATTTTTTCTACAGAAGTGGACAACTTGCGTTGCCACAGCCTCCCGCAGTAACTGCAGTCGTGTTCTTCGGCTACCCGCCGTGGGAAAATTGCAAATTACAAAATTTTGATCTTCTCTTGCCATCCGTAGACGTACGTTTCACGGTTATACCGCTCTACAGTACAAACATCAATGTTCAGACGATATATACATAAAATTTGTATACGAAATTACAGCTCTTGCAAAGCCGTACTGACGAGCGATATAACCGCGAATCGTACGTCTAAGATCAAAATTTTGTAAGTCTAAAATAATCGAATTTAGGAGTTATTGGAATTTTTTCTGTTCCATTTCAGAGTTATAAGCACGAAGGTTTTTTTCTTTTTTAATTTTATAGCTGCCCAGGTATGCATTCGACAGCGGTTGATATTTAAACAAGCATTTTTAAGTTGTGCACACAAACGTATTCTATCTTTCTCCAAAATTTTATTGTCGATTAATACAAGTCTGTCGTATGTCTTTAACCTTCCTATACTCACGTCAAAATGAAAGACGTATACTATACTATATAAGTCGGTCTCACAGACCGTATGCGTGAGTATAGGAAGGTTAAAGGGGAAAATTATGGGAGCAAACTACAAAGTTCCTTTAACCGAGAAAAACAACGTTAAATCAGTTTACACATGCTCAATTTTATCGATTTTAATTCACCTCTTTAACCAAACTTTAACCGTATGCTTTTTTCGCATTAATGTTGATAGATAGTAAACACCAAAATTAAAAAAAAAAAAATTTGTGAACTGATTTTTGCATTGTTTCTATAGGCTACAGGATGGTTTTTGTGCCCCTCATTTTTCTAAGTTTGGTGTACCTCTTAAACTGTATTAAATGACAATATTTGCGAATAATGTTATAATTGGAGTTTATTGAAAAGATGGATGACGTGTTATCATTAACCTTCCTATACTCACGCATACGGTCTGTGAGACCGATTTCTATAGTATAGTATACGTCTTTCGTTTTGACGTGAGTATAGGAAGGTTAACCTATACTCACGTCAAAACGAAAGACGTATACTATACTATAGAAATCGGTCTCACAGACCGTATGCGTGAGTATAGGAAGGTTAAGTAGTGTAAATCGGACGGACGCTGTCACTTTATGCGAATTTTATTATTCAATGATAAGTTATCATTGATAAGTTAGGAGTAATCACGTACATATGTTTTGATTGTCGTTGAGAGAATGTTTTCAATTGCTGACGAGGCTTGTTCTGGTCGCCGAAACAAATTTTCTGGATTCAAGTTGGAACAAGGAATATTGATACGTCAAAATTTGTGTTATGTAGTAGTATAGTTGCTTGCTATAGATTTTGCATTTAAAAATGTAATACAAAAATTATAGTTTAAATAGTTTGCTCAATAATATTTATATTATATCAAAAATATTTCGAACCAGTACACCAAAATTATATCATATTTAAAATCGTAGAGGCTCCCAAAAAAAAAAAAAAAAACATTAGACTGGAGAATTAAAGCGATGCACAATCACGTGGATATCTCATTGCCAGCGAAGAACCGCACATGCAAATCGTCCTGATCTGCGGAAAATTACTAAATTATCCCGGTCGATTGCGACTAATTGAGAGTGCGGTTTGCGTCCTACCCATAATGATCGCAAAAATTGATCTTCCGATAGTTTTATTTTAGGTTTGCGCCTTGTCGGTTTCTTTACGTGACCGACGGATCTACGGTGCCCCTTCTTCGTGACTACGCGATAAAAACCAGACGAGAAGACGAGATTTAAGGATTCCCCAAACCAACGCGAAACATTCGCAATCGCAGCGAATAAATTTCGCCTTACCTGCGACACGGCGAATTCTCGTGATACCCTCACCAACGCGTCAATTTTTGATGCTAGCAACGCGAAAATGTATTCCTCATCGGACGAAGAAGAAGCAGCGCTATTTCTTGCTTTAGAAGCTGAGGAAAATTCAAGGCTTGTATTTTTAGTATTTTAATTTTTATAGGTGCTGTTTTTTAATATTATTTTTTTTTATAGGAAGAAAAAAAGAAAATGGGTTCATGAAATTAACTTAGAGCGTAAGGACTTCGGAGAATTCCACACACCGATGCCTCAACTTCGGCAAGATGAAAAACGATTTTATCTTTATTTTAGAATGTCTAGTGAAAATTTTGATGAAATTTTAAACTTTATAAAAGAAGATGTTACAAAAGAAGAGACTAATTACCGTGAAGCTATATCAGCAGAAGAGCGACTTGCAATTACGCTAAGGTAAGTAAGATTTTTTACATTTTTTATTTAAATTTTATAAAAAAATGTAAACGTAATACATACTGTGTGTCTAGCTAAGTTCGCGACAAATGGAAAACTTTTTATTCTTGGGTTTATGAAAAAGTTATTCTTTATAAGAAGTCCTGCTTCATCCAAAACTTAAATTCAAATTGTCAGATTTTAATATTTGTTAGTCATATACGAGATATGACAAAAAATATGAAATTAGTATAAGAGTAAAGTACCTTTATTTTCAATAATACTTAAAATGTTATAAGGAATAGTCGTTCAGAATTGGAAATTATACAATTTAAATACAGCATTTACACAAAAGAAAGCATTGAAAATGTTACACAAATGCTTCAACATATCCGCCTTCTCGTTCCATACATGTAACGGTTCTATCACAAAAATGCCTTAAAACCCTTCTAATTGTTTGTGGAGTTATTTTACGGATTTCTTCTCTAATAACACGTTCTAGATGGCCTACATCCGTAAACGGCGCTGGAATATAAACATGTTCTTTTAAATAACCCCACAAGAAAGAATCAAGTGGGGTCAGATCTGGAGACCGAGGTGGCCAACGTATTGTGGAAAAGCGGTGTATAACGCTTTCGTTAAAACAATCTTCAACATATTGCCTTACGTCCAACCTGCTATGACAAGGTGCACCATCCTGTTGAAACCAAATATGTTGGCGTTCCAGCAATGGAAGATTGTCGATAAAATTACTAATTTCACTTTGCAAAAATTTAGATACCGGTCGGCATTCAAAGATTGGTGAAAAAGAAAGGTCCAATTACATAACTTTTGTAGATTCCCCACCATACATTTGTCTTGAACGCATATTGACTTCGAGTTTTTATTGTAAAATGTGGGTTGGCATCTGTCCACCAACGGCAGTTTCGACTCGATACAGTTCCGTTCGATGTAAATGTTGCTTCATCGGAAAATAAAATTTGTCTCGACACAAAAGGATTATCTGCTAATATTGCCTGAATGTCGGCACAAAACTCCAATCGTCTGTCATTATCACCTGGTCTTAGAGTGTGTACAAATGTAGGCTTGTAGGGATAAAATTTGTTTTTTTAGAATTTTAGCTACCGAATCTTTGCTTATAGTGTTTGACATCAACAATGCTCTTTTCCGCAACGAACACCTCGGTTGTTCTATTGCTGATAGCATCACTTCTGTATGGAATGCAAACATGAAATTTAAAGTAAAATTGCAATTTAACTATACTCGACTCGCCGAACAAATGCAGTAGTAAATTATGGCAACAATGTGTGTTTAATAGGTCACATAACCAATAACGTTTGTAATTGGTCGATCAGGGTGGCCGCTTACAATAGAATAAAATCGAGTCCATATTGCATTTGGAATATTAGATTTTATTAGCTTTCTTTGTAAATGATCCATTATCTATTATATTTCATAAACCAGTGTTTCTAAAGACTATTTATCGATCGTTCTAGTGCACCAATAATACATTATTGTTTTGTAGGTTATACATTATTTCTTGCTATATTATCGTATATACTTACATTATGGAAAACTCACCTCCTAAGAAGATAGTTTCAAAACATTTTACGGTAGAAGATAAACAGAAGGTTTTGAATATATTTAAAACATTTCAAGAAGAGCCTAGCACTTCTAAAATTGTTAGTGTTGAAATGACAGCCAAAGCAGCAGGTATCTTTCCAAAAACGATAACTAAATCATAGTAACTATTATAGTATCTTTTACAGGAATTACTGAACGCAGTGTTTACAATATTGTGAAAGAATATAACACTAATCACGAATTACAACCACCAAAAAATATCATAGAAAAAGGGCTGTTTTAGATATGGTGGATGATGAAATGAAAAATGCTATACGAAGAATTGTACATTCATTCTTTTTAAAAATGAACCTCCAACAGTTCAAAAAGTTCTCACAGTGATAAATGAAAGAGATGACATTCCTAATTTCAAAATTACGACTCTCAGATCATTATTAAAGGAACTAAACTTTCGGTACAAATATTTATTACTTTAAATTCTATATACTAATCATAAGATAATTATGTTTGTAGTTATAATAAGCGAGCTCGAAATAGTATTTTAAAAGAAAAAGATGACATTATTACCTGGAGACGGAAATACCTTCGTGAAATTAAGAAATATCGTGAAAATGGTACCCCGATATATTACTTGGATGAAACTTGGGTAAATGCTGGACATACTATAAATAAAGTATGGACAGATATGTCTGTTGTCACTGCAAGACAAGCATTTATAGAAGATTTAAGTACAGGTCTTAAAAATCCTTCAGGCAAAGGCAAAAGATTTATAATTGCACACATTGGCTGGGATGAAGGATTTGTAGAAAATGGCTTACTCCTCTGAATCAAAGAGAACAGGAGATTATCATGAAGACATGAACACAGAAAGGTTTGAAGAGTGGATGAGATGTATTCTCCCCAATTTAAAAGAAAATTGCGTTATAATTTTTGACAATGCTCCGTACCATAGTCGTAAATTGAATAAGCCACCTACAACTCATAGTCGCAAATTAGAAATGCAAAACTGGATGAGGGAAAATAGTATTGCATATGAAGAAAACATGGTAAAAGCAGAATTGTTAGCTTTAATTAAAGAACATTTATCTGGCCCTCCGAAATATGCTGTTAATGAATTAATAGAAAACACTAATAGAAAGGTACTTAGACTCCCCCTTATCACTGTGAATTAAACCCGATTGAACTAATATGGGCACAAGTGAAGGGGTATGTTGCGAGACATAACACCACATTTAAATTGGCAGACGTGAAAGAATTATTTCAACGAGGTATTGACAATATTTCTGTTGAAAATTGGCAAAATGCTATTAAACATGTTATTCAAACAGAGAAGGAAATGTGGGAACTTGACAATCTCATAGATATACACATAGAGCCGTTAATCATTACAATTAATGATTCATCTACATCATCTAATAGCGAAGAAGATACATGTTAAGACCGTTTTAGTGTGTCATAATTAATTCCTTTACTGTATTAAATTTTTGTAATATGTATAAAATTCATTATTTTTGATTATACCTATTTGTATAGTGAGTTAATTTTTAGGATACTGTTTCTTATATAAATACGTACCAAAAAAAAAATATTAATTATTTGTTTCCTTATTTTGTATTTATATATTACATAGATCTTCTTAAAACCATTGTGTATTTTTATTTACTATATATAATTCTATATATTGGAGATGCATAATTTAATTCAACAAAACACTTAAAGAAATAAGAAAATTATTTTAGTACTTATTTTGCAATTTTTATTTATGTCAAATACAAAATGAGGTTATTATTTTGATATGTTTACATGTGATTTATGCTGTGTGAGTCGGACATTTGTATTGCAAGGTTGCCATAATTTGCTACTGCATCTGTTCGGCGAGTCGAGTACAGTTCCATTTCGTTATCAGCAACATGGTTTTGGCGTTTGTTGTTAAATCTGTTTTCGACATTTCCGAAAGTCTTAAATTTTCTTAAAAGTTGTCTTACCGTCTCGTGGTGAATATTCTTGTCAGGATGCCGCTGATTAAAAATAGTTGCTGCTTCCCTGAAAGTTTTGTAATTATCGCCCACTATTAAGACGATTTCAATTTTATCTTCTCTACTTAATATTACAGGCATTTCTACTTATTGTATTTTGACAATCGTAAACGACGATAGTGACAGATTTAGTCAAACATTGTTTATCAGAGTATTCTAGATTAAGATTAAAAATGTCTACATCAAACTGTTGACTTTGTAGTTGAGAAAAGTGTAAGAATTAAAAAACACTAAATGTAAGTGAATGTGATTGAATATTAAAATCTGACAATTTGAATTTAAGTTTTGGATGAAGCAGGACTTTTTATAAAGAATGACTTTTTTTCATAAACCCAAGAATAAAAAAGTTTTCCATTTGTCGCGAACTCAGCTAGACACACGGTATATTAATACAAACACAAAAAATAGTCTTTCTTAAGTATCTACTTATTAGTAGGATTGAATAATTGAAAAGAATTTGAAACGAAATTGTTGTCATCTGAAGGATTTGCTGGCTGTAAGGTATTCAAAGATTGATTTTGTGAAGTATCCAACACAGTATATATTGGTGATATGCACTGATTATAAGTAGATGTGGTAGAACTAGCTGAACTAAAAGGACGAAATGAGTCCTCGTTTTGGTGTGATGAAGACCGTTCTTCAATATCTAAAAGTTCTTGTTCCAAAATAATTTTAGCAACCTCCATTTTTGCTATGGCTTGACGTTTTTTAGAAAATCTTTTCACCGTTTTCGCATGAGCTATAAATAGCATTTCGGTTTCCTCAATTTCGGGCCTTTTTTGTTCTGGAAATATGCAAGTAAACTGTTTATAGATGAAGGGGGTTCACTTTTACTTTTCTTTCTATTTACTGACGAAATGGTTGTTACAAATGGAGCGGATGTGTTGGTAGTACTTAGTGCTGGTGCCGGAGTTAAACTTGCTCGTGAATCGGTGACAGCTGAATCTTCAGAAACTATTTCTTCTATATCTACTGTATGATTGTCTGAGTTTTCATTTTGAAATTGTGATTCTCTGTGCTCCCCACTTTCAATAGTTTGAGAACAATTGCTGTCATTAATATCACTAATAATTTCTCGATTTTCCGGAATATCAGGAACATTTGAAGATGTTTTTGCAAACGACAAAAAAGGGCGGAATGCTTCCATTTGGCCGGACCATTGCCATTTTTAACCACTTTTTGCAGCTTGACCAGTTTTGGTTTTATTTGCCTTTATATGTCGTATATAGGAGGTTCTTCCATTTCTTTTACTTCATCACCTGAAAAAATTTAAATTCCAATGAGATATAATAAATTTCTTTTATAACATACGATGAATTTGTATAAACTTTTATTTTTTCAGGTATCTTGCCACCGGAGATAGTTTTTCTACAATTGGACACAGTTTTAGGGTTGGCTTTGAAACAGTTAGTGTAATAATAACAGAAGTTTGCCAAGCTATTTGCAGAAGAATGGAGAATATCTATTTGCCTGAACCTACAAGGGAAATTTGGGAAGAGTCTGCAAAAGGATTTGAAGATATATGGCGATTTCCCAATTGTATCGGTAATATAGATGGAAAGCATGTTACCATCAAATGCCCGAACAAAACCGGGTCTCAACATTTTTCTTATTTGAATAAGTTCTCGATAGTTCTTATGGCTATTGTTGGTCCCGACTATAAATTTATTTGTGTGGACATTGGCGGCTATGGCAAAAATAGTGATGGAGGAATTTTTGAGGCTTCTAATATGGGTCAAAGATTTGAAATAGGTTTGATGAACATTCCGAAAGGTAAAGCTTTACCAGGGCAAAGTGAACCTTGCAATCACGTTCTGATTGGTGATGAAGCATTTGCACTCAAGCCCTATCTTATGCGCCCCTTTCCTTATCGGCAGTCAAGAGTTGATCCTCGTAAAGAAAATTATAACACACGATTGTGTAAAGCGCGAAGAGTTGTAGAAAACGCCTTCGGAATCCTAGTTCAAAAATGGAGAATATTCTTTAGACCATGGATGCACAGACCGCGGCCCGCGGGCCACATGCGGCCCGCCTGTCGAATACTGGTGGCCCGCCGACAGCAAAAATAATACTCTCGTACATTCGAAGAATATTTAATTCTATTCCAGAATAAAACCAAAAAAAAAATATGTTCGAAAAGTAATTTGAATCTCGCGCGCGCGCTATTTGAATCTAGCGCCCAAAAATGCTAAGTCAAGTAACATCGCTTGCTGCCTTTATATAAAGTTCAAAATAGTAGAGAAATCAAGAATTTTCTAGCGCGGTGTGAGCAAGCGAGATAGCAATAGTCCCGAATTCCCGATTGCTCGCGTAGGTACGAGTAGATACACGAAGCTTCCAGAGTCGTATGCGCGGTATAAAAGCCACGCTAGCCGCAGCGACCGACTGTTCGGTTTTAATTTGAATGAAATGTCAACAGGAAGAAATAAGCGCGAAAATACAAAGCGAAGTAATAAGTGATTGAGAATAAGTGCAGTTTAATAGTGTTTTGGGGAGGCAATAGTTCTAGTGTAGACTTTAACTCGACTAGCCGGTGTCATATATTTTGATCCACATTCAACGTAGATTTCCTGTTAACCCGTCAAGTGTCGTGTATAATTGTGTTGTGAAATCGTAAGTAAAACTCAGTTATTAATAAGTGTTTCCCTACCTATTTAATCAATTTTAATTAAATTTAGCTTTAATGTTGGCCAAATATTAAAATAAAACAAAGAAATTACTATTTTTATCAGAATTTCTCTAACTGTAATAATTACGTTATTATTTCAGATATAAATCTGTATAAAAATCTTAAAATTTCTGAGGAATTTAATCAATTATTTTTGATAATTTAAAAAAGAATGGGTAATTTAAGTAGGTACTGTAATTGTTTTTAGGTGCTGTGTTAATCCTAGCCAGGATTAGAACGCAATATGGAGAAGCCAGGACCTAGTAAAAACGTAAGGTTAAAGGTGAAAATCGGCAGTTTCAAGAAATTTGGACTGAGAAATACTTTTTTGTATGGTCGCATAACAAAGTCGTTTGTTTAATTTGCAAGAATTCTGTTGCGATTGCAAAGGAATATAATGTAAAAAGGCACTATGAAACGCAGCATCCTTCTTTTACCAAGTTTACAGGCGAATTAAGAAAGCAAAAAATGTTGTCTTTAAAACGGGAGCTTATTGGTCAGCAAGCTATGTTTACAAAACCCATTCAAGATTCAGAAACAGCTACAGAAGTTAGTTATGAAATTTCTCGAATGATAGCAAAGCGAAGTCGCCCCTTCAATGATGGCGATTTTGTAAAAGAATGCATAGAAATTGCCGCTAAGAAAATGTGTCCAGAAGCAGCAAAAAGTTTGAGAAAATTCAACTGAATCGTATGACTATCCAAAGACGAATTATGTCTTTGTCAGGTAATATTGCGGAACAATTAATTGAAAAAACTAAGATCATTGAATTTTTTCATTAGCACTCGACGAATCCACTGTTATTAGTTCCACAGCTCAACTTCTCATATTCATACGAGGTGTTACTCAAGATTTTGAAGTCTTAGAAGAGTTATTCGGAATGTGTTCATTGAAAGGTCAAACCAAAGGAGTTGATATACTCAATGTACTTTTGGATGAGTGTTCAAAAACTGATTTGGACTTATCAAAATTATCGGGAGTTGCGACTGACGGTGCTCCTTCGATGATTGGTGTCAATTCCGGGCTAGTTACTTTACTGAAAAAGCATCTGCAAGGAAAGTACATAAACGCTGAAGATCTCATGCAGTTTCACTGCATTATACACCAAGAAACCCTCTGTTCTAAAAAATTGAATTTCAAAATGTCATGAAAGTGGTAGTTTCGACTGTAAATTTCATAAAATCACGAGGACTCAATCACAGACAATTCAAACAATTCCTTGATGACATCGAAAGCGAATACGGAGATTTACTGTATTATACAGAAGTAAGGTGGCTAAGCCGTGGATTGACACTGGAACGATTTCTAAATTTAATAGAAGAAATTGGAATATTTCTGGCGCAAAAGCAAAGGGATGTCCCGGAACTTAAAAATCCTGATTGGTTGTGTGATTTGGCTTTTTTAGTTGACATTACAAATCATTTGAATGTCTTGAACACACGGCTTCAAGGCAAAAATCAACTGATATCCCAGCTCTACGCTCATGTATCATCCTATCAATGCAAGTTGACACTTTTCAGATCACAATTGAATTCTGGAAATTACAATCATTTTCCGAATTATAAGAAAATGGCTGAAAAATTCAACAAAACTGCGATTAATTTCAGTTATGTAGAAAAGCTAGATATTTTGATTCAATCTTTTCAAGACAGATTTTCGGAGTTTAAAAAAGTGAAACCTCTGTTGGACATATTCAGCAATCCTTTCACGATTTCAGTTGAAAATGCGCCAGAGTCAATGCAGTAAGAAATTATCGACATTCAAAACGATCAAGATTTACGCAACAAATTCAACGAAGGAGACTTGCTGAACTTTTACCGCTGCATTGATAAATAAAATATGTACGAAAAGTTGCGCATAAACGCTCTGAAATGTGCCAGCTTATTTGGTTCTACCTATATATGTATGTGAACAAACTTTTTCAATACTAAATAATAATAAAACAAAAAATCGAAACCGCCTTGCAAATGAAAGTTTGGAAGCAGTTTTACGTGTTGCTACAAGTAAATTTGAGCCAAATATAAAAAAGATTGTAAGCACTATGCAGTGCCACGCTTCAAATTAATAAATTCTTTTTGAATTTTAATAAATTATTATCAATTCTTTATTGTCTTTAATTACCTATACTTCTGGCGGCCGGCCCGCCATCAGTTCATGATTTGCCCGAGTGGCCCCTAGTCTTCATAAGTCTGTGCAACCATGCTTTAGACCAATTGCAACTAAAGTTGAAACTACTATTCTTACAGTTAAAACAGCATGTATCGTACACAACTTTTTACGTACTAAACAAAGCGACACTGAAAATTGTGATTCTGTGGACCCATCAGACCAAACCGGACAACAATATGTCCTTACACATATGGAAATTAATTCAAAACCAGCAACAAGCTTATCCTTTGACACACGAGAAAAATTTTGTTCGTTTTTTTAATGTTAAATAGATAATTTAGGTACTTACCAGCATCTTTTAATTCTGCTCCCATCTGTTCCCACACCTTATCCTTTTTCCTGGCATTCTTGTAATCTTCATGTGATAAATCATATAAAATATGGTGTCTTTTTACCAATTCAATTAGTTTCTCTGTATATGTCATCTCGTTCGAACAAGTTTCGCATGGCGACAGCGACCAAAAACAGTGCATGCGGGGATTGTAAATAATTCGCTGCATTTTGCCACGCGTCTGGGCACGACCACGCTTTTTATTTATAGCGTTTCAACGCTAATAATTCGCCGCGAAAAATTCGTTGCGACTGTGAATATTTCGCGTTGGTTTCGGGGATCCTTAACGGTTTTCTTACCGCGATGCTACCGGTCTTTCGGAATTGTAAGATGAGAGACTCGGGCGCGGTTGAATTTTTGTATGTACGAATAGGTACGTATAGGAAGGTACAAAGGAGAAGTCGGAGAAGAGGTGCCTTTGTACTTTTTCCCTCGAATGAATACCTAAAAATCCAGTTCGCTTTTTTATCTATTTAATGATTACGGTGATTCGTCGCGACCACAACGGCAAATTTCTTTCGTTTAGCAAGTTTACGCGCCTCGTTCGCGGTTACCAATCAAGGAACGAACCGACGACGTGATTAATTTTCCCCGGCATTCGGATAAATATCGGATCAGATACTGCGCTTTAATCTTTTATTTTCGATTTCGCACGGCGACGAAAACAAACGGTAAACAAATGAGATATTATAATACGTATGGAAGGCCGGCAGCGCGATACTCGGGCGTCGATATTTATTGTACCGCGGTAATTGTAATAATTACGATAATCGCCGATTTATATCGGGCTTAGTTGTTTCCACAAAGCCGCGCTAATATCCGTAGAATATCGTATCTGTATAAATAAACGTGAATAGCCGGGCGTTCGACTGCGAGATGCATATTCGTAATTCGCCATTGTACGAGCGTAGACGCTTTCCAATCGACTAAATGGACATCGGGAGATTTCACGCTCGCTTCTCGCGTCTCAATGAACGCTAATCGTAATGATAATCCTTAATATTTCAGCGATTCTTCGATTTTATTTATTGTTTCCTTTGAGCGCGCTAAACGCTGATATCCGTTGCGATTCGATGTATATTCATTTATAACTTTAATCCTAACGATCTTTCCGGTTAACTTGGACGACATCTACCACTAACAATAAGTCGAGTTAACGTTAAATGAGATATGCTTCTGGAATCGGGACGAATCAAAAATTTTTTGGGATACGGGAAACTTCGATTTTCGTAGTCGCTTCAAGTCTGGACGTTTGGACGCTCATAAACAGGCGCCACCGCCACGAAACGAATCCGTATCGTATCTAAAATCGGCGTTTCTCTCCGGAACTCGCACAAAAGTCGTTAATACGAAGGAAACAATTATCATATCAAACGAACCACCGCAAGCCAATTAAGGCAAATAACTATGCCCGCGTATTGGACGCCGATTATTATTAAAGAGGTAAGATATAGCGTGCAAAACTTTCACCTCGTCTCGTAAATCAAAAGTTAAGCAGGCGGCGCGCAAACCGTAGAAGAACAAAAAAAAAAAGAGGAAAAGAATTGGTGAAAAGGAAAGCGGAGAATCGGTAATGGGACGGGGAAAATCGTCGAGATCGGACGAACCGGCGATAATCGCGAGAGGGCATGCGAAATGCGGCGGGAATGTGTCGGAGAACGGTGATGGATGGTTTTTTCTTTGTTTTGTTTCGTTTTGGGACTTGAAGCGATGTGTTGTTGGAGCGATTTAAATATTTGCAACATCTGTGAATTTGCCTCGTTTACTAAATCGAAGTGTAAATTACCGTTCAGCAAATTTCCTTCTTCCTTGAAATCTTTCCAAACGTATTTAGAAGGCCTAAGTTAATTTTTGTTTTTTTTTTTTGTTTTGAAAGCACTGTACTTTAGATTTCATTTCTTCTTACGTATTTTTTACGTATGTTTTTTTAAATTTCCATTTCAAAATCCTAAGTACATTCTTGGATTTCTTTTTTAAAAAAACTGTACTTTAGTTGTCATTTATTTTAAACTTTTTGAAACGTGCTTCGTAACTGCACTTAATTTTTAAACTTTTTATTTGAAAGCGCTGTATCTCAGATTTCATTGCTCTTCAATTTTTTAACAAATTTTTCGTAATACTAAGTACCTACATTTTTAGATTTTTTTTTGAAAGCACTGTATCTTAGATTTCATTCCTTTTTAACCATTTGAAACGTATTTCGAAATCCTAAGTAGATTTTCGGATTTCTTTTTGAAAGCACTGTACTTTAGGTGTCATTTATTTTAAACTTTTTGGAAAGTATTTCGTAACCGCACTTAATTTAAAAAATTTTTTATTTGAAAGCGCTGTACTTTGGATTTCATTGCTTTTCAATTTTTTGACAAATTTTTCGTAATCCTAAGTACATTTTTTGATTTTTTTTTGTGAAAACACTGTACTTTAGACTTCAATCCTTTTAACCCCTTAAACGTATTTCGAAATCCTAAGTACATCTTCGAATTTTTATTTGAAAGCACTGTACTTTAGTTGTCATTTATTTTAAACTTTTTTGAAACGTACTTCGTAACTGCACTTAATTTTTAAACCTTTTATTTGAAAGCACTGTACTTTAGATTTCACTGCTCTTCAATTCTTGAAGTCAAACTTGAGTACATTTTTAGATTTTCCGTTTGAAAGCACTGTACTTTAGATTTCATTCCTTTTCGACCCCTTGAAACGTATTTCGAAATCCTAAGTACACCTTCGAATTTTTTTGAGCACTGTACTTTAGTTGTCATTTATTTTAAACTTTTTGGAAAGTATTTCGTAACCCCACTTAATTTTAAAATTTTTTTATTTGAAAGCGCTGTACCTACAGTGATTTCATTGCTTTTCAATTTTTTGAAAAATTGTTCGTAATCCTAAGTACATTTTTTGATCTTTTTTTTGAAAACACTGTACTTTAGACTTCAATCCTTTTTAACCCTTTGAAACGTATTTCGAAATCCCAAGTACACCTTCGAATTTTTATTTGAAAGCACTGTACTTTAGTTGTCATTTATTTTAAACTTTTTAGAAAGTATTTCGTAACCGCACTTAATTTTAATTTTTTTATTTGAAAGCGCTGTACTTTGGATTTCATTGCTTTTCAATTTTTTGACAAATTTTTCATAATCCTAAGTACATTTTTGATTTTTTTTTTTGAAAACACTGTACTTTGGACTTCAATCCTTTTTAACCCCTTGAAACGTATTTCGAAATCCTAAGTACACCTTCGAATTTTGAGCACTGTACTTTAGTTGTCATTTATTTTAAACTTTTTGGAAAGTATTTCGTAACCGCACTTAATTTTAAAATTTTTTTATTTGAAAGCGCTGTACTTTGGATTTCATTGCTTTTCAATTTTTGAAAAATTGTTCGTAATCCTAAGTACATTTTTGATTTTTTTTTGAAAACACTGTACTTTAGACTTCAATTTTTTTAACCCCTTGAAACGTATTTCGAAATCCTAAGTACACCTTCGAATTTTTATTTGAAAGCACTGTACTTTAGTTGTCATTTATTTTAAACTTTTTGGAAAGTATTTCGTAACCGCACTTAATTTTAAATTTTTTTAATTTGAAAGCGCTGTACTTTGGATTTCATTGCTTTTCAATTTTTTGACAAATTTTTCGTAATCCTAAGTACATTTTTGATTTTTTTTTGAAAACACTGTACTTTAGACTTCGATCCTTTTTAACCCCTTGAAACGTATTTCGAAATTCTAAGTACACCTTCGAATTTTTATTTGAAATCAGTGTACTTTAGCTGTCGTTTATTTTAAACTTTTTGGAAAGTATTTCGTAACCGCACTTAATTTAAAAAATTTTATTTGAAAGCGCTGTACTTTGGATTTCATTGCTTTTCAATTTTTTGACAAATTTTTCGTAATCCTAAGTACATTTTTTGATTTTTTGTGAAAACACTGTACTTTAGACTTCAATCCTTTTTAACCCCTTAAACGTATTTCGAAATCCTAAGTACACCTTCGAATTTTTATTTGAAATCACTGTACTTTAGTTGTCATTTATTTTAAACTTTTTGGAAAGTATTTCGTAACCGCACTTAATTTAAAATTTTTTTATTTGAAAGCGCTGTACTTTGGATTTCATTGCTTCTCAATATTTTGAAAAGTTTTTCTAAATCCTAAGTACATTTTTTGATTTTTTTTTGAAAACACTGTACTTTAGACTTCAATCCTTTTTAACCCTTGAAACGTATTTCGAAATCCTAAGTACACCTTCGAATTTTTATTTGAAAGCACTGTACTTTAGTTGTCATTTATTTTAAACTTTTTAGAAAGTATTTCGTAACCGCACTTAATTTTAATTTTTTTATTTGAAAGCGCTGTACTTTGGATTTCATTGCTTTTCAATTTTTTGACAAATTTTTCGTAATCCTAAGTACATTTTTTGATTTTTTTTTGAAAACACTGTACTTTGGACTTCAATCCTTTTTAACCCCTTGAAACGTATTTCGAAATCCTAAGTACACCTTCGAGTTTTTATTTGAAAGCACTGTACTTTAGTTGTCATTTATTTTAAACTTTTTGGAAAGTATTTCCTAACCGCACTTAATTTTTAAAAAATTTTATTTGAAAGCGCTGTACTTTGGATTTCATTGCTTTTCAATTTTTTGACAAATTTTTCGTAATCCTAAGTACATCTTTTGATTTTTTTTTGAAAACACTGTACTTTGGACTTCAACCATTTTTAACCCCTTGAAACGTATTTCGAAATCCTAAGTACACCTTCGAATTTTTATTTGAAAGCACTGTACTTTAGTTGTCATTTATTTTAAACTTTTTGGAATGTATTTCGTAACCGCACTTAATTTAAAAATTTTTTTTATTTGAAAGCGCTGTACTTTGGATTTCATTGCTTTTCAATTTTTTGACAAATTTCTCGTAATCCTAAGTACATTTTTAGATTTTTTTTTGAAAACACTGTACGTTGGACTTCATTCCTTTTAACCCCTTGAAACGTATTTCGAAATCCTAAGCACACCTTCGAATTTTTATTTGAAAGCACCGTACTTTAGTTGTCGTTTATTTTAAACTTTTTGGAAAGTATTTCGTAACCGCACTTAATTTAAAAAATTTTTTTATTTGAAAGCGCTGTACTTTAGATTTCATTGCTTTTCAATTTTTTGACAAATTTTTCGTAATCCTAAGTACATTCTTTGATTTTTTTTTTGAAAACACTGTACTTTAGACTTCAACCATTTTTAACCCCTTGAAACGTATTTCGAAATCCTAAGCACACCTTCGAATTTCTATTTGAAAGCACCGTACTTTAGTTGTCGTTTATTTTAAACTTTTTGGAAAGTATTTCGTAACCGCACTTAATTTAAAAATTTTTTTATTTGAAAGCGCTGTACTTTGGATTTCATTGCTTTTCAATTTTTTGACAAATTTTTCGTAATCCTAAGTACATTTTTTGATTTCTTTTTGAAAACACTGTAGTTTAGACTTCATTCCTTTTTAACCCTTTGAAACGTATTTCGAAATCTTAAGTAAGTACACCTTCGAATTTTTATTTGAAAGCACTGTACTTTAGTTGTCATTTATTTTAAACTTTTTGGAAAGTATTTCGTAACCGCACTTAATTTTAATTTTTTTTTATTTGAAAGCGCTGTACTTTGGATTTCATTGCTTTTCAATTTTTTTGACAAATTTTTCGTAATCCTAAGTACATTTTTTGATTTTTTTGTTGAAAACACTGTACTTTGGACTTCAATCCTTTTAACCCCTTGAAACGTATTTCGAAATTCTAAGTACACCTTCGAATTTTTATTTGAAATCACTGTACTTTAGTTGTCATTTATTTTAAACTTTTTGGAAAGTATTTCGTAACCGCACTTAATTTAAAATTTTTTTTATTTGAAAGCGCTGTACTTTGGATTTCATTGCTTCTCAATATTTTGAAAAATTTTTCGAAATCCTAAGTACATTTTTTGATTTTTTTGAAAACACTGTACTTTAGACTTCATTCCTTTTAACCCCTTGAAACGTATTTCGAAATCCTAAGTACACCTTCGAATTTTTATTTGAAAGCACTGTACTTTAGTTGTCATTTATTTTAAACTTTTTGGAAAGTATTTCGTAACCGCACTTAATTTTAAAATTTTTTTAATTTGAAAGCGCTGGACTTTGAATTTCATTGCTTTTCAATTTTTTGACAAATTTTTCGTAATCCTAAGTACATTTTTTGATTTTTTTTGAAAACACTGTACTTTGGACTTCAATCCTTTTTAACCCCTTGAAACGTATTTCGAAATCCTAAGTACACCTTCGAATTTTTATTTGAAAGCACTGTACTTTAGTTGTCATTTATTTTAAACTTTTTGGAAAGTATTTCGTAACCGCACTTAATTTTAAAATTTTTTTAATTTGAAAGCGCTGTACTTTGATTTCATTGCTTTTCAATTTTTTGACAAATTTTTCATAATCCTAAGTACATTTTTTGATTTTTTTTTGAAAACACTGTACTTTAGACTTCGATCCTTTTTAACCCTTTGAAACGTATTTCGAAATCCTAAGTAAGTACACCTTCGAATTTTTATTTGAGAGCACTGTACTTTAGTTGTCATTTATTTTAAACTTTTTGGAAAGTATTTCGTAACCGCACTTAATTTAAAAAATTTTTTATTTGAAAGCGCTGTACTTTAGATTTCATTGCTTTTCAATTTTTTGACAAATTTTTCGTAATCCTAAGTACATTTTTTGATTTCTTTTTGAAAACACTGTAGTTTAGACTTCATTCCTTTTAACCCTTTGAAACGTATTTCGAAATCTTAAGTAAGTACACCTTCGAATTTTTATTTGAAAGCACTGTACTTTAGTTGTCATTTATTTTAAACTTTTTGGAAAGTATTTCGTAACCGCACTTAATTTAAAAATTTTTTTTTATTTGAAAGCGCTGTACTTTGGATTTCATTGCTTTTCAATTTTTTGACAAATTTCTCGTAATCCTAAGTACATTTTTAGATTTTTTGAAAACACTGTACGTTGGACTTCATTCCTTTAACCCCTTTGAAACGTATTTCGAAATCCTAAGCACACCTTCGAATTTTTATTTGAAAGCACCGTACTTTAGTTGTCGTTTATTTTAAACTTTTTGGAAAGTATTTCGTAACCGCACTTAATTTAAAAAATTTTTATTTGAAAGCGCTGTACTTTAGATTTCATTGCTTTTCAATTTTTTGACAAATTTTTCGTAATCCTAAGTACATTCTTTGATTTTTTTTGAAAACACTGTACTTTAGACTTCAACCATTTTTAACCCCTTGAAACGTATTTCGAAATCCTAAGCACACCTTCGAATTTCTATTTGAAAGCACCGTACTTTAGTTGTCGTTTATTTTAAACTTTTTGGAAAGTATTTCGTAACCGCACTTAATTTAAAAATTTTTTTATTTGAAAGCGCTGTACTTTGGATTTCATTGCTTTTCAATTTTTTGACAAATTTTTCGTAATCCTAAGTACATTTTTTGATTTCTTTTTGAAAACACTGTAGTTTAGACTTCATTCCTTTTTAACCCTTTGAAACGTATTTCGAAATCTTAAGTAAGTACACCTTCGAATTTTTATTTGAAAGCACTGTACTTTAGTTGTCATTTATTTTAAACTTTTTGGAAAGTATTTCGTAACCGCACTTAATTTTAATTTTTTTATTTGAAAGCGCTGTACTTTGGATTTCATTGCTTTTCAATTTTTTTGACAAATTTTTCGTAATCCTAAGTACATTTTTTGATTTTTTGTTGAAAACACTGTACTTTGGACTTCAATCCTTTTTAACCCCTTGAAACGTATTTCGAAATTCTAAGTACACCTTCGAATTTTTATTTGAAATCACTGTACTTTAGTTGTCATTTATTTTAAACTTTTTGGAAAGTATTTCGTAACCGCACTTAATTTAAAATTTTTTTATTTGAAAGCGCTGTACTTTAGATTTCATTGCTTCTCAATATTTTGAAAAATTTTTCGAAATCCTAAGTACATTTTTTGATTTTTTTGAAAACACTGTACTTTAGACTTCATTCCTTTTTAACCCCTTGAAACGTATTTCGAAATCCTAAGTACACCTTCGAATTTTTATTTGAAAGCACTGTACTTTAGTTGTCATTTATTTTAAACTTTTTGGAAAGTATTTCGTAACCGCACTTAATTTTAAAATTTTTTAATTTGAAAGCGCTGGACTTTGAATTTCATTGCTTTTCAATTTTTTGACAAATTTTTCGTAATCCTAAGTACATTTTTTGATTTTTTTTTTTGAAAACACTGTACTTTGGACTTCAATCCTTTTTAACCCCTTGAAACGTATTTCGAAATCCTAAGTACACCTTCGAATTTTTATTTGAAAGCACTGTACTTTAGTTGTCATTTATTTTAAACTTTTTGGAAAGTATTTCGTAACCGCACTTAATTTTAAAATTTTTTTAATTTGAAAGCGCTGTACTTTGGATTTCATTGCTTTTCAATTTTTTGACAAATTTTTCATAATCCTAAGTACATTTTTTGATTTTTTTTTGAAAACACTGTACTTTAGACTTCGATCCTTTTTAACCCTTTGAAACGTATTTCGAAATCCTAAGTAAGTACACCTTCGAATTTTTATTTGAGAGCACTGTACTTTAGTTGTCATTTATTTTAAACTTTTTGGAATGTATTTCGTAACCGCACTTAATTTTAAAATTTTTTTATTTGAAAGCGCTGTACTTTGGATTTCATTGCTTTTCAATTTTTTGACAAATTTTTCGTAATCCTAAGTACATTTTTTGATTTCTGTTTTGAAAGCACTCTACTTTAGATTTCATTTGTTTTAAACTTTTTATATTTCCTAACCCCAACTTAATTTTTAGATTTTCTTCTGAAAGCATTGTAGTTTTGATTTTATTCCTTTTAAACATTTTGAAACGTATTTCGTAATCCTAACGCCGTATCACATCGGTAAACTCTTCACCATGCAATTGTTTTATAATAAAATCGGTGACACGTGTTTCGCTAGCTCGAGGTAAGCATTTTCAACAACCGTCTAAACCGAAGTAACAATTTGTTTCCTTAACATTCTAGGCATGCACTTTTTACCCCATTTTTTACTGTTACCATGTGTGTGGTGCGTAAACAAATATTTCCCGCTTGGCTTTCGAAACGTATTTCAATATCGTGAGTACATTAATGAACCACAAAATTGGGGAAATACTGTTAGACGATGAAAACGTTGCAAGAATTATAAAATCTATGCGAATTAGATGGTACTGGCATATTTATAGAAGACAAAGGGTATCAGCCCTAAGAACACTCAAGGAATGGAGTCCGAAGTATAACAGATCCAGGAAGATGTAAAGAGGAAGCGGAGGAGAACAGCAAGAAGATGGAAATTGAACAGTGGAAAAAGGCAATACCAAATAGGAAGGAATGAAAAAATTAGTATCCAAGCAGAAACAGACCAATCACTATAAAATAGAGGACAATCAGGTCTAATCCATCTTGAAAGAGGATTATAATGAGTCCCGAAAACATGAGAACGGCTACAATTTCGTAGGAAATGTATTACCTTAATAATAATAATAATGCGGAAGGAAAAGCAATCCCTTTTAATGTTCGAATGTACATAAATTAACATAACACGTAATCTCGATACGTCTATTCACAGGTCGTCTTCATAATATAATAATTATAACTTCTCTCATGACTAACTAAATTTCGTCGTTGCCTACTAACCTGGCGGGTATTGCCAACTTAAAATTTCGCGGCAAATTTAAATTTAAACTTGTGAATACCGCAATAAGCACATATTTACATTTTTATTTTGGAAGTACTGTACTTTAAATTTAATTTCAAATTCTTTCGAAACAACTGTACAATTCGTATCGGTTTAGTACCTTTTTCTCTTAAGGACTATTTTCCTATTTTTTTCTGCGATTTTCGCCCTTACTACCAAATCGCGCCCCTTCAGCGTTCAGTAGCGCCGTTTTACCGTATGCGGATCTCGAGGACTTATCACCGAATAGCATTGAGGGGTAGGTAGTCGTAAGTGTTAAAGTAGGCGGCCACGCCTTACGTTCCTACAGATTCGATCGGAAGTTTACTATTATCGCTTACCGGTAATTTTGTGCTAATTACGCGTGAATTTATCCCTTCGTCGATACGAGGTTGGCAATATTTTTCCGGAAAACTAGCCTAGCACTTTTTTCCTCTGTCCCTGGAGGTTTCACTTGGAGCAACATTCTTTCGCCTGAAGGAACTAACCGGACGTCGTTACCATTGCCGAAATTGAGAATTAAAGAAAGTTGGTCGGATTCATCAAATGCTATCCTGAGGGATGTGAGTTTCCGCCTGCAGCATTTTCAGCCATCAGATAAAAGAATAACCGCTTGCCTCTCTTTAGGACCTCTAACGATTTCGCCCAGACGAAAGACCCCGATAGACCGGCTTTGAAGCCGAACTGCTCGTTTTCAGGATTTTCATTCCGAGCAGTTCCTCCTTGAGACGGTTTAAAACCATCGATTTCGCCATTTTGGAAAATGAGGATAATCGAGTAATGGGGCGGTTCTGCAGTTTAGGAACAATCACGACCACATTCGAGATCTTCCATACGATTGGGAAACAACCTAGGATGAACATGGCGTTGATAATTACCAGGATCTTCTTCAAAATGATGTTCGACATCCTCTTCTAGGCCGTGCTTGTAATACCGGGAGCAATACTTTAAACCAGGTATGGGCAACCTCCGGCCCGCGGGCCGGAAGCATTGAGGGGTAGGTAGTCGCAAGTGTTAAAGTAGGCGGCCACGCCTTACGTTTCTACAGATTCGATCGGAAGTTTACTGTTATCGCTTACCGGTAATTTTGTGCTAATTACGCGTGAATTTATCCCTTCGTCGATACGAGGTTGGCAATATTTTCCCGGAAAACTAGCCTAGCACTCTTTTCCTCTGTCCCTGGAGGTTTTACTTGGAGCAACATTCTTGCGCCTGAAGGAACTAACCGGACGTCGTTACCATTGCCGAAATTGAGAATTAAAGAAAGTTGGTCGGATTCATCAAATGCTATCCTGAGGGATGTGAGTTTCCGCCTGCAGCATTTTCAGCCATCAGATAAAAGAATAACCGCTTGCCTCTCTTTAGGACCTCTAACGATTTCGCCCAGACGAAAGACCCCGATAGACCGTCTTTGAAGCCGAACTGCTCGTTTTCAGGATTTTCAATCCGAGCAGTTCCTCCTTGAGACGGTTTAAAACCATCGATTTCGCCATTTTGGAAAATGAGGATAATCGAGTAATGGGGCGGTTCTGCAGTTTAGGAACAATCACGACCACATTCGAGATCTTCCATACGATTGGGAAATAACCTAGGATGAACATGGCGTTAATAATTACCAGGATCTTCTTCAAAATGATGTTCGACATCCTCTTCTAGGCCGTGCTTGTAATACCGGGAGCAATACTTTAAACCAGGTATGGGCAACCTCCGGCCCGCGGGCCACATGCGGCCCTCGAGTAAGGTTTGTCCGGCCCGCTACTGAATTCTTTCGTTGCATATTAGCACGGCCCGTCTAAACTTAATTCATAATGAATCTACTATACTAAAAAAATGTATATTTTTCAAGATTACTCACAGCATAAAACTTCTACAAAAAAGGTTGCCCATGCCTGCTTTAACCTTCCTATACTCACGTCAAAATGAAAGACGTATACTATACTATATAAATCGGTCTCACAGACCGTATGTGTGAGTATAGGAAGGTTAAACTGTTCTGCTCAGGTCAGTCGCCGGTTTAAGCTTCCTTTCTCCAGAGTCTGTTTTGGGCTCATAATTTCTTGCTGGTCCAGGAACTACGAATATGATATTTCAATCCCTATACATCTTTTAAAGAAATGAACATCTGAGTTTCTAACAGAAGAGGAAAACCGCGAAAGCCATGGAAGAGGAATACGATGGGAGCAGATCAATAACTTACTCAGTACTGTAAGTTATTGATCTGCTCCCATCGTATTCCTCTTAGGAAAACATTGTAAGAGATGGTCAGCTCAAGTCTACCCAACAGCCTTACACCTCACGGTAGGAAGGTAGTTTTTAAAAATAATGTAGTCTCGTGCTATGTGAGTTAAAGGATTAATTACGAAGTATATGAAATAGGCAATCGTAAGGATTTGTCCTACTTCAATGTAAGGGTCTTCCACTGGTCGGGCTCCGATTCAGGTTAAAAGGATTACATTAGTGAAGAAGGCTCAGAATAGAATTTTGTTGATAGGATAAAATTGTGTTCTTTGGATCTTTTTTTTATTGATAAATGGCAAAATCAGGAGAATGGCGATAGATAGAACTAGGGCCAACACGCCCCCTAACTTATTAGGGATTGACCGTAGAATAGCATAGGCGAAAAGGAAATACCATTCAGGCTGGATATGGACAGGAGTTACTAGGGGATTAGCAGGGGTAAAGTTTTCAGGGTCCCCTAATAAGTAGGGGTTTGTGAGGACTAATCCTACTAAAGTTATTGTTATTATAATGAATCCGAATGTATCTTTGTAAGTAAAGTAAGGATGAAATGGGATTTTGTCAATGTTGCTATTTAGGCCAAGGGGATTGTTTGACCCAGTTTGGTGCAGAAACAGTAGTTCAGTTCAGTGATTAAGTAAGTTTATTTCGCAGCTAAAATGTGATGAAAGTATGTGGTTGCTTCCATTTTAAATCAATAAATCTCACCAAACCAACTGGGTTATCGCTATACCCTAGCCTCCTCAGAAGTGTAACACATTAGAAGTCGTCTATTGACTATAAATATCTCGCTACGTAATTTCCACAACCCTATACATGCATAAATATCTTACATCAACTCGTAGAATCCGTTTAATTCTATAATCGACAAATACGCAACGCGCGAACCGGGCGAACAATTGCTGGATGCAAATGGGCGCGTAGACATCCGACAAACGATAATTTACGGCCTTTTTACGGCGACCCGTTACCCAATAAAATAATGGCATTTATAACGATAATTTATGGAACGCATAAATCAGGTGCAGAAAGATTGATAGAGTAATGCACCGCATATTTGCGTAACGCGAGCTGAGCGAAGCTGCGTCGTAAGCGAGCGTTCGTTGAAACGAGAGAAAGAAATAAAAGAAGAAGAAAAAACGCCGCCATAGCTAATTGGAAAACAAATAATACGCATTCTTCATGCTAATGGGAGGCTATTGAGTCGTTTCAGGAGCTGGCGGTATTGAAATCGCGCGTTCTGTTGCGTTCGGCGGCGTTTCGGTATTTCGAAGGGTGTAGTAAGCGTAGAAAGCAGTTTTGTACGTATTTAAAGCGAGCGTGTAGGTACACCTTTTACTTTACTTTTTAAATACGTTTGTTGATCTCATCGGTCACACATTTATCTTCACAACAAAATATTTGGGAAGAATTTCTAAGATATCCATCTGCCACTTAATAACTGAAATAAAATAGTACATAGATAGGGTGTGAAATGACTGCTATAGCTTAAGGATATGTTACCGAAGCAATTTCAAGTTAAAAATATCTAATGAACCTACGCTCGAAACTCTACCGTAACTGAGCTACAAGCATCTATTATATAATATACAAGGTGGGCCAAAAGTAGTCATCCGATGTTGTTTGGCTCTCATTCTTTTTCTAAATGAAAAACTTCGATTCTGTTTATTGATTATGTTTATTTGAACCTTTAGAATTTTACTGGTCAAGTCGAGGAGATGATATCGGCCATATGGGCGCCGTCACAATTGATTGCTATACAGGCTCGTTTCATGGCATTTTTCATCACTTCGGCGAGAACTTCGGGCGACAGATTCTCGCACTCGTGTCGAATGTTGTCCTTGAGGGCTTCCAGGGTCTCGGGCTTGTTCATGTAGACACGGGACTTCAAAAACCCTACAGAAAAAGTCTGGAACGGTTAAATCGGGCGATCTTGCGGGCCAGTGTAAATCGCCAAAACGAGAGATGAGGCGACCCGGGAACGCCGCTTTCAGAATATCGGTTTTGGCTCGCGCAGTGTGTGCCGTTGCTCCGTCTTGTTGGAACCACATGTCCTCCAGTCCTAATTCGTTTAATTGCGGCAGAAAAAACTCGGTTAACATGGCCTTATAGCGCGCACCGTCCACTATTGTCGTTTCACCAGCGGCGTCCTCGAAAAAGAAATGGCCCGATGACTCCTCCAGCGTGAACAGCACACCATACAGTCACTTTGAGCGGGTGTAATGGCTCCTCGTGCATCACTCGTGGATTTTCGGTGCCCCAGAAGCGATAGTTTTGCTTGTTCACGTACCCGCTGAGGTGGAAATGAGCCTCATCGCTCATTATGATTTTGGTCGAAAAATCATCCACTTCGTCCTCGAGATTGAGGATGGCTTGGGCGTAGGTTACACGCGTTTGGCGGTCGACAGGCAGCAGCTGATGCACGGACTGGACTTTGTACGGGAGCATGCGCAGGTCTTTGACCAAAATTCGCCTTAGGGACGACCGGCTGATGGCTAATTGCGAGACACGGCGTCTGGTCGATGTTTCTGGCGACAGCTCGACATCCTCGGCAACAGCGGCGATATTCTCGGCAGAACGGGCGCTCCGGGGCCGGCCACTCTTGGCAGCGTCTCGTGTGGTCCCATACTCTTCAAGGTTGGCGGCCAAACGGCGCAGTGTTTGCGCAATCGGTGCCGGACGACCGGGGAATCGGCGACGGAATTCGCGCTGCGCCAACACCACAGACGAATTGTTACGCAAAAAATAGACACTATTATTCCGCGTTCTTGGGGAGTGTATCGCTCCATGGCTTGTTCACTTGTATTCTAAATCTGTCTAGTTCACAAATGTCAAAACAGATTTGACATTGGCCGCCATTTGCAAAAATAAGAGCATCTTCCAATAGGGTGATTTCTTTTGGCCCACCTAGTACTAGCTGACCCGGCGAACGTCGTACCGCCTTAGAATTAATAAATGTTGTCTTAAGTTATTACCTGAGTTTTATTAACTTGTTTATATTAAGATAAAATTAATTAAGTTGAATAAAAGTTCAAAAAGGAGCAAATTTACGTGAGAGCAAAGCATTTGCTCTATTGAATGTAAACCAATGTATCGTTGTAGCACAACTTTCTGTTAGACTATTTGCTGAATTGGTTGCACTCGTGTCGATTATCTTCATTGAAGCACCTTGTGATATACTATATTTTGCGACTTTATCTATTGTCGGAGCGTTGAATTGCCGTTCGTGTGTTCCAGCGGGGCATTTATTTGCTCTGATCACTATTTTATAGTAATCACTTGGCAGTTTTGAACAACTGAATCAATACATGATGGTCATGAAGTATTTGCTGCAAATCTAGTTGCACTCGTGTCGATTCTCTTCATTGAAGCGCCTTGTGATATACTGTATTTTGCGACTTTATCTATTGTCGGAGCGTTGAATTGCCGTTCGTGTGTTCCAGCGGGGCATTTATTTGCTCTGATCACTATTTTATAGTCATCACTTATTTTCCAACCCAATATATTAGAACTTACTTTCCTTCTTCTTTACTTCACCCGCAATTCACCATTAGATCTAGAAAATTCCATTCCTCTGGGGAAAACCCGGACCGTCCTTCTATCGCCGGTGAAGGTCCTTCGAGATCACCGCTTCGTTTACCGTTTCCAAAGATCTTACGTAATCGCTCATCATTATATTTAAAAATCTCGCTATCTCCATTGCCGGGATTTTTTGCTCGACTCCCGTCGCCCGTGATTTACGATTTAATTAACTCCTACAACATTTCCAATTACGACCGTAGATTAATTGGCCGGCGGTTTTGTCGCTAATTTATACCTCCGATTTGTACTCTACGTTCTCGCCTATACCGACACACACGTGTGACACACGGTCGAAAACGTCCAGCTTTTTCCCTCCTCTCCTCTCCTCTCGTTCGGCTTCGGCGCGTGATAAATGGCGGCGATTATCTCGCCGGTTGTTAAGGAGTAAATTTCGGTAGATTTCGACCGATCGCGATCAATTTGGTTAATGTTCATATTACGGTTTATCGATAAACGTTCGGAGACGGAAGAAAAAAATGGAAAGACACGAAGGCCCGCTTAGACGGGCGCAGGTGCGATTTGTTTGGGTTTTCGAGTCACCGAGTTCAAGTTGAAGTTTGCCGTTTACGTGAGAGGTAAAAATAGAGATAGGTGAAGGACGATTCGAATGGAGACGGAACGGAATTAGATCGAGGATTAATTACCCAGTCCTGCGTAAGAGGAGACCATTTGCTCGCGTTCCTAACGAATGACGCCAACGTAAACGGAATTATATATAGACACTTTCCTCCTTTCCTGCGAGTTTTCTACGTTGAGAAAACTATTTCCTATTTTTCCTCAACGCAGGCTAAAACTTTAGACTTCACCCCAATTTGATTTTGATTTTGAATTTAGAGGAGGGACACTCTACAAAAGGCGATCTGAGTAAGCGCGTTAATTGGGCACCTACCAAGTATTTGTGCAATGGCTTACACTGATTATAAATATACATGTATCTACAATACCTTTTCCCTTTTCTAAATCAATTAACAATCTTGGGCCAGTTTGTCCTGATATATACATTTAATTTAGCGCGACTCATGCTTAGAAAGTTTCCCGAACCGCCGATACCCACTGTTTTTAACTATTCGCGTGAATGCTTTGTATTGCAACCGAACCTGTTAGAAATGATACACCTGCTTCGATTTCTTCAAAAATACCTCCTTCACCATTATATTCATCAATTTACATATCTTTCCAATTACGCGTCATTATCGAATACGTTTTTCCGTTAAAAACCGGAATTTTCCAAGCTCGGCCGTGTCTCGTTCGAAACGCCCGTAGAGATACGTACGTTTGCCGTATACGTATATTTTATGTTCTATTTATCTGTGACAGCCGCGGCTACCGAATTCCCGATTACCTTATGTAATAAGGTGAATTTTATCCAATTAATTAATTATACGACCGTAAAACTAGATAAATCGCATTAACCATATTTACAGCGGACAGGATAATAAATGGCTTACTTTACCATTTACATAATGTTCTGTTCGTCATCCCACGTCGTTTCGCCGCTCGCGCGTCTCACGGAGGTAACGCGAGCGCGCGTTCGATAAGAAGGAAGAATGTAGAAAGAATCCGGGCGATTTTCTCCGTAGAAGAGCGCCTTTCGGAATACCGGGATTCCGAATGCCGTTCGCGTCGTTATTGGAGACTTTCTAAATGTCGAGAACGGTTAAACGGACAAAATCGCAAACATTTCGGGCACTTTTAAGGAAGAACGATGACCCGCGAATGTATAAATGTAGATAGAATTCCGAACTAAGGAGTTAGGATCCTCGAAACGTAAAACGCATAGAGGTGGTTACATATATATATATATATATATATATATATATATATATATATATATAAGCGCCTGTCCTGTATTGTTGTCTTCAAGACAGCCATGAGTTTATCGGCGCTTAAAGAATCCCGCTTGAAAGGCTCACGGCTTTTTATTCCGGCTTCATCTGAGTTAGCGGCGATTTTTAGCCATTAGCGTAGTATGTTGTCGTCCTTAGCAGGGCGCTCACAAGGCGAGCATGTCCTACCTCACTAATCCCGCCATTAATTTTCCGGAACTGCTCCTGGCGGTGCTTTTAACATTCCTATACGTTATCCATTTACGTTTGTAGACACCTTAAAGACTAAATTCAATGGTTGATTAGTAGTGGCCGACCGAACATTCGGTTTCGGTTTCGGTTTCGGCCAGTTTCGGCCAAAAAATCTAGTTTCGGCCACAGTTTCGGTTTCGGTCAAAACTCACCCGAAACTTCGGCCGCACCGAAACTCAGTGTTCGTGAATTGTCGTGCTTCGTTCGAGTGAGTTCGTGTCTCGTAATTGTCAGAGTCAGCAAGTTAATACCTAAATACATAAATATCTCCTTTTCCTACATACCGTAATTGTTGTTTTTTTTTATTTCATTTAACACAAATGAACTATATAACATGTAAAACATACACTAGATTTCAGCATACAATTGAAATTTTAATATGTTTAAATAAGTTTCGGTTTCGGTTTCGGTTACGGCCGAAACTGAGACCGAGGCCGAAGGTTCGGTTTCGGTTTCGGTTTCGGCTGCAAATCCTGTTTCGGTCGGACATTATTGATTAGCCTCTAGCTTACCGCCATTAGCGTAGTACGTTGTCGTCCTTAACGGCGCGCTCGCAAGACGAGCACGCCTCTCTTATTGACCGAGTCGTCTTCTACCTCATTAACCTCGTCATAAACTTTCTGGGATTGCTCCTGCCGAAGTATCTAACATCGCGCGATGTTGTCCGTCCACGTTTGTGAACATCTCAAAAGGAAATTGTTAAGGATGTGTTAGTTTTTAACTTTCCGCCATTAGCGTGATACGTTGTCGTCCTTAGCGGGTGGTTTGCAAGGCGAGCACGTCTCCGTACAATCAAGTCATCTCCGACATTATTAACCTCGTCATAAATTTTACAAGAATGTTCTTGGCTACGTTTTTAACGTTCCCCGACATTATCCGTCTACATTTGTGGACACCTCAAACAGGAAATTGTTAATTGCTCGCCTTTATTTCCGAAGCACATGTTCGAAGTTCTTCAACCCATATTACTTGTTCGCCCGATGAAATGAACACGAACTATTTGATCTTGTACCAGATATGCTTCGATTTTTGGTACCATTTACGTTTACAACTCAAGAAATAAACATTCTATACTACGGAGTAACTCTTAAATGTAGCTTATGAAACGTACGAAACTTCAAACGTTAATTCCGGCTTTCCTCTTATAGTATAAAAATATTTTTTCGTCGAAATTTTATTCGAATTCTTATGAATTTCCTTCTGTTTTAATTTAATGTAGAAGTTTTGAAAAAGGCGGGGATTTTTCATAAGATATGCGTCAAATTTCATTTATAAGATTATGTGAGGCATAAGCAGGGCCTAAGCACCGGAATAGAATCTGCCCGAAAGAAGAAGTGGCGTACGGCCGAGAAGTATAAGAAGGAGAGCAAGATTTGAGAAGAACCGGACTCGACAACAAAGACGAATTACTGAAAAGTATGGAAAGTCTTTTTCTTATAATATTCTATTCCTATTACAAAATCGTATATATTATACCCTCGAGAAAGGAGTTCTCTCATATTATTGCGTCCAGAACTTTCAAAGCGATTCACGTATGTATGTATATTGTAGTATGGTAATACTCCAATAGTAAAATTACCAATACAAAGATGTTAATTTTATAGAAAGCATTCTTTAAGAAATAGAAAAGCGTTATAAACATATACCACACACATACACTTGAAACATTTCAAGATCCATAGAATTCCATATTGCTATAACGACGTGCCGAAAAAAAGAAATAAAGTTTGTTTATGACGACGGTATGGGATGGTCGACGAAAAAGTTAGATAAACAAGTTATATAAAATACCAGGGTTGAAAAGAAACGGACCACATCAAAAACGAAGTTGTTGTTTACAAACGACGAACAGACCAAAGAAAAAGAAGTACAATAAAAGGAAAAGACCAAAGAAAAGAAGTTAAGAAAGAATTCAAGAGGGAGGGAGAATTTAAGAATTAGAAAACAAATTACACTTATACACACTTAGGTAATATATTTTGATTATATTGTTCATTATTTTGTTAATATAATACTAAAATTTTGTAAATATTAATTGTAATAATTTTTGCTTTCTATATAATTAACTAAAATTCATACTACAATATTTGGCGCTCAACGTGGGGCGAACCTAAATTCATTCATTTCATTTGCGCATCTAAAGTTAGTTTTTAAACTGATTTAATTTCATTTCATTGTATCATACACAAATTTAGAATTTAAAAATGTCAAACAAACGTCAAGATGACACAGAGAAGGGTGAAATAGGAAGGGCGTTAGAAAAACTAATGTCTTCGTTAAATAAGTTATCATGTGCTATTAATGGTCGGGAGCACAGTCTGAACAAACAAGTAGAAAGTACAAGTAAATCTAATGAAAGAAATGTAAGGTTAGAAAATATCGAGATTACATATGAAAATGAAAATAGAAGAAAAAAGGAATGTACAAAGAGAAATATATCTGAATTAAAAGAATTGGTAACTATTGACACTGATTTATCTGAAAATAGGGCATTAAAGGAAGAGAATTCGTTGCAATTAACACATTTGAAAGGTGTCAATGAATCGAACTTTAAGTTATGTCAAAATTTAAATGAATCTACGAGTTTAAATATAGCTTTGTTTGAAAAAGTTAATCAACGTAATGACAGGTTATTGCAAAAAGACGCGTACCAGAAGGAAAGGGAAACCGAATCAACAATTCAACATCATAATTTCTTTTAATGATTATCTTTTAGTTTCATTTACATAAATAAAACCTGGATTTCTTAAATGATAGTAAAAATTTTCTGTTACAAGTAACAAAAAATTTGTTAAGGGGGCGGTAGTATAACACTGTGGAACAAATTCAGGTTAGCAAAAGTTAGGTCGATTCTGAGAGTGAGGGGTGAAAATAGAGGCTAAATTAGAAGACCCTTATCGCGGCGTTTGTTTATGTTAGTTCGAATTGTTTTTAATCGACCTTCGAACTTTGCAGTCAAATGCCGATTTTCAGCATATTGTTTATATGGTCTTTTGGCTATAACTCTGCGACTAATTGATATTTTTTAAATCTGTAAAAGCCAAATTATTGCTAGAGACCTGTGCAACAATTAAAATTTTTTAAGAAATTGATTTAGAAAATTTTTGTGGTGCTTATGAAGCAAAATGTTGGAAAAATTATTTGTTTTTCATGCTTTTTGAAAATATTTTCCACTAAACTAAGTCTTTTTGCTTTCTGTTTGATCTATAATATGCTTCTCAGTTTCTTTTTCGTCTTCCCCTTCTTCCTCATTTTCCTCGTCTTCCTCTTCTTCAAAGGTGTTTTTATACCAACAAAACAACTTTTTGTTTTCAACCACCGCATAGGCAGCGATTGTTCTTTTTTTTTTTTTCATACAAGCGAACTAATTTCAAAAATAAAGATTCAGTTAAGACTCGGAACTCAGCCGAAGCTGATGTCTTTTAATTTTCGCTCGGTCGTGATAAAATTCGCTATTAATTTTTGGAACTTATTTCATTTTGTGATTGATTTAAGTTAAGTGCATCGGTTTCATAAAAATAACAAAAAAACATTGTATAATATATATTGTATAAAAAATGTCGAAACCAAAAATGTAAAATGGACCATTTTTGTAATATTTGTGGACGTTTCATAGCAAGCGATGAAAAATGTGGCAATGCGAGTGATTTTTTTGGAAGCCCATAAACAATATTTCTCGCAAGAGTTTATTACTGACGTAAACTATGCCCCTAAAAAGTTCGCTTTAATTGCTATTCAACTCTTATGCAATGGAAAAGTGGAAAGAAGAAGGCTCTGCCTTTTGGTATACCAATGATGTGGTTAGACAACAGCCCGCATCAAGAAGAAAATTGCTATGGATGTATCAACTACCATAAAACTTTGAATAGAAGGAAAGCAAAGAATAAAACTTATGTAGCAGTGCCAAGTGTCCAATTACCATTACCGCACTCAGAATTCGTTCCAGTACCAACATACCGAAGTATTGATTTTCAAACAGATATTAGTACTACAATCGCCGCTGCTACATCCATGGATTTCGTCTCAGAATACGACCCTGGTGAAGGTACATCCTATGAAACATCAAAGGACCCAATCCTAGTGACACAAAACCAATTGGATTGAGTTGTTGCAAATTTGTGTTTGACTCGGAAAAAATCAGAACTACTGGCTTCATTTTTGAAAGGAAATAATTTGCTGGCGAAAGGTACCAAAGTAACAGCATATGGAGAACGCCAAAAAGAGTTAGAAAAGTTCTTCAATGCGAGTGATGCAAAAAATTTCGCTTATTGCAACGATATAGAAAAGTTAATGGAGACGATAGGGTTAACCTATAAAAAGGATGATTGGCGTTTATTCATCGATAGTTCACTAATCAGCTTAAAAGCTGTGCTTTTGCACAAGACAAATAGAATACCTTCTGTCCCGATTGCGTATAGCACTGACACTAGTGAAAATTTCGATAATTTGAAACACATTCTGGAAGTAGTCAAATATAACCAACACCAGCAGCGCATTTGCTGCGACCTCAAAATAGTTTCATTGATTAAGGCTTAACAGCATCTGGGCGTCCAAAATATCCGTGTTTTTTGTGCGACTGGGATTCACGATACGAAGAAGGTATTAAAGGAAGAAACCAGTACAAACAGCATAACTGGAATAGTCGCATTGGACGGAAATGGCCTAAAGACAATAGGCTATACGAAAGTCTTGTTCCTGAAATGAAAATTTTGTTACCGTTGCTCCACATTAAACCTGGCATTGCTAAAAATTTTTTAAATGTATCGCAAAAAGACCAGCAGTATTCAACCGCTTAAAAGACATTTTCCCAAGACTAAGTAACGCCAAAATTCAAGAAGGGGTTGTTAACACGTTCACTGCCGGTGTCTTTTTGGCTGCAAATTTGCCAATGCCGCTTAATTTTTTCTTTTAATGAAACTGGTTATCGATAATTATTAGAAATAGTTCAATATGAGTGGTAGAAAAGAATTTATTGGCTGGACTAGAGATTTGATGTTCGACGGTATTTTCCGTCAGTGGCACCCCCACATAAGTTGTCGGTTGTGTGCCAATGACGGAATTTTCCGTCAATGGCATTGAACGTGTTAATGGCCCCGACATACGGAAACTAATGAGTCGTCAAGATTTTGACCAAGTTCTGACAGACCGAGAATTAAATGCATCAGCATCTTGATCAACTCGCTCAACAGTTGCCAACTGAATCTGATGAGCAAGGCGAACGTTATCACCAAACTGCGCTTCCATTTGAAATAAGGTAACTTATAGAGCGTGCATACTTTGAATTCCTAGATTTTTCTAATATCTTTGTCAGAGTGCACAATTTAAACATGTTAACGATTGAAAACTGTTTTCGTTTCAGGTACAGAGGAAAGAAATCTCCACATGCAATACTCGCTGAAATTTGTTGGTGGTATAAAAACACCTTTGAAGAAGAGGAAGACGAGGAAAAAGAGGAAGAAGGGGAACACAAAGATGAAATTCCAGAATATCTGTTGGACGAAATTATCGACCTTTCTGATGATGATGACGATGACCAAGATTAGAGAGATTAGAGAGAGCAGTGATGTTGATCCACAGCCGCCTGCTAAACGGCAACTCGCCAAATCATTAATTTAATTTATTTAATTTTTTTACTTATAACTTTTCCTAACTAACATTTCAAAATTATATCTTTTTCCATATTTTTTAATTTCTTTTTCAATGTTCCTTCAAAACCAACAATGAATAAAATTGGTACATAAAAAATGAGTAAATTAATATTAAGCTGGAAAACGCAAGTTTTGTATTATGATTGTTTTCTTTTCAAATGAAATTTATTGAAGAAACTGAGAAGCATATTATAGATCAAACAGAAAGCAAAAAGAAAATATTTTCAAAAAGCATGAAAAACAAATAATTTTTCCAACATTTTGCTTCATAAGCACCACAAAAATTTTCTAAATCAATTTTTTAAAAATTCTTAATTGTTGCACAGGTCTCTAGCAATAATTTGGCTTTTACAGATTTAAAAAATATCAATTAGTCGCAGAGTTATAGCCAAAAAACCATATAAACAATATGCTGAAAATCGGCATTTGACTGCAAAGTTCGAAGGTCGATTAAAAAAACAATTCGAACTAACATAAACAAACGCCGCGATACGGGTCTTCTAATTTAGCCTCTATTTTCACCCCTCACTCTCAGAATCGACCTAACTTTTGCTAAGCTGAATTTGTTCCACAGTGTAATTGTAGTATGGTAATACTCCAATAGTAAAATTACCAATACAAAGATGTTAATTTTATAGAAAGCATTCTTTAAGAAATAGAAAAGCGTTGTAAACATATACCACACACATACACTTGAAACATTTCAAGATCTAGAATTCCATATTGCTATAACGACGTGCCGAAAAAAAAAGAAATAAAGTTTGTTTATGACGACGGTATGGGATGGTCGACGAAAAAGTTAGATAAAAAAGTTATATAAAATACCAGGGTTGAAAAGAAGCAGACCACATCAAAAACGAAGTTGTTGTTTACAAACGACGAACAGACCAAAGAAAAAAGAAGTACAATAAAAGGAAAAGACCAAAGAAAAGAAGTGAAGAAAGAATTCATGAGGGAGGGAGAATTTAAGAATTAGAAAACAAATTACTCTTATACACACTTAGGTAATATATTTTGATTATATTGTTCATTATTTTGTTAATATAATACTAACATTTTGTAAATATTAATTGTAATAATTTTTGCTTTCTATACAATTAACTAAAATTCATACTACAATATTTGGCGCCCAACGTAGGGCGAACCTAAATTCATTCATTTCATTTGCGAACCTAAAGTTAGTTTTTAAATTGATTTAATTTCATTTCATTGTATCATACACAAATTTACCAAAGAAAAAGAGGTACAATAAAAGGAAAAGACCAAACAAAAGAAGTGAAGAAAGAATTGAAGAAGGAGGGAGAATTTAAGAATTAGAAAACAAATTACACTTATACACACTTAGGTAATATATTTTGATTATATTGTTCATTATTTTGTTAATATAATACTAAAATTTTGTAAATATTAATTGTAATAATTTTTGCTTTCTATATAATTAACTAAAATTCATACTACAATATTTGGCGCCCAACGTGGGGCGAACCTAAATTCATTCATTTCATTTGCGAACCTAAAGTTAGTTTTTAAATTGATTTAATTTCATTTCATTGTATCATACACAAATTTACCAAAGAAAAAGAGGTACAATAAAAGGAAACGACCAAACAAAAGAAGTGAAGAAAGAATTGAAGAAGGAGGGAGAATTTAAGAATTAGAAAACAAATTACACTTATACACACTAGGTAATATATTTTGATTATATTGTTCATTATTTTGTTAATATAATACTAAAATTTTGTAAATATTAATTGTAATAATTTTTGCTTTCTATACAATTAACTAAATTCTCAGTACAATATACATACATCTTTCTTTTGTTTTTGTTTACGGAACATGCTTCTTCTTTTTGTTTTGTCTTACTTTGTTAATTTTCTGTTCGTCCCAGTTTCTTCACATCTTTGAGTATCATCAATAATAGGAAACAATCGAACATTTCTTTATTGGCTTTCTACATAGTCATTAAAATATTAGAACCATTTCCTCTTCGGATTCGGAGTGCAGCGAGCGCGTTATTACAACATCATCTTACGACATTTCATCATCTCATTCATGCGCCGCCGACATTTTCATTAAAGCGGAGCCAGGCCGAACGGGCAAAAACCGCTCTAAAAAGGAAGCGATTTCCTCATAAAACATGTATCTGGGTGCGATCGGGAATATAATCAAGGCGATACGCGAATCAATTACTACCGTGGCGCAGCCTCCGCGCATTAAGCCGCTCGCTCTCGGAATAAGAAACCGTCAAGTTGGCATTACCGCAACTTCCTTTGTTACTCACTTACGCTCGCACTTTAGTTATTACCGTTCGTATTTCTTTCCCTTTTCTTTTTTCCTTTGTTGTATTTCGTTTTCGTTTCTACTCGATTTTGTTGAATTCGCCAATTTAGAGCACTTTCGGTGCGGGACGGCGCGAAACCGCGCTCGGCTAGGAAACTTATTTTTCTCCTTTCTCGAAACCGTCGATTTGTGGTTACGACGCGTACAGGCGAGTAAGTCGTACGTACGCCTCGATCATTACGACGTCGACGACGACGACGTCGATCCGTAGGAGAAGATTTCTTCATTAACGCGCGCGCGAAGCGAAAATTAATCGCGTTTCCGTTTCGTAGATTCGAAAATTTTCGACATCTTCGTCGAATCGCGTTCCCACAAATTAACCGTTCGGTTGCGATGATCGCATAAAATAATTTCGATTTAAACGCGTCTGCTGCACGGCGACGAAGCGCTAATTGGTTTCGAAAACTTCGCGCTCCTTTTAATAACATTCGGATCAATTCGGATCGTTTTTCTTTTTCTTAGTGCGTAATCTACGATGATTATTAATGGATCATTAAGCGTTGTTTAATTCGACTAATAGCGGCAATGGAACGTAATTATGTAGTTTGAAACATGTTTCCGTATTGGACATGCAGCTCTCGCTTGTTTCGTAGAAATTCACACGCTGAAACATTTCGTCTGGCACTAACCTTTAAATTACTATATCATGAGAATTTATGGAAAAATATCGGAAACTTGTCTCTGTACTGTTTATTTCATATATACGAGGAGTCTCCGATATTACCAGGTCTAGTAGTATGAAACCGGAATTTCCCTATAGATGGTGCCAGCGTTCAGTTTAATCGCCATAAGACCCCTGTTACATAACCATCGTCTTCTTCTAACAGCTGGCGAAGAGTGTCAACAAACATTAACCCACGTTCCGTACACTAGTATATCTTTTTATAACCTCAAACATGTCAAGTTTCGAGCCTAATAACTACGATTTACGGACAGCATTAATTTTTGGTTACCATTTAAAGAAAACTGCTGCAGAGTCGCATACACCTAGAATGCTTGTCGAAGCATACGGTGAACATGTTCTCGGTAAAACACAGTGCTTCGAGTGGTTCCAAAGATTCGAAAGTGGTGATTTTGAGGTTAGCAACAAAAAACGTGGAAAACCACCAAAAAAGTTTGAAGACAGAGAGTTACAAGCCTTATTGGATGAAGACGATGCTCAAACTCAACAAGAACTCGCGGATTAATTAAATGTCTCGCAGAAAGCTATCTGCAGTCGTTTAAAAGCTATGGGAAAAATTCAAAAAGTGGGAAAATGGGTTCCGCGTGCATTGAACGAAAGACAGCAAGAAAACCGAAGAACCACCTGCGAAATGCTGCTTAACCGGTTCGATAGAAAATCATTTCTCCATCGAATCGTGACAGGTGATGAAAAATGGATTTATTTTGAAAATCCTAAGCGTCGTAGATCATGGCTGAATCCAACCGAACCATCGACATCAACTGCAAGACCGAATCGCTTTGGAAAGAAGACGATGCTCTGTATTTGGTGGGACCAAAAGGGTGTTATTTATTATGAGCTGCTGAAACCTGGTCAAACCATCAGCACTCAACGTTACCAACAGGAAATGATAAATTTAAGCCGAGCAATAACTGAAAAACGACCGGAACATGCAAAAGGCAGCACAAAGTGATTTTGCTGCATGATAACGCCCCATCTCATACAGCAAAACCGGCCAGGGAAACAATTGAATCGTTCAATTGGGAATTACTACCGCATGCGGGTTATTCCCCAGACTTGGCTCCCTCCGATTATCACTTATTCGCATCGATGGGTCACGCTCTCGCTAACCAACGCTTCAATTCGTACGAAAATGTACAAAAATGGCTTGATAATTGGTTCGCTTCGAAAGAAGAAAAGTTTTTTTGGCAAGACATCCATAAATTGCCGGAGAGGTGGGAAAAATGTGTACAATCCACTGGAAGTTATTTTGAATAAAATATTTTTCATCACTTTTGAATATCAATCGTTTTATTTTTACAAAAAAATCCGGTTTCATACTACTAGACCTGGTATATTCCATTAAGTTAAGCGTGAACTGCTCGGGGACATCGGCATGTTAAATATTGAACTCAATATCTGGATAGTGTTCAAAATTGTAAATTTAATCCACGCTAAGGTCATCACGATATCAAAACCGAATGGAATTTGTTATAACTAAGGTTCGACAAACAAGTGCGTGGTAAGGTAAACTGGACTCACGCCGTCACTTCCACTTCACTCTTTTATCAAACCTTAGTTAGAACTAAGGATCGGACTAAAAGGCACCAAAAAAACCGAAAAAGACACTTCAAAAGGCATAAAATTTGGACAAAAATAGCATTAAGACGGCATTAAGTTCCAAAAAAGGTATAAAACTTAGATAAAGATGTCTTTTCAAATCCACTTGATATTGCCAATGTTTTTGCTGACTACTTCCAATCCTCGTACACAAAGCACGGAAAAACAAACCCTTTGTTCGGCATAGAAAATGATATTAACTGTGACATGCTAAGTAATATTTCTCTCTCGGAGTCCGATGTTTGCAAATCTCTTCAAAATCTCAAGGGCAACGCGACTGCTGGGTCTGATGGAGTACCATCCTTCATTCTAAAGGATTGTGCCTCAGTTTTCGCTGGTCCTCTTGCTGTGCTGTTTAACCTCTCGTTGCAAGCATCTCAATTTCCACAGATATGGAAACATACTAAAATTTGTCCTGTCTTTAAGAAGGGTAATCGCAACTGTATCACGAACTATCGCCCAATCACTATCCTTTGCAACTTCGCAAAAGTTTTTGAAATGTGTATTTACAAACCTCTTTACAATTACGGAAGAAATCGCTTGTCTACCGCACAGCATGGCTTCATGCAAGGTCGATCAACGGTTACTAACCTCTTTATTATGACTCAATACATTGCCAAAGGAATTGACATGGGTTCTCAGACCGATGTGTTGTATACTGACTTTTCTAAATCCTTCGACAGACTAAACCATGACATCCTGCTGAATAAGTTATCGCGAATTGGTATATCACAAAGTCTTCTCAAATTATTTAGGTCTTATTTTACGCAGCGTCAACAGTTTGTTATATTTAATGGTTTCCGATCTAACACCATAACAGTAACATCGGGTGTGCCTCAAGGATCGATACTTGGACCCTTATTTTCTAACATCTTTATCGATGATATCACAGAGTCATTGGATGTTGGTTGCCTCTTGTATGCGGATGACATGAAAATGTTTTCCTATATTGACAATGCGGATGATTGCTCAAAATTACAAGCCAACCTTGATAAAGTAAGTGAATGGTGTATTTCAAATGACCTGCCTCTTAACATTGATAAATGTTCCGTCATGACTTATACGACTAAGACCGATTTCTTCACTTACGATTATTGTGCTAACGGTAATGTCCTCCAAAGGCTTGACACTATTTGTGACCTTGGGGTTACCTTTGATTGCAAACTATCCTTCAACAATCACATTGCCTCGATAACGTGTCAAGCTCTGAAAAGCCTGGGCTTTATCATTCGTCACACTCGAGAATTCAGTAACTGCTCCACCATTATTAACCTTCCTATACTCACGTCAAAATGAAAGACGTATACTACATTATATAAGTCGGTCTCACAGACCGTAGGCGTGGGTATAGGAAGGTTAATTTATACTATGCCTTTGTGCGTTCTAGACTCGAATATGCGTCTCTTGTATGGAATCCCGTATACATCACGCATTCTAATGCCCTTGAAAAGATACAGCGGCGTTTTCTTAAGTATTTATGTTTTAAGGTCGATGGTCGCTATCCCGACATGGGTACTCCACAAGCGTACTACTTGCACCGTTTCTCACTTACAAGTTTGGAGGTTAGAAGAATATCCTCGTCCTTAATATTTTTGTCTAACGTGCTTAATGGTAAAATTGGTTCCCCTGAAATTCTTCGGCAACTTTTCCTACACACTCCTCGTGTCTCTGCTCGTATGACACATACTTTTTATTTACCTACGCCGCGCACCAACATCCTCAGATATTCACCTCTTTACTGGACGTGTAATAATTGTAATGAATATCCTTCCATTGACATATTCAGCAACAGTACCCGCGACATTAGGGCTACTATTTGTTTGTAGTGGTGTCATCCCTGTAAGTGAGACAAGTATTAACTTCATGCCTTCACTCTTTTTTCTTTTCCGTTTAATTTATCTGTAATTTGAAATTTTTGTATTATTTTGTATTATTTGTATTTCCTTATTTTCAATTGCCCATTGTAAATTTTTATGTTGGTTCCTGATCTGTAAATAGACATGTCTGTTGATCAGTGTATTTAAATAAATAAATAAATAAATAAATAAATAAACAAACACAAAAATTACTATACCTAACTGACAACATCTTATTTTCATCAAATATGCATTTCTAGACAAATTTATATAAAGGAAACTATTAATCCAGAAAACCCTTGATCTAATCACATTTTAGTTAGTCATGTCTTCTGTCACTTAACATATTCTTGTAAGCCGAAAAACTTCTCTCTACGTCGACACTTGTAATTGGTACGTATTTGAATTTTGTAATTAATGCGAGATCCATAATAAGATCAGTAACAATTTCACCATTTCAAATTGATGCAATTTTTTGTAACGTGTGGAATCCTTCATTTTTACGCAGAAGGTCTTTTTCATACCTTAAATTTTAAGCATAGGCATATCTTCTATAAATCCGGTCTTCAGTTAAAACATCAAACTTGTGTAGAGCGCAGCACAATTTTCTCCTTCACAATTCCCGTTCTCTGTTTGTCATATCTTATCGCAGTATTGTCTTCGATTTCGCACGATCACCGGATTGACGTCACTATAGGTAGCATAATCGATCAAAAAATTTTGAATTTCGTTTGAATGGTTTAGGATGCCGTCCTGCTCGGCCTGAAAAGAACTTCACAATTTTATCTCATTTTTTTAACTCGTCGAATTGAAAAGCCATCAGCTATTGCAAGCGAGTCACAATAGACCGATGAAGATTTTGGTTGAAGAAGTTAATGGATGAACTCGTCCTACATCCAACTTTGTTAGTCTAAATCAGGGATGAGCAACACGCGGCCCGTTAAACATGTTTATGCGGCCCGCCAAACATTTCTAAAATTGAATTTATTTTATCGACTTTCTCCCATCAATATATTGTTATAAAATTAATTATAATAAAATGGTAGCATGGTAAACTGAAACAATTTTTTGTGACGAGTTACTCATTTGTCGGCGACTTGTCAAACATGCAATACGAACGTGCCGCGTCTGCGCGATTTTTGTGACGAGATACACACTTGTCGGCGACTTGTTCAAACATACAATACGAACGCGCCGCGTCTGTGCTTGTTTATGTTTGCTTCTGTCACACAATCAGTCAGACTGGTAAGCTGTTAACTAGCAATTTTAGCAATTCTTGTGTTTCTTGAAAGACGTGAGTGCAATATTATTTTCAAAAAGGTAATATTAGAGTTTTTATTCAAAATTAAGTTTTCCTACAATTTTTTTAACTTTCAAATTTTTAATCCATAATAGCATGTCGGAAAAGCAAACAAAAAACGGAAAGTTGCGGATGAGCACAGGCATTTCCAAGAAAAATGGAAATTTGATTATTTTTTCACTTTCGTCAAAGATAAAGCTGTATACTTAATATGCTCAGAGACTGTGTCGACATTAAAAAGAATATAACATAAAAAGGCATTACGATACAAAACATGAACAATATAAAAACTTAACAGGACAACTCCGGATAGATAAGTTTAATCAAGTGGAGAAAAACTTGGGAAAACAACAGGGTATTTTTAAAAATCAAGCTATTTTATCAAATACGGCAGTAAAGGCTAGTTTTGTTGTCAATCAAATACTGGCAAAGAAAATGAAACCCTTTGCGGATGGAGAGATGATAAAAGAATGTTTGACTGCTGTTGCAGAAATAGAATTTCCTGATAAAATAAAAATTATTTCAAACATTAGTTTATCAAGATTCACCATTGCAAGGAGAATTGAAGACTTGTCCGAGAACATAGCAACAACGCTTCGTGAACGCATTGCAAAATTCGAATACTGTTCTTTGGCACTTGATGAGAGTTGCGATATTAGCGATACAGCACAACTGGCTATATTTTTACGTGGTATTGACACCAAATTTAATATTACCGAAGAATTCTGTTCACTGATTCCAATGCAAGGAACTACAACCGGCAAAGACCTGTACGATGAACTAAAGTCTGTGTTGGAAAATTTTTCAATTTTATTAGAAAAGATTATTGGTATATCGACAGATGGAGCACGAGCAATGTCAAGCATGGAGGTAGGAGTATCGGGAAGGCTATTTCAAGACATTAAGAAGGTCACAGGAAGTGAAATATTCGTTAACCACTGCATAATTCACCAGGAAAATTTGTGTGCGAAAAGATTGAGTTTGTCAAACGTCACAGTACCAATAATTAAACTAATCAATTTTATAAAGTCGCGCGCATTAAATCACCGTGAATTTAAAGAATTCCTGAAAGATTTAGAAACTGAATATGGCGACGTGGTTTTTAATACCGAAGTACGTTGGCTTAGTAGAGGTGCAATGCTAAAAGAGTATACAACTTAAAAAGCGAAATACAATTGTTCTTGGATATGAAGGGATATGCCTTTCCTCATTTTGGTAATAAAGAATGGATGTGCGATTTTGGGTTTCTTATCGACATGACTCAGCATCTCAATGATCTTAATCTGGAACTTCAAGGCAAAGGACAGTTTATTTACAATTTATATGATAAAATTCAGGGCTTTGAGCGCAAATTAAAATTGTGGAAACAGCATCTTTTGCAGAATAATGTGTCTCACTTTCCACATTTAGAAAAAGAAAACGTTACTACTTCTCAAAAATACGCACAATATATAGACATTTTAATCAACGAATTTCAATTACGATTCCAAATGTTCAAAGCTGAGAAGACAGCGGTTTCCATGAAAATGTTTTCCTCGCCATTTAATATCGATGTGGATACAGTTCCCGAAGACCTTCAAATGGAAGTGATTGACATGCAGAATAATACCGATTTAAAAAATGTATTTTCTCAGTAAACATCGAAAATTTTTATAAATCTTATGTAAGCCCTGAGAAATTTCCGTTTTTGACGAAAAATGCAAAGCAAATGATGTCTCTGTTCGGAAGTACGTATGTTTGCGAACAATTATTTTCAACCATGAAATTAATCAAAAATGCCCACCGATCAAGACTGAGTGATGCACGATTAGAAAGCTGCGTACGTGTAGCTACCTCGTCAATTCCGGTTGATATTGATCAGCTTGTATCGAAAAACCAGTGCCAAATTTCTCATTAAAAATTTCAGGTAAATTCGTTGTTCTGTGCTTTTCTTGTTTGTTTTTATTTTGCATTAAAATTTGTATATGAAATCTTTACTTTTTTAAATTTTATATTTTTTATTCTAATGTTTATTATAAATAAAAAGTTTTGTAAATTATTAATAAGTGTTACTTTATGTGCGGCCCGCCAAAAAATTTTAAAATTTAAATTGGCCCGTTGATTAAAAGGTTGCTCACCCCTGGTCTAAAACACCAAAAAAGTGCAAAATAAGAGGAGGTGGAAATCCATTTCGATTTTCGAACAATTTCGTTGACAAACGTTAAATTCCTAGTTTTCCATCCTTCATTTCATCCGAGAAAAAAGCGTCCCCGGAAGGCGAAAATAAATTTTAACCTTCCTATACTCACGTCAAAATGAAAGACGTATACTATACTATATAAATCGGTCTCAAAGACCGTATGCGTGAGTATAGGAAGGTTAAAGAAATATTGAGTTCGCTTTGCACCAAACCTATTTCGCACTCACAATTTGAAATATACTCAACGTTCGAAATTACGAATTTTATGCAAGTGTTAAATTCGACACTGCCACATCGATAAATCAGCTTTCGTCTATATCACCTTCTTACCTCCGTTTTTCCCCAACCGCAATAAAACAATTATAACGCCATATTTCTTCCGAAACAAATTACCTCTAAACGCTAATAACGATCGATAAATTGCGAATTCGGACAAGCGACATACATCACGCTTTTTACGATAGACGCTTAATATCAACAAGTTTTTCGTTTCTCCGTTCGCACGAAATTAATTGAAGGTAATTATCGATTTAATATAATAAATAGCAAAGTTCATACGTTAGCGAGTCTAGTTAGATCGATCTCCATATACGCTCCGTATTACCGCGCGCGGTATCGAATCGGAATTGTTTTATATCTGCGTGACTTTCGCTTTTTTTTTTTTTGTTTAAGATTAAAACTGAACAAAAACGAGGAAGTTGTCGTATTGACATTGCCAGTTGGTAATCGATAAATCTCTCGTCACAGACCCAGTGTTTAATTTGGACCAGTGGTAACCGCACATTCTTGTTAAGGAGAAGACAATGATAGGGAAAAATGAAAACTTCGTATCCGTATCAGGGCATATTTGCTCCTAAAATGGTCTTCAGCATACATCTAGAAGGGCAATGGAAGGCGGTAAGCAGGTAACCCAAAAAGTCCCGGAATTATATCCCCCACAGTGCAAGCACGCGAACAACAATCCAGTGGTAAGATAAGTAACAGCACTCGAATGGAGGAAAATAGTTGGAAGATCTGCAGTATCCCCAATGTGAATATGAACCCATTCCTTAACCTTCCTATACTCACGCATACGGTCTGTGAGACCGATTTATATAGTATAGTAAACGTCTTTCATTTCGACGTGAGTATAGGAAGGTTAAGAATGCGATGTAGGAGGCTTCAAAATGGGAAGAAATAGTCATTGTCATATTCGCGTGTCCAGGAATTCCGATACCACTACCTGATCGTCATAACGAGTTGGGGAACGCGCCCTGATGCAGATTTATATCATACTTACCACTTCAATAAAGTGAGAAAACATAGTTAGCTTTAAACCCGCAAGATAGGAACGCGATTTATTATTCAGTCAGATCCTTTTCAAATTATTTGCACCTTTCTAGTACCAACCTTTAATTAAATGTATATCTGTTTCGTGACCTATGTACTTATCTTTTAAATATCCTCTCCTCTACCACTTTCAGGTCAATCAAACAACAAATGAAAACATAGCTGTTTACTCCCCATTTGTTGTTTGATTGACCTGAAAGTGGTAGATGAGAAATTATTTAAAAAAGCTAACTTTTAAGCCAGCACCGTGATGTATGTGTTATTAAGATTACTAGCAGCATCTCAGTGCCACTAAACTAAAAATTTTAGGTCACATCATGGACACTTCCGCTTATTCGCTCTGCATTACAGTAACGAACTTACTTCTATTTGCATCCAATTTCCGCCCAATACCCAATCGTATTGTGCATACAGGGGTTTGCCATAACTCATCTATCAAATTTATTTACAAGATTATATGAGGTACGAGCAAGTCAATGAGCGTGACAGAAGAAAAAAAATGATCAGAAAAATTTTCGACACAAAAGTGCCTCCAAGTTGTATCCAACTTTTACCCAAAACACATTTGCATCCTACACACCGGGATTTGTCATAGCTAATGCGCCAAAGTTATTTACAAGATTATACGAGGTATGAGTAAGTCAGGGTGTAAAAAGAAGAAAAATGATTTACAAACAATTTGGGCACAGAAAGTGTTGCTTTAGAATCCCTTTACATGCAACCTCTGCCTAATACGCATTCACATCGTACATACAGGGTTTCTTATAGCTAATGCGTCAAATTGATTGACAAGATTATATGAGGTCGATGAGTGAGAAAGAAAACAAAACTGATAAAACAATTTGGGGCACAAAAATTGTTGTTTTAGAATCACTGCAGTATATGCACTAGAAAAAGTGCGCAGTAGTCGAACTCCGCGTGAGATCCAGCGCTATAAATGAGCAAACTAAACACACTCTTTAACATTTCAACGCGCTTGACGTATGGCCGAGATTTGACCTTTCCGTTTACATACTATATTTCTTTCTCTAAATTGCAAACGTTTGCCCTTATTGTCCAATTACGTGTTCGAAGTTCTTCAACACATATTATTTGTTTGCCCGCTAAAACGAACACAAACTACTTGACCTTGCTTCAGATATCCCCCGTCCCTTAGTACCATTTGCGTTTCCACACCAAATAAATAAACACCCCATATTACGAGTAACTCTCAAATGTAGCTTACGATGGATTACTTGGTTCATATCAGTCTGCTTTTCATTCCTTTTTTGTGTACATACATATAAATATTTTGCTTTCCTTTGATTGACAGCTCGAAAAGGGCCGGGTGTTTTCACAATATATGGGTCAAATTCGTTGGAATTAAGATTATATGATGGAAAATCAGGACCTGAGTTAGTTATATACGAAGTACTGAAATGGAATCGAAGCGGAGGAAGGAGACGTGAACGACCGAGAAGTACAAGAAGTAGAGCAAGATCTGGGAAGGACCGGAATCAACAACTGGAGAAGAAAGACGAGCGACCGAAAAGTATGCAAAAGGAATCTGCGAGTAAATATAATCAGGAAGAGGGAGGGTTGATCTTCCCAACACGTAGTTAATCTAGAGAAACTTAGGCTGGCTTCACCCCTAAAGAGGGTAACTTGTCATAATGATAATAATTTGAGACAAAAAGTAAGTCAATAAATATAAAAGAAATTTGCATCGGCTATTCTACTTAACCGTTAACAGTACACCTGGCGAGCTGCTTGCTATCGATATGAATGCGATGTTTCCAGAATACATTTTTATACGCCATTATCGCTTCGTTGCGGTCGTTGATACGTTGAAACGTTTCCCGAATAGACGCCTTTGATCCTGCTAAAGATATGACCTGATCTTTGCGTTCAGATTTCTTGGTTTAAACAGTAAACATTGCGAGTTATTTAACGTAAGAAGCGACTTTATAATCACTTTAAGTAATCGAATTTTAACGAACTCGACGACGTCGATGTTTATCCTACTTGAGGTTGTTACGAATATCATTCGAGAGCCACCGTTACGGTTTATGCTTAACTAAATAACAACATTCGGGTGATTCTGAACAATCTTCACCGGAAATTTTAATATTGAAATGAAGTTATTTACGATCCCTCATATGACGGTAGGAAAATATTTTCGCCCAGCAAATTTTGTTTACTTTTGTTCGCACTCTCTTCCGTTTTAGTTTGGGGCTTTAGTACTTGAAGAAGGCCAGGATTTTCCATACCTTATGCATCAAATTCATTTAAAAGATTATATGAGGTAAAAGTAAGTCAGTAAATGTAAAAGAAAAACTGTATAGGCAAATTACAAAATCCATATTTATCGTCATCATCAGGATCAAACGTAATAAACGCGTGGGTTTCGCCGTAGAAGGAAGTGTAACGACGGTAGTTAGCCGACAGCGATCTTTGTAGAAAGATTTTGTTATTAGAAACGGCCGGCGATCGGCGAGAGGTGGGAGGCGGAGGTGTCGCGTGTACACACTCGCGCTCGACATAGTCCGATGCTCTCCCGGCTTAAGAAGTTTCACCTGCCCAACCTAGTTAGATAAGCCATATTTGACGAAAATCGAAAGTCCTCTAAACTGGAGCACATCTCGGGCGCTGGCGTCGGTAGCCGCTGCTGGCGATAAATATGTAAGAAGTACGTAGATACGGAGGTATATTAATCTACATCGACAATCTCGACAATGTCGAATCCGAACTGGTCGATGATAGGAATTTATGCCGGCGTGTGTAATAAGGATGTTGCGCAATTCGCGTTTAGTTAGCAGCGCGACGTAAATATTTATCTTTAGTCGGTCGAAGAAAGATGACAGGCGCATTTTAATGGAAAAGAAAAATTCGGATCGAACATGTTCGGTTTGTGTGTTCGAGTCGGTGTGACATATCGGTTAGGTAGCTGGACTAAGTGCATTATCCCGAGCCTCGAATCGACCCAGAAGGCCTAGGCTTGATGTGTGGCATACTGAGTAGTCTGGGTAAAACGCGTGCAGTTGCGAAATAAGTTACGACAGCCTACATATACGCAGAACTACTAGACTAGAGTGGCGAGTCGGCGATGCTGTCGTAACTTGTTTCGTAATTGTACGCTGCTCCCGCTATTTGTCCAGACTATTACTGAGTCACTGAGGATTGGGTAACTGCGTTCATGGTGAATAAGGAGGTAACCATGGATATGAAAAATTAGCCCAATCACGATAGTATTCTTAGTTCCTCCGCTAACAAGAGATGGCGCCAATCAATTTCATTAGCGACCTGCATTGCCGATTCTATGCTCTGTCCATCTCGCCTAGGACCGGAAACAGGTTGGACCTTGACCCGCTAATCCTTCAATACGAAGCTAGTATCATGTTGCAAGATGCTAGACCCCAGGCAACTCCACAGCTGACGACTCAAAATACCAAAAGCCAATCATCCATCCAAAAGAGTCGTGTGGTTACCGATACCCACAGGTCGGGTGGCCAGGCTAAACTGCGTCCCAAACCGAACGACATTAGGCAAGTTTTCGAGGTTCTGCAACAACTCGCTAATCAAATCGCGATTGTTGCGGATTCACGAAGAAGTATCTACACGACCTAGGACAAAGGGATGAGATAATGGCACCGACATAAACACACGATTCAGCTCGCGAGCTTGCATAATGGCGTGGAACGCCTGTGGAGTTAAGGAAAAGTGGGACGAACTTGAGGGTTTCCTTAGGGAGGAGTTCATCGACGAGGCCCTTCTAGGAGAAATATGTTTGCGGCCGGGCTTATTAATTTCAAAATTTATACATCCGACCGACTAGATGATCGAGGCGACGGCACGTCGATCACTGTCAGGCCGGCCTTCCTGATCTTTGGTTTCTGGAGCTAGTAGTGGTTCGAGTCAAATGGTTAGGACATGATCCAATGAAGATCTACTCGCTCTACCCCCGAACGGTTCTCAGGGCGAAGGACTACTGCCGGCTGATGTCTGATGGTGACTTCAACGCTAAGCACCCGTTCCGAAGATGCCGTGTAACCAACACGTTTGGGCACAAACTTTACGGTTTTCTGGCGTTAAGCGACGCTGTCGTCCATCCACGTTCCTACTTTCTTTCGTGCTAGGTGCTAGGCCGGATATTGTCGACGTGGCCCTCACAAATCTTCCACATTTTGGGGCGTGAGTGTTAGTCACGCAATGCAGGACAAAGGGACATGCGAAATGTGTTCCGGACTGGATAAAGAACGATAGCTTCCAGAGGATGGAGATGGATGATGAATGATACTATTACTGTCTCGTCTAGTGAGGTCGACAATGACTACCAACATCAACCAACGTCGTCCAGGTCGCAGAAGTCCCCCTATCCGCACGATAAACTAAGGCGGGGGTCGATCCCGGTCTAATTTTGGTAGTTGGCTCACCGCTTCGTTGTCCGAATAACGCACTCACTGAAGCGTTGATCTCGCAAGCGACTTAGCGAGGTCCCAGAAGGTGGGGGACGAGGGGTTTCGGAAAAACCAGGGAATCCTGCCATCGTCCTCAAGATCTTGTTCTGAGCCACCACAAGACGGTTGATCTGGCGCTCAGCTGCTGTAGACCACCTTAGGCCTCCATAGGTCGGAGGTATATTTTATATATTAACATCTTGATCCGCAGGTTCAATGACGAATTTCTGGAATTCAACGGTAGTACGATCCGTATGGCCACGTGGAACTTCTCCAAGATGCTGGAGAGTTGGAGTCATCAAGGATCATTCCTGAGTATTTCGATCACCGAGGTAAGCGGACATCTCCAACGAAAACATTACCACCCGGAATAGTTCTTTCGCGTGTGAATCCGATAGCTTTACACATAAACCGTATTTCCCGCATTTACACTCTTGGGTTTGAACCTGCTGCTTGTATTGAATGGCAGTTTTTATCGTCCTGTCCATACCTGACAAGAGCCTGTGGTTTGTAGGACCAAGATGCGTTTCCTTGGGGGATGATGTGTCACCAACGCATTGCCAGCTGCAATCGAATATTATTGATGTAACGCATCATACCGTATTAGTTCTCCCTACGGCGCTAGATGACGCTTCGCCGATCCATTTTAATAACATTGCGATACTAGTTCGTGGAGGTGACTGATACGATTGCTTCAAACGCGATGCCGCCATCATCACGTACTGGTCCCTATTGGATTGCTACGCGACGGTAACCGGGTGTGATAGCGAAGATACGGAATCCCCTGACGATTTACCGTGTGGGCCATGCCAATGCAAGTCCGGTACCCGCTATCTACGATCTCGATTTACCTCAGAATTTGTCGTAATTTATGCGAGCACGTGGCGAAATTCGATAAACGCTATCTCACGTAACCGGGACGAAAGATTTTTTCGGCTCGACGTTCTCTGTGCCACCTTCGCGGCGTGTTACACTTCATCGGACCCGCGTCCCAGGTTAAGACGCGTACAAACACTTATTCATCGCCAGTGGGGAACTGGGTTAAGCAGACGGTTTATACGCTTGACTGGAGAACTTTCTGCTCGAACTAAAGATACGAAGAGGATGATGTGACACGCCCTTATCAACGGAGCGATCGACTTCTTTCGGCTGTACGATCACGGTGAAAGTATACGTAATTTTCGACTTTTTTCTTTTTCTTTGCATCCGATCATTATTTTATATTAAACGTACAATACATAATTCCTCGATAAGATCAACGATTTCCCGCGGACGAGAATAGCTCGAGCTATGTATATGTACATATTATGGTCGTACTATACGTGCATAACATCGTCGTTTTCTTCATCCAGCGTGTAATTGTGCGTTCTGAGACAGAAATGAATGGTCGACGGTTCGATAGGAAGTCGTGTAATGAATGGGATCGGCGGATCCGTGAGTTTCGCGCGAAAAAATGGCAATGTTTCCGTTAGACGATCGGCGCGAGAGGATGTGAAACGCGGCGCGGCCCGAGGATTATTTATGTGGATCTGTCGGTACGTACGAGATTCATGCCTCGTCGTTCCCTGCAATTTAAATGTGACTCGATACGTTCGTACGAAGATACTGGTAACAAGTAAAGGTTGAATATTTTCGTGTCGTAACGCGATTCATGATGTGAGTTTCTTCTGTTACGTCGATCCTGTAGAAATGGGCTGGAAATTTGAACCATCCACGGTAAAGTGAAGTTAAGGATACCCTTAACCTCACTTTACCGTGGATGGTTCAAATTTCCCAATATACACCCAACCATGCTCGTATATGATATCGCGAAGGAAACAGGGGGTACTGCTTCAAAATGCTTCGAGATCTCCGAGGACAGGCAGAGATAGAAATAAAGTTATAAGTAGTCTGGGCAAACTGATTTTTGTGCGCTGAAAGGACGGGAAAGGTAAGAAGAAAAGGGAATTCAAAACTGGCCAGACATCAAATAGTCCAACATACTAAGGGCGTTTCAAGAACAATTTAGAGCGTGTAAAAACGCCTTTCTTCGTTGCGGAAGGTTGAGGGTTCGAGTCTCGGTTAGGATTGTGGTCATAACCTCAATGATTTTTCCTGGCGTTATGCCCACTAAAAATATAGAATCGAACGTTTAATATGACAGTTGACAAGTTTATGTTCACCGTCCTTGAGGTGATCGCGATTAAAACAAAAACAAAGAATTTCGTGCGGTTGGCTGCGCAGTTAGGCGGCCACGTTCGAGTAGTCTAGGACTTTCAATGTTACTTTGGGCTATAGTTTGGGCTATTACTTGAGCAACTACGTGGGGCTATTAGTTGAATTACTCAAGGATCTGGCGATGTTAGATGCTAGAGGGTCTAGCGCATTGACGAGGTCTTGGAGGAAGTCGTGCTGAGAAACCAGACCCAGCGGGAATAATTACGACAGATTCCCGACTCACGCTTTGCATCAAAAATTTCTAACCATCCATTTTAACCAACGCCATCAGTCTACATTTTCTAGGCGGTGTGAATGCAGCTGTCACACGAAATGAAAGACGCGAGCCTTGGGAGCCTCGATGCTAGCTCGGGCAAAAGATGCTTCTCTTGAAACAGGTTGTACCTATCTGTTTTACCGGCCTAAACCACGATGGGCAATGATAGACTATTCCATTCGCGTAGGGAGCCTACTTGGCTTGTAGTGATTCACGATGACTGGTTTTGGATCAGGACTGGTTTCGGACGATTGTCCGGTTATCATCCTCCTTTCAATACTTTGTGATTTTGGTCCTATTAGAATCATATCGTCAGCATATGTTATTTCTAATATTCCTATCGCCATCATATGTTATAGCGCTTTACCTACTGTTTTGCTTCTTTAGCCTTGGGAGCCTCGATGCTAGCTCGGGGAAAAGACACTTCTCTTGAAACAGGTTGTACCTATCTGTTTTACCGGCCTAAACCACGATTGGCAATGATAGACTATTCCATTCGCGTAGGGAGCCTACTTGGCTTGTAGTGATTCACGATGACTGGTTTTGGATCAGGACTGGTGTCGGACGATTGTCCGGTTATCATCCTCCTTTCAATATTTTGTGATTTTGGTCCTATTAGAATCATATCGTCAGCATATGTTATTTCTAATATTCCTATCGCCATCATATGTTATAGCGCTTTACCTACTGTTTTGCTTCTTTAGCCTTGGGAGCCTCGATGCTAGCTCGGGGAAAAGATGCTTCTCTTGAAACAGGTTGTACCTATCTGTTTTACCGGCCTAAACCACGATGGGCAACGATAGACTATTCCATTCGCGTAGGGAGCCTACTTGGCTTGTAGTGATTCACGATGACTGGTTTTAGATCAGGACTGGTATCGGACGATTGTCCGGTTATCATCCTCCTTTCAATACTTTGTGATTTTGGTCCTATTAGAATCATATCGTCAGCATATGTTATTTCTAATATTCCTATCGGCATCATATGTTATAGCGCTTTACCTACTGTTTTGCTTCTTTATGCTTTCATCTAAGACTACTGTAAAGAACAGGGCGTTCAAAGTGCGCCCTTATCTCACTCTTTGCGCTGTTTCAGGGTGTTCTGTTTTTTATGATTCATCGTAACCAAGTTTCTTGTTTTATTGTAGAGGTATTTTATGCCAGTGATTATTTTTCCTCGACTCCTCGTTTTTGTAGTGTTGCTCATATATCATCTCCACCATCTAAGGATGGAAACAAAGTAACTGTAATAACGAGAGAAACTAGCTTAGTCCATCCATATTGGACCATCAAAGACTAGCGTGTGGATGATGGTACTATCATGGGGATCATTGCGGTGCCAAGAAACGGTCCAGCCGGCATACTTTAGATGTTACGGTCAATAAAAATTGCTAATCAAGCATAGCCGCAGTTGCATTGCATTTTTACATTTGAACTGTCACAATTCCAAAATTTATGCAAACGCCCGAAACGCACTTAATTGCCCAATGTTGCGCCACAATTCGTAAAACCCGGAACCTCACCACTTCGGCTCTATTCTGAAGCAATATCCCCCAAAAACTGTGAGAACGAGGAACATTTCGTCGAAAGAATTGCGCAATCGTCTAGCGAACTTTCCGTCGCTTTTGACGTAAAAATTTCTTTAAAAACCCAAATCACGACCGCTTAATGAAGTCGTTTTCAATTGTTGAATACGATTACATGCTTTTTAATTCATTTCTTTTTCATCGATTTTTCGGGCACTATCAAAACGCAAGTTACCTTGTAACCGAATCGCAAATAAAGCAATTCCCATCACATCGGCAATCTCGCCGCGTTTACGGTTAATTCCTTTTGTTTCGTTCCTCTTTTTTTTTCGTTTCTTTATTCGCGAAGGGAGACTTTCTCGCTTTTGAAAGTGAACGCACCTCGACCCGGCATAATGAATTTTTCGCGATCTTTTTCCTCCTTTTTTCCGCATAACTTAGCGACGCGTTGCGAACGATTTATCCGTTCTCCTCGACGAGCGACGGACGCACGTTCGAACGTGTAAATATCGAAAAAGTAGAAGACGAAGTCGGTGCCGAAAATTCGTAAAAGAATCGAAGCGCACGGTGCACACAGTTTCTCGTGAACGTTGTGGCGAACGACGCGACGGATAGAGCGGCGAATAACGAACCGAAAAGAAAAAATAAGGAACGGAGATAGACGTGAGAACGACGCGAAGGAATATAAAGGCGATATGGAGTAACAATCGCCCATGCCGCTAGAAAATCAATCATAAATCAATGCGAACCTTGAAGCGGCATAATCCGATTACCAGATACGTTGGATCGAGGTCACCTGTGAACGCCCAACAACGTCCGAGATAGTAGTTCGTGAATACGGCGAGATGAGCTCGCGCTGTAAGAGAAACGTGTACGGGGGAGGTCGAAAGTTGAAGAGCGGTGAATTGTATTTCTTATAAAACAAAGGAAAAACGTTTAACGAGGTGAATCCGGCTTTTGCGCCACCTTAATTTAGAGCGATGTATAATCTTAAATCCCGCGGACCGCCAATACTAATTTCTTCTAAAGATAAATGCGTTTCTAAAATAATTCTCAGATGAAGTTTATTAAGAGTGTTCGATACTTTTTTCCAAGATTGGTTAAACTTCAATTTTTTTTTATTGCTTGCAAAACTATTTTGAAAATTGTTTAACCCATTTAAAGGTAAACCAAAACGACAAGGAAAACTTTGAAAAATATGGAATATAAAATTAAGAATACGAAACAACAGAAAAACAAAAGAAAAGTTAAAAATTTTCTATTTTTAGGACATAAAAGGGGTGGGTCCAAATTGGCACAGTGGCCACTTATGAGTGAAATTTTGAAAAAGCACACTTTGTCAATGCAAAGGATTTTCTTGCATTTTTTGGCAACTCCAACGGCATGTGTTGTGGCAAATGACACAACGTACACGATTTGGAAGCTTGTCGGGAACGTGATCGGCGCCGCCGTCTAGCTGTAAACCTTCAATATTTGCTGACGACGACGGACGAGCAGCGCGTTTTCTTGGTGATTGCTTTAGGTAAAATCTAGCTATTGCTCGTCGAAATAGTAACTGATCCGTGCCGTTTTCTTTACTACATAAATGCAAGCGCCAAGCATTTGACATAGCAATATCCAATGGTGTAGGTGAATAAAAGCCGCGACCATTTTTTGCCCATGAATGCCGATTCTGTAAAAATCATATGGATTGATCCATTTCATCGACTTCGTCCATGCCCTTGTTGTAATTTTGAAACATGTATGGAGTCTGCATATCAGTTTTTGCTTTTTCTGGGAACACCATCTTCGAACAAATCGCGCTGACTCATAAGAATCATAATTGGTAGCAATTGTGCAAATGCTGCTATCCTTTCAGCGGACCAATAATATCTCGTTATTTTTAATTTTAAGATATTCTATGCGCATGATATAGTTATAATTGCAAAGGACGAAGAAACACTTAATATGAATATACAGACTTACAAGGAAACATTGGAGGAAATAAACATGAATATCAATATAGAGAAGACTAAGACAATGAGAATGGGAAAGAATCCTCAAAAACACACAATAAAAGTAGGAGAAGAAATACTAGACCAAGTAAACAAATTTAAATACCTAGACTCAATATTATCAGAGGACGGAAAGATAGAGGACGAAATTAAAGAAAGAGCAACAGCAGGAGGAAGACTGTTTAATTGTATAAAAATACATTTCTGGGAAAAGAAGAGATACCGAAGGAGGTTAGAGTACAAGTATTCAAAAAGGTGGCTATGCCAATACTTTTATACGGTGCGGAAACATGGACCATGACTGAGAAACAGAAAAGAAAGATAACAACTGCAGAAATGAGATTTGTGAGAAAAATAGTAAATAAAACAAGAAGGGACAGAATTAGAAACATAACACTCAGAGGTAACCTGAAACTCAGACCAATGGAGGAGAATATTGAAAAAGCACAGCTGAGATGGTATGGACATGTGAGGAGGATGCCGGAACAGAGTGTGGTTAAGCAGGTATTTGAAGCCAGGACGAGGAGGAAGAGATCGAGAGGAAGGCCCAGGCGGACGTGGATAGAGAACGTGATGGATGCACTGGACGGAAGGGCAGTATCGTGGGAAGAAGCTCAGCAAGCCGTAGCGGATAGGAAGCGATGGAGGGAAATATGCAATATTAATCCCGGGGGCTCAGCTTCACACACGCCTTACACCCCAGGACAGGGGTAGAAAAGGCTTAAGGATTAAGTAAGGAAGTAAGTATTTTTATCAAACCTATAATCAAACTCTACCCTTGGTTTCTTCATCATCTCCTTTACATTTATCAGGGGACATTTCTTAGCGCGATTATCTCTGATTGTTCGTGTAGCACGATAACCCAAAATTACCTACATCATTTAGCAAGTCACAACTTGTAAAAAAGTTATCAAAATAGACTTTGTGATTTGCAGGGTTCGTCGATAATTTATCAAGCAACATTTTCACAAGGCTAGTACCCAATGGCTCAGAAACAGAGTTAGTTGACCTGCCACAGTAAAAGTTAAAGGGGCACCAGTATCGAGAGGAAATTGCTCCGACTCAATTTTTATAGCCAAACCGAACTGGTTTGCATCCAATAAACTGCTTCGCTGAATGACGACCATAATATCTAACCATAGACTCATCGATAGAAATATTTTAGTGGAAAATGCCAAATTGGTTGAACTTTTCGATAAGAATATCTGAAAGTTTGCGTAATTTGAACATTTTGTCAACGGTGTTTGAAGCTTCATTATTATCGACAAGGTGTAAATTTCTCTTTACTTCTTTAAACCTATGCCTAGACATAGCCTTTGACACAACTTCTACTCCAATATCTTCATCTAAAGACCAATACATGCGTGCATACCTTGGTAGTTTGCGGTATCCAGATAGAATAAGTATACGAAAGAAAATATTTAGCTCTGCAACGGTGACCCTAGAGTTGTGTCGATTATTTTGGCTCACGTACAATCGACTAATATTAGCGATCATTTCAAAAACTTCTTCGGCGAAATACATTTCAAATATTTGAACTGGTGTCAATTTCTTTACGGCCTCTTTCATACGGTTCTCACTTAGCAGCCGGTCACCATGAATCTTCGAATAATTCGGAGCCGATTTTCGCCAAGATGGAACATTAAATGCCGATGAAATCCCATGGTCTCCACACTGTGGCGTATTGATTCTAATCCGAGCCCTTTTAGCAGATGATGGCTCATCATCACCGCAATCTTCAGCGTCCAAAAGAGTGCCAACATTGCGAGCAAAAACCTCGACTTCTCCGGGGACGTCATTTGACAAGATTGATAAATTTATATTGTCATCAAATCCCTCTTCTTCTTCATCAGTAATAACACTAGGCTCTGGTGGAAGTATGGCCAAATCATATTTAAAGCCATCGTTGCTATCCTCGTATTATCAGCTTCTAAACCGCGAAAGCGATTACTGGAGCTAAAATGTCTACTACTGTACTACGCGTGGTATAATCTAATATATTAATCCAATTAATGTTTCAACGTGTCAGCAACTAATAAATGTAATATAAGAAAATACACTTAGATTTTATTAGGGGATTTCAATGTTTATTGTAGTATATCAAAATTCACAATTAATGTTGGGGTTATGGTCTTCAATTGTCATACGGTTTATTTTGGGATTCGATTTATACCCTTTCGACACCACGCCCACCACCTTTTGACCATTCTATTACCCTAGGGGTGTTAGCTTCTTATTTTAGCTCCAGCCAGAGACGTTTAATGCGAGAAACAAATGTCACTAGAAATAAAATTATTAATTATTTTAAAAGGCATATATTAATGGATAAGAAGCAGTGTTATCATTCAAATATATATATATATATATGTATACATTTTACATTACAAGAATTCATAAAAAGTTACTGGAAGTAACCAAGGATACAACTTAAAAATAAAGCAGTGTAGTCTTGGTTTCAAAAAGAAATAAAAAGTTTGTTTGGTTAACGACGAAGAAAATTGACAAGATAGATAAGTCAATAAATATATTTGGAATAAAAGGGTTTTAAGAAGAAGTACCAGTGAATAAAAGAACCTCGCCATGCCGGAGAAGATAGAATCTAAGAAGGGGAAGAATCCATAGAAATTAAAGGTGCATCGAGAATAGAAGTTAAGAGAGGAGATATAGGAAGAACCATCATCAAAGGAGAAATTACACTCACACACACACACACAACACTAGGTAATTATCTTGATTTTATGTTAAATATTTCTCAAAATTTATAAATATAATTTGTTATAATTTATGCTTTTTATATCATTAATTAAGAGCTAGGCCGGTGCAATTTTGTTTAAGAAATTAACTAAATTCTCAGTACATTATGCACATACATAAATAACTTTTTTCAATTTAAAGAGCTGCCAGCGTTTTAACAACTTAGACTATACAGTCAGCAAAAAAACACATCAACTGACGTTTTCGAGTTCACTCATTCGTGTGTTTGTGTTCCTTGTTCGACCCAGTGGAAGTCGAAGCAGGAGGAGATCCTTTTCTTCGAGGAAACCATGGTTGCTTAGCCGTTTGGCATTTTCCTGGCCAGCCCTCATGGGGAATTCACCGATTGGTGACAGCTGCTTTAGAGGACTCTTAGAGGCATTTTTAGTTACCCTTTCGACTCTTGCTTCCCACTGACCAATTATCTCACATCACTTTTCCCATTTCGACTTTGATTTCTTCTTTGTTTCTTCAAACCTAAGCAGTTTCGCCGTTTTCCAGTAAAAGACGTTCCCAACCGAATTCCACTCGATATACCTTCCAGTATGTTCAATATGCGCTTGCGTGATCACCATCTGTTATTGTTCGTAAATTCTTCTTAATCTTAAAAGGCATACTCTCAAGTTTGAAGTTTGTTTAACCTTTTGCGCAGACGAAAAGCAAGCCGACTACAATTAGAATACCATTGTTACTCGTTACCGTTTTGGTATACGCTACGGACGCCCGAACGATCTCGTTCGAACGGAACCTCCTCGTAAAGTCAAGTGGGTCGATTTCGTGAACCTACCGAACACAATCGAGCATCGTTATACGCGTGTTTCTTTTGTTATATCGTTCGTTCGATCGTACGTACGCGTACTTACGCGCAATCGGCCTACCAGATATATATATACTTTCGATTTCGACACGGACTTCGATCGAATGTCGTTTTAGAGATTTAAAATTTGATCGATTATCGCTTTCGCGTTCTAGGCGCTCCGATACGGACTTGTTTTTCGCTAATTCGCGAAATATTAATATTAATTTGTCGTAATAAATCAAACAGTTCGTTACTTGCGCGATTTATCCGTACTACCGTGTGTGTGCCGTGATAAATGACGTTAACCATAGTTATTACGATGGCGACGGCGCTAGTATCTACCAATTTCGTCGCCGACATCGGCGGAAATTTTAATGAGGATTTGATTAGTTCATCAACGACGAGTTGAATTAAGATTTTACTGCATTTCTCGTTCGATATAAGCATCCGGTTGGCGAGATGATTAAGTCGCTTTGCGATTAGAAGTCGTCGGTAACGATGTTTGTTCTTATAATAACGAGGAGACGATATACGGGGTGTTGCCGAACGGGAGTTGCAAGTTTTCAATTTATAAAGGGGATGGGGCAATCTCAATTTTACTCGCTAAGGTGACGACGAACAACAGCAGAATTGGACTCCCTCTGACACAATGGTACAGATTTTCTTGGATACACAGAAACTGTCAAGCATTGTCCAGAGGCGGGAAGCAACTGGGGCCATCGTTTTCGATCTACCCAGTGCCCTTGACTTTCTGCCTCCTTGATTCTGTGATGACCACATTCATGAACTTGATGGCATTTTGTTGAAGGGATGTTCCTTCTTCGTAAGACTACGTAGCAACTTCCGTCCAATCAGCCTCGCGATGAGGGCAATACTTCGGAACTCCCTCTTTTGGGTAGGAGTAGTTCCATGAGTGCTTCATACGCCCTCAAATTTGAAGATGTGTTGATATGTGTGCCATATCCATTGGCAAGAAGCTCTATGTGAATGTCATATGAACAGCGTTCTACCCACTGGAAAAATAGATGATGGTACTAAGGTCTTGCCACGGCCCTTTCTAAGTTAGTACTTCTAGTAGAGCATAGTGTAATAATAATCTATCATTAACTACAATTAAACATATATCCAAATTTACAGTACATGTTGGGTTTGGGAGTCATGGACCGCCAATGCATGTCCCATGTTCAAATGACATCTTGTTTAATTTTGGGTTCTAAATATATATTAAGCCGGTGCAATCTAGTTATTTCATCTAAATTCTCAATACAATAGACAGCCTTCTTTCTCTCAGGATTTCCCTATTATTGTCGCAATGGTCTGCGCGACTTTAATAAATAACTAGTAACTGAGCTAAAATGAAATATATCCCTACGTCTTGGACACGTTGCAAACTAAAGGCACCGAACTGACGATATATGTAGGCAACACTACCCTGCTTCTCTTTAATCGCGATGAGCGATTTGTCTGTTAACGATTCTAAGGTGCAGTTCAGAAGTCAGTACAATGATCAGACAAATGTAGGGCTAATGTGGATCTTTATACATGCGTCGCCATGCGCTTCACCAGAAAGCAAAGTCTCTCGGGAGACATCTTCCTTTCTAAAGCAGTAATTGGGATCTTACTTCCTGGATTCATATGTCTTGGGTGTTTAAGAAGTACGCGATGGCAAGATAATTCCTCCTACTACCGTTAATCGCGTGATCGAAGGTCCAGTTAAGGGTGAGGAAGCAGATGTGCACTAGGTATTTCAGGTCGATCATAGCCCATAGATCACTTTCTTGGACCACCTGGACCAACTACTAAATGGTGATAAACACATATTTGTTCGAAACTCTCAACCCGATGAAGTACGTGATGGCAAGACAATGTCTCTAGTCCACACAGTTAAGGGTCATGAAACAGATCTACACCAGCTGCTTCAGACCGATCACGGCCCATTAATTATTTGCCTGCACAATATGGAGCAATTACCACATGGTGGTAAAAATATATTTGTTCGAAGCTCTCAATCCCATGAAGTACAATGGCAAGACAATGTCTATTAACACCACACTCTGTTCGCAATCACAACCTCACCTAAATTTCATGGACCATCTGAACCAACTAATTTATGGTAGTAAAAATGTGTTTGTTCAAAACTCTTAACCGCATAAAGTATGCCATGTTAATGCAATTTCTATTGCTACCGTTCTGTATAGAATCGAAATCCTAGTTAAGGGTCAGGAAGCAGATCTACATTAGATAGTTCAGATCGATTATAGCTAATAGATCACTTTCCTGGACTACCTGGACTAACTACCAAATGGTGGTAGAAATATATTTGTTCGAAACTCTCAACCCCGTGAAGTACGTGATGGCAAGACAATGTCTCTAGTCCATGCTCTACACGCGATAAAAACTCCGGTTAAGTCTCAGACAGCACCTGGACCAACTACCTAGTGGTAGTAGAAATATACTTCTTCGAAACTCTTAATCGTGTGAAGTACGCGATGTCAAGGCAATTTCTTCTGTCACCGCTCTATATGGGGTTGAAACTCCAGTTAAGGGTCAGGAAGCAGATCTCCACTATGCATTTCAGGCCGAGTACAACCCATACATCACATTCCTGGACCAACTGGACCTACTACTATATGGCGGTAAAACTATCTCCGTTCGAAACTCTCAACCCCGTGACGTACGTGATGGCAAGACAATGTCTCCTGTCTTCGCTCTATAAGCGATCAAAACTCTCTAGTCCACGCTGTATTTGCGATCAAAACTTCAGTTCAGTGTCACAGAGCACCTGGACCAACTGCTTTATGGTAGTAAAATATATTTCTTTGAAACTCTTAACTGTATAAAGTACGCGATACCAAAACAATCTACACCAGCTCTCTCAGATCGATCATAACTCATGAACCACTTTCCTGGACCATCTGTACCAACTTAGACCGACCATCGCCTGCGCACCACCACTGGTTAGTGCCACGTCACCTGACTTATAGTGGGAAAAAATTGTTTGTACGAAACTCTAAAGTTCAGGAGGGCTACGTTGCCAAGCTCGCCAGGTCCATCATCGCGGGAGTGGAAGCCGTGGACCACCTAATGGTAGGATATCTTGAGCGGATCAAGATATACCCAGCTCTTGACTGTCTTTAGATCGATGTAAGAAATACTTTGACTGTAATTATTGCTACTCTTTAAGAAAGCCCTGCTGTCATGGAACACCGACACCATCACCCTGATTTGACGAATATCATCTTTGCAAGACGATTCAGGGCTTGAAAAGGCGGTTCCAGCACTAATTCAAAAAAGGACAAGCCTACGAGTTGGGTTGGAACCTAAGAGAGTACCGGGAAAGCACATAACCTAGACATAAATTTTCCTCTTCACGGAGGATAATGACACAAGGGGAAGGTCTAGCACCTAAGAAACAGCAGCAGTAATGCCTCCAATAAGGTATGTAGTAATCCAGCAAGGAAGTAACGATATTATGGATGGGCTTTGATCATGCCAGCTTTGTATATGTATTAGAACTATTTAACAAAAAAGATTAAAGCGAGTTACCACTAGATGGCGCTAGAGGTAATAACACAACAGAAGTTTGTTGCCTTGCCACGCTTCTTTACCAGAACAGAGCCTAATCAACTACGTTTGTCACATGGTGGGCTAGCTCCTCTAGCACTACCTGCATTTTATAGAAGTCATCGGCCAACTGTGGCATCAAATTGGAGCCATTGGTCATCCCTTGAGAAAATTTACAGAGTTAACTCGGAGGGCGTGCACACCATATTGTCATAGTAACTAGTTGGCTCCAAATATGTCGTCGTTTGAGTTTACGGTAAACACTGTTCTACTTGAAAATAAGGTTCCTAACCCTAACCTTAAAACCAAGACAATTACGTCAATAAGGATAATTTCAATTTTCACGAACTGTTTTCATGATTTATCAATTTATTGAAGTTAATTTCCTTTAACCAGCGGTCCAATAATTGGAGATCATACATTATTTATGTTGCGCTCTGTGGGACTCTCAGTCAGTTACTATTACTTTTAACTATGTACAGGTAGATTCAAAGAAGTATAAAGTCATAGATCCTACTTAGTTCCTAAATCACATCCTCGTTTTTACGTTAATTTACTGCGAATTTAATGGCTCGTTCAATCTTCGTTGTTCAACACATTTATCCAGTTATTCACTTATCCTCGTTATCCAGTTAGTGACCGATGTAAACTCCAAGAACGAGCTGTCGCTTTAAAAGATCGGTTTCTCATAAAATTACCGCGACTGCCGCTCGAAAGCGACGTAATCGTCGTAAAACGCGTCGCGTGTTACACGAGCCGCGCTTCTACGGAACGTTAATTGCGCTAATATTCATTTGTCGATCATAATTTAAAAGCGATTAGACGAATCTTTTAATCAATCCGGAAATTTTTATCTTTCTTTTTCCGAGCTGTTTTTCGATCCGAGGAGACAAACAACGGCGCGCGTTTCGCGTAGTGAGAGGTACGACAGCACGGGCATTATATAACCGCCATTAAAATTAATTAGTTCTTTCTCGTAGCGCGTGCCCGCTCATTGCTCCGATATAAATAATCTAATCGGCGAAGGCGGTGAAAGTTACTACTTATCGGTCGGTGGTGCGCGAAAACCGTATCGCGTGCATACGGTCGCTGGCACGCTAAAGAAGTGTCTCGTCGTTTTAACCGTTTTTACGCGAAAGGCGATGTCGACGTCGACGAAGTTTCTTTCGAAAATAGCACTTTTATAAGACGTAGATTGACGATATTAGAAGGTATTCGCAACGGGATTGAAAATCGAAGCAATTTGGGATCCAGGTCTTCACTTAATCGACTGAGGTCCAAACTGAGCGTAAATGTCATTTTCCTAGTCATTCCGATATAAATAACATCACTGTTGGTATTTTAATAGACATTAAAAGTTACGGACTCGGAGCAACCGGTAAGAACGCAGGATGAGTGAAGATTATGAGGTGACAACTAAAGTCCAAACTGGGCGTAAGGGTCACTTCCTAATAATTCCGATATAAATTGCTTCATTGTACGTGTTTTACTAGAACTATCGGACTCGGAGCAACCGGAAAGAAAGCAAAGTGAGTGGAAATTATGAAGTGACAGGGATAAATTTGGACTATTCTAATCATCTCGATATAAATAGCAACATCGTTCGTGTTTGAATAGAAACTAAAACTACTCGGACTCGGAGTAACCGGGAAGAAAACAGGATGAGTGAAAATTATGAGATGGCAAATTAGGTCCAAACTGACCGTAAACATCGCTTTTCCAATCATTGCGATAAAGAAAGGATCATTGTTGGTACTCTAACTAAAACTATCGGACTCGGAGTAACCGGCAAGACAGCATCTTATTGCTTCGTACTTCAACTGCAGTTTTTGGACCTCGTTTGGTTTTTGTGGAGAAAGTGTCTACCAATTGATTTGCAAAGATATTCCTAATTTGTATCTGAGGAACTAGTTTAAATCATGAAAGAATTGACGACGGAACTATCTAGAAAATAATAAAATATTTTCAACCACCAGCGTCGAGGTTGTTAAGTTGTAGAATAGTCCTCGACGAGTTCATCATAATGATCAACTCCGCCCATGTTAAGATTGTAGTCAACCACTGGAAATGGATATCAAACTTCTTCCTTAATTATTATCTTAGAGCAAAAAAATGACAAAAACTTTTTTGCAATAATATTCTTCATATATCAGATAATATATATAATAGCACTACTGACCAATATTAATAATTATACCACGACCAGATCAAGATTTACAACCACGAATAGGACGTGACTGAATTTCACTAATGATCAGTGGCTCATGGTGGACCACCTAGTCTGTAACAACTGCCACATCTAAACTGTGGTTGTTATACAGATCACAGAGTGTTTAGGAGGTAGAAATGAAGTAAATGGCTATCCGCGGTACCTGTAATACTTGCGAGTTAGATTAAAAAGTAATAACTAAAAAATGGTTCATATGTGGACCACAAATCTATAAAGGGATAACAAAAACTAAAATGATCGGATTCGGAGCAACCGGGAAGAAAGAATGAGTGAAAATTATGAGGTGATAAGTGAAGTCCAAACTGAGCAGAAACGTCACCTTTCCAATCATTGCGATATAAATAGTAACACTGTTGGTATTTTAAGAGATGCTAATGCTTACGGACTCGGAGCAACTGAGCAAATAAGGTGACAACTAAAGTCCAAACTGAGCGTAAACGTCACTTTCGTAATGATTCCAACATAAACATCATTATTGCTTGTATTTTAGTAAAAATTAAAACTAGCGGATTCGGAGTAAGCGGGAAAAGAGCAGCAAGAATGGAAATTATGTGGTGATAACTGAGGTCTAAAGTAATCGTAAATGTCATTTTTCTAGTTATTCTGATATCGATAGCATCATTGTTGGTATTTTAATAGAGACTAATGCTTACGGACTCGGAGCGACCGGAAAAACGCAAGATGAGTGAAAATTATAAGGTGACAACTATAGTCCAAACTGAGCGTAAACGTCAGTTTCGTAATGATTCCAACATAAACATCATTATTGCTTGTGTTTTAGTAAAAATTAAATCTATCGGATTCGGAGTAACCGGGAAAAGAGCAGCAAGAATGGAAATTATGTGGTGATAACTGAGGTCTAAAGTAATCGTAAACGTCATTTTTCTAGTCATTCTGATATCGATAGCATCATTGTTGGTATTTTAATAGAGACTAATGCTTACGTACTCGGAGCGACCGGAAAAACGCAAGATGAGTGAAAATTATAAGGTGACAACTATAGTCCAAACTGAGCGTAAACGTCACTTCCGTAATGATTCCAACATAAACATCATCATTGCTTGTGTTTTAGTAAAAATTAAGATTAGCGGATTCGGAGTAGCCGGGAAAAAGCAGGATGAGTGAAAATGATGAGGTGACCATTGAGCTCCAAACTGAACGTAAACGTAACTTCCCCAATCATCCCGATATGATGAGGTGACCATTGAGCTCCAAACTGAACGTAAACGTAACTTCCCTAATCATCCCAATATAAATAGCAACATTGTTGGTATTTTAATAGAGACTAACGCTTACGGACTCGGAGCAACCGGGAAACACGCAGAATGAGTGAAGATTATAAGGTGACAACTAAAGTCCAAACTGAGCGTAAACGTCACTTTCGTAATCATTCTAACATAAACATCATCATTGCTTGTGTTTTAGTAAAAATTAAAACTATCGGATTCGGAGTGACCGGGAAAAGAGCAGCAAGAATGGAAATTATGTGGTGATAACTGAGGTCTAAAGTAATCGTAAACGTCATTTTTCTAGTCATTCTGATATCGATAGCATAATTGTTGGTATTTTAATAGAGACTAATGCTTACGTACTCGGAGCGACCGGAAAAACGCAAGATGAGTGAAAATTATAAGGTGACAACTATAGTCCAAACTGAGCGTAAACGTCACTTTCGTAATGATTCCAACATAAACATCATCATTGCTTGTGTTTTAGTAAAAATTAAAACTATCGGATTCGGAGTAAGCGGGAAAACAGCAGCAAGAATGGAAATTATGTGGTGATAACTGAGGTCTAAAGTAACCGTATACGTCATTTTTCTAGTCATTCTGATATCGATAGCATCATTGTTGGTATTTTAATAGAGACTAATGCTTACGGATTCGGAGCAACCGGGCGAAAAGCGCAGGATGAGTGAAGATTATGAGGTGAAAACTAAAATCCAAAGAGAGCGTATGCGTCACTTTTCCAATCATTCCGATACAAATGACATCATTGTTGGTATTTTAATAGAGACTAAAATTATCGGACTAGGAGCAACCGGGAAGAGACCAGGATAAATGAGAATTCTGAGGTGATAAGCGAGGTTCAAACTAGTTGTAAACGTTACTTTAGCCATTTCGGATATAAACAACATTGTTCGTTACAAACCTATTTCAATTTAGGCGTGGTCCTTCGTAATTACAAGGCGTAAATTACAAGATCAACAGTAGTAAAAGTTGTCTCAGATCGAAACCAATCGGCAGGTGATCGATACGAGCATTTTTTTTGTTCGTTTATCCTATTAGATCGCGCTTATCACGCCGCCGCCGTCACGTTACGGATACGCTGGATAATGCACGCAGTAACGTATACGAGCCCGAAGTCCCGCGAGTAATAATATATTAATAATCTAAACGATAACAATTAGGATTTCGTAAACCGCGCTATACACCTCTCCTTTTCAGGCTATTATTTGCACTGATATCTCGATCGATTTGTATATATCGGCGAATGCGACGGCGGCGTTGCACAATGCGTAATTCTAATCTATCCGTTGAATGGGTTCGATATCCAGCCGGATCGGCCGTGTGAGGCGATTGACTTATTGGATGTTATGTAAAAATCGCCGGAGTGAATGGTTTGTGCGTATGAATGGGAAAGGTGGCGATAACTTGTTAATTTTCTCGGCTTTTGCTTTCGATAAATAATCTTGTCGGGGAAATTGCGATTTTCCGTTCCAAATAAATACGTCCACGCAGAAAACGTGTGAATGTTTAACGGGCAAAAAAAAAGACGAATAAATTTCAATCTTAATCTGTATCTATCTGAATCTGAGTAATAATAAGGATAAGCAGGACAAATCAGCAGTAAATCATAAATTGAATAGAACTGGTTTTCACTTACCGAAGCAAAATCCGTGGAAGAAAACAAGACAGAAAAAAGTGCAAGGAGTCCTAGAACGGGAAATAAAATGGGCTAGAGCCAGTCTTTTTGAGGGTGGCAATTTTACCTTTCTTGGGGCAAAAAGTTTGCTTGATGAAAGCTGTCGTCGGAGGTAGTGTGACGAGTCAATAATAACACCTGCTTCTCTAACCCGCATGGAAGCCTCGTCAAAGAAACGCATCCCGTAAAATCATCTCCAATCTTACCGACAAAAGAGTATTTTTAACAAGAACAACCCCGAGCGACTGGAAAAACCGCAAAGAAATCAACAGTAACAAGAACGTTCAATCGAAAAATTCGCTGGAATATTACTACAATGATATCGACGAGAACTCGAAGTACATCATGAAACGGACGAACGTCCCAAATGGTGAGTTGAAGAAGAAGTTGTTCTTCACCTTATCATTTGAGGGTGAAGAAAACTTAGTGGATTTTCTTCCCGAAAGCGTCGTCCTCTTCCTTCGACGAAGTCCCCGCTGTTCGTAAGACTATGGACTCCTGAACGTCACGTGATGACGTTCTTCAACGGGGCTTTCCGTTTTCCAGAATTGACCGCGAAAATACGAATTTGGTGAACGAATTCTGATTTAATTTCCAAATCATCCCCGCCAAGAACGGAAGTTTTGATAACCTCCCTCGTTGCCCAGAATCTTAAAGCTACTGTCAATCTGTCTCGAGCAAAAATACTTTTCCTCAAGTGCGTGTCATGCATTAAAATTAATAGGGTAACAAGAAATAAGAATTCCTTATAAGAAACCTAGTCCATTCGCAAGAAAGATTCTATACGAGGGTACGAACTGGGGGAATTAAGTGCATCACCAGCGATATCGGGTTAAAGCTCAACACGAATACAACTTTAAAACACTGCACAATGAACGTCACACATTGAACGCCCGAAACACACCAAAACACTGTTTCGCACTTCCCCCAGTTTTCTACTGAGTATGGAAACTTAGTTGCCGAAATACGTATCTGGAATTATTTCCGAAAGATGTGTGGTAAGGATAACTTTATTTTTTTATGTATATAAAGGTCACATTGTTGATTTTATGCTAATGTCTTTATCACACAATTCAGATGTTACAAAGTTTATGCGTGACTTTTACGGGAATAATATACATACATAATAACAAGTCAGCAGTGTCTACGGATTTTCAAAGAATTCTGTTACGCTCTCCTGGTTTGGAGAGAGCACTAAGCGTTTTCCCGTTTGCGCGAGGACATAAAAAATAAGAACAGGCTTTTGTGTTTTTTATGTCGGTCTAAATAAACAGATAAGATGGACGTATTTACAATATAAAAAACGTTTATTCAGATAGATAAGATTAACACATTCACAATATAAATAATGATCGTAAAGATATTAGCATATTCCTATGTATGAGTTTTATTCTCTTACGTTTCGACTGACAGCTTAGTACCATCCTCCAGCCTCTCCTACTACTCGCGAAATCATGCAATCCTCATACACACAATCCATCTCATACCTTAATGATATGATGAAATTGTACCAGTTATAATTTCCTCGTTCAAGAAACGAAGTTAACAAAATCGTTTCGGTATTACAAGCCGGCGTTCGAATTCACTCCGTTTTAACCCCTCCCCGGTTGTCTAATTTAGTCGAAAAGATCAACGTCTAACGTTCTATCTTATATTTCGTTTCTTTTCCGAACAACAACGCGATCGATCGAATTTAAATTATACGGTTGCCCCTTGCTCGTATAGAACGGCCGCGTACCGTAAGTACGGCGCATTTTCTCACATACGCCTCGTAAATTTCAAGCATTATCGCGAATACCTCGGTGATTGCATACCGGACCATCGCGCAACTAAGCCTCGTTCGTTCGTACGTGTACGAGCGCATAGATTAATTAACCTTTCCCACCCGATAACGATTTCGCTCCATCGAACTTTTTTCCTCTTCTTGCTCGTAGATAGGTTTAGAAGTTTAGATAGAAACGGACGGACAGATCGATAATAGCTGATACGATCCATCGATAGATGTTAGATGTACAATCGGTTTCCGTTAAACAATCTAATCTGCGCTCTTCGGACGTAACCGTGTTGTTGTTGCTGCTGGCGTACGATGTACATACGTAAGTTTATGTGCGTGACCGACAGGCAATTACGATTAGACGATCAGAGAGAAGGAGATCGGACGCTTCTCCTCTTAACGGTCCATTCCGGTATGATTTATTGTCGATACGGGCGTATCCGGATCGGCAGCCGGTTTTAGCGCCGTAAAGGGTCACGTCCGTATGCATGCGATGAGCGCCGATTGATGTAACGGGCGAATGTTATGCAACGCGCGCGTTAGGCGAGTATCAGAGTCGAAACTGGAAAATAACTAGTCGAAAAGATGGCAAACACGATAGTAAAATATTCTCCCTCTAATCTTGGTGTGGTCCTACAAACGAGGTCGTTCGATACAAGGACGAATCTGGAGCCGGGATCGGACGTTTCGCTGTTGGTAGACTAAAATATTTCAGGATGGTGCAGATCACTTACGCGGCAACTGCGGAGAACGGTGGTGTACACGGACAATGGTGGTGTACACGGGCAATGGTGGTGTACACGGGCAACGGTGGTGTACACGGGCAACGGTGATGTACATGAATAATGGTGATGTACCCAAACAATGGTGGTGTACACGGACAACTGTGGTGTACACGGATAAAGCACCTCTTTTTGTCCGTGTACACTTCTCACATTGGGGGAGAGACGTGGGGCGCCGATTATGCATATGTGTGTGATTAGAGTTCCTAATCTACTCCTAATTAATAATCGAATACTAAACTCACCCTCATGGGAGCGAATTTTATTGGGACCGCCCTTAGATATTATCTGAGACCTTTTCAGGATGATATCGAAAAATCTAATCAAGTAGTATACGCCCCGAGCGCCGAGAGACTTTATATCCATTAAAAGTTGCCTTTTAATTCATTGTAATCTTTCCTCACCAACCATTTCTGTCCCAAGCAGCCGCTTTCGCAGATGTTTAGGGAACTACATAAACTACAATTCAGCTCTAGAAAGTGATGTTCAGACCTCCACGAATCTACGATCAAATGCACCACACCTGGGATGGACTATCTTACTTTACTTTTTAGGTACTTTACTACTGAAATGTTAACATGTGCTTATGACATCCTAAACATTGCAATTTAGCGAGGGAACAAACCCGGCGGCAAGACGGCAGCGGCCAAACTTCGTACATTCATCTGAAATCAGGGTGCTCGATCTGTATCGGATATGGTACAGATAATTACTATGGTTACCGTACAACGGAGTTCCAGCAAAGAGCGAAGCAAATCTGTCTGAAGTTGAGGGAGAAATTCGTGAAGAATAAAAAGATACGTGAGACCTGATGATGACTGGAAGGGGGAAGAACAGAGGAAAATATACAAAATGAGCAACCGATAGTGTCCAACAAGTGATCAGAAATTTTTAATTGGGAACGCTGTGATGTTAGCGGTAGTAAGAGAATTTAACAACAAACATTTTCAGAAGCTGATGGTAAGAATAATAGCTACCAAAGTTGTAAATTATCTTAACAAATATAATGTTATAAACTTTAATCAGGACAAAATACCATATCTGCTGTTTTGAGCCTCCTTAATGCCTTGTATAGTCATCAGATGAGGGAAAGTCTTGTCTGAGATTTTTCGTAGATTTAAGGCTGTAAAAGGTACTTATTTTCAAGATCGCTTAAAATTAATTTAACCAATAAAAAAATTGAGTTTAACCGATCTTAAGGGAAAGTACCTTACAACCTTAGGTAAGGCTTTTGACCTTATGGACCACAATAGTTTGCTGAGAAAATTGGAATATTAAGATATAAGAGGTACGTCACATCAGTGGTGCTCTAGCTATCTTAACTGTAAACTAAAATACGTAGATAATCACGGTAATATGTTCAGAGTGTTCGGAAGCCAAGCGAGGTGTTTTTTACGGCCCACTGATCTTATTCATACCCAAATGATCGTGGAGAATTCGCCGAATACTTATCTGCGAAATATTTAACATTACTGCTAGTTCGTTCACCTTCAAACGGCGATTTTCTAATACCATTTCTTCAATCATTGCAATTCTTTAAGGCGTCATCACTTCAATTGCCCGGATTGGAGCGGACATCATCTTCACGCGATTCTTGTTCCAAACGGAAATATTTTGCCCACTTTTCTACAGTGAAATATGAAGGAGATAAATCACCATAAACGCCGTCTAAACGTTGCTTGATGTGATTAGGCATATGCCCTTGTTTCGTGAAAAATTTAATGATCGCGCGTTACTCTGTATTCGCTACCTGCGACATTTTCATGCACTAGTCATGTTGTCCGGCTGGCTACTAAAACCACCTGCTCTGCGAGCCGTAATACAAGGTGCGGCAGAATTGATCGGACGATTTAGAATTGAGAAATACATAGGTAATCTATTCTTAGATTTAAATAATAATGCGTTCAAATTTAAAAAGGCCATACCAAAGCATTGTATGCGAGTACTGCGTTTTAAAAATTACATCGCTCAGATGGGCTCCATCGTTCAGCAAACTAGTTCCTACACGTCGCATGAAAAAGTACATAGTTTTCCTAAAGTCTGTTGAATCGCAGTCGTAATTGATTTTGTTAAATCGTCTATGGTGTGGGGTCGATTTTCGTACATTTGATGTTATAAATACCCCCACAAGGAGTAATCACATGCTAGTAAATCATGTGAGCATGAAGACTAACTTACATCACGTGGCATGTTGCACCGCCTTGTTGAAATCGTAACGAGCGTAAGTCAGCGTTGTGCTGCCTTAGTATTGGTAAAAAGATCATCCAGCATGGCCAGGTAGCCCTCAGACGTTACCGTTACTGTTCTGATGCGGTTCGAAAATCCCAAATGAACCCACTCCACACAAACTGTTACCCCCTTGCTATGTAAATGACATATCAATAAACGCGCGTTATTCTGTACCCAATATCTCAAAATTTGCTTTTTGACATAACCGCTTAAATGGAAATAGGTGTCATCTGACATAATGAAATTATATAACAACTGCGGTTGTGCTTCAATCATTTGGAAGCGCTTTGTGCGAGTTTCCACTCGTTCATTTAGATCTCGAGATAGTCTTGAATCACTTGCCTTTGAAATGGATAGACATACAAGTTCATATGTAACATGCGCCTAACATCATCAGAGATGTTTAGTGAAACGGAATTCCATATGGAACTTCATAGATTCTGCTATAAGGCCGCTCTCTTACTCTCCCCACATTATCTGGAATGCGAATCCTTTTGTAGATCTCAACTTTTTACCCAGTTTCAAATCATTTGATATTTTGGGTCCCTTCTATTGCTTCCTGCGTAAAACGATCCCTTACCTAAGCATTAGGAAAACGCTTAAAAGCAATCACGCGATCCTCAAGCGCGGATTTGGATTGTAATTGATTTTAGCGCCATCTAGCGGCTTACGTTTCTGGAACCAGTTTCAAATCGTTTAATCTATTCTGCCGCACCCCGTATATATAGCGTAGACCTCACGTATGTGTAACTATGACGTAACGGAGTTTGAAACACGTTGGCGCCTGTACAGGGCCAAAAATTTTCGGCGCCCACCTCGTATATGGTACCTACTACGTGCTTGCGAAGTATCGGGATAACGAACGGCGCCTCTTTGATAAAGCCACGCTCGAATCGCGACGTAATTAATATAATTGCAGTTTTATAACGTAAAAACGCCGCGCAATAGTAAGTCTAAGCTTCGTCAGCCTCGAATTCGTATATAATTCTAAATAGGAACAGACGAATCGAATTACATATGCATATTTGTACATACTCGTTCGTATCGAGGCGGCGGTAAGCGGCTATTATTCATATTTACAAATACACGTAAATATATGAGTTTCTTGTTGTCGCGGAACGTTACCACACACACACACACACACACACACACACCGCAATTAGTATTAGTGCAACCGACGCCAGGCACTTGCACTATTCGCTTGTTTCGAGTTAATGGACGGATCGGAATCGCCGGTCGTACGCGTCCTTTGCGAGCGCGCCGTTTCTATGTGTGTGTCTGTGAGTGTGTGTGTGTATGCATTTGCGACAACGACTTCTGAGTTAATTATAACGTGTGTGATATTTCCTTATTCCTACCGAACTACACACGCTATTATTAGCCCGGCTCCCAGGTACGCGCGTAATTGAGTTGTTTACGTCGATAAACAGATCGGGCGGACACGTACGGAGAGAAAAGCTCCCGTATTTTCTTTTCTTTTTGGATACCGAAATTGTGAATAAATTAAGTCGAAACGATCGTAATTTGATCGACGTGTGTATGCTCGCCCGTTTTGTAGAAAGTTTTCAGGACGGGGAATCGCGTAGTATTCGACCGGTTTAGATAGGTTTCCGTTTTGTTCCATTTTTGAAGTGAATACTTCTTAAGGTATACCGGACCAGCTCGAGCGTAAGCGTAAGCGTGAACGTAAGCGTAAGAGCGTTAAACGTGGGCGGCGCTTCGTATGAAAGACAAAGAAAACAGAGAATATGACGTGCGAGCGAGAGACGATGAGGTAGAGAAAGAATACGCGTGTGTTTACTTCGTCTAAAACAAACGGAGAGACAGAGAGAGAGTATGATGTGCAAGTGGAAGTATTCACTTTAGGCGTGCGTAAGCCACACACACCAATTTTTTTAACAATAGTAATTTATTGTCCCAGTCAACATTCTAGAAACGTATGGGTTTCGTCACAAAATCATAAGATCACAAAAATTGATCTGGTGAGTACAACGACTTCTCAATCAAATGATTTTTTAACATGAACCTAAATCGACCTACAGTAGTACACTAGAGTGACTCCCATTGAGGTATTTTCTTTTGTTTTAAAGTTTTCGGGGTACCCGGCCAGTTTTTTCTATTTTAACTGAATATAACCCACCTAAAATTTTACGCCCCTACAACCATAGAGATTCCTGTGTTCTTGAACACATTGCAATAAATTTTCCTTTTGTTCTCCTTGCGTTGCTAAAAGTTCATGAACTTATTGCACGCGGTTAACAGTTCTTTCAGCACTGTGATTCACTGCCTACAACTGAATCACATTGGAAAAAATCCAAGATGATGAACGCGTGTATAACATCTAATTGTTGATTGATTTGTTAGTCGTGGAAGTGCCATACCGTACTGACGAGTCCTAAAAAGGACGAAACCGGTATACGGTTGCAGTCCGCGACAAACAAAGCATAATTCCCTCCGTTGATAATTATTGGTATATGCAATGTAGGTTGCAGTGTAGTCCTTGCACAGCTTTTTGTGTTGGATTTAGGACGATATCGTCTGCGTATAATAAACTTTAATCGATATTAGTTTGCTGTATCCAACCACCGTTCCCTTTTTTCCGCTTTTTAGAATCGCGTCCTAAATTCTATACAATTTTCACAACATTTACAGAAGTGCAATAAGCATTCTGCAGAGATGTTTGAGGAAAGTTCACGGACGAAGCGAGAATATCAATTTTTAGTAGAATTTTACAGATTTCTTTTGTAAAATTCGCACAAAAGCAAAAATTTTCATATGCAAGGACATTTAAATAAAATTTCCGGAAACAACGATAATATAAATCCGCACAAAATTTTCTATAATATATATATACATATACTTTTATATAAATAACTAGGTCGGGAGTACCTATGGAAGAACCTCAAATGCGTATTTCGATAGCTCTGTCGTCATCCTCAGTCGACGAACGAAGGAACGAAAACTTCTTAGCACAGTTACTTCGTTGACGTTAAAACGCCTTGTATAATATGCGCTATCTGTAAAATTCTAATACCGATAATAATGAAGAGTACTCCAAGATGCTTTTCTTGCGTTTATTTGAACTACCACACGATATGTGGCACAATATTGTATTTATAGTCAAGCTTCTATCTAAAGGTGGTTTTCTTAAGGTTGCCCGGAAAATAAATGTACATAATAAATACACGCCATTGACCATTGATCTTAAAGAAAAGCCGGTGTTGGACAAACGCGCACAGTGCACCTGCTGACTACATTGATCCTCCAAAATTATTCATCCACTAATTATTGGATAAAAGCATTTACTTCTTTTATCTATGCTTCCGAAGAGGATCGTGCGGTACACATGGGCAACGGTGGTGTACACGGCCAACGGTGGTGTACACGGCCAACGGTGGTGTACACGGCCAACGGTGGTGTACACGGCCAACGGTGGTGTACACGGCCAACGGTGGTGTACACGGACAACGGTGGTGTACACGGACAACGGTGGTGTACACGGACAACGGTGGTGTACACGGCCAACGGTGGTGTACACGGCCAACGGTGGTGTATACGGACAACGGTGGTACACGCACAAAGAGGACGATTTTCTCATTTGGGGAGAGGCACGTAGCGCCGCCTAAACGCATGTGTGTTTTGCGATTTGGTTAAATATTATTTTGTATAAATTTTAAACCTGTTTTGTATTTCCTTTAACTTGACTAAAATCAATTATAATTGTAGGATTATACGGTACACATGGAAAACGGTGGTGTACACGGACAACGGTGGTGTACACGGCCAAAGAGGAGGATTTTCTCATTTGGGGGAGAGGATTAAACGTATGTGTGTTTTGCGATTTGGTCCAATATTATTTTGTATAAATTTTAAACCTGCTTTATATTTACTTTTACTTGATTAAAATAAATTATAATTTTATATTATATTGATGTAAATAAATGAAATGAAATGAAATAAGTAAAACACACAATGTCTAAACTAAGTGCAGTGAATCAAATATAGGAACATGCTTCAAGGTTAGGAGTACACAGGCACAATGTAAGTTTCCATAGCGCACCTCATTTACCTAGTGGTCGCCATCTTCTTATTGCAAACTAGTTATGTTCACACGATCACAGCCACTGGATAAATGACGTGCGGAAACTTACACTTTGCCAGTGCACTCGTAACCTTGAAGCGTGTTTCGATATTTGACTCACTGTACACAGATACGATTCTTTCAACATTTGCTGGCGCTGCGAAGGAGGAAACTGACGACTAAGGTAAGACCGTTACTAAATCCAAACAGCATACAATCGAAACTAATCATACTACGTCCTGTCCCCGAAAAAGGAAATTATTATCCTCGTTTTACGAAATCCGACTCGACCTAATCCGCCCCTGTCGACCATACATACACATTTACAGTTATATAGAAACAAACGAACGCGCAATGACATCTGATCTATTGTATATACGATTTTCAAGTAGGAGGCCGTGCGCTCGGTAGTCGGCTCGTCGACAGAGTCTTCGGGATCGCCGAGAAACGGTAACGGCAACGACCAGCAAGCAACAACATGTTTGTAAGTATGTATGCAGTAGGTTTATGTAAGACCGAAGGGCGTATGAGTTATGGGCAGCGCGCTCGTTAATAATGGGTACGTCACTGGACCGAGAGCTCCATTCATTGAATTTAGTGCGCTCGCAGCGGAGCTTTAGAATTAAATTAGAACGAAACCGTCGAGTAGTAGTCGGCGCCGCAGGCCGCGCGGATGGGGAAGGGAATCGACGATTTCTCCAAAGGAGCAAATAAATTGGAAACCATTTGTTTCGAGATATGATAAATTTGAGGCTTTGGTACCCATCGGTTTCATAAATGTACGGTCGAGAGGCTGTAATTTGTGTTTGGTGTGAGGCGGTAGAGCTAGCATACGAATATTTTCTTTTCCTTCTAAAACTGATTGCGCAAGTCCCTGTGGTTAGCGTGTCCATCTACAATTAATAAAAGACGTTCTTAGTTTACTTCAACGGTTGCCGAGAAAATCGCGAAAGAGGATTCTAATCTTCCATCCCCGACGCTGCATCTCTTACCGTTCTCGAGATCAAGAAAACTTCGCCCGATTGCGTTCAAAATAGGTCTGTCGGATAGGTCTCGACGAGTACTTTCCAAAAATGGCATTATAAACGCTGTAGCTACAATCGTTACGGAGATATGGACGTTTAAATTTTAACTTTGTCCGATCGCGTTCACTCATACACAAATCGACGCGTCTTGATGCGCTGATTCCAACGGTATATGATTTGTTTAGATTATTTCAAACGGTTGCCGATAAAATGCAAAAGAACCGCAAAAATTGTTAAAAATCGCTAAAATCTCATACCCGTTTTCGTTAATATAGGACTTGGGACGTGCAATCCTACGTCTATCGACGCGTCTTGACGAGACGAATTGAGCGGGGTAGGATTTTTACTTTATTTCAACGATTACCGAGAAAATCGAAGAAAACCGCGAAAAAATCGCAAAAAGAACGCTAAATTTCACCCTCGAAGTGGGTTTTTTCAAGCTGCGACATTCCCTCCTACACCATTCGAAAGAGCTCGTCTTTCTGATTCAGTATCACCCCCGGATCGGTTTCCTACTATTTATAGTTTAGGCGCTACGTGCGCTTGAAGTTTGCCCTGTTTCGCCCTATATTCACCCTTATATTCGGTCGATTTTAGCCCAACATCGAACGACGTTATCTCGAATTCTATGGGTTCCACGTCCGAACCGATATGTTCTACGTAACTATCGGTCCGAATATGAATATTCTGGTGCAAAATGATATAAATTTTTCACCGAATGACGAACATTTCATCAAAAATCGAGATTTTCGTTATCTGTCAAATTTCAAATCGCCCTCACTACTTTATTTATGACTCGATCGCGATCGAATAGACTTTTCTATAAGCAAATTTTGCCTGGGAATCGAATGGAATAAGAACGAACGACCTATCTCTAATAGTTTTCGCGGTAGAGCGAAATTATGATAATTTTATGTAAGAAATTTTTTCAAACTTCAAAGCACCATATCTCCGGAACGGTAAGACTTAGGGACCTGCGGTTTGTTCTATTTTAATCAGCTCCTCGAGTACTTTCGGCGTACCGAGTTTGAACTGGCTAGCGCTACACGTTTTGCCCGAACTTCGAATGGCAGTAATCACCACAATAACCAGCGGTAATAAACTAATATCAATACATGTGCAAGATTTGTGCAGTGTCATTTGGTGCTGCTTTCGGCCAACCAGAATTTACTATAAAGGTGGTGTGTTCAGAAATTCGTCTCTCTATTTTTGAAACAAGGTATACAAGGAGGGGATCCGTTGACATTGATGCTGAGATAATTTCGAAACTCCTTCCAGTCTCCATGGCAAATGAAGTTCCTTCCAAGGTAACCCTAAGACAACAACCGTTATCTTTCTTGCTTTTCCGGAGCGAGGTGACGACCTCTGCCACCTACTTTATTCCCCTGAACTCTATCCTAGGGCGGTTGTTAGACATAGTACTTTCCCAAACATCTGATACCTTTCAACATCGACGAATCCTTTACGATTGCCAACTTCAAACCAAATCATCCGATTTTATTAGCGCGCATACGCACGAAGACCGAATTCTTTCTCCTCGATTATCAATAGGCATAACGCGTTCAGATTCTGCTATTCGGACGCTTCGAGCGGTTATTCTCGAAAAACTCTGATAACGATCTCGCGCGGCCGGCGTGTCGCAATTGTTAAACAACGAAAGTACAAGATGTAAACGTTCGCGGAGCACCCCGCCGCGCTACACCGGACCGACTTTGTATGCCGCCACGCACGCAGAAATCATCATTAGTCCGGGATATTACGATCTCTCGGTCCCGTACATATACGTCCAAGATACCTCCTATTATGTGCTTCGGCGATAGCCGCGCGGTTTCATTAGCAGAGGATAGGCAACGTAAACTTGCGCAATCCTCGTAAGATATCGGAACGAGCTGCCTATTTCTGGAGTCCGCGGGTGGTATCGTAGTTACGTCGCGGACGATTCGGAAAAATAGAGCTTGTCGACACTTCCCGAGATAGAAAAATGTCTCGTATTGTTGCTGATTTATACGTAGCGTGTACTACGTATAAATCGTACGAGATAGATGGGAAACGAAGAAAGAACGAGCGGAGTTTCGCGTCTCGTACTTAGATTGGGAAGGACGCGGTAGTTGGAGCCTATTGACGAAAATTGTTAATGAAAGTCACATTTGTTTCATTTGTTTTAAGTTTTAATTCGACAACATGAACCCTGTTTATTTGAGTACCAGATAACATCGCAGTGCTCAATTTAAGCGGTTTAAATTGCTAGGCAATGAAGTCCGGGCACGGAAGAAACCAGCTACAGATCCAAGATCGTGTGAAATACGCATAAAGGTAGGTCGTAGAAGGGAAATTTGGTTTTCTTTCAGGAAAGATGTACGTAGTAACCAGACTAGAACATTTGCGCCCCATAAATGTAATGAAGTGGGCCATATTGCAAAGTGAAAAATAGTTTCGAGAGCTCGAAGAGAGTTATAAAATGAATACATCTCAGTGGGATAATTTACGTGAGGGATGAATGATGTAGAATTTCACTTTCTACTTTTTCGTTTGTTTCGTTCATATTGCAAAGTTCTGTGCACAAAAGGGAGAACGTAGGGACTCTATACAACACACATGATGGTAAGACTCAATCAGTCTTTTAAATAATAAATAAATACTAAAATTTGTCAAATCAATGAGCGACATATAGTGCCTGTCCTTTATATTTGGCCACAACCGAGTTGTCTCCCGATAATCACTTTCTAATTACGGTTTGAAAAAGCTCATAGATAAATTCTCTCTCAAGTTAATTATATGTAATTATATGTTTTTTATTATATGTTTATATTCCAAACTTTGGTATAAGATACAATTGTTACAAATTAAAGCTTAAAGGTATACTAGTTTTTATTTACTCTAAACTATGAGACACATTTTTAACAAATTCAAACATAGTCAACTCTTTTGAATACAGTTTTTGAATTTGAATATCTAAAAACTGCTTTCTCTGTAATATTTTTTTTATCGTAAATACATTTTTCCATACATTAAATGTATATATATATATATTTCGTGACCTTTCTATACTTATCTTATATGATAGATCTCTACCACTAATAGGTCAATAAAACAAGGCTGGTTTGAACGATAGTTATATTTTCAGAACGTTTACAAACGTTTTCGGAACACCTTCGTCAGTGAAAATATAACTAGATAAATATATAAACAAACTTTTTTTTTTTCTTTTTATTTGGGACTATCAACAAAATAACTAATGACTAGGATTTCTTGATATAGAGGATGTGTAACCAACTTTTATATATATATAAATTATAAAAACTAAATTAATGTGTAAACATACATGCAAATTAAGTAAAACCTTATATCAAAAATCTTTGTCGAAACCTTAACAATTCTGTTCAAGGACTAGGGAAAACCCAAATTTAAAAACCTAGCCAAAGGTTTCCTTCTTAAGAAATGCAAATGTCATTTTAACAAATTGCTATATACATTACTTAAATTTTGAATATCGGTCCTGAAATTAATAGTTTTAGTGTGTTTCTGTATATTTATCATTTCATATATTAGTCTTTTTTATAATTATTCTCTGTTTTTAATATAATTGTGTTTTCAAAATCAAAGTAATGCCCAAGATCTTTTGTAATGCTTTGTTACAGCGGTCATTGCACCGAAATCATTATTTAAAGAATACTCATGGCTATACAACCTTTTCTTTAAATATTGGTTCGTCTGACCGATGTAACAACCATCACAGTCTTTACAGTTTATTTTATAAACTACATTACTCTGATTTTGTTTAATTATTTTAGATTTAGTATTGGTAAAAAGAGATCTGTTACTATAATTTGGAATGAAAGTAATGTTTATGTTGTCTTTATTAAATTCTTTTTTATTTTTTGGCTTAAACCTTTTTATAAGGAATAGCGTTATAACATTTATTGTTATTATTTTTAATTCCTCTATTATATAATTTGTTAATTCTATTTTTCATTATTTTTTCATAAAAACTATTTGGATAATTATTTTTATCTAAGATTTCTTTAACTTTGTTTAAATTCTTTTCCCTAAATTCAGGATTAGCTAATCTAACCGCTTGATCAACTAAACCAGTAACTACATTAATTTTATGTAATTTTGATGTTTCTGAAAAATAATTTAAATGTCTTCCTGTATTGGTAGACTTTATATGCCAATTTGTTTTCACAATGCCGTTATTATGCATGACTGTCACGTTCAGGAAACTCAATGAGTTATTAGATTCTCTCTCATATGTAAATTTTAATCTATTATGATAACTATTAAATGAATCTAATATCTCATCAATACTATCCTTTCTTACGGAACAAAAACAGTCATCCACATAACGTCTGTAAAAACTTACACTAGAATTTAGTTTTGCCAAACAAGTTTGCTCTAGGTCCTCCATTACCAGGTTTGCGATAACTGCTGATAATGGAGAACCCATTGCAGTACCGAAAATTTGTTTCTAAATTTTATTTTGATATGTAAAATAAGTAGAATTTAAACAAAGTTTCGAAGCTGCAATGAACTCCTCCTTTGGAAGATCTGTAAAATCTTTTATGGAATTCCATTTTTTATCTAAAATTTTTAGTGCTAAATTCACAGGAATATTAGTAAATAAAGAAACAACATCTAAACTGATTAATTCGTAATTATTAGGAATTGTTTGATTTCTAACCGAATCTACAAATTCCCATGAATTTTTCACATTATATGTAGTTTTACCTACAATATTGCTTAAAATTTTAGATAAAAATTTGGAAAGATTGTAAGTGGGGAATTAATGCAATTTACGATTGGACGTAAAGGAATATTATCTTTATGTATTTTAGGAATACCGTATATTCTTGGAGATATAGAATTTAGAATTTTTAAATGGTTACTTAAATCTTTAGAAATATATTTTTTTAAAAACCAACTATTTATTAGTTTATTTATTTCATTTTGTAATTTATTTGTTGGGTCTGATAATAATACCGAATAAGTTTGATTATCTTCCAATAAGGAATTCATTTTGGCTTCGTAATCAATCTTATTCATAATTATGGTTTTTCTCCTTTATCTGATTTAGTTATTATAATATCTTTATTAGATTTCAAAAATTTTTTTGTTTCATTAAAAGCTATTTGTAAGATATTATTGTTACTATTATTATTTTTATTGTTTTCTTTATTTTTGTAATTTGTCAAAATGTTAACCAACCTATGTCGTAAGTTAGGTTCTAAGTTTTCCTCATAATTTTGAACGATATTTTCTATATTACAAATAAAATCATCTATCGGTATGACATTAAAATCTATAGAAAACTTAGGACCTAGACTTAAAATTAATTTAACATTTTGACAAATCTCTTTATCAGTTAGGTTGATTATCCAATCTTCTTGTAAAATTGGGTAATCAACCCCTGCATTTTTTATTAAGTGGTTAAATTTATTAATATTGTTTTGTTTTATTTTATTAAAAGTTCTTTCATAGTTTATATTAACTACATTAAAAAATTCATTCGAATCCTGTAACGACATTTGAATGACATTTCTAACATTAGAAATGTGATTCTCTAACATTTTAATTTTAATATAACATTCATTTATTGATAAAGCTAACGTCTTTTTACAGAATTCGGATTTAATTTTGTTGAACTTACGTCTTACTAATAAAATTTGGAAAGATCTTATGACACCTGCATTTCAAAAGGAAAGTGCGTCTATTCTTTTGACGAGCCATTTTTTCTAGTAAGATCATAAATCTTCTTTCATTTGTTGTAGAACAGGGCTCTCCGCATTTGGTTGCATGACAGTTTCTATTTTTGTGGCTAGAAACAATAAATTAAATGTATATATATATATATATATTTCGTGACCTTTTTATACTTATCTTATATGATAGATCTCTACCACTAATAGGTCAATAAAACAAGGCTGTTATATTTTCACTGACGAAGGTGTTCCGAAAACGTTTGTAAACGTTCTGAAAATATAACTATCGTTCAAACCAGCCTTGTTTTATTGACCTATTAGTGGTAGAGATCTATCATATAAGATTTTTCCATATTGCAACTTCTCTGTCTGATATAAGAATCGATTTGAAAATTCAATAAAACATCTATAAAAGTGAAAATATTTGGATGAGGCGGGTAAAAGGAAGCATTCAATTTCGAATGGAACGATTCACAAGCATTAGTAGTTCTTTGAAGCGATGACGAGTTTTCTGCCCAAATATGCGGTGGAAACAATGAATCGTCATCAATGTATGTGGAAACAATGTAGTCTGCAAATTTTGTAACAGCATTTGATGTTGGCTGGATGGACCCCAATTCAATGGCAAAAGAAGTCACCTACATCTTGCGGGTGTAAAAATGGCAAGCCAAAAATGTAATTTAAATATTTTGCCACTTCAGACTTCTTGTTTGTTGTATTCAGAGCTTAGACCCGCTTCTTGCGTTTTCCTATACCACGACTGTGTCAAGTGAAAACGATATCCTCTAATAAGAGTGCCGGGAAAAACTGCACCAATTGCCTTATGGATGGATATTTCGAAGTCTGCTGTAATTCTAAAAGTCACCGGTTACTTTGAGTACTTCATCTTCCATTGTATGTAAGAGCCGTCTTGTAAGTATTAACTTGCTTATTAGGTAACGGGAAGAATATACCGGGAACATAATGACCATTTTTCATTGCAAATATAGTAAATAATTGCAAAAAAAAATTTAGGACTATATTATTATTATATAATATTCAAAAGTTCCATTAATTAAATAAAATTCAGCAGCCGTAGTCAAAAATTCGATATTACTTTTTACATGTAAACATAACGATATTATTGGCTCTGTCATTCTTTATTACAAGATCTTCATTTTTGTTGGTTTTTATTCGCCGTTCGTCTAAATATGTATGAACTTCTCCAATGTTTTTTTGGTAATGGTGGCATCAGTGATCGACGAGCATTGTAGATATTTTTTCTAACTAGATTTATATCACTTACGGTTAGAGCATCAATACCACATGATTTGAGTTTTTTATGGATAATTTTCATCGGCCGTTCTAAAAGATCGTCTTGTGCTTCCGTTTTTAGTTTATTGCTAAGCTGCTGCCTTTCCAATAGGGGACTAGGTAGCTTATTATGATTATGATCCAACATCGAATCCACGATAACATTATCTTTGCCATCTCTTTTAATGTAGGCTTTACACAATGTTTTTCTAGATGTACATGACCACCTTTTAACACCTCCAGCCAATGTTTTTTGAAAAGAAAACTTGTGGCCGTTTATTACCAAAAGTACTTTTCCCTTTTCACTTGAGACCACTTGCAAACTCATTTTAATAGTTAACTTGTATAAGAAATAAAAATAATAATACTGAGAAAATATTATTTTACCCCCTATTTATATGCTTCTAATTACCTAATGACCACAACTTTTGGGGCTGACCTACCCGGATCGATTTGTAATAATTATCTATTGCAAATTCGTATGTCATTAGGTAATCATGAGATTCTGTCATCAGAGGCAACTTAGTTGACCGGGATTAAAGGGATTAAAGATTATGTACCTGTTAGTTATCGGAGACAATTTACCTATCATTGGGAGAAAATTTACCTATGCAAAATCCGGCCTTTTAGAAGATGGGAGACAACTAGTCTCCGTCGAAAAATTTAGTAAAAGCATTTGTGTTATTAGCGTAGTGGCGTGTAAGAAACCGCCAAATATTTTCACTCTGATTGGCTGGAATGGCATTAAGTTAAGTTGCTACAGTAAAGCAAGTTTAAGTGCAGTTATTGATGGAACCTCGTACGAGAGTACTGCAGTTGTTGTCCCAGACAGTGCAATGATAGCGGATGCATATTGGGACAGGATTTTCTGACCACCATAAAATGGTTGGCCGGCCTTGGAGATGTTACGTTTTTGGCTGACCAAATAGCTCCTGAAGTTGCTCAAATGATAAATATTGAAATAGTCCTAAGTGAAATACTACTAAATACGTTAGCCGACAAAAAAAAAAAGGTTTTCCTGTAACAAAGCTGAATTGCATATTGTAGTAGAATGAACCTAGGTAAATACGAAAATGGCCAATAAAAAGTTGTTTTCTTGTTACATTATACAAACCACATGCAGAACTGTTTCATTAAAAATTTATTGAAAAATAATGGTTTAACAAGTTTTTTAACCCTGTATATCTGTGTAGTATATTTATAATTTACTAGATGACCCGGCGAACGTCGTACCGCCTTAGAATTAATAAATGTTGTCTTAAGTTATTACCTGAGTTTTACTAACTTGTATATATTAAGATAAAATTGATTAAGTTGAATAAAAGTTCAGAAAGGAGCAAATTCGCGTGGGAGCAAAGCATTTGCTTTATTGAATGTAACTTTCTGTTAAAGTATTTGCTGAATGGGTTGCACTCGTGTCGATTATCTTCATTGAAGTACCTTGTGATATACTGTATTTTGCGACTTTATCTATAGTCGGAGCGTTAAATTGTCGTTCGTGTGTTCCAGCGGGGCGTTTATTTGCTCTGATCACTACTTTATAGTCATCACTTGGCATGCGATCCAACGCAGTATTGAACAACCGAATCAATGCAGGATGTTCATAAAGTATTTGCTGTAAATCTTGAAAAATTTCTCTTTTTGTTGCATTATTGATCGTTTGACGCCGATCAAGTTGGTCCTCCATATTGGCCATGAAGTAAATTTGTAACAATTTTATGCTGTGCGTCTTCAACCGGTTGTAATGATCCAATTCTATGGTGAATTTGTTCTTGTATCTGTATAGTCGAAAAGGAAGTGATAATTAGTGATCTATGATTACCAAAAATAAAGGTTACTCTCTTATGAACAAACATTACCTTGAATGTAGGATGGAATCCGCGATCTTCAATAATATTTGCTCCAAATGAAGTCATTTAGAAACATGCGTTCTACCTTCAAGCGTTCGAAAGAAAATGTCGTGATTCTTGAGCTTCGCCACGAAGCAATGAATGGCCCATGTGGGGGAGGCAACAATGGCAATTTAATCTTTCCACTGAGACAGCACAATCCAGGCGTTTCTCCAGCGAACTTCAATGCACCACAATGGACGCACATAATCTGCATAGGGCCAATACTAACGAAAGGGTGCGAGCTGTAGTCAATTGTGGAAGCGTATTGAAACGCTCCTCGATTCAAATTAACACTTGAAACCTTTCTTCTTGCGGCTCGACTTTGTTGGTCTCTGTATTTTGCTCGACGATTTATCATTGCCAACCGAGCCGTTTCACGCATGGTCTCTCTTTCTTCTTGTGTTTGTGAACACGAAGTCGGGCCGTACTAACACGGCGCCCTTCTCTCGTGCGGTTTCTTCTTCATCTGCAGTAGATTCATTCGCAATGACGGCTTCGTTGTGAAAGATTCGATCTTCTCGCTCGCCGCATTGTAAATAAGACTCTGATGGATATTGCTGACTTTGCTTCTATTATCACATAACAATTATTCATGCGCGCACAATCACAAATGTCATAACCTTAATTATCTTTGCGCGCACCATGACAGCTGTCATAGCGGAAAATTAAATCGCCGTTTTCAGTATTTTCCGTTACTTATTATTTATGTTTCTCACCGTTTAAGCCTTCCTTGAACTTCCACAAATATTTCAAGATTAAAATTAGCCAAGTCGGTCCAGCCATTCTCAAGTTTTAGCGAGACAAAAACACACAGCAATTGATTGATATATATATATATATAGATATTAAGTTGACATCTAAGAAAAATGCAGACATCAAAAATATTTATTTGGAACATAGCAATTCTATCGTTGCTTTTTAGGTGGGATCACATCTTCTCTCTTCAAAAACCAACAGTAATCGCCTATCACGGCCGGATCCCATCGTCTTTGGTACCGAATTTCCATTGTCCTTATATCTTCATGGAATCTTTCACCCTGTTTATCGCTGACAGCGTCCAAATTGTAAAGAAAATATGATAAATGGGAATGGAATAAGTGAATTTTTAATAATAATATTAATAATTTATTTTCAACGGGTAATACTCAAATACAATTAATACAGAGAAAAATGCCAATACGTTAATAGCAGTCAAGAAAACCTAAAAACGAGATCTTCCTGCCCCTAACAGAAACATGTACACAATAAAAAGAAAGAAGCTATTGTTCGATATATAAGTAAATACGAATAGGTAACAATATTACAAGCTAACAATACTAACCGATCAAAATGCAAATCAGCATTGCTACAAAACAAATTAAAATTATGCCACATTATATACATAATAATGACATTCGGCAACCAATCGCTTTGTAGGAATCTCAAAGTTCATGAACTAGTGTGCGCAGTTACCATCCATATTGTTGCTAAAAATCCCCTCATTACACTTACAAATGAGTTCTTGTGCGGTGAACTTTTCCTTGAAATTAACATCGTCCAGCAATTTTCTAATTTGTAGTCCAATAAAAAAGTCTGGCTTTAATTTGGCGTCACTTGTCTTGGGAAAGACTTGCCTTGGAAAAGACTTGCCGTGGGAAAGACTTGCCGTGGGAAAGACTTGCCTCGGATATTTAAATCCTTCACCTCCTTTATTCATAGCCTTAACAACGTTTTTCGTCAGTCCAAATTTAATGTGAACAAGAGTCGAAAAAAAATTTTCTTGGTCTAGGAGGGGCACATATTTAACATTTTGGGTTCCCGCTTTAAATTCGCTCCTTCCTTTCCAGCAAAGTTTAGTTATATAATCTTCGTTCACTGCACGACACTGTCCCACAAACAAAGGAAACGGCAAAATTGCGTAAATTCTCCCCAGAAGTGCCGGTAAAATTGCTCTAACTTTTAAATCCCCACATATCTGCCTTTTGTATCGGTTGTAGTTTATTGCGTCTAAAAAGATGCGCATATTTTCGTAGGTTTCCTGCGTTGTCACTGAATGGGCGAGTGGTATAGATGATTTAAAATTTCCATTTTGTAATATAAGACAGTTTTTAAACTATATTTTGATGAGTCTATTGTTACACTTCGTTAACTAAAATAATTTCCTCGTCATTTTAAATACGCGATGAAATTATTTTTTCTTAATATTTCAGCCAATATCTGTGTTCCGTTCAGTTGAAGGAAAGTTATTTAAAATTATTTTTGCAATTTCGTGTTTGCGAGTATGCGTTCGTATCCTTTTTCCAACCGTCGGTCCCTTAGTAGGTAAAAAAGGCCTGCATATTCCTCGTAAACTGACCACCCCAACTTTCTAATTTCGTCGCTTACCGTTAGTAACCCCTCACACCCTTCAGCGACATTTAAATACGAATCGCGCGAGTTTTTCTGAAGTCACTTGCTGACCCCCACACAGTCAACGCTTCACTTAGTGCCTCTAAGTAAGTGCTCATACCCTCACACACACGACTACCATCGGAGCCCTCGTCTCCGCCATTCTTCGAACTCAGGTACCACGCCGTAAGTTAGCCCTATCGTTCTAATTTACCTAATTTATCGTTCATATTATTAGTCAACACCACTCGTTCACCCATTCACGCACCAACGTACGACTACGCATTTTCCAAATTTAAACCGCATTTGATTATCGCTCTTTTTGCTTTAATTATTTAACGATTTAATTAATACAATTAATATACGTTCTCAAAGGACAGTGCTCGTTTTATTTACCAAGCAAATAAATACGTGTTTTAGCTTAGTTTAACCCTTTGCACTCTCCACGTTCACCTTCACCAAAATCTTATTAATGTTATTACGTGAGGGAGGTGTCAAGCTAGCCGCTCAATCAATTAGCCAATCTATTAATTAATCAACAACAATCATTTTTTTTTTATACAAATCAAACACCTTGCAATCAAAACACACCCTCACCCTCTCACTATTTAATCAACCAATCAATCAATCACACACCCCCTGTAATTAACACTATCAACAAATCTCACTCACATGGAGAATGCTCCATACTGAGTGCCTACATCATCGATATCAGTAGACGCAGAGAACGAATTTTCTATATTGTAAAATGCAGGAAACGTAGCATTTTTTCCCTTAAAAGTCGTAATTTTTGTTTCTTCTTCTTGTTGCTTCTTCTTCTTCTTAGTAAGTTCCACGCCTTAACACGGGCTTGCTTTGACAATCCCAAATTACCTACTAAATTATTTAACTGACTTTGAACAATCAATTGCAGCTTGCCGGAATTGGAAATTGAAGTAAAATTGCGGTCGGTAAACTGCTCTTCGGAGCTGCTTTGTGATGCTTTACTACCTCCATTACCTCCCAAAACCATATCTTGCACAATTTAAAGGCGCAGCCGGTACTGGTAAGTCTACATTGTGATGAACATGTTTTATGACAGAAGAAGGCAAATTCGGATATTCGATCTTGCGCTTTCCTTTTTGGAATAAGCGTCAGTCTTTGTCATGCAAAAATAGTAATCGTCAAAAGGGTTCTGCCCATACCATTGGAACTGCAAAAGGCATATTTTTTCTCTTCCCTTCAATCCGCTACACCAACGACACGCTACAGCATTGTCACAGCATTGAATCGCCGAAATATATGAAATAGGATTTCTTCACGATTTTCGAATATAATAGTCTAGCTTGTGATTTCACCAGAAATTCTCCACAAATATAACAAAACTTGTCAGGAGAAATATTACAACCGCCGCGCCTTACACTTGACATTTTCGTCGCTAAAAGAACTCTCTTAACCACACACAACCACTCACTTTGAAAATCAAACGAAAACTGTATAAAAGAATAAGTTTAATGTTCTATACACTCCATTTTAGGTTATCTTTTCTATTAGAGCGAAGCTCTTTTAGGGAGGTTATGCGACGAGAATTAACTGGGAAAAAATGAGACGTTTGAAATCGTCAGATAGACGCTTTTCTTCAATCTTTCTCCTTTCATGAATTCTTTCTCGCTCGCACACACACGCACGTTTGCGTCGCCCCCATCAGATGGCGCTCTTTTGTATTCAGACTCGAATTTACTTCTAATTCAACTTCAACCTTATTCACCATCGGTTTCGAAATGGAATACTTTTACTTTAATCACCCGCTCGCTTCTCTGCGGTGGCAAATACCAAGTTATCGCGTAGAACGCCTCTGTGTTTGTCCCTATTCACCACCAATCAGGGCCATGTTGTGCTATAATACAAAGAAGTGGTCACATCAGATGTCACACACAATTTTTTCCAGATCATATTCGATGGTTGTTTTAAAGAAAAAGTATTTAAGCGGCGGCATTTCGACGATTTGCTGAGAAAATCTACCTTGCCACGGCCTTGCCACTAATCCTACCAGTTCTCATTCCGAAGAAAGTTCCACAAATCGCAAATTTAAGACGTATTCGATCGTATACCGGAAACAATCTAAATCGATCGAAAGAAGAAAAAACGGTTAGAGAAACCTACGTTCCTGTTTTGCGAACGTGCACCACCAAGCCACGCTTCGATTCGATCAGAAGTCGATCGACAGCTATACGTTGCCGGCGCGGAAAAAGTACATCAACTTGTCAAATTGAGATACGCACTATTTGCCGCGCTGTGAAATTCGTCGTGTCGCGCTCGCCTTCTGATTCGCGTGACCCAGATTCCGACTTAATATCGAAACTTTTTCGTTTTTGTCGAAGTCTAAGGCGTTCGCGCTCCGCGCTCTAATTCAAGGCTCCGTTGGAGAAAAGACTAGTCTAATGTGTCGAGGTACGGCCCGATCATGTTTTAAAGTACCGTCCAGAACATTTGCCGCGGCAAGTAGTACGAGGGGCCCTTTTTATGTTTATGTACACGACCACTCGGTGGCGCTGTCGAGATCCATCATTACTACGAAATCTTGGTAGTCGTGAGGTCAACTGCTTTTTTAGGGGTCATCACACCGAGATTGGGGCAATCGTTCTCAATTGGTCATTGCTGGAAGGAGGATGGGAGGGGGGATAATCGGTTCTGAAATAACTCCAAACTTTGAAGCTTCCTCCATCACTTTAGTCGTACTTCGATCTAAAAATGTTTGGGGCAAATGCGAGGACGAAAGAAGGGGAGGGGGCGTTAGAACCACCGATTACGTTATGATGATGATGATTTTATTTCCCAACCACATTCCGTATGACGAAATCTACTAGTTCATGAATTGGTCCAGCGCTGGAGATCAACATTAAGCTTCTGTGAGTTCCTATTCTATCGCGCTTGTAGTGAATAAGTGGTAAAGCGTACGTTCCACAATGAGAAGCGTATGTTGTGAACATAAGGAAATATCACTTGGTCGGCCAGGAACGCTACGATACACGTATATCTACGGCTTAGTGGCTACGAGCCTTACACCGAAATGTAGAAAGGGTAGAGGATTAAGAAGAATACCAAGAAGACGAAGAGGAAGAAGAGGAGGGGGAGCTGGAAGGTTATCATTCTATGCATTTCGTCCAGTTCACGTCAACCTTCATTTAAAACTGGTCGACACACGTTGATAAATTAGAAGTCGCATTTCTTTAATTCAAGCAGAAGATAAGGAAGCTTGTCATTCTATGCATTTCGTCCAGTTCACGTCAAACTTCATTTAAAACTGGTCGATACACATTGATAAATTAGAAGTCGGATTTTTCGCAATTCAAGATGTTACGACCAATTGTTACAGCGCTCTGTATTGTCACTTTTGACCTCTCGCTCCACGTCTGACGTGTAGATGGCGCCCCGCTTTCGTAGGTTTCTTGATACATTTCGCCCTTTCGGACGCAAGCGTTCTTCATTTTGCTGGTAGCCTTCAGTTGAACAGGTCGATTTTCGCTTTAAACTTTTGTGTGTCGAGGATATACAAGGGAATTCGACTCTGGGAAATTAATATTATCGTTGTGTGAATTTTCAGGAAACGATTTGGCTTGTAATTTCACCAGGGCGGCGCTTTACGCTTGACATTTACGTCGCTAAAAAATATTCTTAACTACACACAACCACTCACTTCGAAAATCAAACCAAGACTGGATAAGAGAATAAGTTTAATGTTATATACACTCCATTTTAGGTCTTCATCTTTCTATTTTAAAATGAACCGCTTTTGAATGACGCCTCATAAAATGTACTACCTGCCAATATAAAAGCGGCTAATGAAAACTAGACGTATTAGAGGCATATGAATATTTTTTCTATTACTAGAAAGGTACTAGCATCGTGAAAATGATGGACTGAACTGTGTTATATCGTATCGGCCAGTTAGATTTATAACCAGATTGACATTAGTAAAGAGCATTAGGTAAATAGAATGCTTAGGTCCAGTCAAGAAATAGATGAAACGTTCGGCTTTGAGTCAAACATTAAAACGAAAATTGAGTTAAAAACTGACAAACTCACATGTTTCTACGCAAAAGACCGCAGCTTCACGCACCTCACGTCTGACGTGTAGCTGGCGCTCCGCTTTCGTAGGTTTCTTGATACATTTCGCCGTTTCGGACGCAAGCGTTATTCATTCTGCTGGTAGCGTTCAGTTGAACAGGCCGCTTTTTGCGAATAGGTTATTCCGTTTTCGCTTTAAAGTCTCGTGTGTCGAGGATGTACACGGGAATTCGACTTTGGGAAATTAATTTATCGTTGTGTGAATTTGGAAGCTACGCTTCCCCGATTTATAGGCGCTGGGCATTTGGTTTTCCTTCTATCGGAGATAAGTTTTTCTTCTTTTTGTTAGTATTGATGCCGTAATTTTTTACCTTGTTGTAGGGTACTAGTATAGAGCTAGTAGAGTGCGAGTTGAGCTAAGATTATTGAGGAACATATAAAAATTAACGTAAAAGTTGGAAGGACCGGCTGGTTTCCCGACATTTTACATCGAGTGCGAGAAAACCCGCCATCTTTGATAGCTTCTGTCCCGATACCGATTACCACGCCGTACGAAAGTTGTCAACCAAATATACATACATGACGCTAAGTCCCGCCTTTATTTTGTTTAAATTTTTATCTCGTTGAGTTACCAATTTACCGCTGCGGTTAGGGTAGCCCTGCACAGAGGGAAGGTTGATATTGAAAGCGCTAATTACAATGTATTTGATTTGATATTTGATCGTAATGTCTAATACAACCGACCAATACCAGTTAACACATAATTTTTTAGATTGAATTAGATTCAATAGATCTTCGCGTTTGACGTGGTCGTTGATAACGTACACACATTTTCCCCTTGTTCCCCCATTCCCAAATCCCCTGTATATACGACGAAAGACAATTTTCGAGAATGCAACCGTTCGAATGACGGTAAATTACGTCATCAAAAGCACATACTAAAAAGCAGCATCCGAAGTTTTTACGATACGGTTATGGCGTGCGTGAGCCTCGGTTTTATTACTCGCGATTTTTAATACCTCCATTATTATGGATTTTTACGATTGAATATTCCGTAAGCGCGGATGATCGTCCCAGTTACGGCCGGCCAACTTTCGATTTTTATCGATACAAACGCGCAATACCATTTTTATGACTTTATTTTGATCGGCGAGACACGAAAAAGCGATCGGGCGTAGGTAAGCGCCTCTTTACCGAAGATCACCACCTGCTACCGATTGAATCATTTTTTCTTACGACGATCGTTAAGGAGGAGCAACGACAAACGCTTCGGGCAGAAGAAAATCCTCGTGACGAACTTCCAACCAGATATGACGGGTGTCTTTCAAGTTGTTACGAAAACTAGGAGAATACAGAGAATATGTGTGCCTTTAAGACGCTTTGGTTTGTGTCAACATATTCTCCACTCTGAAGTTGGTATCTCTTCTGGCAGTACATTGCGGTTCTATTATACACTGGTACTTCCTTTTAAAACCTTTTTGATCCAAAATATATTTTAAACTCTTTTGGTTGACTTATCTATCCTGTCAATTTTCTTCGTCGTCAACGAAACAAACTTTTTATTTTTTCCGGAGCCCAGAACTACACTACATTATTTCTCCGTTGTCAACGAAACGAAAACTTTAGTTTACCATGACTTCAGTTCATCCAAGGCATAACGTCGTTATAGAAACATGTGTTGTTAATGTCCGTGTATCCTTGGTTATTTATGTCTAGTGGTTATTACGAGTTCTTGTGATGTGAAAGTGTTGGATGTATGAAGTCTGAATGATTACAATGTTTTTCTATCTTTTAATCGATGCGTTTTATAATAATTAATAAATTTATTTCTAGTTACATTTTTTTCACTCATTAAACGTCTCCGGCTGAAGTTAAAATAAGAAGCTAACACCCGTAGGGTAATGAAATGCTTAAAAGCTGGTGTGCGTGATGAGAGCTGGCATTGTCATCATGCAGAAAAATACGACGTTTTCGTTTCTCCTGATTCCGTCGATGACTTCTAACAAACAAATTATTGTGTACTATTCAGCGTCTGCCTAATTTATTACGTCGTTTATAGAGAGTCCCCTACATTTTGTTCTATTAAAATTTTGACTCTCGAAAATCGTTCACTATTTTCAGTGGATTGCCGCTTAGTTTTCGGTTCATACGTATCTATCCTCTTACGATGTTGTTTTTGGATTTTGCACGTCGAATTTTTCGAGCATTTCCTGACACCATTTAACACGAGTTTAAACTATGCGGAATTATCGGGAACAGATCTTTTCGCAGCTAAATGCTCATGTAAAATCGATATGTCTAAGAATGCCTCTCTATCTCACTGTAGATGACATACCGATCTTCTCCAGTCAGGTTGTGCCCTGCATAGGTATTTGTTTGAAATACCAACAGATTTTGCTCGACCTTAACGCAATTCATCAGTGATGGACGCACGACCACGACGCACGATAATCTACAAACCAATTGTAAACAATCTTTTCCGATGGTTCTTCATTACCAAAAGTTGTACGAAGCGATCCTGCGCATTGTTATTGAGTTCGGGCTTTACTAAAATCGTAAAAAATCAAGTGAAATTTCCATTCTTCCAAAAATTGCAATTTTTAATTTTTGCTGGAAACAAACTATTCGGGCAATGTCTCAGTCGGTACTGTTTTGACCATAATAAATTTCCATGGGCGTAGCTAGGGATTTTTTCTGGGGGAGGGGGCAACAAACTTTCTAGGATGAGCAATGCCCACGCTCGCCCCTCGCTAGCTACGCCCATGTAAATGTAAATTTTTTTGGGGCACTTTACTTTACACGTGATCTTCGTGACAAGTAAATCGAAAATAAAGCCATTTCTATCTGACGCGCCGTTTGTTCTATTTCTGCGTCTTGCGTTATATACATGCTTCCCACAGTCGTTCTTTTGCCAGCACACCAAAGTTTACCCGCACACTTTACCAGTTATTTTAGCACCGTCGTACAACAAATCTGGAAAGTCACAGATAAAGTTTTTTACTTTATCAGCTAAGGGTCGTTGTTTAACCTTACACGCACTAGTCATTTTTAATTGAAAATAATTTAATTAAAATAACCAGTTTTTCGCTCGCCTGATTTAATTCACAGGCCAGTGATGATGAATGTGTACGAACTTGAACTGCTTTGCCACCCGGCAGATGTTTACGTATCGTATGAGACAGGCGCGCCGAGTTTCGTTGGCTGCTTCAGCTGTTACGGCTATGCCGGGACGACACGATTATCTTACCTTGTTCATCAGTCACTATGCAAACATCAGGAGAAAATGAAATCATAATATATATACATTGAAGATAGCTGTCACCTAAAGGTTTTTTGAAGAATGGAAATTTCACTTGATCTTTTACGATTTTAGTAAAGGCCGAAGTCAACAACAATGCAGAGAATCGCTTCGTTCAACTTTTTAGAAATAAAGCACCATTGCAAAAGACTGTTTACAATTGGTTCGTGTGTCGTGGTCGTGCGTCCATCACTGATGAATTGCGTTATGGTCGAGCAAAATCTGTTGGTATTTCAAACAAATAGCTATGCAGGGCACAACCTGACTGGAGAAGATCGGTATGTGATCTACAGTCAGAGATAGAGAGGAATTCTTAGACATATCGATTTAGCTGCGAATAAAGATCTGTTCCCGATAATTCCGCATAGTTTAAGCTCGTGTTAAATGGTGTCAGAAAATGCTCGAAGAATTCGACGTGCAAAATCCAAAAACAACATCGTAAGAGGATAGATTCGTATGAACCGAAAACTAAGCGGCAATCCACTGAAAATAGTGAACGATTTTCGAGAGTCAAAATTTTAATAGAACAAAATGTAAGGGGACTCTCTATAAACGACGTAATAAATTAGGCAGACGCTGAATAGCACACAATAATTTGTTTGTTAGAAGTCATCGACGGAATCAGGAGAAACGAAAACGTCGTCTTTTTCCGCATGATGACAATGCCAGCTCTCATCACGCACACCAGCTTTTAAGCTTTTTATTACCCTACGGGTGTTAGCTTCTTATTTTAACTCCAGCCGGAGACGTTTAATGAGTGAAAAAATGTAACTAGAAATAAACTTATTAATTATTATAAAACGCATCGATTAAAAGATAGAAAAACATTGTAATCATTCAGACTTCATACATTCAACACTTTCACATCACATGAACTCCTAATAACCACTAGATATAAATAACCAAGGATACACGGACATTAACAACACAGGTTTCTATAACGACGTTATGCCTTGGATGAACTGAAGTCATGGTAAACTAAAGTTTTCGTTTCGTTGACAACGGAGAAATAATGTAGTGTAGTCCTGGTTTTCGGAAAAAAGTTTGTTTCGTTGACGACGAAGAAAATTGACAGGATAGATACGTCAACAAAAAGGGTTTAAAATATATTTTGGATCAAGAGGGTTTTAAAGGAAGTACCAGTGAATAAAAGAACATCACCCCACTGGAGAAGAAAGAATTTAAAAAGGGAAGAGCTTAAGAAATCTTCTTTTGGATAGATTCAATTTGAAGCTCGTAACAAGTATGCCAGATAAGAGATGCATATTCTAGTTTGCTACGTAGCAGTCCAAAAAATGGCTTTTCATGACATCGAGATTGCTAAAATATTTACTTGACCGCGTAACAAACCGCAATGTTCTGCCAGAAGAGATACCAACTTCAGAGTGGAGAATATGTTGACACAAACCAAAGCGTCTTAAAGGCACACATATTCTCTGTATTGTCTTAGTTTTCGTAACAACTTGAAAGACGCTCGTCATATCTGGTTGGAAGTTCGTCACGAGGATTTTCTTCTGCCCGAAGCGTTTGTCGTTGCTCCTCCTTAACGATCGTCGTAAAAAAAGATGATTCAATCCGTACCAGGTGACACTGCGAATTGAAGAATTAGTGGTTAACCCATTAACGCCCAAGAAAAAACTGTCGGTTAAAAAATATTTTTGTTCATATTTATTGACACGTTATTGTTCTAAAAGGAAATACAATAAAAATCTAAAAAAAAATAATTCACATTTGGTAAAAATTGGTATCCTCACTTGGGGACAATGGGTATACTAATTATGAAACTGCCCAATCTAATGATTTTACACATTTCTTCAGATAATACCAAACTTTAAATCAACAGATACGAAGAAAACAATAATCTTCTTTTAAAGAATTTAACCGAATAGAAATCAGAAATTCTAAGCACTAAAATGACCCTTTGTTTTCCCTTTTTGTGACGTGCCTTTGATAGTAAGCTTTATTTGGCTTCTAGTAGTGATATTTATGTATATATTAAAAGACATAACGGTTTTACTTAGAGTTGCCATCGTTTAATGAGGTGCCGTCATATGGGGACAGAGAGCGGTAATGGGTTAATGGTTAAAATGCTGATAAGACGAAAGATGATCGGTTTGAATGGCAAGAATTGATAACCAGATTCCCCAAAAATTTAGGGTGGGCGAGCACTCAACTGATAAGTTTCTAATCTCTCGCTCCCATCATCTCTCCCTTATCCGGGGGCATTCCTGCACGTCCAAACATTAATAACGAGGTAACAACCACCAACGACGGACGTGCGATATGCTCGTCGATCGGCAAGGTTCCCTACTCGCCTTATTTATGTAATTTATTCCTCCCACGTTGCGCATATTAGCGAATAATGGTGAACAAGGACCCCCCAACGAGCCCGCCATAGACCAATCCTAGATGATCTTCGGCGAGCCGCCGCCGCCGCTATAGAAAGTGAAGTTGGCAAAGCGGGACCTGCCAGCCGTGGAACGAACGAACTGCGCGTGTTTCGTAGGTACGCATGGATATCGTAACGTGCGCGCGTAGCGCTCGCGGAAAAACGGATAGAGGAGGAAGGAAAAAAGGCGCAACCGCCGCGCAGGAATGCGTAATCGCGCGAAATAAGAGCGGTCGGGACCCGCGCCTCGCCGATTAGATACGGATACGGATAGCGGCGGCTAAAATCAAGTAGGTCAGCGCGCGGCGTTACGCGCGTTTTGTAACAGAATACAATGAGAATAAAACATCTTTTGTGGGGTAATGGGTGGGTTATTTCGTAATGGAAGTGTGCCGTGGGCACGTATCGAAAGCGAAGTTTTAATCGACGGACTTGTCGATTTGTTACCGAGAGATTCGGCGCGATCGCCGAATGAGAAATACTCTGGTGAATGTATCAGGAGTCGCGAATCAGATGAAGAAGAAATGACGTTCAAGCCTGACTACTTCAGAAGACAATGCGGTTAAAGATTTCTCGATATATTCTGGATACAATCAGCCAGAGAAGATCTAGATGTTAACCATCTGATCTTCGAGAATGTGTAGGATTTGAGACAACTTTACTCGATCCATTGGTGCATCGGTATCTATCCAGCACCTGCGTCCATAAGTCAAGTACTATAAGGCATAGAAAACTTATCTGCAGATAGAATGAAATGTCTCTAAAATTAAATTGGTAGATAGTATCACCTGCCAGTTTCGGAGAACTGTTAAGGCGAAAATTTGAAAACGGAAACCTGCACTTGAAATAATGCATAACAACATAAATAAAGCACTATAGCATAGATTATAGAATCTAGATTTTAATCTTCTATATTCTACATTCCAGATGCAGGATCTAAAATCACAAGTTTCAGATAAAATTCTGGACCTATAATGTAGAGGATTCTAGATATCAAACTTAGATTCCAAATTCTAGATTTTAAACTTCTAGATTCTACATTTTAGATGCAGGATCCAAAATCACAAAGTTCCACACAAAATTCTAGACTTATCATCTAGAAGATTTTACATTTCAAACCTAGACTCGAAACTCTAAATGTTAAATCACAAATCCTAGTTTCTAGATATTGGATTTTTAATTCTAGATTCTAAATTCTTGAGGTTCCTGGACTTCCGAGTCCGAAATTTTAGCTTGCACGTCCTTGACTCTAAATTCGAGTTAGAAACTCTAGAATCTAGATTCCGATTAAATTACACATTGATTCTAAACTTATTCCATATTCTAAATTGTAGGTTACAGAGTCTGATCCTTAAAGATCCTAAGCTTAAATTTCATAATTTAGACATCAGATTATCAATCTAGATTCTAGATTAGAGATTCTAGACTCAGGATTCTAAATTCAAGTTTACATATTTTACATTCGAGGTTCCAGGTTTTGCGTTTCAAAGATCTTAAGCTTAAATTTCAAAATGTAGACTTTAGATTATCAATATATATTCTAGGCTCCAGATTCTAGGTTCTAGAGATGTTAAGCTTAAATTTCATACTGTAAACTTCAGATTATCAATCTAAATTGGGGATTCTAGATCCTAGATTCAGGATTCTAAATTTTAGATTCTAGATTCTGGGTTTAAGAGATTTTAACCTGTTAAATTTTATAATGTATACTTTAGATCAGGCATGGGCGACCTTTTTTGTAGAAATTTTCTGCTGTGAGTAATCTTGAAAAATATACACTTTTGTAGTATCCTTATGATTCATTATGAATTAAGTTTAGACGGGCCGTGCTAATATGCAACGAAAGAATTCAGTAGCGGGCCGGGCAAATCTTACTCGAGGGCCGCATGTGGTCCGCGGGCCGGAGGTTACCCATACCCGCTTTAGATTATCAATGTAGATTCAATATTCTCATTGTAGACGACGGATCACTTATGAGGCTCACGAAGACCGCAATAGATGATACAAGTTCAGCATCCAACAGCCTTCACCACGGCCCAACAGGTATTACCTTCGACGATTCGGGAAATGCAGATATCTTTGCGTACCAACTCCAACCGCTCGTTTCTGACGGTGGACAAGACATCGATTCAGACGAGGACCTTTAGATCTCCACCCACCAAGAATTTTCGACCAATGTTGCTCAATGAAGAGTGGAAAGGGTCCAACCTAACAATCCGGTTGTGAATGACCTCGCTTGGTTGGATCCAGGCAGGCCCAAGCCTCCAATATCTTCGCCTCTAATCTCTAATCACCTCCCAGGCGAGCCCAAGAGGTCAATATATAAAAGCAGTTATTTAGTATGGTGGTTTATACCATACATGAAATCCTCACCGTAACCATCCTTTCGGAGAGATACCTTCCCTATTAGCATTCTTCGGATCATCCCATCTCAGCATCATTCGACGTAACTGTTGATCGTACAGGGGGATGGATGAGGGCCAGCATTTTCATTTGTAAAAATGGATTGCCTGACAACGTCACGTTTACTCCAATTTTTCGCCAATTTGTTTTAGAACCGAGGCATTCTAACAACCGTTGGTTACTTATATCTTCTTCTTCTTCTTCTTAATCATATTCCTCTATCTACCTTTCGGTGTAAGGCTTGGATGGGGTCAAGTTTCCTATTTTCCATATGGTTCTCTCCACCGTTTTCTGTCTCCGGTCTGATCCTTTATTCCCTCCCACTCAATTCCCCTCTCTGCCGCTGCTCCCTGATATCGTTATTCCATCTTCTTCTTGGCCTTCCTCTTTTGTTTTTTCCTATCACTCGTGTCTCATACACTCTCTTTGTCAGTCTATCATCACTCATACGACACACATGGCCGAACCATCTCAGCTGACTCTCCTCCACTATTCTCCATATGGGTTTTATTCCTAGGTTTTGCCAGTAATTTTCGTTTCTTATCTTGTCTTTCTTATATAATTTGCAATAATGACGAAATCAATTGTACAAGTCTTTAGGTAAATTAGCAGCGGTAGACTCTCAACGGACGGCATCGAAATCGGTGCCCCGTGCCTAATCTTTATTGTACAAAACAATTACAACACCAATCCAAATATATTATTAAATCATTCATTAATGGCCGTTTAGAGCGAAATAAACGCAAGGTTACTGCTACTACCGCCGACTACTGAACTGCGCGCCCACGCATATGCGCCCAAAATCTACGCATACGGAGGGGACGATGCGCATTAATAATTCGAACTATTAATTAAACGTAATTATCTCATCGACGACGAATCGCTGGGAAATCACGCGAGTCGAGAAAAACGATTCAGCGACGGAAAAAAGCGGCTCGTTAATGTCCGCGGGATGTTTATGGGAACGGACATACATCTCTCACCCGTCCGTCGTATAAAATCCATAAACAGCAGTCGGTCGGGCGACGGGAGAGGAGACATCATCGTAGGAGACTTATGCGCGCTACCTACACGATCAGTACGCTTCTCTTATTAGGGTAACTAGTTCGACTCGTCGTCCGATCGATGCGGGAATGTGTAAGAATGTCGAGATCGTTAGAAGAAAATAAATTCCGACTCCGATGATGGGATGGATGAGTTAGCTGTTGTCGTTCGGTAGACTTATATAGATCGGAATACATATTGGCGGGAATGTCAGCGTAGTAATTTCGTTCGCGAGAAAAAGAGCCTTTTTTCCTTGGGAAAATCTAGTCTAGTTTACGAGAAGGGCAAGAAGAATTTTACGGGACGGATTCCTACTAAATTCGTACGGTTCCGACGTGCTTATTACGGATATCGAAGAAAGAAACCTAACCGGTTCCATCGGACTCGGCGTGTGATAGTTTCTATCCGGCAACTACGTCCCGTACAAAAGCAGTGCCAACTAGTGCATTACAAATGCTCCGAAGTTGCGCCATAACTTACAAGGAACGGTTCCTAACCAGCACACGCCGATTTCGATGAAGCTTGATGATTATGTAGGGCTGGTAGGACTGTGTAAGAGGCCGGTTTCTGTTTATGCGATTAAAGCTTTTGAAGGGGTAAAACGCGCCCAAGGAAATTGGCCGGCTTTTCGCCTTTTGCCAATTACTCTGAAATTGTTTTAAGAAAAAGATTTTCAAACATATGGCGCTTCAAGAGTGTTATTGAAACATGTCTGAATCGGTAACCCTTATTCTCAAAAATATGATCCCCCTCACTCCCACCGGCTTGCGAAAACACCGGTTTCGATGAAACTTGGTAATTAAGGTAAAGCTAGGATAGTCTGCGCACATTTCAAAAAAATGTTATAAATTTTCAGTGTTCCAAAATTTCATATAAATATGTATTACAAATTATCATTTGGAGTTTTGGATATGATAATTAAATTAAGTAACTTACAAAACTCCTTTATTAAAATAAAAACAAACAATTAAAAAAATGTGTTTTGCGCAATATCTCCTAACCTAAATGGACAGATTGCGCACAAAGGCAGGAGAGATTGCGCTTATTTAAAAAATGCTTATTTATTTGTTTTTTGAATTTTTATTACGAATATCTATTCGGCCACATGTAACGCATTTTTGTGAATAGAGAGTGCAGGATTCATGAAGCCATTTTAGGCAGGTTATACACTTAATCCAGTCCGATTTAGATACTGTCTTCGAATATATTTCGAAGCATTCTACACATGTCTCATCGTCGCTGTTTCCACTCGAATTTTCCGCCACAAGTGCCATGTCGACTTGGTTCTCTTCATCTGAGAAGGTTGATGACCCGTACGTCTTTTCTTTTCGTTGTATTTTATTTTGTTTGGAACACGTTTCCTTCTTTTTACAAAGAATAATTTTTTTCTTTTCTGTGGGGGCACATTTCTTATTTTTTTTTTTACTTTGAATATATTGAGGATCAGTGATGTTTACTGCACTTATTTTTCTTTTTACTTTTGATGGCACTAGACTACATGGAATGGGTGATATTTGAGCTAATGCTTTGTTAGGTGTTATTTGCTCATTTCTAGGACGTAGGGACTGTCTTTCAGAAGAAATATTTACACGTTCTACATTGGGAAATTCCAAACGATTTGTTACATGCTTTGAAGTTGAAGATTGGCACAAATTTGTATCCGAAGAAGGCTGAGACTCTTGACAGGTGAGTGTTGAGTTCGAAGCGCTTACTGTAGGGGCTATGGAACGGGGTGCCGTAGATATTTCGGTCATCGAAATGGATGAGTCTGGTAGTTCAGTATGATTCTCAGAAGTATTTTGGTCACAAGACCAAGAAATAAGCATGATCTGGAATAGCGTTCATATCCAAAGGATAGATACCTGTAGCACGAAAAGCAGTAGTTGCAAGTTTGACAGTAGCAGAACGAAACCAAGCCGATTGTAAAAGCTCACCAAAATCATCTCTTGATATTCTGCCTGTTCCACGTCTTGTCATGACCAAATTTTGACAGGCTTCTTTGAAATAAGTTTTAAACGGCTTGAATACAACTCTATCTAAAGCATGGTTGCACAGACTTATGAAGACTAGGGGCCACTCGGGCAAATCATGAACTGATGGCGGGCCGGCCGCCAGAAGTATAGGTAATTAAAGACAATAAAGAATTGATAATAATTTATTAAAATTCAAAAAGAATTTATTAATTTGAAGCGTGGCACTGCATAGTGCTTACAATCTTTTATATTTGGCTCAAATTTACTTGTAGCAACACGTAAAACTGCTTCCAAACTTTCATTTGCAAGGCGGTTTCGATTTTTTGTTTTATTATTATTTAGTATTGAAAAAGTTTGTTCACATATATAGGTAGAACCAAATAAGCCGGCACATTTCAGAGCGTTTATGCGCAACTTTTCGTACATATTTTTATCAATGCAGCGGTAAAAGTTCAGCAAGTCTCCTTCGTTGAATTTGTTGCGTAAATCTTGATCGTTTTGAATGTCGATAATTTCTAACTGCATTGACTCTGGCGCATTTTCAACTGAAATCGTGAAAGGATTGCTGAATATGTCCAACAGAGGTTTCACTTTTTTAAACTCCGAAAATCTGTCTTGAAAAGATTGAATCAAAATATCTAGCTTTTCTACATCACTGAAATTAATCGCAGTTTTGTTGAATTTTTCAGCCATTTTCTTATAATTCGGAAAATGATTGTAATTTCCAGAATTCAATTGTGATCTGAAAAGTGTCAGCTTGCATTGAAAGGATGATACATGAGCGTAGAGCTGGGATATCAGTTGATTTTTGCCTTGAAGCCGTGTGTTCAAGACATTCAAATGATTTGTAATGTCAACTAAAAAGCCAAATCACACAACCAATCAGGATTTTTAAGTTCCGGGACATCCCTTTGCTTTTCCGCCAGAAATATTCCAATGTCTTCTATTAAATTTAGAAATCGTTCCAGTGTCAATCCACGGCTTAGCCACCTTACTTCTGTATAATACAGTAAATCTCCGTATTCGCTTTCGATGTCATCAAGGAATTGTTTGAATTGTCTGTGATTGAGTCCTCGTAATTTTATGAAATTTACAGTCGAAACTACCACTTTCATGACATTTTAAAATTCAATTTTTTAGAACAGAGGGTTTCTTGGTGTATAATGCAGTGAAACTGCATGAGATCTTCAGCGTTTATGTTTTCTCCTTGCAGATGCTTTTTCAGTAAAGTAACTAGCCCGGAATTGACACCAATCATCGAAGGAGCACCGTCAGTCGCAACTCCCGATAATTTTGATAAGTCCAAATCAGTTTTTGAACACTCATCCAAAAGTACATTGAGTATATCAACTCCTTTGGTTTGACCTTTCAATGAACACATTCCGAATAACTCTTCTAAGACTTCAAAATCTTGAGTAACACCTCGTATGAATATGAGAAGTTGAGCTGTGGAACTAATATCAGTGGATTCGTCGAGTGCTAATGCAAAAAATTCAATGATCTTAGTTTTTTCAATTAATTGTTCCGCAATATTACCTGACAAAGACATAATTCGTCTTTGGATAGTCATACGATTCAGTTGAATTTTCTCAAACTTTTTGCTGTTTCTGGACACATTTTCTTAGCGGCAATTTCTATGCATTCTTTTACAAAATCGCCATCATTGAAGGGGCGACTTCGCTTTGCTATCATTCGAGAAATTTCATAACTAACTTCTGTAGCTGTTTCTGAATCTTGAATGGGTTTTGTAAACATAGCTTGCTGACCAATAAGCTCCCGTTTTAAAGACAACATTTTTTGCTTTCTTAATTCGCCTGTAAACTTGGTAAAAGAAGGATGCTGCGTTTCATAGTGCCTTTTTACATTATATTCCTTTGCAATCGCAACAGAATTCTTGCAAATTAAACAAACGACTTTGTTATGCGACCATACAAAAAGTATTTCTCAGTCCAAATTTCTTGAAACTGCCGATTTTCACCTTTAACCTTACGTTTTTTACTAGGTCCTGGCTTCTCCATGTTGCGTTCTAATCCTGGCTAGGATTAACACAGCACCTAAAAACAATTACAGTACCTACTTAAATTACCCATTCTTTTTTAAATTATCAAAAATAATTGATTAAATTCCTCAGAAATTTTAAGATTTTTATACAGATTTTATATCTGAAATAATGACGTAATTATTACAGTTAGAGAAATTCTGATAAAAATAGTAATTTCTTTGTTTTATTTTAATATTTGGCCAACATTAAAGCTAAATTTGATTAAAATTGATTAAATAGGTAGGGAAACACTTATTAATAACTGAGTTTTACTTACGATTTCACAACACAATTATACACGGCACTTGACGGGTTAACAGGAAATCTACGTTGAATGTGGATCAAAATATATGACACCGGCTAGTCGAGTTAAAATCTACACTAGAACTATTGCCTCCCCAAAACACTATTAAACTGCACTTATTCTCAATCACTTATTACTTCGCTTTGTATTTTCGCGCTTATTTCTTCCTGTTGACATTTCACTCAAATTAAAACCGAACTGTCGGTCGCTGCGGTTAGCGTGGCTTTTATACCGCGCATACGACTCTGGAAGCTTCGTGTATCTACTCGTACCTACGCGAGCAATCGGGAATTCGGGACTATTGCTATCTCGCTTGCTCACACCGCGCTAGAAAATTCTTGATTTCTCTACTATTTTGAACCTTATATAAAGGCAGCAAGCGATGTTACTTGACTTAGCATTTTTGGGCGCTAGATTCAAATAGCGCGCGCGCGAGATTCAAATTACTTTTCGAACATATTCTTTTTGGTTTTATTCTGGAATAGAATTAAATATTCTTCGAATGTACGAGAGTATTGTTTTTGCTGTCGGCGGGCCACCAGTATTCGACAGGCGGGCCGCGGTCTGTGCATCCATGATCTAAAGGCTGCAGATAATGTGTCGTATGACTGGGCAGGCAAAGAAGAATCACATCATTATCTGAAGCAATCTGAAGCATGTCGGCGTTGCTCATATGCGACGCATGTCCATCAAGTATTAGAAGGTTTTTACCTGCTGGTTTTCGAGGAATGAAATGTGTTGTAAGCCAGTCAGAAAATAACACGTTGCTGATATAAGCACTCTCTTTTCTCATTTTAATTGCCGTCCCAGAAGGAACACCTTTTGCATATTGAGGTTTACTGTAAACCCCTTTGAAAATACAAAAGCGGGGTGAAAACTTACCCTCCGCATTGCAACATGCTAAAATACTAATTGTTTCTCCCTTTTCTGCACTAGTGACAACATGAACATCTTTACTGCCTTTGACTGCAATCACTTTTTCTGGTTCATTATTAAGTTGAACTCCAATCTCGTCACAATTCCAAATGCATACTGGTTTGTTTAAAAGATCATTATTGGTTAAGATATCAGTTAAAAGAGTGAAATAGTTTTTCACTTCCTCATGATTCATTCCTTCTGTTCTAGCTCTATTTATTCCTTGAGCGTTTCGAATACTTAGCTCTGGATGCCTCCTCATAAAGGAAGAGAACCAAACCTTCCCGGCAATATTTTTGCCTTTGTTGGACGTATTTCGTTTGCCCATAGTTTCAGCTAGCTGGTACGCAAGTATTCTCAGTTCTCGTTGAGTAGGAGCAAACCCAACAGCTTGTAACTTCTGTACATGATCAACTAACTTCATTTCAGCATCATTACCTATTTGGGAATCTGGACCCAATGCATGCTTAACAAAATCATTTTTCTTCACTCTGTATCTTATTGTAGATTCAGGAACCGAAAACTTTCTGCTTGCTGCATCTATGGCCTGCACCAGATCTTCCTCTTTCCACGAACACTTGTCTGATTTTCTGGTGTACACATTTGGCATTTTGACTCTGAGACAAAAGACAAAAATGTAAATGGATAGATTAAACTTTTAGTTCAATAATGTTTCTTTTTATTTCATCGCACAAACTTTCCTTATATTAGTTTTAATGTATTTATCTGCGCAATCTCACCTACTTGAAATATGCGCGAAGTATCCTTCACAGTGAGGAGAGATTGCTCACCGCCATTTTAAATACCTGAGGTTATAAAATTACTTTTCAATAGGCAAACATGTTAATTAATAACAGAAGCATAATAGAAAAACCGTAGAATGATCGTAAATTTGCTAAGAATGTTTCTTATAAAAATATATACACTTACAATGAAAATTCAATGGCTTACCTGATAAACTAATCCCCAAAATATTCTGTTACTTCAAACAAATGCTTTCTTTCAACACGTGAATTTAACTGATGATTGTTTGTGTAACAGAGCAACTAATGCCATGCGCGTTCCAACCCCCTGATACGCCAGTTATCGATAGTCCGTAATTTATCCTAGCTTTACCTTATGTAGGGCGATAACGGAGAATAATACCTCAGACTTCGCTACAATCACTTTTATTATCATGATCAACACAATAATGGAAAAATAACGAAACTACGTCCATAAAAACTAACCTCACACTCCGCCACGGTAACACTTGTTCTTTTGAACAGTCAAATGTGCAACTTGAAAGTACGATTTAGTCCTCAAATTGCTGACGAAATTTCCCACTTGACCCAACCGTTTCCGTTCACCCGAATTCGTCACGATGAACGTCGATAACCGCACGTCTTAACTTCTTTCGGGCCGTCTTCGCGTTTTCAAGGAATCGTCGCAATCGCCGCTCATCATCCATTCGCGAGATGGCGCCGAATACGCGTTCCATAACCTCTTCGTCGTCGTCGATGACCGTTCACATTCGTGCGATATTTTCGCCCTTTTATTACTCAACCGTTTGTGCCACTCCATTTTGGTGAGGAACGCTTGTTTCGAATCGTTAGGGAACTTCCTGGATCCCGGTACGTTCCTGCGATATAACCGTCTTCTTCGGTTACCCTCGGACTCGGATCCATCCCGATTGTAGGCGTTAGGGTTGAGGTACGTCGGTTGTAGGTGGTTCGAAGAAGTCGTAATCGTCGTGGGACTTTGGTTCTGCGAGATATTTAAATTCTCGAAAAGGACGCTCAAGTCGGGAGGTAAATCTGAAATGATTTGAATTCGAAACGTGCATCGATGGGGTAGGTGAGCTTACCGTTTCGTTCGGACATTTCTCTCGAAATTGTGATTGTTTCGAGTTTAACTATGAGAATTTTGACTAATCGGTGAAGCACAAAAATTTTAATAGAGGTACAGGTACGTCAATATTGTCAAAATTTTTAGAAACTTCAAAATTGAGATACGGCATAGTTCTGTGTGTATCCATGGAAGTTAGGGTAACCCTTTTGAAGGTCTCATCCCCTAACTTTTTTACAAATGACCTTACGTTAACGCCAGAGAAAAATCAGGTCAATCGAATAATTATAATTGGTGTCCCAGGGTCATTAAATATCAGAAATTATATAAAAATTGCTATTTTTCCATTAATTAAATTAAATTAAATGTGATTTTACACATAAACAAACTACGTGTATATACGAATAATATACTTAAAATACTGTTTTAAATAGCCCGCCAACACATTAAAGTCACAATAGGGGGCGCAATTTGGACAGTTGAGTGCGCATGACGGTGACAATTTCAGTTGGTGTGAGTCATGGGGTACGCATTTAGATTACAATATTTATATTCATTTTGCTAGACAGAGATAGACAATGTAGAAGTTCCTGAAACTAGCACCAGAGGCGCTGATTAGCGTAGAAAGTGCGTAGAAACGAATGCGCACTTGGCTACCATCGTTACCATTGTTATTGTTTACAATTTCATTTGATATTTGTATGACATACAACTGAGATTGTTGTATACTACGTTAACTTTCTTGTAATCTACAGAAACTTGTTCTGGTGCGATTTGTCCAACTTGGTTTAAGTGTGCTGTTAAAGGAACTGCTTTAAAGTAAGTAAAGAATAAATCCCAGTTCTTTTATCATCTTTTAAGATCACAAAATAAATATCGCCATTCGAATTAAGGCATTTTTAATATTGTAGATAATGTATCGAACATGTTCTATACGTACTTGTACTGATAAATTATCGTCACGACATTCGTTCCCCAATCCAGATAAATATCCTGGTTTGTTTAATAAATGGATCGAGGCTTGTGATAACATGGAGCTCCACTTACCATATACATACAAATCGAGAAAGGTTTGCCATATACATTTTGCCGAAGAACACAAGAAATCAAATATGTCGCTGGTAAAAGGAGCATACCCTACATTAACCCTTAAATGGTATCGTGGGGTCCAAGTGGACCCCACCACACACGTTTATTGTTCTAGTAGTCATATTTTTTAACTTAGGCGTACACATATCCAAGTAATCTCATTACCTGGTGTGCTGTGGTAATTGTCAGACGTACGAGGCTTAGTCTTTGCTAGAAGCGGAGGTACAACCAAAACGGGGTTGAAATGCACCCTCGATACCAAGAATGTTCTTAGAAATATCGATACCAGTTAAGGGTTAATACTGCCAGAAACAGTTAAAGTAAGATAATTGAAGATCTGTATACATGTTTTTATTTGTTTGTGTTTGTTTTAAATGGACATACACGCGTGCGCTTGCATTAATTATCGAAATACAAATAAATATATAGTAAATATTTAAAGTGGTTTTATTAGACTTGGTGGCAGTACCCATTTATCTTATTTTTAGTAGGTAAGTCTACGATAATAATTATTTGAATGAATGACATGTAACACTAAAAATCTGTACTTTTATATATTTCCGCTCTTGCTATTTAGTACCTGAATGTGACAACAGATGGCACAAAATAGTACTAACTCTTAACATTATAGTGGCATATCTTAATATATTTTTTATCTATGGTGTGAGTGAGTGTGTTAAGGATGTCGTCCAAAAAGTAATCTTCGCAATATTTTATATTTGGATAGGAAGTGAAACAAATAAAATGTTAGGTAGCAAATTGCCCTTGAACAAACCAGTGCTTCGAGTGTTGTCTTATATAATGTGTGTGAAATTAAATCTCCGCGAAAGTGCTCGTTTAGTGGTTTCTGAACGCAGTAATTTCCTGGTAAAAAGCTCGTATATCTTTTAGAGAACCTCAGCACTGCATCACAGAAATGGAAACGTTATACACTAAATGGAGAAGTCTTCAAAAGCATTCTAAACGAACAAACGAAACGCAGGGGCAAAAAGAATGCGTTTTTAAAGAAAAATTGGGGCACTTACTTGATATACATAGCTCACGCCAATGCTATGGAAATTATCAAAATAGAAGAAGACAGACCATTTCTTATATCCCAAAGATAGAAAGGAGGAATTGGTGTTTCAGGGGGCATCGACAAAAAGAAAATGCCGAAAAGGAAGAAATGGTTTTGGAACGTTTAACTGTGGAAGAACAGCAGACAGAATTAGTAAGAAAATGGATATAGAGCAGTTGTCTGACTTTTCGCTACTTTTTATAGGAAAGTAAACTTTTGTCTACTTAATAGGTATATTGCTTTATTTTATTGTGTCTATGTATTGTGCTTACAAATGATTTCTTTTTAGTATCAGATTCGCACGAAAATAAGAATTTATCTAAAGATGATATTGAGGATGAAGATACATTCTGTCGTATAAATCAGCTTGGTCCATCCACACCCTTGCAACACGGAAACAATAATATTTCATTAACACCAAGTTAGTAGCAGCTCTTGACAAATGCAAGTTAAGTGACAGACACGTTGTCAACATTTTAATAGCTACTGCAGAAGCATTAGGTCATGTTACAGAGAATCTCATTATAAATCGAACGTCAATTCGTCGATGCCATCAAAAGCTTCGTGCCCAGTGTGCTTCCACAATCAAGAATAAACATCTGACGTTACAATTACGGTTGGCTATTGTCCATTGGTACGGGAAGTTGCTCCCAGCAATAACTGGAGAAGAGAAGGTTGAGAGGTTACCTGTAATTATTTCTGGTAACGGACATGAGGATCTCTTAGGAGTTCCTGAGCTGGCTTCTATCAGTGGAGATGACGTGGCAGCAGCTACATACATATGTATAACTCGTTAGTTGGGCAGAAAGTATCATCCGATTTTATTACTTGCATCACAGCAATTTGGAATTCTCTTGACGATTACCAACATGGTCTTAGGATAATCGGAAACCTTGCCGTTGTTAAGGGATTAGGCTACTCTAGAGGCCGAAAAAATAGGCTTTTTGAAGATTTTTGTTTTCAGAAAAACCACAAAATAAATCGAAATTATAAAAAGGGGGTGTTTATTATACATCAGTGACTGTATACAATAATTTGAAGCGATCAAATTCAAAATGGCGGCTGTGCAGCGCTTTTACGAAGAAGTCTTCCGTTTTCCAGGGTCCACGGCCGGACAAGCAGCTCCTGTAATTTTTTAATCATAATAAGCCAATGAATTTTTTTCGATTATATATAATAACAGCTATAGAAGTACGTAGGATTTTTTCGATATATTGATTTTTGGCCAAATGGCCCACGTCTAAAGTGAAATTTGCCTAAAAAATCGTCAGATAATCATTGATAACAAATCAACTATGCAATATAAAAACAAAATCCTACGTACTTCCATAGACAATGTATTTTTAAAGATATATTCAACATTTCAAGTGAATCGATTGAAAATTGTCTGACAAGCAGAAGGTAAGGTAATCGGATTTTTGTAATTTTTGATATTTATGGTACGTGTAGTTTGGACCTTAAATAAGAATATTTTGGAGTAGTTCGACGCAACGTTCATAAATTACCGAGATAATCGATGTCGAAGTTTCACCCACCATTTGAATCCACTAGATATAATCCGATTGTCAATTGGATTCGTGGCCTAGTCGATAGCATTTTGGTGCGATATTGACGAGATCGCTGGTTCGGGTCTCGTCACGGGACATTTCTTTTTCTTCCATTCAAGACGCACCATATGTCTTTTTCATTCTTCTTCTCATATCAAAAATTATGAACAAACGAAATATATGAACTGTATGCAAGAACATTCTTCAAGCACATCATTAAAATGTACAATCGGTTGATAAACAATATTCATTTTGAATTAACTTAACAATAAGGTAATAATAAAAAAATGTTGCTTCCCATGTTTCTGTGATAACTACCATTGTGGCTCGTGCCACACTGCGTAAAATGTCGCATACTAGATATAAAATAATTTCTCTACCTGACTCCGTTCGTTTTCTTTTTTCTTCTTGAAGAAACCTTATTGTTAATTCAAAATGAATATTGTTTATCAACCGATTGTGCAGTTTAATGAAGTACTTGAAGAATATTCCTGCATATAGTTCATATATTTCGTTTGTTCATAATTTTTGATATGAGAAGAAGAATGAAAAAAACATATGGTGCGTTTTGAATGGAAGAAAGAGAAATGTCCCGTGACGAGACTCGAACCAGCGAGCTCGTGAGTATCGCACCAAAACGCTATCGACTAAGCCACGAGCCCAGTTGACAATCGTATTATATCTAGTGGATTTAACTGGTGGGTGAAACTTCGACATCGATTATCTCGGTAATTTATGAACGTTGCGTCGAACTACTCCAAAATATTCTTATTTAAGGTCCAAACGACACGTACCATAAATATAAAAAATTACAAAAATCCGATTACCTTGCTTTCTCCTTGTGAGTTATGTTTCCGGGCCAACTTGAAAAATGCAGTTTTGAGATAAACGCGTTTGAAGTTTTGAGTAGTAGAAAATCAGGAATAATTTTGCAATACCTTAATAATCTGCGATGTCTGCACCATATAATTGGCCTTCCAGATTATCGTCCTGCTCTTGCCATTTTTTTCTGCTTGATCCTGAAGCGATCCTTGCCTTTCTTACCGCTTCAGACAGCGATCTCTCTGCAAGCTTTATGCCCTGTTTGTCGGTCTCCGGGCACATTTCGTAGCTGTTCGGGCCGATTTCCAAGTCCATTGTCTCTATAATGTGTAAAATCATGAATCTACGGTTCTACGGCGCTTGCCGCTTTCACGACAGCGTTCGAAATAGCCGAAAATACTGCAATAAAGTTTATGATACGATAACCGAACGCTGGATTCACTTCGATATCATACAGATCTTCCGATTGCTTCAGTTTTTCCGACGTACTGGCATTCAAGTCATCCGGTGCTTCTAACTCATGGCGATTCAATGGTCTTCTTCGAGATGTTTCTGGTCTCTTGCTGTTGCTAGATGCCGTTTTCTCTATTTTCTTCCCGCTGTACACCACCTTGTGACTCATTGTAAAAAACAAATGAATAATCACAGGGAAAAAGAAATGAAAGTTCACAGAAGTATCGAGAAAAACGAGTGTTTGTCGAATTGCGTCCTTCTCAAATGCTTGGATGTGCCTAACCGACTGACACAGACGTTCGACAAGTCTAAACTTGTGTAACTAGTCAGGTGACAAATAATTTCAATAAATAGGCGCACATAAAAGGAGTCCGCCGTGGACCAGGCGGCCTTGTACTAAAATTTAAAAACCGAGTACTTAGAGATCTTTTCCGGCCATAATCTTTGGGCACATTTGGGAAAATTCTAGAGTGGCCTAACCCCTTAATGATACTGCAGAAAGGGATGTTAAGCTTATGGAAGCATGTAATAACCTCATAACACAAGATGAACGGCAAAAACAGTACCTACTGCATGTAGTAAGAGACCATCGTAGCCATTTTCCATCTTGCTCAAAACAAGCATTATCAAAAAAAAAAATATATATTAAACTTTCTATTACTCATAATTGAATATGACGAAAAATATTTTTAAGGATTAAGCAGTTGCAAGTCTTATTTCATTTGTTTTTAGTTCTAAAGAACTATATCGAATTAAGAAATGAAATAGAGAACTATGGTTATTAAAGTTTATTGGTCAACTTTCATTTGTACCATCCTTGGGGTTGAAGAATTTTTCCAAATTTTTACCAGTTACTTACCACAGAGTAGAGGAAAGGAAATAGGGAGTGAGACTTATCGAAATAAAAATTATTTTTTGTAAGTGTATGTTAAGGACACCACACTAATGGAAATGCTTCGGTTGGCTTTAACCTTGTCGCCTTCCTCAGATGTAAATTTCTAGAGCCATTACTTTCTTTCGATTCCTTCCACGCCAACAGCTTCGAGTGGACGGCGCCCTCCCCTCCCCTTCCACCGCTTCGCGATTAGAATGGTCTATGTCGTACGGTGCACCACCCCATTAAGACCCCGAGGTACACGAATGATTGGACGAAAGTTTTCCACAGCGGATTGTCCGTGGTGGCCATGGTGGGGCAAATTATCCGTAAAGCACGTGTGAAACGGGTTCCTCCATCCCCGGGACTGAAATCCAATGGAATAATCGTTCGGTGAGGAATTTACCCCGATGTGACATAATGTCACTCCGTGTCATCCCCTGCTTCTATTGCGGCGCAGATAATTGCGATGAAGAGACCGGTAAAAAAAAAGAACACATCGTACACCCGACTGCCTAGAAGTAAGCCGTATTAGTCGCCGCGTGCTGAACCACTCCTAGACCATCGCGATCCTCGGCTTGAGATTGCGGCAAAGCGACGTGCTCACACATGAGCTCTATTTTCTGTCAGATACGGGCGTGCACGCGTGTGTACGTATACGAATCAGGAAGTGGATTACAATCTATACGCGATTGGATGAGATGCACTGGTGCGGCTCGGTAATCGTTTATGGCGTATTTTAAGGCGTAATTCTTCAGCATGTTAATGTCGATATATGAACGTATATGCAACGTACGTACATATGTAATTCAGATGGGCTTTTTTATGGAAGGACGGTGGTATTACCGTTGGTTGTTAGGAAGCTTCGCGCCGTCTTCATCGTCGTCTTCCTTTTCGCCCGTATCTCGTCGACGACGACGACTCGCATTAACTCCTACCTGACCGGTCGTTACGGAGGATCGATCTCGGGTCTTCCGCGTTTAGGATCTGGGCGAGGTGCGTTTACCGTTTTCAAGACCACAATTACAGCTTCCGAGAGGTTATCTTGTATCGGTCGTTAGGGTTCGCCTTAATCTGCGCAAATTTTCGCGTCTCCGTTCTGACTAGATGGACGAGCGGTTTACCAGAGTCCGATAGGGCAAATTGAATAATTCTGATATGGCAATAAGCTAACCGCAATGGTCCGCCTGAAACGTCGATATTTATTATTATTAACAGATCCGTACCCTTCTTTCGCCGCGCTTACCATTGCTCATAGGAGTTCGTTCCACTTTGACCTAAAAGGTGAATTGATATTTTACGATAAAATAAACTCTTTGGAATAGCGATGAAATTGCCCTGCCCGTTTGACGTATCGTCTCGTTTCAATCTGGTCCTTAGACGCGCCAAAATCGCCCTGAGAAGCAAATGGCGCCCACATCAAATGTTTGTAACATCATCCATAGTTCCCTTTTATCCTAAAAGTTGTAACCCCTTTACACCTCCGGCCTTACAGGGAAAGTTTCTGCTTGGTCAACAGGTCTTTCCGCGACAATTCGGCAGCCACCTGCATCCTGAATCCTGCGTTTCTGTCCTAATAGTGTCATCTTCAAGAGTCGCTCCAGAGCTCCTTTCGCGTCTTCTGAAACGCGCGATATGAGAGAAAACACATAGCCAATTGACTAAGTTGGACCCAGCCCGATCATTTCCCAGGTGGCAAAGCTTAGATGGAAGTATTAGCATTTTTGATGAAGATTAGCTCTAAATCACCCTGAGCGCTAGAAGTAGCCTCCTTAGCTAGAGAACAAGGAAGCTTACGGCCCATTTCTCGGCTCCGGCTCACAATCTACAGATCTTAGTTAACCTTCCTATACTCACGTCAAAATGAAAGACGTATACTATACTATATAAATCGGTCTCACAGACCGTATGCGTCAGTATAGGAAGGTTAAGGACACTTCTAACGTGGAAACCTTGGAACCTCGGAGCTTCTCACATTAGTGAATAGAATCTGTATATATATAAATGGATCGTGGTTTGTTGGGATGCTTAAAACTTGAAAACGACTGGACCAAATTGGATACTTGCTTCTGCGGGTTTGTTCGTAATTGTTGCGCGAAGGTTTAGGAAAAAGGAGAGTCGAAAAAAACGAAGTTTGCCGGCTCACCTAGTATAGTATAAATATGGTAGATGATAATTTGATCTCTTAGATCCTATTCGTCGGGCGTTCCCGCGAAAAATAGACGTTAGGAAAAAACCCGAAAGAGGATCTCGTCGTCGTTAAATCGATCGATCAACCTGTCAACGGAGTTCCGTATCGTTGACGTCAGTCGCCTTCGAAGGAAGACCCAGAAAACACGTAAGTCGACAAACGAGGAAATCTCGAAATCGCATGAATATTAAGCGCGCGATTACGACGTCGTCGTCGCCGCGCCAGGTAGATAGAAAGGTGGGTTTCATAAACAATGAGTTATTTTTGTACGCCGGTGTCGTCGTGTATGTAGCATGTGCGGTTCGGTTTAATTGGATCGGAAAATCTCAAGGTCTTTAAAATGCCTTTTATGAATATCGATTAATTACCGAGTTGCGTTGTTTATTATTTAAATGGGAGCTGTATAAAATGATCGGCAGATGACTGGTAATTGGGCGGATAATGACGATTTGCGAGAGCAAATTGCGGCAAATAGGCGTTCAGTTTAAGCGGACGCTCGATTCATAGATGAGGTGGTATGAAAGAAAGAAAAAACATGGGGAATGCCAAAATATTGCGAATGATGCTAGAAACGAGCATGGAAAGAAATTTCGCTGACGTAAAACGTCTGAGCGGATTTCGTTTTGGCGGTTTCCAGCGAACCGCAAGAAATCATCAGTAAGAATGTAAGAAATATCGCGGTTACCTAGCAGGTAGCTAAACTAGGGTACAGTCTGAAGTAAATTCTGCAGAACAGAAAACTACTTGTACTGCGAGAGACTGAGGCTGTTAAAATGAGTATTACGTATAATACTAGCTACTATAAATGTTACTGCTGTAGCAGTAGCTCATCCCAACTTCGATGTGTAACATGTCTACTATTATAATAGGTGAACTATTATAACAGTAATGCTCGATTTCATAATCAAAATTAATCCACAATTGAATGTTAATGTCTGCATTAAAATAAACAAGACATTTCATAACCATCATTTAAGGAATGGGTGGCGTTAATAGATGTTTAAGGTAATGGCTAATATTTGTAGCATTATATCGTTAATGGTAGCATTAACTGCCCCGCGCATGCGTACCGGCACGTTAACCTATAAGCATATATTGAGGAACGCTTTAATAACATCTGCATTCTTCGCACTTGCGATAGTTGTCCGTAAATTTAGTAATGGGAAATTTTAAGAAACGCAATTGGGGCACCAAAAATTTACTTCATCAAATTCCTCAACGTAATTTGTACATCCGCGTAAAAACATAATCATCAGAAGAAGAAGTACTTGTTTCTGAAATGTTCATTCTTTGTTTCTTTGGCGTGCTGCTTTCTAACTTATTTTGAACGAAATAACAGCTGCTGATAGCGCCCTTCTTGTTATTCTTTGCGCATTTGTCCTAATTGGCTCAAATGCTTACTTAAACCGTCGCATGTCAAACGATTATGAAATCGCCACAATTTAATGTACCTTCAAATCTACCATTAAAATTAAAATCCTATTAGTTAATAAAGCTTTAAGTATGCGATTATGAAATCGGGCTTAAGTCGCAGACTGCGAAAAAAACCAGAAAAGTTTTCTGTTTTTGCTACGAGTTGCCCAAGTTTTCTTAGAATAAAATGGCGTCAATTGGAAGAAAACGTATCTCTGCGAAGAACAAAAAAGTAATTTTTAACAATGAAACACTGGTATGAGTGTTCGTGGAATATTAAACTTCCCGATTATAAAAGCCCTGACAAAAAGCCGCCATAATTAATATTGGAAAAAGACATCCGGAAATTTTCAAAGCGGAAGTGAGTTGAAACCGGATGTGTTTAAAATCGGAACTTTCATTAACGAAATATCCAAGTATGAACGCAAAATCTGAAACAACTACGTTTATCCTAATCAACTTCGTGGAAAAAGGAACGATATTAAAAACACGGTAAAGTTAGGAATTAACGAATTTAAAATTAATGAGCTTAAACGTGTTTAGTTCGAAGATTCGCCACCACTAGAAGTGAATCGTGTGCAACGTACGTGTGTATACGTGCAGTACAACTACGAAACGAAACCTCCATACAGGCGCGGTCAAAACTAACGAAAGACAGGTGCGATCAAAAATAGCGTAACAGCCTACCAATCCGAGACAAACGAATACATGTTGGGGGTATAGAAATTTGCAAGCATTAAAAATGGAAGTATGTGCCTTCCCGGACGATATAGTACTCGTAGCAACCGCAGGGAAAGTCCTGGAATATAATATGAAAATGTGGATAGAAGAAGACGTATAATTTGAGGGGAAACAAAAGTGATGGTGGTAGCTAAGGAACAAGAAGATATTAATGTAGATATAGAAGGAAAAAGAATCGAACAGGTACATTCATATAATAATAATAAACTCATAAAAGTAACGAAATACAGGTGCGATCAAAAATAAAGTACCGAATTCCTCGTGATCGAATGGAGATTTCACAGCCGGCAATCCGGGTAATGTCACGTGAAAGATTTTAAACTATTCGATTTATAAAAATTTTTGTTAACTAAAGAAAGTACAAACGATTTCTTGGTAAGATTTCTTTGAATTTTTTGAAATAAAATGTTAAAATCTTGACAAAATTATTATTTAACTAGCTGTTAAGCCTGTCCCTGCCAGGCAAGAAGAAAAAGAAAATCTGCTTGGCAGAAAAAAGCAACAAAATTATTTACAGAATCTTTAAACGGTAAAAAATAATTATTGATGATGAATTCAAGTGTACTATGCAAGTATGTTCCACATTAGCTTTTGAAAGTCGTTTGATTTCGAGAATGTTTGCTAAAATTTTCCAAAAATCTTAGATCCGACTACTTCAGGCTATGCTCCACTGTTAGGACTATATGCATGCTAATTTTCAGCTTTCTAGTCCATCAGTGGGCTGCAAAAAGCTCTGGATAGACAAAAACGAGGAACACACAAATAAAAATTGTTAGGACTATATGCTGCGCAATTTTCAGCTTCCTATGTCATTAGGGAGCTTTAATATAAGGTAAAATGTTAAAAAATTGAACTTTGTCACGCTCCATTTTTCGTCCTAATTCTCCGCCCACAGGCCAAAAATCAAAAATCCGGCTACGTTAGGATTTGACCTAGGCGTTTTACAATATGCATGCCAATTTTCAGCTTTCCAGCCCATCAGTGGGCTGCAAGAAGCTCTGGATAGATAAAAGGAGGAACACACAAATAAGGATTGTTAGGACTATATGCTGGGAAATTTTCAGCTTCCTATGTCATCGGGGGCTTTAATATAAGCTACAATGTTAAAAAATTGAATTCTGTCACGCCCCTTTTTCGTCTTAATTCTCCGCCCACAGGCGAAAAATCAAAAATCCGGCTACGTTACGATTTGGACTAGGCGGTTTACAATATGCATGCCAATTTTCAGCTTTCCAGCCCATCAGTAGGCTTCCAAAGCTCTGGATAGACAAAAGGAGGAACACACAAATAAGGATTATTAGGACTGTATGCTGGGCAATTTTCAGCTTCCTATGTCATCAGGGGGCTTTAATATAAGCTACAATGTTAAAAAATTGAATTTTGTCACACCTCTTTTTCGTCTTAATTCTCCGCCCACAGGCCAAAAATCAAAAATCCGGCTACGTTAGAATTTGGCCTAGGCGTTTTGCTATGTGCATGCCAATTTTCAGCTTTCCAGCCCATCAGCAGGCTTCAAAAAGCTCTGGATAGACAAAAAAGGAGGAACACACAAATAAGGATTGTTAGGACTATATGCTGGGCAATTTTCAGCTTCCTATGTCATCAGGGGGCTTTAATATAAGGTAAAATATTAAAAAAATGAATTTTGTCACGCCCATTTTTCGTGCTAATTCTCCGCCCACAGGCCAAAAATCAAAAATCCGGCTACGTTAGGATTTGACCTAGGCGTTTTACAATATGCACGCCAATTTTCAGCTTTCCAGCCCATCAGTAGGCTCCAAAAAGCTCTGGATAGACAAAAAGGAGGAACACACAAATAAGGATTGTTAGGACTATATGCTGGGAAATTTTCAGCTTCCTATGTCATCAGGGGGCTTTAATATAAGCTACAATGTTAAAAAATTGAATTCTGTCACGCCCCTTTTTCGTCTTAATTCTCCGTCCACAGGCCAAAAATCAAAAATCCGGCTACGTTAGGATTTGGCCTAGGCGTTTTGCTATGTGCATGCCAATTTTCAGGTTTCTAGCCCATCAGTAGGCTCCAAAAAGCTCTGAATAGACAAAAAGGAGGAACACACAAATAAGGGCTGTTAGGATTATATGCTGGGCAATTTTCAGCTTCCTATGTCATCAGGGGGCTTTAATATAAGGTAAAATGTTAAAAAATTAAATCTGGGCACGCCCCTTTTTCGTCTTAATTCTCCGCCCACAGGCCAAAAATCAAAAATTCGGCTACGTTAGGATTTGGCCTAGGCGTTTTCCTATGTGCTTGCCAATTTTCAGCTTTCTAGCCCATCAGTGGGCTTCAAAAAGCTTTGGATAGACAAGAAACGAGGAACACACATATAAGGATTGTTAGGACTATATGCTGGGCAATTTTCAGCTTCCTGTGTCATCAGGGGGCTTTAATATAAGCTACAATGTTAAAAAATTGAATTTTGTCACGCCCCTTTTTCGTCTTAATTCTCCGTCCACAGGCCAAAAATCAAAAATCCGGCTACGTTAGGATTTGGCCTAGGCGTTTTGCTATGTGCATGCCAATTTTCAGGTTTCTAGCCCATCAGTGGGCTTCAAAAAGCTCTGGATAGACAAGAAACGAGGAACACACAAGTAAGGATTGTTAGGACTATATGCTGGGCAACTTTCAGCTTCGTATGTCGTCAGGGGGCTTTAATATAAGCTACAATGTTAAAAAATTGAATTTTGTCACGCCCCTTTTTCGTCTTAATTCCCCGCCCACAGGCCAAAAATCAAAAATCCGGCTGGGTGAGGATTTGGCCTAGGCGTTTTGCTATGTGCATGCCAATTTTCAGGTTTCTAGCCCATCAGTGGGCTTCAAAAAAGCTCTGGATAGACAAGAAACGAGGAACACACAAATAAGGATTGTTAGGACTATATGCTGGGCAATTTTCAGCTTCCTATGTCATCAGGGGCTTTAATATAAGCTACAATGTTAAAAAATTGAATTTTGTCACGCCCCTTTTTCGTCTTAATTCTCCGTCCACAGGCCAAAAATCAAAAATTCGGCTACGTTAGGATTTGGCCTAGGCGTTTTCTATGTGCTTGCCAATTTTCAGCTTTCTAGCCCATCAGTGGGCTTCAAAAAGCTTTGGATAGACAAGAAACGAGGAACACACATATAAGGATTGTTAGGACTATATGCTGGGCAATTTTCAGCTTCCTGTGTCATCAGGGGGCTTTAATATAAGCTACAATGTTAAAAAATTGAATTTTGTCACGCCCCTTTTTCGTCTTAATTCTCCGTCCACAGGCCAAAAATCAAAAATCCGGCTACGTTAGGATTTGGCCTAGGCGTTTTGCTATGTGCATGCCAATTTTCAGGTTTCTAGCCCATCAGTGGGCTTCAAAAGCTCTGGATAGACAAGAAACGAGGAACACACAAGTAAGGATTGTTAGGACTATATGCTGGGCAACTTTCAGCTTCGTATGTCGTCAGGGGGCTTTAATATAAGCTACAATGTTAAAAAATTGAATTTTGTCACGCCCCTTTTTTCGTCTTAATTCCCCGCCCACAGGCCAAAAATCAAAAATCCGGCTGGGTGAGGATTTGGCCTAGGCGTTTTGCTATGTGCATGCCAATTTTCAGGTTTCTAGCCCATCAGTGGGCTTCAAAAGCTCTGGATAGACAAGAAACGAGGAACACACAAATAAGGATTGTTAGGACTATATGCTGGGCAATTTTCAGCTTCCTATGTCATCAGGGGCTTTAATATAAGCTACAATGTTAAAAAATAGAATTTTGTCACGCCCCTTTTCGTCTTAATTCCCCGCCCACAGGCCAAAAATCAAAAATCCGGCTGGGTGAGGATTTGGCCTAGGCGTTTTATTATATGCATGCCAATTTTCAGCTTTCCAGCCCATCAGTAGGCTCCAAAAAGCTCTGGATAGACAAAAAAGGAGGATCACACAAATAAGGATTGTTAGGACTATATGCTGGGCAACTTTCAGCTTCGTATGTCGTCAGGGGGCTTTAATATAAGCTACAATGTTAAAAAATTGAATTTTGTCACGCCCCTTTTTCGTCTTAATTCTCCGTCCACAGGCCAAAAATCAAAAATCCGGCTACGTTAGGATTTGGCCTAGGCGTTTTGCTATGTGCATGCAAATTTTCAGCTTTCCAGCCCATCAGTAGGCTTCAAAAAGCTCTGGATAGACAAAAAAGGAGATATAGATATTATTTTAGCCAAAGTTTCCTTATTTTTATTTGTTATTTAAAATTGTTAGCTTTGAAGGAATTTATTTTGAAATGAATCGATTTCATTTTCTTCAAAAAGGAATTTGAACTTTGCTCTTGAGCTTTCACGAAAAAGTCAATATGGCTAGAACTTGGTCTTGTCCTAGGTCTAAACAAAGCTCGCGTCCTGTAGATCGTGGAAAATGACTTTAAGCTAAAAATCCTGAAAAATTCTGGAATTTAGAAATTATTTCGGTCGATTCCGTGGCTCTGTATTGCACGGGATTCAGCGCTCTCTACCACATTCCCGGACGCGAAATTTGCGCCAAATTCGAGTACTTTTCGCAATTTAGATGCATTTTCCCAAGTTTCCCGATTTTTTGCCCTAAACATTTCCGTCCCCGGAAATACGCGACTGACGTATCCGCGACCGTTCGAATCCCATTCGCAGATCGAATAACGTGCATTAGAATTCGTGTGTACCGTACTTCCTTCATTAACCAGTTCCCGAGCGTCTCTTGTTTCGCTCAAAAGTAATCTCATTGCCTCTCGCCGGCCGCGCCAACCGATAATTACGAACGATATCGTCCAAGGTAATCCTACGATTTACACGATGCTCTACATTTTTACGCATTAATTTAGATTAATAAAAGGTCGCGGTCCGACGATAAATCAAAAGATAACACGCGCGTTAATTGCGAATTCCCAGCGAGAACGTTTCGCCTCGTGCGGTAGCCGTCCGTTGTTGAATCGCAATCGTTTTTGGGCGCGGTTCGTAGAAGAAATTCGTTTTGTTAAAATCCGAAGTGGACGTCGTTCTCGAATACAACCTTAAAAATTTCCTACGAGGAAGAAACGTTTGGACGGCATCAAAAACAAATTCGCGATTTCGGCAAGAACTGAAAAGTTATCACGGAAAAAATTTCTTCGGCCGATCGTCGAATCCCCCGATTCCATCCGGATATTGACTGATGCAAGAACGTGCCACGCAACGTAGCAATAATAATAGTAAGGTGACCGGCAGTATTGACAGGTTTGGAACTATATCGAGCAGGGCGTGGTCACTTTTACTATCCGTTCGAGAGCGGTTTCCTTCTTGTTCGTTCTAACGTCGCTTGGTCTCTCTTAGTTTAGGCCTCGAGGCGCTCGAGTTCACTCAAGCGTCCATCCATCGAGAGGGACTCACGGATAGATAGATGCCCGAATCGACTAGAACTGTGTTTGAATGGAATTGAAAGAATACCGATGTTAATGCAGCCCCTCGCCTCCGAAGAAGTCAATCTCTCGCAGATTATTATTTGCAAACTTTAACATTGGAACTAATACAAACCTTACTCGCGATAACCGATTCACATCAGTCCGATCTGCAAACGCATTACTAGAGAAGACGCTATTAGGAATTTAGGAAGAAGTAACGAGTACTACGTAACTTGCAAAACTTCAGGACTTACAATGTATTAGACTCTTCGGGAAGGTCAGGGTGAAAAGACCTAAATTGCTAATCTCTTTTATTGCTTCGACAGAATTTTCGCCCTTAGGATGAGGGTGTAGGCACCGTGATATTGGGAATTTTAATATCCCGGTACCTACACTGAAGATGCCCTCATCCTAAGGGCGAAAATTCTGTAGAAGCAATAAAAGATATTAGCAATTTAGGCCTTTTCACCCTGACCTTCTCGAAGAGTCTAATACATTGTGATTCCTGAAGTTTTGCACTATTCGGAAGAAGAAATACTTACTGAGTTGAAAGACAAATTTGACTTTTGGCGGAAAATTCCTTCAAGCTTGCTTCCAGCGGGGCGCGGTAACTTTATTGACTTACCGGGCACTTAAACTAAGCCAAAACAAAGTTGTAAATATAGTAAATCAACAATGCAGTAATTCTTCCTGAAATAGTCGACTTCTATAACAAAACTAATTGTAGAGTGGATACTTACGATCCTGCAAAATTTCCGTTTAGCCCCCAATAAATTATAAGCACTACCAAATAGAAGGGCATTCTTAAAGAATTTGGCATTAGAACTAACAAAAACATGGTTACACGAATGAGCCAACTTTAACCCGGAATGTCCGTGCGATTATGAATGCAATCCTAAAAATACCAATTGAGCCAGAAAGACCAGCTCTAAGATCCTTAAGGCAAGGTCAATGCAGATTCTGTCCCTATCGCAAAGATAGAAATGGTAAAACTTTCTGCCATAGGTGGAAAATTCCTATCTGTATTGACATGACATTAAAATTTGCTCTAAATTAGGAAAGAAAGGGATTACAATATTACCAGAAAAGTTATCGAATTTGATTGGAATGATTTTGATGATAACGAAGAAGAGGAAGAAGAGATAATAACAACAAATTTGGTAAATATTATCGAAGAAACGCGTCGAAGTTTTACAGAATGGGATGAACATATCGATGTGGAATTATTATCACAGATTATTAGTGAAGAGAACGAAAAAGATATTCAAGACGGAGGAAAGGCGAAAGAGATGTTTGGAAAGAATAAATTTGCACAATTCTCAAATTGGAGAAGTCTAGATATTGATATGCAAGATTCCACTTGGAAAAGTCAAATTAGTTAGGGAGTAGTCAAAGAACCGGCTAAATATTCTACCCAATATTTTGATGACGATATAATTCAGAAGATTTGCGATGAATCGAACTTATAGGCATTGCACAGAAGCAGAACGGGACCAAAATTCGAAACCTATGAAATAAAAAAGGTTTGCAGGTGTGGTATTATACCTCGGTATAATAAATATTCCAAACTCACGAATGGCATGGGCGAAAATTTTTAAATTGGCTGCAATAGCGGAATCATTATCCCGTAATCGTTTTGAGAAAATAATAGAAAAGCCCCTGTAAAAGAATATATGTTCTAGAACCTCCAAAAGCCATACAATATGACCAAACTAGTCATTTGACCGAATGGAGTTGAAAACGACGATGTAGGCTGTGCAAAACTGGGTTTCCTAGATCTAAATGCACGAAATACAAAGTCTATTTATGTTCAAATCCTCAAAAAATGAATAAAACATATAAATGTGTTTGGTATTTAAAATTTACTAGTTTTGCCCAATGTTTCCTGTAGGCGAGGATTCACTACGGCGAAACCAGAATATGTAAACGCTGGAAATTGATGTATGTTGATAGTTAGGTTCAACCTAACTACAACATATCCTTAAAAATGGCCACGCCCCAATTAATTCGGGCATGAAAAGATTAACTGCAATAATGTTATAAACAGAATAAAGTTATAGTCTGTTGAAAAAGATTCCATCATAGTAGGACTCAGCGGGGCATCACATATTCACCACAGGAAACCGCCTCCACCCACTTCTCCTTTCTGATGGAACTTCAATTCATAATCTAGGGTCAGCGGAGCAAAACCGCCCTGCATCCTCCTATCTCAGGGGAAAGACTGCTGCAGTCTTGTAGCCTTAGGGGATTGATGAAAGATGAAGGGGGATTGGTCGTTCTAGAGATGGGAGATTTAATTTTCGACTTACTTAAGAATTTTTGTCATCGCTTTAAGAGGAATTTGATGGTCGTCGAGGGACCTAAGGACGTTGCCTCAGCCGATAGTGAAGAAATCTGCTGGGCGACGGATCTTTACTCGGGAGAGGATCGATCTTGGGGATCTTTCTGATGGAAGGGCGAACGTTCGATAATATATAATATATATATAATAAAGCCATCAGACTACTTCTGCGCTTAATGATACCCAAAGACTTACAAGCAGAAAGGCAGGAGTTCCTCAATGTGATTTGTAAAAGTAAGTCGAGAGTCAAAATGGACACCAAGGTCTATAGAATTGACACCGGGTAAACGTTCATCTGCCAAGTCATAGGTCAGGTGCGTAATATTGAGTTGACGAGAATAGGTAACAACAACACACTTAGCGCAGTTAAATTTTGGACCGTTGACATCGCACCAATTAGCTAAAGCAGGGGTTTCCCCAAACTTTTCAGCCTTGGGGCCATACTGATTACTTCAGTGAGTTTTCTGCGTATTATACTTGTCATTAAGCTCTACCTAGCAAGTAAATAATGTAATGTAATGGAGTGGGGTCTGGCCCAAAGTGGCCCTTTGCACTGCGACCACGTTGATCTATTGTGCTTTAATACGTCTAGGAACAGAATCAGCTCCTTCAATGGGAGTGTTAATAGGTCCTCCTCACTCAGCGTATATACATGTAGTATTCCGTATCTCCTGTGGCCTAGTGCCCCGCAATTAGTGATCAAGTGTTCCATTGACTCCACTTCTTCACCGCAGAATCTGCAAGCGTCCGTGTTGGATAAGTCCATTTTGTGAAGGTGCTTGTTGCAGGTATAGTAGCCTGTGAGTGCCCCCGTCAGTGTCTTTAAGCTTCTTAGCAAGTAAATAAATTCGAGTTATTATCATTCTGCGTTTTTTTTTATCCAACTTATCACAACAACAATAAGCTATTAGCTGTCGAGGGCCGGATTGATGACACTGGCGGGGCGAATTTGTCCCGCGGGCCGTAGTTTGGAGATCCCTGAGCTAAAGCATGAAGGCTTTGCTGCATAACATACACGCTATAGATGTCAGAGATGGCGAAATAGAGCTTGAGATCGCACACATAAGCAAGGGCATGGTAGCACAAAGACTCAAAAAAGTCATCGATAAAGAGACAAAACAGCAAGAGACCGAAACTAGAGTCCCGAGCTACTCCACACGTTGCAGCATAAAGAGAGGATGAGTAACCGTTGTAAAATACATAGTTCAGCCTGCCAATCAGAAAGCAACTTGATAAAGGGAGCAGCATAGAAGTGCAACCAACCAGTTTGAGCTTATGGATAAGCAATCTATGGTCAACACTGTCAAAACCACTAGAAGAATCAGTGTGCATAACGTCAAGCCTCTCACGAGCATCAAGATTTTCACTGATAAATGGAGTAATACATAAAAGATTGGTTACAGCGGACCGGCGAGGCATGAGGCCATGTTGACGCAGAGACATCAAAGAGTCAGTGTTAATTAGTTCTAGAAATACATTTGTATATAGTTTTCATACATTTTAGCGAAATTGGATGAAATTGCTAGTGGACGATAGTTTTTGGCAGAAGACTTATCACCCTTTTGAACCATGGGAATGATTCTATCCGTTTCCCAAATATCAGGAAAGGAAGAACCTGCAATGAGCAAATTAATTCAAATGGATACAAATCTAGAGTCACACACTAAAAGGTTAAGAATAAGATCATCACCGCAGGTCAAGTTGTCAGGAAGAAGAGGCATTATATTATCCTTCCTAGCGCGGATGAATTACAAAATCTCTTTCGGCTTAGACTGAATGGAGTCTTCTGCTCTGTACATAAAATAGTGCGCGTATTCGCCGATATTCACCCAAGAAAAAAACGTTCTTAGATTCTTTCCATTTATGTCTGTAATGCCCTGTAAGTTTCAAATTTGATACCAGTTTTAGAGAGAATCATGGTGGATAAATTGAAAACGAGTAGAACTCGGACATTTGAGGTACGCAGCAAAGAACGGCTTCATATCCAATATACTTAAACTATCAATTCTTGCAAATATATATATATATATATATATATATATAGAATTGGTTTCTCGAAAACGGCTCTAACGATTTTGATGAAATTTGGTACCTGGCGGTTTACGGGGACGAAAAATCGATCTAGCATGGCTCCGGTGCCGGGAAACTCCATTTCGACCCGGTTTACACATATTTCTGGTATTGCGGTATACGAGATTGGTTATCGAAAATGACATTAGCAATTTTTATCTAGTAGTAGTAGTATCTGGGGATTTTCGAGAACGCAAAATTGATCGAGCACGGTCCCCGTTCCAAGAAATTTTTTTGTCTCGCTTTCACCTATTTCTGCGGTACATAAAATGTGTTATCGAAAATTACTCTCACGATTTTGTTACAATTTAGTATCTGCGAGTTTTTGGGGACGAAAAACCGATTTAGCATGGTCCCGGTCTCGATTCAATCCGTTTAGTTTAGGTTTTCACCAATTTCGGCCTAAACGTGGGTTAGCAACTTATTTAACATCATGCAGCCAAGTGACATTATAAGTAATTAAAACTCTACTACTAAACCATAGATGGCGCTGAAAGTAGTATGTTAGCAAAAGAAAAGTATCTACGAATACCAACAACAACATGTAAATTCACATACTTTTAACCTTATAAACTTTTAATATATATGTGCTACTATATATACTTGAAATATGCAATATAAATTCAATATCAAAACTAAAATAAAGGGCGTTATAATTTGGTTCGAAATTATTCAAAAAATTTTGGGAACGCCGAGCAAGGCTCGGTCCACCAGGTGCTAGAGTACAGTGAAAAGTCCATACAAAATATGGGTAAGGTTCTAGGGTTAGAAGGGATTTCAAGATCCAAGTAAGTCGGAAATAATTTATACCTTACATCTTTCGCGCTAGTTTTGATCGCCACCCGATAGACTACCGCTAAATCATTCTCCTCGTTGCTTTCTTCTCGATTTTCTCGGTAATTTGACGTCGGCCGCGCCGGTCGAAAAGCAAAAGGACAATCCCATCAGATAGGAGGCGGTCTAACGCGCCGGTCTCGCGCGTTAATAAATCAATCGTCCGGCGGTTTTACAATAATTTTCAGAGACCAATTAATGTTCTAGCGAGCGACTTCCACACTTGAAACAATAAATCGACCGTCGCCGCGGCCGCAACCGACGACCGCTCATTTATAACGGCGATTATTTATTGCCAGAAAGTAAACCGAGTGAGACGAACGGCTATTCCATTTTTGCGCCGGTTTCCACTACGAGAAGATTTCGTCGCATCCCGCTTTCGACTCTTTCTCTCTATTCCTCTCAGTTTTTGTTCATTATCGCGGTACCAGATGACAATGGTGATGACGATGTGCTGTCGGGAGGAAGGTGACGGTGATACAAAGTAGGTTAACAACAATGCGAACATAAGACTTACGAAATGCCCGAACAGGAAAGAATATGCCGGTATAGTCACTCAGAGTAGAGATGGAATTAACATATTGGAGTTGCTCAAACTCAAGTGGAATGATTGTCTTTTCACGGTTTTAGAAAGAATGCGAGTCGCAACGCCGCATACCAATAACACACGTCAAAAATGAATTGAGACCTAAACACAACGCGCCACGTATATTATGTACTTAAAACATAATCTGACCCGCTAATAAGGGTGTATGTGAGTTAGATGTATCAAAGTTTAGTTTAGTTAGTCTTTGTGTGTAACTCTAGAAAACGATCGTGCCTTCTTCCTTGTGGAGATTTGATTTAAAATAAAATAACTTTCTTTTATAGTAATTATCGATCTTTATTTATTGCCCTATCCCAATAATTGTTGATTCAAAAATAGGGTAAAGTCTGAAGTAAACCCTGGAAGTGAATGCATCTGAAAAATCGGTCATTGTTTTCTTAATTGAAAGGCCTTAACAAGCTTTATGGATAAGGGTGTGTTCTAAAACTCGCGATCGCAGTCCTTTGGACCTGTTCCAAGACCTGAACAGAAGTTATCTTTTTGGCGAGAACGAACTGTTGCGTTGCATATTTCAGTGAAGCTCATTCATAGTTTTCTGGTTATTGTAAGTAGCTTTTAAAGCTTTTCTTAAAAATGAAAAATAATAAACGCAAACTGCGCAGAAGTACTGGCTGGCTACACTTTAGGCACTCTAGTATTGGTAAAAATTCATGGGAATTGCAGCCAAACGCCGAGGAAGAAACAAAAGACTTTCGTTTGGTAACTCTACGCTTTCGAATTGTTTTTAACTCTTCATCGGAGAGTTCTAACTAATAAGGACAATAATAATCACGAGCACCAGCAGACCAATTGCATAAGATGACTTAGATGGGAGCTGACAAGCTGTTTTCTCAACTCTCACGTAAGTCATCTTTTGTGATTGGTCTGCTGATGCTCGTGATTGAAACAATTTGATTAGACTAGGGTTACCGAAAGAGAATCTTTTATCTCTTTCCCATCATTTGGCTGCAATATCCATTAATTTCTACCAACACTTAAGTGAATAAAAGGAAAGTCACAAACGTGACCGATACAGTTACAGCGCGGATAACCCGCCTTGTCGGTGATAACGATGAAGGTCCAGACCGTGCTAGCCCAATGGAAACGGCGTAAGTTAAAGGTCGAGAATTTAGTAATCAGGCGCCACTCTCCAATTATAGAACTGGATCACATCTGATTGTCTGGAATCAGTCATTTAAAAATAACATAAACCAAATAAAAATAAAATGAATTGAGGTGAGAGATTGACGTTTAACAGCACTTTATTGTCACTCGAGGTGTCCCTAATAAAATCAATTAAGCCAGTTCCTTATCTGGTTTAGAAGGTTTCGGTAACCGGTGGAATTCTAGCGGCCTTTCCAGCCACCGTACAGCTTTAGCTGAACGTAATTAAAAACAAGCATAAATTCAAGCGACAAGAATTTGTAATTCCCTCCTTAAACTACTACAAGAATTTAGTATAGTACTAAATAAAAAAATTTTTTTACTCAAAAAACAATCTGAATTCGTTCCTCCCTCCCTCGTAAAAACACTAAAATAATTGAATGCTTACAAAAGTAAGAAAGATTCTACCGATTTGTTTCGACAACTCAACGCGCCAAAAAAAAAAACTAAATCAAATAAAAGCGGTACTCAGAGCTAAACGTTATTTCCTCTCGTCGACGTCCGTACGGAGTGGTACTCGCTGTCGTGTCGGAAACTGTCCAAGATGGCGGGTTTTCTCGCATCTGATGAAATGATGTCGAGAGACAAGCTTCTAGCTCTTAGGATAGTTCTCCGATGTTCTCGAAAATAAATCTTAGGATACACTTCTTGTGCTAGCCTGCACTAGTTTTACTAGCCTGTACTAATTCCCTACAACAACGTGAAAGATAGGATAACAATTAACAAGAAACGAGAACCTCACCTCCAATTGCGGGAAAAGCAACGTGGACGATTAGTGTGAACAGGAAAATTTGGGGAAGCGAAACCTCTAAATTCTCTCAACGATTGTATACATTTCCCGGCGTCGAATTTTCGTGTATATCCTCGACAACGAGATTTAAAAGCGAAAACGAAATCAACTGGTCACAGAAACGTCAGGAGCTGAATGTTTTAGCCGCGTATCCAAGATGCGCACGATTTATCGAAAACTTACGAAAGCGGGGCGCCATCTACGGCAAAAGTTGAGGCGAGAGACCAAAAATAACGATACAGAAAACTGTAACAGAAAGGAAAGATGCTATGTACCTCGAGTCAAAACGATATACCGCAACGACGCTTGAATTTAAGATTTATTCATTATGCGGGATCGGAATTGTCTAGTGGTCTATATTACTTCATGTGATTAGCTCAAGCCGCTCAATTTAAATATTGTTAACAATTTTACATCCTTTCGTTTTAACGGTGATTTTAATTTACTGGAGATCAAGCACCAACCCATCCGTTTATTTTTTGTTTAATAAAAACGATCGCGATTGAGCGCGACAATTGTTGTTTAAGCTCGCTGGTTCACTGCTTCCCTTCTGGTTACCATACCTGCGCATTCTACGTTCGGACATACCTCATGGGCGTAAGTGGCCACATTGATATTCTGTCATTGGTTTTGGATTGTAGACCTCTTCCGTCCTCAGGTCAGCTAGCAAAGTCGCCCAAAAACCAGTTAGGTCAACAGTGGAGTGGTTTAAGTTCCGCGTCTGAAAGCTTCTGTTATTCCGATTGCAAGAAGCGGCGTTAACATCTCGCACGGTCCGGTTTTGGTCTTGCAAAGTCATGGTCTTGCTTTTGTTCGTCAAAATCGGTCTTGGTCTTGGTTTTGGCTTTGCACAGAGTGAAAGACGAAGACCGAAACAACAATACCAAGACCGATTGTGATCATCGCTGGTCTTTGTCGGCCTCCGGACCGCGTTCCTACTGATTGTGCCGTGCAGGTCCTCTTCAATGGAATAGCGCATTAGTTCTGATTATATCTTGGTCACCCAAGTCGGTACGATGCTCCCTTAACCCTTTCAGGTTAAGTTAAGTAATGCCCCTATGGTTTTCAGACTGATGACTGTGGTTTGATAAAAGAGGGAGGTGGGACGTGTTATCATCAAGTAGTGCAAACCGGTCTTTATTTCAACTTACGTGCAAGGCGCGACATTAAAATTCGGAGAATGATAACACGTAATCCATTCCTTTATCAAACATTACTGATCCCCCTTTTCATGCGATGGACGTATCAATCCTATCTGTCACTCATAAGGCATGTGTTCCTCGTCGCGTATTCTGTCGATCTGGTGTATTCAGGCGATAAAGGCAACGTGCCCACTCTTCAGGAGTTTACCCGCAATTCCATGGTAAAATTGGACTTTATTGTCGTTAAGTTTCCTGATGCATTCCCTCACTTTGTCCGGTGCGGGTGCTCTGACTTCCGATTTACTTCGTTCTTGTACTTGCTGTGGTATTTGTGGATTGTGTCCGGCGTATCCCCATCTTCACATAGTACGCGGGGGAGCGTTCAATTCACTTCACACTAGGATTTGCTTCCTTGCAATTGATAATACCGTCATCTTTATCCTATCCCACTTGCAGTACCAGCTTGAAATTCCTTTCGTGATTTGTTTACTATTAGACAGAACTTTCTTGTTTTTACAGAAATCGTTCCTCGTGGCCGCGTGTTGCTCGGTGTCGAGCGAGGTATTGGACCGCAATCTGGAGGCGATTTTCCTTTTTTTTTTTTTTCGGTAAGCTCGTGTGACACCCAAGCTCCGAGTCTTTCTTCAAATCCCATTAAGTGGAGGTAATTCAAAATTGCTTTCTTGTCGCCAATTCCCGACTCGTTTTACGACCGTCCTCTTACAGTAGCATTTAGTTATAAAAATATAACTAATACGTGGTTGTACACCAGACAAAGCCTTTTAGAATGGTGTAGTACGATCGGACTTACGACAAAACAACAAAACGGCAGTTTTTATCTGCAGCTCAATAAAATTATTGTTATTACTATTATTATATCACTTCGGTTTATACGGTTGTTGAAGATGTTTGCCTCGAGCTAACGAAACACGTGTCACTGATTTTATTATAAACAATTGTGTGGTGAGGAGTTTACCGATGTGATGTTTGTGTGATTACTATTATTATTATTATTAGAAAATCGCTGTGAAAACAAGAAATAAATAAAACGGCCCAACCCATTACTTCTCTTGCGTGTTGCCTTTCTATATTTTTGGCATTAGATATTCTTACACGTAGGTACTCTTATCTCTACCAAGTCACTGGGAACTTCAGGTCACTACTAGGGCCGGTCTGGAAATCGTTGCCCCCTTGGATCTTTCAGGTGTAGGCTGCTTCGGTCACACAGCCTGGGAAGAGATGAGGTTGGTTAGCGAAGGGCTAACTGGGGAGGATGACTTTTCATCTGTAACACATACATACAAGAGATTAGTAGGCTCAAAAATAGATATTTGACAGTCCTGATGGTGGTGGTGGTCGAGGGACCTGCGGGATTGCCTTAGTCCAGATTGATGACATCTGCAAGGCGACGGACCTTCTTTTTGGGGAGGAGGGGGAGGGATCGATCTTTGGGACTCTACCAAATAGTAACCACTGTCAAATATTAGTGCCTTCTAAGCTTCGCATGTCTAGGAGATTTAGGAAGCGCCCCTATCTCTTGGTATGTGATCTATCGGGTTTTGACTTGGCCTGTGCACGTTATTTCATATATCTTCCTGTGCGGGGAATCTAACTATCAAATTCTTTGTCGCTGAGAAATCGATGTGAATGATGAGTCCAATTCCATTATCGTTAGAATGTTTACGGTACACTTCGTCAACTCACAAGTGGAAGATCCCGAACACGGAAATTCAAAAAATTTGAAACTTTGGGAATATATACAACATATATAGGTGTGCTATACGCAATTTTTTTTGTGCCGACATTCACTTTGAAGGGGTGAAACACCCCATCGAAAATTGACGGATTTTCAATTTTCTCCACACAACTCCAGTAAAAAGAAAGATAGAAGATAGGTGTAAATGCAATAGTTGCAGCATACATCAAGATCTTTCAAAATATGTGACTATCATATATACAGAGTGTTCCGTTAAGCCTTGCGCTTATACTGTAGATGTTTTCGTAACAATACAAAGAAAAGTTTGAGATATAATTTGTGTGACTTTTAATTCTGCTTAAAACTATGTAGGGTGTTCTAATGTACAGAGTGTTCCAGAAGTAAATATCACCCTATCCTTGGTTATATCTAACAGAACTTCATATATTATATTATAATATATATGTATATATATTATTAAATACTTATTGCAAGGAATGATCTCAATCCCGCAAATTTAAAATATGAAATTTGAGAATATGTAAACCACATATATAGAGGCGCGATACGAATTTTTGCTGCAAAGTTAATGAAATTTACTGTATATCTTTGCGGTACTATATTTATTAGATAAGACATTGTTTTGTGTGATAATAATATTCGAAGTTTTTATCTAATGGTGTAAACATGTTTTTATAAAAACGCAATAATCAACCAAATGCAATGATAAATGATAACGTTGATTATATAAATTCCCCACCTGACATTAATGGTATTTGTTGCTTGACTGTGTAACAAACCTGTGGTGCTGAAAATGGTTGTCGTAAATACTTTAAATGTAATTCGCTTGCTCATGGTAACATTTGACGTTGCCAATAACAATAATCCAACACCTGTGAATAACCACGAAGTGGAATTACACGACACAATAAAGGATATGCTTCTTGACGTTCAAAAAGATACTTCATTTTCGCTGGAAATTGACACAACACTAGAATTTTTGAATCCAGATGGACCAGATTCCGTAGACTTCGTAGATGATGTATACGCACCTACACGCGAAGAAATTTTAGAAGCGATGGAAGCTGAAGACGAACAGTGTGCTCCAGAAGAAGGCGGTATTGTCACTTTGGAATATAAAACCAAAGCTGTTGAATACTGGAAAAGTGGGAAAACGAAACGACTTACGTTAGCAACCGTCCAAAAGAAATTTCGAAAAGTTTCAACTCTCCAACAATTGTACAGGTAAACAGTGAACTCCATTTAATATAACAACGATTTGTCTTTATTTTCTTTTATTTGTTCTAGATGGGAAGAAACAGTAAACCGGGGAGGCACACGACGGGAAAAATTGCTACAAATTTCGGAATCCGTTTATAATAAGTTTGTAGAGAGTATTGATTCGGGTGATATTATTCATGATTTGGACATTCAAAGATGGGCTTTGCAAGCTAATCAAGGAATAGATTTAGAAAACTTTAAAGCATCCCGGCATTGGGTCTGGAATTTTAAGAAAGCGTATAGAATAGTTTCAAGAAAAATAAATAAATTTATTACGCGATCATATGGTACAGATTCCGAAAAGCTGAATGAAATCGCTTCAACATTTGTTAGCCATGTAAAAGATCACATAAAACAAGTCGGAGAAGATAATACATTCAATGCCGATGAAAGTGGCTTTAATCTAGAGCTTCATTATGGTCGCACGTTAGCTGTGCAAGGTTCAAAAAGGGTTACAGCAGTTGTGCAGTCAATATCCGCAACAACACATAGTTATAACATACTTCCCACAATATCAGCTTCTGGAAAACTTCTTTCCCCTCTATTTGTTGTCATGAAAGAACAAAGTGGTAGTTTCGGTCCGCGTGTAATACAGTTTCTGTTTGAACCGTGGAATGTTTATGTAAGGGCTTCAACGTCGGGAACATTACCAAAGAACTGTTTAATGAATGGCTCACCCGTGTGTATGTGCCAAATGTGGGAGCTCAGAGCGTGTTATTCTTGGACTCTTGGACTGGTCATTGTCCTGCTACATTGCAAAAGAGTATACCATCAAACAAGCATGTTGAAATATTGACGATACCGAAAAACTACGGCAATGATACAACCACTAGATGTATATGGTGTCCGCATATGGAAAAATTTTGTAAGAAAATTTTCCGATCTTGTGCTACTGTTTGGTTATAATATTGTATTGCACGAACGCAATAATGTTATCAAATTACAGTCCCTTATTCACAACCAACTTTCGGCACCAAAGTATCACGATGTATTTGCTTATGCTTGGTATAAAAGTGGATACATTGATCAAAAACCAAATAAGTTTGAAAATCCGGTAGCTTTTGCTTTTAGACAACAGGATTTTATACATCCTGCTAGCTGTTCCATATGCGGTGCCCAGGCCATCTTACAATGTGCGTGGTGCAATGAATTCCTATGTTTTAAACATTTCTTTGAAGAATTTCATCACCATACAGAATAATTATTCATTTGCCAGTATTTCACTGCATAATAAATATGACCAAAAGATGCAAAGTGTTATCTACAAAAATTTCCTATATATCTTATACTTTATGACTAATCAGCTAATCACATATAAATTATATTGATGTACTTATCAATATTTGTATTGCTTAAAATGTTAAAAATATTGATATATTTGTTATCGCTTAATAAAATCGATTAATTGTAAGATATAACTTTGGTCTGAAAAACTAACCTTTTCCTCTTACAACAGCGAGTGATTAAATCAAATTAATAAATTGCGCATTACATATGTGTTCTACATATTTCCAAAACCAATACTTTGGATGTTATTATCAAACAAAACAATGTCTTATCTAATAAATATAGTACCGCAAAGATATACAGTAAATTTCATTAACTTTGCAGCAAAAATTCGTATCGCACCTCTATATGTGGTTTACATATTCTCAAATTTCATATTTTAAATTTGCGGGATTGAGATCATTCCTTGCAATAAGTATTTAATAATATATATACATATATATTATAATATAATATATGAAGTTCTGTTAGATATAACCAAGGATAGGGTGATATTTACTTCTGGAACACTCTGTACATTAGAACACCCTACATAGTTTTAAGCAGAATTAAAAGTCACACAAATTATATCTCAAACTTTTCTTTGTATTGTTACAAAAACATCTGCAGTATAAGCGCAAGGCTTAACGGAACACTCTGTATATATGATGATATGAGTCACATATTTTGAAAGATCTTGATGTATGCTGCAACTATTGCATTTACACCTATCTTCTATCTTTCTTTTTACTGGAGTTGTGTGGAGAAAATTGAAAATCCGTCAATTTTCGATGGGGTGTTTCACCCCTTCAAAGTGAATGTCGGCACAAAAAAATTGCGTATAGCACACCTATATATGTTGTATATATTCCCAAAGTTTCAATTTTTTTCGAATTTCCGGGTTCGGGATCTTCCCTTGTCAGTTGACACAGTAAACACACAGTAAAACTAGTTTAGTTTAACATCGTTATCTCTTCCATCGTTTCGATTGCGAAATCCGATCGCATTTATATCGACATCGATCTCGGCGTTTGAATTGATTTTTCGTCATAAAAAATTAATTACGAACGTTTGGAAAAAACTAGTGAGCATAATGCGCGACATTTTTATCGGTTAAAAAGGCGAACGTAATCGCGCTTTTGCTCTCCGAACACGACGAGAGCTGGAAGCTGATTATAATCTAACAAGCGGGAATTTGCATTTATCAATCAGCTTACATGATAATTAAAACGTTTCCGAACGAGAGATATGGGAAAAATTCGCCTCTCTCTCTCTCTCTAGACTCGCGGAAAGGTTGGATAATTTACCGGGTAGATTACGACGGCGGCGTTACCACCTCATATTCTTTCTTTCCCGGGGACGAACAGTTAGGTTAATCGCACACGCTGCTGCTCGATATCTAATTTGTCCTCTTGCGATTTTACCGCCGCTCGACGGGCGTAAATGTGTAAATGTGTGTGCATGCACATAATAGATTTTATATTATTTACGTAATTATGGATTGCGTAAAAAGAATTGTAACAGCTCATTGCCTTTTTTCCCCCTCTCGGATCTTTCCTATGCTGCTGCTGCCGTTGCGGTCGTTTCGAGCGATCTATTACATAAAGAGATAAATCCGAAGCAGACGCACTTTTTCCATCGAAAAGCTTATCGCTCGTTCGGAATTGAGCAACTGCGAACGAACGAACGTCGAGAGAGCATTATGTTGTTGTGAGTTTCTATTTTGTTTTATCTTCGGGCGGGCTTTTTCTTATTCGGCATCGACGCGGTTACGTAAGCTGCAGAATTGGTAGTGTAATATCGTATGAATGGCGTTTATAAATATCTGATCGAATACAGAGAAAAAAAAAAAGCAAAGGAAAAGGATTTTTGCGGTTATCGACAGACCGAAATGATTATTTCTTAACGTGCGAGCCGCCGGAGTAGGTAACTTTCGCGTTCGGACAAGAAACGGAGTTTCGATTTTCCGTCCCTCTAGCCGGAACCGGCGATTCGCGATGCTTTTGTCATCGTCGTCGTCGTCGTCATCGTCGTTAGTTTCGACGTAATTTAGGTGAAATGCCCGCGGGTGTGTGTCTCTCTCTCTCTCTCTCTCTAATCGCTTCTTCACGCCCCGACGGAGGCGAGAAATACGTCCCGTACTTCTCGAATAGATCCCGTTGTTCGCGATAATGGACGTTTAGTCGAGCCGAATTAATACATTTCCGAGAAATTTGTGAGAGGACGGCTAATTGGCTTTTTCGGACGCTATTTCGAATCGAAAACGTTTAATTTTTACCGGCGAATGAGGCGTGAAAGACTCCTTTTTTTCCTACTTCGTCATGATCGAGTAAAAGGCCAACGTAAAATGTGTGTAAAATGCTATTTTTCTTTTTTAGTCCGCGGCCCTACAACCGAGGTTACTAAGTTGAAACTTACAAGATTTTATAGTCTCTGGACCTTGAGAGAAGAAATCCGTCAAAGTGATTGTGTTCAAGATTATTGTGGCCAAGAAAAGGAAAGCAAAGGAAAGAAGAACAGACGTGAAGAGGCTGCGAAAGGCTGGTACTGGGGAATTTTCAAAGAAAAATATATTTACGTTGCAAACAATGTAAAACTTTTTAGAAACCCTCACCTCAAAATTGTGGCGCTAAAGCTAAGAATTTTAAGTTGAAGTTGAAATTGGACCAAAGAATAGGACAACAAAGTCAATTGCTTTAACCGGCAGCCTATTGTACTGAGAATTTAGTTAATTTTCTTCAAAGTAAATTGCACCGGCCTAGCTCGTAAATAATAATATAAAAAGCATAAATTATAACAAATTATGTTTATAAATTTTGGGAAATATTGAACATAAAATCAAAATATTTACCTTGTGTGTGTGTGTGTGTGTGTGTTTGTGTAAGTGTAATTTCTTTTCCGTTGACGGTTCTCCCCTCTTAACTTCTTTTCTCGATGCAGGTTTATGGATTCTTCCCTTTTATAAATTCTTTCTTCTTCTGTATGGTGAGGTTCTTTTTCTCACTGGTATTTCTTCTTAAAACCCTTTTATTCGAAATATATTTTTAGACTTATTTATTGACTTTTCTATAATGTCAATTCATACGTCGTTAACCAACAAACTTTTATTTCTTCTTGAAACCAGGACTACACTGCTGTCTTTCTCCGTTGTCCACGAAACGAGAAACTTTAATTCACCTTGACTTCAGTTCATCCAAGTATATTGCTGCTATAGAAACCTGTACTGTACGTCGATGTATCCTTGGTTATTTCCAGTAAATTTATATGAATTCTTGTAATGTAAATTGAATGTTAACAATGTTTTTATTATCCATTAATATATGCTGTTTTATAAAATAAATAAATTTATTTTTAGTTACTTTTAATATACTACACCAGGTATGGACATCCTCCGGCCCGCGGGCCACATGCGGCCCTCGAGTAAGGTTTGTCCGGCCCGCTACTGAATTCTTTCGTTGCATATTAGCACGGCCCGTCTAAACTTAATTCATAATGAATCATAAGGATACTACAAAAATGTATATTTTTCAAGGTTACTCACAGCATAAAACTTCTACAAAAAAGGTTGCCCATGCCTGTACTACACCATACAAAAGTCACCCGGAAAAAAGCAGCGACGATGGGAAGAGCTTGTGTTGTTTCTTCATCTAGCAAGACCGGTCAACTGAAGAAGGTTAAAGGAGGCGACAGAATCAGTGGTTTGAACCAGCAGCCCAGACAAAGCGGAGCTCATTGCGTGAGAACCCAACACAAAAAGGAGAAAAAAGATGTGTAGTAGGCATGGATGACTGAAACGGCGGGATATTCTGAGAAAAATCTATGGGAGACGTAGTTCAGCGCTTACATTGCAAGCAACGGAGAACTTTTACACAACCTCAGAAACCCACCGGAAAATTTGAAGGTGAAGTTTGATCAGCGAATAGGAGTTCTGCACTCGCAACCTTAAACATATCCGGAGGAAAATCGAATAGCTCTACTTCCCTTAGAATCGGTTAAAAGGTCAATTGAATCCCCTCCATCTTGTTTGGTCAAACAAATAGATCAAGAGAAGGTACAAAAGCAGTAGTCTTAAGCAGCAGTTCATACAAAGAGGAGCTTCCTGGAAAGGAAGGAAAGATGTGGAGTGTCTGTGGAAGATCGATATTGTGGGGTTTGGTAAGAAAATCTGCCTGAAGATATAGTTCAGTGTTGACTTTGGAAATAATGGAGGGCATTTTAGAAGACCTTGAAAACCCGCCTGGAAATTGTTGTCCGAAAACGAAAAAATTAAAGTTGAAGTTGGACCAACAAATTCGAGTTATGCATCGGCAAGCTTAAACACAGTTGAAAGGAATTTGAATAGTCCTATGTTTTCTAAAAGCGGCTTAAAGGTTACCGTTGAAGATATATCGCTAATCCCTTCATCTAGCAAGTCTGAGCGAAACAGGCAGGTCAATGGATGTTGATTGAACAAGCAGCCCATAGAAATCGCAGTTCCTTGGGTGAAGATCAATCCGGAGAGAGAAGAAACGACGTGAAGACGTCGTGGAAGAGTGAAATGGCGAGATATGCGAAAAAACGTGGTTTACTCTTTGCGTTGCTAATAATGGAGAACTTTTCAGTGGACTTTGTAAAAGCTCAGCTGAAAATTGCAATTTTATAGCTAGGAATTGAGGTTGAAATTGGACCAGAAAAGGGGGCCTCCGCATCTGCAACCCTAAACACAGTTTAGAGGAAATTCGAGTAGTTCTACTATCATTCGAGATGTATGCCTAGGACGTCTGGTTAAATAAAAAAGTTGGGCGAAGCTACAAAAGCAGTAGTTTTAAACAGAAGCGCGTGCAAAGGGGAGCTCCTTACGTGAAAATCTTCCTGCTAGAAAGAAGAAAAGAGTTTGTGGAAGACTAATATTGCCGGATTGCCGAAGATAGACCGTCCAGGCTTTCAAAACCCGCCTGAAAATTGCGATTCTGAAGGTAGAAATCGAAATTGCAGTTGGATCAACGAATAAGACTACTTCTGCACCTGCAACCTTAAACACGGTTGAAGGGAATTCATCCTACTTCTTTTACAAGCGCTTTTATTGTTTATATTGCAAGCAATGTATCGCGTCTTACAGGATTCCACCGGGATGAATCGTGGAATAGGGGTGAAACGCTCAAACGGAAAATCAATAAATACGGACGTAGTACAGTTCCGTTTGGCGCACGTTGGCTTAGGATTTGGTTGAGAAAATGGGCATCCAACATCAATTTGATAAAGAAAATGGGAAAAGCTGGTTATGTTTGACTCAAGAAGTTTCTACGACGTCACCCAGAGCTATCTGTAAGAAAATCGGAAGAATCGTTCGCGAGCAATATCGAAAGAAGTTGTCAATATTTATTCTCAACTTTTAGAAAGAATTATGATTCAAAATGAAGAGGAGAGATGGGCCACTACGAAGATTTTTCTTTTGTTAAATTTTAAGTGGTTTTAGAGATCTTTTTGGTGTTCGTTATATGCACTGTTTTGTTTTTATACAACCCTCTTTGTACATATACAAAGATCGGAGAAAAGTCTTTGTACGAGAGATTTTTAGTTTGTACAACATAATAAAAACAATGAATTCAACTAACCGTGCTATTAACTACCTAAAAAGAATTTTTGTATAATGTACAAAGGCGCCAAAAACCTCTGTCTGGTACAAAAAAAATTATTATTATTATTATGTGTAGATGTACAATTGAACCGTAACCAATTCCTTTTCGTAAAATCAGTAAAACCTTTAAAAAGGTATCGATTATTTATTATTTGGTTGACCTGAAAGTGGATATTTTAAAAACATAATTTTTTGTCCTAATATGGGGCACGCTCAACCTGCTCTTGTAAATAGCTTCAACTTCATTTCGACGCAAGAAAGATCTTTCGAACGCCGCCGATAAAACGCTAAAACAATCAATAACAAATGATCCATCGCGCTTTGATCGCTGACAAATTGGCAAGTCCTACAAACAACAATAAACGAACACACAATAACAAATCCTCGATCGATAAAACGCGATAAAAGAGCTGTTACGCCGTAATCGATACAGGTAACAAAAGAACTCTCGAACGGTACCCACAACGCGAACAACTCGAGTTAGACGAACGAATCGAAAGAAGGAGAGAAAAACAATCGAATCGAAGTGACAACAACAATAACAATGCCAACGGATCCAGTTGCCTGAAAAAAGCAAAACGAAAAAAAAAACGAAACGAAACCGGCGATTCCGTAAAGTCTATTACATATACGCGAAGCTAAGAACATATAATCTGATAAGGATATCCTGGTCTTTAAAGTACAAACTCCCTCTCGCGATCTGTCCTACCACTTCTTAAAAACCGAACGGAGACTCACCACCGTCCGGTTGCACGTAGTAACTTACGAAAAGAAAACCGGAGGAAAAGAGCGAGAAGGATAGAGGTAGCGTAACGCACAGCATCCTTCGCGTAGTATCTGTCTGTCACCGTTTGGTCGTCGGGAGGAACGTTCAGTGGCAGAAACCGCAGAAACCGTGGACCCAAACGGTATCAGCTGGTCCATCATCGCGAGTTACGGCGAACCACTTTCAATCTCCGTGGCAAACTGGAGCATTCTCGGTTATACCTTGCCAGATACGAGTCGTCCTGGGCAGTGTTCTACCGCACGCTGCATGGTGAACACGTTGAAACGGAGGCGCGCGTCTGCATCGCACGTGTGTACGAAACAACGAAATCGCGACTCGCGAACGTCCGAGGCGTACACGGCCCTCGAGGGTTAGTCGCTCGACCCATCGTCGAAATCACCGCTCCGTAAATAATTCCGGAGGACGATTATAAGTGCGCGAATCGACTACCGAAGAAAAGTGACATAAACATATCTGCGCGCGTAAAATAATTAATTAGAAAAAATGAACACCGTCTAAAGTTTTGTGCGGATAAATCCGACGCGGGAAAGAAACACAAAAGAGTAAACCAGTGAACAAGCGATCTTGAAACGTTTTACACGCACAAAGATCAAAAGTGGCCTCATCGCAGGTGTTCTCGCACGCCGCTTAAGGTGTGGTGTTTTCGCAATTTCCATCGAAACGCGAAAGATCCGAGATCGTACCTACGCATCGATAAAACGCGAAAAATCCTTTTCCCCCATTTCCCTCGAAAATCTATTATTGCGCGAGTGAACGATAATAGTGCGAGAACGATTTCCAAAGGGGGAAACTGTACGAACCGTCGAATCGCGACGTAATCCGCTTAATTTTCGAATCTGGAAGCGAAAAGTATGAAGATCGTAACGAGAACGGTGGTGATCGTCGCCGTGATAACAATCGTCGTGACGGATACGTCGCTCGTTCGGAAGAGTTACTACTAGTATAAAACGATCCGACTGGACTCTGATCGGGTTTGGGATAATTTGTGTGAGAAACGTGCGTTTTCGATTTCGATAAGAAAACTTCTATGTGCCTCCTGGAGATACCAAAAACCGGAAAGATTAAGGTCTGTATCATTCGCAAGTATTATGCTTTTGTAAAACACGCGCGTTTATACGAGATGGTAATGGAATTGCGGTTAAACGAACTAACAGTAAAAAATGACGAAGTTAAAATTTTTTTGAACAAAGTCGGGTAGTGAAGCTGTTCTTATATCATTTGAGAAATATCTATCAAAGCTGTTCTTGTTGAAAAATTACTTGATCATTTTTGACCATTAAAACGCGAAGACGATTAGCGAATCTGTTCTTATATCATTTGAGAAGTATTTACTTGAACGAATCCGAACCTGTTCTTGTTGAGAAATTAGTTGGATATTTTTGAATATTGAAAGACGAAGATGATTAGTTAAGCTGTTCTTATATCGTTTGAGAAATATCCTAATTGAATGAATCCAAAGCTATTCTTGTTCAGAAATTATTTGGACATTTTTAAACATTAAAATTCGAAGATGATTAGCTAAACAGTTCTTATATCTTTTGAGAAATATCTACTTGAACGAATCCTAGTTATTCTTGTTCCGAAATTAGTTGTAAATTGGATGTTGTGTGGTTATAGAAAATATATCTAACTTCAAAAGAGGTGATTTTAACGAGGATGTAAAGGAACGGATGGAATCGGTCTCCATAATTATTACTCCTCACTTACGAATAATTGTAGAAAAGGTGGAATATAACTCCCAATTGAACGAAATCAAACAGAGATTGTTCGTTACTTCGGAATTTTTGAAGGAAAACTGTGGAATGGCTTGCACCACAAGAACAAATTTCATATACCAACAAATTGTTATTTTAATGCAAGCCGTTATACAGTTTTCCTTCAAAATTTTAAGTTCCTCCAACTGAGAGTTACATATGTACATGCTATTCTTTTACATTTATTCTTTGATAATCAACTCTATAGAATCTAGAAGTTACTAGGTTTCAATTATACTTTCGTATTTCTCATTTTGTTGGATGATAATTGATGATGATCATTTCCTCTCAGTATCCTACGAGAATGGAAGATTTCAACTAAAATCAACGAATCCACGATAACTCCCAAGCCCACAATTATGGTAACAAAAAAACACAGCCTACGAAGTTGGCAGTAGTTTCAATAGTGACGGGACAATCACTATTCTGCTAGAATTTTAATTTCCTTTTAAACCCCCGGATATGCCTAAAAAGTTATTCTGCCGTTAAAGCGAAATAATTTCAAGAATGAGATTTGATTTATAAAAGCGTAAAAGAATGATAAAATCGGGGAATAGCGGAGTGATCCATTCTTTCAAAGGTATAAATTAAACTCCAAGTCAATCGTTTCTGTTACGACGTTGTGGTTCTAACGCAAATTATCTCTAACTACGACGGCTTCCTTCAAACTTTATCTCTCTTTTTTCTGATCCTCAACTTTTCCGCGTAAAAACAATCCTGATAACCATACTTTGAGTTAACTTAAAAGAATTTCAGAAAATGACAAAATCAGGGAATAACAAAGCGATTCATACGTTTAAAGCTTAAATCACGGTCTAAGTCAATCCTCTTCGTTAGGACGAATTTTCTTTTTCTTGGTCGAACCAATAATGTTGTAGTAGTTCATCTCTTAAAACAATTTTTCTTTTACCAGCAAAGTTTGACATCCGCATCTGGACACGCTATACCATCACCTGGCAAAGATCCGCGGGCATTTCTCATCGCGGTTTCCTTCCAAATTTCTTCTTTATATCATCCTTCTAACTCCTAACCGACTACGGCGATTTCATTCAAATTTCATACTTTCCTACTTTGCTTTTTGGTCCTCAACTTTTTCGCGTCGAAAAATTTTTAAACCAAAGTTTAACTCGTTAGCAGCACATTGGTGGTCTTATTTATGAGGATGTAAGAAAATGACCAAAATCGGGGAATAACGGAGTGATCCATTCATTCAAGGCGTAAATCAAGCTCTAAGTCAGGCATGGGCAACCTTTTTTTGTAGAAGTTTTATGCTGCGAGTAATCTTGAAAAATATACATTTTTGTAGTATCCTTATGATTCATTATGAATTAAGTTTAGACGGGCCGTGCTAATATGCGACGAAAGAATTCAGTAGCGGGCCGGACAAACCTTACTCGAGGGCCGCATGTGGCCCGCGGGCCGGAGGTTGCCCATACCTGCTCGAAGTCAATCCTTCTTGTTAGAACGAAATTATTTTCTTTTGTTTTGGAACTAATAATGCTGTAGCAATTCGTCTCTTAAATCTACATTTTTTCACAATCGAAATTTAACACCCCCACATCGACATGCTGCATCATCCGCGTGTGAATTTTAATTGCGGTTTCCCTATAAATTTCTTCTTTACAACCTCCGCCTAACTCCTAACCGAGTATCGTGGTTTCCTTTAAATTCGTATTATTACTAATAATTTAATGTATATATATATATATTTCGTGACCTTTTTTGATTAATAATAATAATAATATATAATTTATTTTCAACAATACAGTACAATTAAAAATATAACAAAGAGAGAAGAAAAAAAAAAAAAGAGAATGTACATTCTGTATGTGAAAACCAAAAGGATCGACTCAGAACACAGATAACTGTGTTCTGATGTTCCGTCGAACCTTTACAGTATATGAGCAAAAATAAACAGTACAGAATGCCTAATTCTAACTTAATCCTAAATTCTGTCATATACACAGTTGCCAAATTGCACAAACATTGAATTGATATATAAGCACTAGTACCGAACATAATTACTCAATTAAATATTTAACATTAATAAGATAAAATAAATTTAAAAATTAGAAAATTAGAAAATTAGAAAGCATTGTAAGAGCAATAAAACAGTAACGGAATCAGAACAAGGCTCACCGCTGACCCGTCACCAAATATTCCCGCATCCACGATCTAAACCTAGCGAAAGAATAACTCTTTGTCTCCAAAGGCAGATTATTATAAAATTTAAGGACATTGTAGGAGAAAGATCGCTGGAATAAAGAAGTTCTATGAATGGGCGTAGTGATAAGATGTCTGTGTCGCAGACCCAGATGATGAACATCGGTACGAAAGCTCAATTTGTTAATTAAGTATGATGGAGCTTTAAATGTAATAATTTTGAAATAGAGCATTCCAGCCTGCAAACAATATCTGCTCCTCATGTTCAACCATCCCAGCTCAACCAACTTAGGAGACAAATGTTAATATTTGCGTAAACCATATATTAAACGAACGCAAGAGTTTCGAACACGCCGCACCCTATTCAACACATTCTGAGTCAAACAAGGGCCATAGACCGACGAATAATAATTAAAAATAATTAATAAATAATTAATTGTGATAAAACCAGAGAATCACAAAGCTCTGATTTTATCTCTCTAGACAAACAATGTCGGCGAGGATAAATTAGTTTCAAAGCGCAATAAGCATTTTCAACGTACCCCAAAACCTGAGTATTAAATCCAAAATTGCGGTCAATAATTAAACCCAGATTCCCCAGATAGTCTTCAACTTTCTTGCGCGGGAAAGAATTCTCAGAACCAAAGTTTAACTTGAAGGCAGCTACATCGAGGTTATTTACGAAGATGTAAGGAAATCACAAAAGCAAGGAATAACAAACTGATCCGTTCATTCAAAGCTTAAATCAATCTTTTGATAGGAGAAAATTCTATTTTTTTGTTTGGAACCAGAAATGTTGAAATTCGTCTTTTACAACCGAACTTTCATACGCGCAAATCAATAATCTATAACATCAGCTGGCAAAGATCCGCACGCATTTCTCATCGCGGTTTCCTTCGAAAATTTCTTCTTTATATTATTCCTGCTAACTTCTAACCAACTACGGCGATCGTAATTTGTTTTGGGTCCTCAAATTTTTCGCGTTGAGAAAATCTCCTCCATATCAAAGTTTGACTTGATGCCCAGGCACATCGACGTTATGTACGAGGATGTAAGAAAATAACGGAATCAGAGAATAACGGAGCGGTTTCCTCCAAATTTCATTCACATTTTGTTTTGGACCTCAACCTTTTCGCATTGAAAAATCTTCACAACCAAAGTTGGACTTGACGTTATTTATAAGAGTGGTAAAGAAATGACAAAATCGGGGATTAAAGTACTGATCCATACGTTCAAAGCTTAAATCAAGCTCTAATTCAATGATTTTTGATAGGCCGAAACTTTCCTTTTGGTTCTAACCAACAATACTATAGCAATTCGTCCCTTAAAACTACACTCTTTCACAAACAAAGTTTGATATCCGCACATCGACACTCTACATCAGGCATGGGCAACCTTCTTTTGTAGAAGTTTTATGCTGTGAGTAATCTTGAAAAATATACATTTTTGTAGTATCCTTATGATTCATTACACTGGTTTACAGCCAAAAATACCAAGAGCGCCACATGCCTAGATAAGTTAATTGGGACCTCCTGAACACGAAAAACGCTGTAATTTTTTTTTTTTCTAAGTACCGTTTTTTAGATAACGGTACTTTTGTGTTTTTCGGTGTATGGTCCCACTCAAACCCTTGTGGGGCCCAACCGAAAAGTCCCATCGAGATAACTGGCATATCGTTGGAAAGGTAATTGAATGCCTTTTCCGTCGATATGCTGCAAATTTCTATCTGACAAGAAATGGCTGAGTTATGGCACCTCAAAGTTCAAAAATTTGCCTATTTCTTACGTTTGTTTCAAAATTTTTCATTTTTATTTCGTTTTTTTTCTACGTTTTAGTAAAGATCTGGAATGTTTTATTTTTTACCAAATAGTTTATTTAATTACCAACATTTTAAGCGTAATTTGAAAAAAACAGATGAAAAATAAAGTTTTTATTAAGGATTTTGTGGAACGACAATATTTTCATTTTCATTGCTGACACACTATATTCGGCGTCCATCAGTTTTAACGTATTAAAAAAAAGACGGAATTTGAATCTCTGTATAAGTTGGTAGCCCTGATTGACGAAATATGACATTTTGCTCTCTCTCTGTCACAGTAAACACATGTCAGTTTGGCTTTGTACGTGCAAAAAATAAAACGTGTTCAATCGATCCCAACGAATTTTGTTATGTTTGTGGTGTTCTTGTGAAAAAGAAATCACAATATCTGATGCGAAAAATGAATACGAAAAATTTATCCGAAGCGTATAAGAAGTATTTCGGCTTTCGACCTGCGTCTCTCGACAAACCGTGGACACCGAATAATGCATGTAACAACTGCCGAACAATATTAAATAAAATTGGTAAGGGTCAAGAGAGACATAAAGGAAACATATGAAGCAATGAAAGAACTTCTCGATCTCATACATTATGACCAACATCAATGGAAAGTTTGCTCTGATTTTAAATTAGTTGCCATACTATCTGGATTGCAAGGGGGCAATACGAAGTTTCCCTGTTTTCTATGTCTATGGGACAGCCGCGACCGTCAGAATCACTACACCCGAAAAGTTTGGCCCGAGCGAAGTGGACGTACGCACGGAGAGTACAATATCAAAAATGACCCACTCATTCCTCAGGAGAAGATAATACTTCCTCCATTACATATTAAGCTTGGATTATTTACAAATATTGTGAAAAAGTTGCCAAAAGACAGTCTTGCCATGAATTACCTAACAAAAATTTCCGAGACCCACAGCGAGCAAAATTGAAGCTGGTATATTTGATGGACCTCAAATTCGGGATCTGTACGGTGACCAAGCATTTAATGAGTGTTTAGGTCCAGCTCATTTGGAGGCATGGGAAGCATTCCAGGACATCGTTCACAACTTTTTGGGAAACTACAGAAGTCCTGATTACGCTGAGAAGATCGATACATTACTGCAAAAAGTCAATGCCATTGGTAAGCGTTGAATGAAAGCATGTATATCAAAAAGGCCGTTATCATTTGAAAATTGATTCTTTTTAACTTTTAAGTTCAAATATGACACCTAAATTACCCTTCTTATTCAGTCATTTGGATATTTTCCCCACGAATTTGGGCTCCGAAAGTGATGAACAAGGTGAAAGATTTCACCAGGAAATGGAAGAAATCGAGAGACGTTACAAAGGCTGGTGGGATGAACAAATGATGGCGGACTATTGTTGGTTCCTCATTCGCGAAGATTCATCCGAAAAAAAACCGCAAAAGTTCAAGTCGCTCGTCATTTTAATTTAAGTTTTTTGAATTTACGCCGAATATAGTGTGTGAGCAATGAAAATGAAAATATTGTCGTTCCACGAAATCCTTAATAAAAACTTTATTTTTCATCTGTTTTTTTTTCAGATTACGCTTAAAATGTTGGTAATTAAATAAACTATTTGGTAAAAAAATGAAACATTCCAGATCTTTACTATAACGTAGAAAAACAAAACGAAATAAAAATGAAAAATTTTGAAACAAACGTAAAAAATAGACAAATTTTGAATTTTGAGGTGCCATAACTCAGCCATTTCTTGCCAGATAGAAATTTGCAGCATATCGACGGAAAAGGCATTCAATTACCTTTCCAACGATATGCCATTTTTCTCGATCGGACTTTTCGGTTTGGCTCCACAAGGGTTTGAGTGGGACCATACACCGAAAAATACAAAAGTACCGTTATCCTAAAAGCGGTACTTAGAAGAAAAAATTACAGCGTTTTTCGTGTTCAGGAGGTCCGAATTAACTTATCTAGGCATGTGGCGTTCTTGGTATTTTTCCAAATTAAAAATTTGTAAAGCTGTGTTATGAATTAAGTTTAGACGGGCCGTGCTAATATGCAACGAAAGAATTCAGTAGCGGGCCGAACAAGCCGTACTCGAGGGCCGCATGTGGCCCGCGGGCCGGAGGTTGCCCATACCTGCTCTACATCATCAGCTGGCAAAGATCCGCGAAAAACTTGTCATCGCCGTTTCTTTCTAAATTACCTAGAAAACAAAACAATACATTACGGGAGTTTCCTTCCCAGATTTTAGTCCCATGTTGTTTTGATCCTAAACTTTTCGCGTTGAAAGAATTCCTTCACAATCAAAGTTTATCTTGACAGCAACTACATCGATATATTTATCAGTATTATTTATGAGGATGTAAGGAAATGACAAAATCGGGGAATAACAGAACGGCCCATTCATTCAAAACTTAAATCAAGCTCTAGAACAAGGAAGTCTTTTTGGTGGGAACCAATAATGTTCCAGCAACTTGTTTTTAACAATTTCTTTGATCTGATGTCCTCCCTTTTATTCGGTATAGATGCGTTTCGAACGGACATGTCTGTGTGCGGCGTGTTACCAGTGAAATCTAACATTTTCCTTCCTCGGAAGGGAATTCGGTACGAGCCTGTATATTTTGATCAGGCCCATTGATGTTTGCCATATTACAATTGAACAGGGATATACAATTTTAACATTAACCGCTGAGCGTGCTCATCAAAATATATAATATAAGATGTGGTTGCTCCACCTGAACATTTTTCTTTTCTGTCTGAGAATAGCGCTTGATCGTATGAACTGGTACAACTCCTGCAAAATTTAAGCTGAGACGAATCAGCACCACTGTCCTACCATTTTGCCGCCGTTACATTGTGATCGGTCATTTTTGCAAAGTTGTAACTTCCCCTGCGGTCTTTCTTCGTGGCTCTTGAACCGATCACAAAAATATTTGCCGATCGGTATAACGGTAAATATTCCATTCCATGTTTTTCTCAAATAAAGGAAGCGCAATGAAAATATTAGTGAAAGAGAAGATGAGGTTTCTCGCCTGGTCATTCCTGGATCAACTCCAAAATCGCCGAAATTCTTATATTTGTTACTTAGCCTCTTGAGAAAGTAACGTAATCCAATTCGGTGCTTCCAACTCACAGTTTACATCCACAGAGGATGGGAAAGTCAATACCAACAATTTTGCGGGCTTAACATCCGTAATACGGACCGGAGGCATCATCGATTGGGTGCGCTTCTTCAATAGGCCAATTCACAAACAAGAAATAATTAAGTAACAATTTGAAAGTGGTGCAGTTAATACCTTTGTCTAAATTGCTGATTGTCGCATGCGTGAAAATTGGGCCAAGTCCCAGAGAAGGGCCAAAACCGTTCCAACTCCTTCAAATAATATGCGAACAATTTTTTGCGCGTAGAAAATGTTGTTTAAATTGCCAATTGAAAAGCGGGAAATCCAAAGAAAAGCGGAAAATTGATACCCAAGACAGGTTAATCATTCCGTCATTTTAAACGGTGGATAATTAGCGCAATTATGAAACGACTCGAATTATTTCGATGATGTTAAACTAGTTAGTAATTGTGTTACACCTATTCCGAGATAATGTTGAATTCCCCCTCGATTCGCCGGCATTTTTGTGTGTTCATACGTATACATACATATCTCCTCGCGCTACTATCGTACAATCGTATCCTTTATATGCAAATTGGTGATACTTGTTTGCAACTGACAAAGTAACATCAATTACAATAACTAATTCTCTCTCGCGTATACATATGTATATGCGGATAAATATTCATAATAAACATGCGCATAAAGACGTCAATAAAATTGAGGAAAAACCGCGCTATTAATAAAAAAACGGAGGTAATTCTGTTTGACGATATGGACGATATCGCAATGACTCCGGAATCGTTTCGTCGAAAAAATTATAAAATTCATATGCGGGATTTGTCGGTGGACGTTGCTGATTTTCCGTGACAACCGGGCGATTTTCTGCGAGGGAATCCCGGGGATAGTTTTCCTAAAATTCGGCCCGAATGGGGGAATATTGAAGCATCACGGACGATGCTTAAATCGCTAAATTTAATCGGAATTGCCCATTAACTGGAACGAAGTGGAAATGCTGGAACTTGTGTCGTATTAATTTTTGCCCGTATTTCGCGTGTAAGGCCTGATATATACCGGAACATTATTTCTTTGTAATTTAACAATTCTTCGATGTGAGTGTAATTATCTATACAAACTAACACCTCTGGCTTGCTGATCCTCATCCCAAAAACGCAGTAAAAGTCGTTTATGGTGGATTCGTAAGGACTCGGTGATTTTCTGTGTACTATAACCGATTTAGTACGTACAGAACACATGTTTTTCACGACGTTTATTTGTCACAACGTATTATACCCACGGTGGGCAACAGCCGGATCCGGCCCGCTGTATGATTTGATCCGGCCCGCGAGACATTTTGAAAAATCTAATTTAAAAAAAAATTGAAATTTTCATAAATTGATATTATAATAACATTGTCGTATTATTTCATGTCTGATATCTATCGCAAAAATCATGAACACTACAACACTACTTTAAAATGTACTATTTTTAAACGCGGCCCGCGAACGTATTTGCACACTAAAGTTTGGCCCACAACATGTCAAAGGTTGCCCATACCTATATTATACAATAATGCTGATGCACCTACTAACTACATGCTGCACACAGTTAAGAAAGTTGTGGTCGCTTATTTTGTAAACTTTACGTCAATGTAAACTTATATGATTGTCTCGCGATAGTGTTTCAATAACTAACCTAACACTAAACAAATTCTTGCACATTGTGTCTTTTATAATTTCTTTCTTGGGCCGACTATCGCTAGCCTTCATCGGCTCGAAAATATTTAAGAAGACGGTAATAAGTAACTGTTGCATACAGAAAACTTGAATATTGATTCTATCGTATGATAGCACTGCTGCGCACGCGGTTGCTAACTACTGGCTATCTCTCCTGTTTCGTGGTGTCTTGTCAACCTTTATGGAATAAGAAATGCGTTATTTTTAGCTCTTATAAGGAATCGTTGAGTCATTTAACGGATCTACAGTAAGTTACAGATCAATATCAGAAAATATTGAATTTAAGTAATAATAATAATAATAATAATAATAATTTATTGTCCAAAAGTTATGAACCAATTACAGGGCAAACTAAAGTAACATATACATACTAAAACAATATCTTATATCTAATATAGGCAATATAAAAAAGAAAACAAATATTCTGATTATTATATTTGATTGTTGTTGTTCCAAAATATATCGCTGTAATATTTTTATCGCACATCTGCACATTGCTCTTAGTGGTGACTTCTGCAGCAAATTTTTCCTTGGAAATGGACGCGTAAACGTCGAAGTATAGCGCGATGAAGTCCTTGGGATATGGAAATTTAATTTTTCAAGAAGGCTGGAAGCATCATTGAATCTGTGCACTAGTTTCCAAACAGAACGCGCCCCATGAGTTTCACAGCGATGATGAAGTCAATCAAATGAATGCCTATCCGATAATGAACCATAGTTAATGCCTCGCTGGAGGATACAATCCGTCAAATTTTAGAGAGAGAAACTTCAAAAATCTTCTCTGTACTTTCTCAATAGCGAGTTGAAGATGAATATAGTGCGGGGACGAAACCTGTAAAGCATATTCGAGTTTAGTGACAATTAAAGTGAAGAATAGGGGTTTTTTAGAAGAACAATATGATTAAAATATTTGGGAATGTGAAAAACGAATCTCAGCATTTTGGAAGCAGGGACACACAAAATCCATTATATGCTGTGAGGAGCTTAGGACCAAATTAAACAGGATTCCAAGACCCCGAATTCGTTCAACTTTTCTTAATGTTTGGTCATTGATAATATAAACTGAATCAAGATATTTTGTTTTTCTGGTGTAAGTGATACAGAAGCATTTATTAACTCAATTAAGTTTTAACTAAGATTTGGAGCACCAATCAGAAATTATCTTCAAATTACGCTGTGAAAGCAGAATATTATCCCAAGTATCTATGTTTGCGAAGATCTTTGCATCATCGGCATATGCTAATACGGGTCAGGGTATGGATTCAAGCAAATCATTTGTATAAAGTACTAAGTGATCAGGCAAACTTCGTTTTGCCCAAAAATTTTGTTGACGTTTTTTTTCCTAAACTTTCGCGTAGCAATTACGAACAAACCCGCAAAAGGAAGTATCGAATTTGATCCAGTCGTTTTCAAGTTTTAAGCATCCGAACAAATCGCAATCCATTTTTATATACATATACAGATGAATAATAGCGGCCCAAATTGGAACCGTGAGGAATACCTGATGTCGGATGAAAGTCATATGATTCGCAGCCATTATAATGTGTATATCAAGATCTGTCTGCAAGGTAAAAGTGTAGTAGATTTATAAGAAGTTGGGCTAAAGCCGAACGTTGACAACTTTCGTAGTAGGAGAGAATGATTAACAGAGTCAAAGGCGCCACTAAAATCTGTATCGACCACGCACTAATGGACTAATGTATTCCGTAATAATAACAAGATTGGTGACAGTAGATCCAATCCTTACAAAACCGTGCTGATGTGGTGATACAAATGATCTAACATTAGTGGAAATACATGTATAAATAACATTTTCACACATTTTAGTAAAATTTGATAAAATCGAGATTGGCCGGTAATTTTCTATGAGACATCACCCTTTTTTCTGTGTAGGAATCATTCTCGCGCGTTTCCACGAAGTAGGAAACACGCGGTTGGTGATTTAGGGGTAAGAGGTAAAACTAAAGATTTAGCAAGAGCGCGTCTAGTATCATGAATAAGAAAGTTTGGAATTATATCATCTCCACAATAGGGTATGCGCAAGCGTGAGCTTTACACCGAAATATATGTTTATGAAACCATCATATATAATTAGGTGCCCATTTGTTATATAATAACATTTATTCAGGCAAGCAATATTTTATAAATCTTAATTAAAATTCAAATTATTCGAATGTCTCCGACCAGCACCCGAGACCTTGCGAGTGTGTCCTGGGGAGTCCAGTGACTCTCCAGTCACTGACACTAGATTTATTTACGAGCATTAGTTCATTGTCAGTTGTAGTTAGTTCTTTTGAAAACACAAGTTCTCGTAAAGAATTATTGATGTGGAATGCTTTAGCACGTGCTTAAGTTCTCGCTTGATATTTTAGAATGGCTGATATGACCGAAAAGACACAAAGTGAAAATTTACTGAATATTGGTCTGTTTATGTTAACGGAATTCATTCGCCTTAAACGATTGTTTCAACGCCCCCGAAATTAGAGGTGTTAGAGCTAAATCGTAAGTAAAACTAGTTAAATATTTAATAATTTAATAGAGACACTGTCATTTCATACGAATTCCCATATTATTAACATATAATTGGAATATTAAACTTATAGGTTAGTGTTGTATGTCAGAAAATCTTTGCTAACTGTCAGACTAACGGAGTAACCATGGAAACGCAAAACATCCGAAATGTAAAATAAATACTCATACGTCACACCTGTTTCGGCGGGAATTTGAAATAACATTTCTCAATAAGTATTTTATACCGGAAATGATGTATTTTATACAGAATTTATAATGATATCGGTAATTACTAATGTTAAAATATTTAATTAGATTATAAATAGAAATCATGCGTATATCCTATTTGCCGTTTTGCGAGAACGAAGCTCACCTTCAGAGACATCTTGTAGTACAAAAGGATCATTATTGTCCGCACAAATATCATGGAGCGTAGAAGTCGAGCCACCAGTAAATGTTGACCGAAATTTGTCCGCGAATATGTTAAAAAGGCTTTGTGGGGAGTCGGAAACCACGTTGTTATAAGTTAAACTATTAGGTTCTTCGTGTGAAAATATTGAAAGATTTCTCTAAGATTCTTTATTACCGACCTCGCAATTCTTTTCCGATGACGGCCATATGCATCTGAAATTTGTATCTTGCAAAGCGAACGTAACAACTAATACATTATTAATAATATTGTTGCTTCACTAAATTTCAGTTTTATTCTTTATGTTCACAAAATTGATAAACAAAAACAAAAACAAATCAATACATTACAATATGTCATCCGTCACTTCTTCTCTGTGTCTCTATGTGCGTGTGTGTGTGCGACACGGTTACCAATTTCTTAGAAAGAATCGTGTTTCGTAACAATATACTACCGGCACCGCTGTCTCCTTCATTTTCCTGCCCAGCAAAATCTACGAGATATATTGCATACAAGTGCCCACATTCGCTTCGAAGCCCTATCCTCAGGCTAAGGTACCACGCAGTAAGTCAGCCTCGTATCGTTCTAATTTATCTCATTTATTTCTCTCGTTATTATTACTCGACACCACGTACTTATCTCTATTCACTTTCCCAAATAAAATTTCATTTGTTTCATGCGTTTTTCCCCTTTTTCGCGTACGTATATTAAATCACGTATGCCTTTTTCACGCCAAATTTTTTCTTCGTAATCGGTTCCGAACAATGCACACAGAAAGCAGAACAACAGCGTTCTTTTCGCCACAGCCACAAATCCAATTATTACCAAGATATATGTCTTTATTAAATTGTCTTGGATAAGTTTTTCCACCCTCTTTTAGTACCGGTTGTTATTGAAAGTTAAGGTTTTGAAACTTAGATTCGTCGAGTTTAAAAGCAATATCCATTTTTGCATCACATCGACGCGTAATTGTCATGATGCGTACATTAACAACGACCGACTCCCCGTCCCTGACCACGGCTGGCCGAAAACGCAGCTCATCGCGACGTTCTCGCGCCCGTGTGCCAAAGACCGTTGGGCCATCCTCGATTTATTTCGTGTATGAATTTGTCTGTATTGCAAAGAGCTGCACTGCAGAGACGACTTTCTCGGGAATTAATGAATGCGTTGCGGTTGCGATTCTATGATTGTATAGCTGTGGCATTTTTCCTACGAGCAAATAATTATTAAAATGTCAGTTATGTTTTTCTGTGTTTTTTAATAATAATAATATATAATTTATTTTCAACAATACAGTATAATTAAAAATATAATAAAGAGAGAAGAAATAAAAAAAAGAAAATGTACATTCACTGTATGTGAAAACCAAAAGGATCGACTCAGAACACAGATGACTTTGTTCTGATCTTCCGTCGAACCTTTGCAGTATATGAGCAAAAAGAAACAGTACAGAATGCCTAATTCTAACTTAATCCTAAATTCTGTCATATACACAGTTGCCAAATTGCACAAACATTGAATTGATACATAAGCACTAGTATCGAACATAATTACTCAATTAAATATTTAACATGAATAAGATAAAATAAATTTAAAAATTAGAAAATTAGAAAATTAAAAAATTAGAAAGCATTGTAAGAGCAATAAAACAGTAACGGAACCAGAAGAAGGCTCACCGCTGACCCGTCACCAAATATTCCCGCATCCACGATCTAAACCTAGCGAAAGAATAACTCTGTCTCCAAAGGCAGATTATTATAAAATTTAGGGACATTGTAGGAGAAAGATCGCTGGAATAAAGAAGTTCTATGAATGGGCGTAGTAATAAGATGTCTGTGTCGCAGACCCAGATGATGAACATCGGTACGAAAGCTCAATTTGTTAAATAAGTATGATGGAGCTTTAAATGTAATAATTTTGAAATAGAGCATTCCAGCCTGCAAACAAAATCTGCTCCTCATGTTCAACCATCCCAGCTCAACCAACTTAGGAGATAAATGTTGATATTTGCGTAAACCATATATTAAGCGAATGCAAGAGTTTTGAACACGCTGCACCCTATTCAACACATTCTGAGTCAAACAAGGGCCATAGACCGACGAACAATAATTAAATTGTGATAAAACCAGAGAATCACAAAGCTCTGATTTTATCTTTCTAGACAAACAATGTCGGTGAGGATAAATTAGTTTCAAAGCGCAATAAGCATTTTTAACGTACCCCAAAACCTGAGTATTAAATCTAAAATTGCGGTCAATAATTAAACCCAGATTCTTTGCCTCCTCAACCACAGGTACCGCAACACCATTAATCCTAAGTTTAATGGAATCAAAAAGCATACGATAGCTCTTTTTATCAGTAAAAACCTGAACTGTAGATTTAGATGGATTCAGAATCAGCGAATGTCGCAGTGCAGCCTCATAAATAGCATCGAGATCAGTTGCGACATCACCCAATGCCTGGTCCGTATCAGCAATGTTGAATATATGATATAACTGCACATCGTCAGCATACATATGAATCTTACATGATTTTATCGCCCTTGGTAGTAAGAAGGTATGAATAATGAAGAGCAATGGCCCCAAAATGGACCCCTGCGGGACACCACGCGATACTGGAATGGGATCGGAGACGCCATTCGTAGTTCTAACTTTCTGAGTTCTTTTAGATAGATAACTATTCAAGAACTGAAGCGCATCCATAGACAGTCCTATATAGTTCAGCACGGACAACAAAACATCATGATTCAGAGTGTCGAAGGCCTTGCTAAAGTCAAGCAATACAAGTACAGAAGCTTGACCATTGTCACGCGCAGTTATCAGATCATCAGTAATATTTAAGAGGCACGTTGTGCAACTGTGTCCAGATCTAAATCCAGATTGAGACTCAGGTATGATGTTATAAAGGTTTAGATATGTTCGGAGTTGAAGGTTCATGACTTTCTCCAATACTTTAGATAGAACAGGAAGCAAACTAATTGGTCGCAAATCAGAGAAATGCTCAGCATTAGATTTCTTAGGAAGGGGAATAATGATAGCATGTTTCCATAAATCAGGAAATCTATTAGACAGTATACAAGAATTGATAATATTGGTGACATGAGGCAAAATGAACGGACAACACAATTTTATTAACTGCAAAGAAAGGTAATCAGATCCACTAGCGTTACTCTTAAGCTCACCAATACACTTGCCCACAGTAGAAATATCAACAGTAACAAAAGAAAAGGATGGAATGTTATCTTCAAATTTGAAACTGGAGTAATAATCTTTAAGACCTGAAGCAACAGACTGCGCAGCAGGCAAAGAATCGATAAAAAATTATTAATTGAGTTGGCATCATTTAAGTGTTCAGGAATTGTCAAGTTACTTTGTTTCTTAACATTCAATGCTTTCAATTCCCTCCACATGGACTTTTGAGTACAGGATTTAAATGTATGTTCAAAATAAGCTCTTTTTCACATTTAATCGACTTGGTAGTTAGATTACGTAGCATTTTATAGTAGTCAAAGTGAGCAGGGAGCTTTGTTCGAACATATCGTTTCTCGGCCCTGTTCCTTAGATCCATCATGAACCTGATATTGTCGGTTAACCAAGGTATAAATTTACCGAACGGCCGCCTTGTTGCTAAAGGTGCATGCCTATCAAACAATGACAGTAGGGATTCAGTTAAATATGAAACTTTATTATTAACATCATTCAAATGATAAACTAAATCTAAATTTATAGCTTGCAGTTCTTCATAAAATAAATGCTCATTTCTGTTGTGTTTTTAATGAAATACTCAGTGAATGCCCAGCGTTTTCTAGATTTCAATTACACTTCATTGTTGTTTCTTTTACTTTTGCTTTAATCATTTAATTAATTCGTATAATTAATGGACGCTCTCAAAAGACAATGTTTGTTTTATTTATCAATCAAATAAGTAAGTGTTTCTTTACGGATTTATTTTAAACTTTTTGCACGGCACTCCTCCACGTTCACCTTTTATTCATTAAAATCACTTATTAATGTTAATTTCCCCATTTCTTTTACAACTATTAACAACCCTTCTAATTTAACACCCCCTTCGTAGTACTGTTGTTGTTATTGGTGAACTGCTCAAATGCAGTCTCGATTTTTTCGAAAATCTTTCTCGTCCGATTTGAAAAGTACCTACGTATTTTGCTCTACATACTTTCCAAACCAATTAAATTCCAAGAAATCCACTATTTATGTGCGCACATACATACATACATTCCGATCAGAATGCATAATTTACAGCTACCTAACAACCGCACCATCGGTCATTATTACTATTACCTTCTCACTAATGAATAAAAAAAAAAAAATTAATTGCCGCCGCGTCCGTTTACCGCTACTTCTGCGAAATGCCCGCAACGAATGGGAGATGGCGGGTTTCTCCTATGCGGCGCGGCGGCGGCGGCGAATCTCGAATAAAACAAAATCCGAACACGTAAGCGAGATTTCCGCCTATTTGTTCACGATTTATTCTCCGGCGCGCCATACAGATCTATTCCGGGGAATTCATTAATCGACATAAATCATCCGGTTTTTTTTTTTTATTTATAGTTATGACATATCTGTATTAAGTCCGGCGCGTTTTCGGTGTCATAAATCTTCGCGTAAAGTTGCTAACGCTTCTGGGCCGATCCGACGGATCGGATCGCGTATACGCGTGTGCGTGCCCGTACGGCTTCGAAGTGTTGAAATCGTAAAAATATGCCGGTCGTGTTCGCTCGTATTTCACGCTCCTCGTCGGAATTTGAATATGAATGGCGTTATGAATTTTATTTTATGTCTCTGGACGCGGTTCGTTACGATTTTCGTGAGAAATGGACGCTTTTTATAACTTTATTATGGAACACGAAAGGACGAAGAAGGGAGCAGATATTTTTATATTTCGACGGGGAATCGTCGGATTTATGCGCGGATATAAATCCGTGTAACGCGGCGATTGTCGTAAGTGTGGGTCGCGCTTATTAACACGTTGAGTGCGCATGACGCGCAAACGCGTCATTGTGTTACGATTAGCTGTGCTCATGACGCACTAGTGCGGCAAAAAGGAAATTAACCCAAAATTAATAAATTATTGCATATTATTTGTTTACTATCTAGAAACTATGATTTTTAACACAAACTGGAATTTACTTAAAAGAATTCTTTCAGTTCTGCTGAAAGTTCCGATGGGTTTAGTTAGCACTGAACGTATTAAGAGAGTCGCCTAAAATTAGGAAAAAAGATTACCATAACGATTGCCTCCATTATCAAATGTTAAACTGCGAATAAAAGTTCTTCTTTCTCAAAATCTTTGATTTCGAAAGTTTATGAACCGCTTAGTAGACACCTACCATTTTTTAACTTCTCGTGAAAACTCCAAGATCTTCAGACAATCTATTAAAATTGGTTTCCGCTTCGAGACAACTTCCTAAGGAAACCATGCAACGACTTACGGTGAAACGGAAATGATAAACGGAAAAGTCCGGAACGCGACCGATACGGAAGTGTGTCGTTACAGTGCGGATAACTCACTTCCTTGGTGATAGAGATGGAGATCCAGGCCGTGCTAGCTCAAAGGCAACGGCGTAGGTTCAAGTTCGGGAATTTAGTAACAAGGCGCCACTCTCCAATTATAGAACTGGATCACATCTAAGTTCCTGAAGTCAGGAGAGACCCTACTTCTAGCTTCTTTAGTAGATGAGACGAGAGTATCCGAACCGTCTGCGTTCTGGGTCCTAATCCTGTCGCGAAGCGACCAGCAAAATTACTTGAAACCTCTACTTAAAAAATAACATAAAAGGGATTAGAAAAGAACGAATTGAGGGGAGAGAATGAAGTTGGACAGCACTTTATTTGTGATTTGAGGTGTGCCGATTAAGTTAAATTCGCTCACGCCAGCTTCTTACTTAAGGTTTACACATTCTCGGTAACCGTTGGTATTGCAGTGGTCTTACAGCCACCTTACAGCTTTAGGAAAACGAATCTAAAACAAGAATATATGCAAGTGAACTACTAAAAGAATTAAATGTTTCGTTCAAGAAATATATTATTAAATTAGCTAACGTAAGGACAGCCCTTCTTACCCGAAAACCAATCTGATCCTCCCGCCCCCTCTTGAAATACTAAAAGAATTGAACGTTTCCAAAAGTAAGAAAACCTCTCTTTACTCGAACAAAGATTCCCGATTTCCTACCTCTAAATTAGCTAAAAGATTCTAGGGAATTTTTGCCAAAACTCAACGATTCAAAACTATGAATAAAGGCGGGACTTAGCATAACGTATTTCCGGTTGTCGACCTTCGTACGGCGTGGTAATCGGTATCGGGACGGAAACTGTCCAAGATGGCGGGTTTTCTCGCACTCGATGAAAAGATGTCGGGAAGCCAATTTCTAGATCCTACAATAGTTCTCAGCTGTTCTAAAAAATAAATCTTTGTTCTCTCCTAGATTATACTAGCTTAAACTAGTTATCCTAGCCTACACTAGTTCAAACTGTTTCCCTATAACAACGCGATAGGGAAAATAACGACGTCGATACTAACAAAAGAAAAATTCACCTCCAGTTGAGGAAAAGCACAACATACAACGTGTATGATTAGTAAAGGTGATTGCAAGGATTGTGGTGTAATTTACTGACACAAACATCGCATCGGTAAACTCCTCACCACGCAATTGTTTATAATAAAATCGGTGACACGTGTTTCGCTAGCTCGAGGCAAGCACCTTCAACAACCATATAAACCGTATAAACCGAAGCCCGGTTTATACGGTTGTTGAAGATGCTTGCCTCGAGCTAGCGAAACACGTGTCACCGATTTTATTATAAACAATTTTGTGGTGAGGAGTTTACCGATGTGATATTTGTGTCAGTGTCTGATTAGCTGGAACAGTAAAATTGAGGAAGAGAAACTTCCAAATTCATACAACGATATCGCTTAACTTCCTAGAGTCGAATTTCCGTATATACTTTCGGCAAACGAGACTTAAAGGCGGAAACGGAATAACTTCATCAGGGAAGTCGACCTGTTCAACTCAACGCTAGAACACGAATCTCCTCACGCGCATCCAAAAGGCGCAAGAAGTATCAAAACCTACGAAAGCGGAGCGCCATCTACACGTCAGAAGTAGAGTGAGAGGTCAAAAGTAGCAACGGTGGAACCGTGACAAAACTAACCGGAACGCGGTGACAATCAACCGTAACGTAGTTACTAAGCAGTAATCTGGTTCCAATTATTCGCGAACCATAAACACGGCAAGGATGATGTTGATGAATAGTGAAAAAGGTTCGAAATTCAAGAACCCGTGCGTTCAACACGTTTTTCAGGACCAATAGGCGAAGCCAACGGTTCCTAAAACAGGACTTGATTACGTACGGATATGCGACAAACGATAATCCAGGAAACAACGTGACGTACGAACATTCGATACCAGTTTCTTTCTTGTAAAAAGGCTTCAAATCCACAGTATGTTAAAATAGTATCCAAAAGATTTATTTGGAAACTGTATATTGTCATCGTGGGATCTCAGCAAGGCTATATCATCAACATAAAGTGTGATAGAAACGTTATTGTTAGGTTACGTCGTTTATAAAACCGAGGAAGAGCACTGGTGCTAGGATTGACCCTTGTGGGACACCTATATTAATACTAGCAGTCTCTACCTCTTCATAGTAAAATTATATGTGGACTTTCAAAGGATTAGGCCCGGATCTAAGAAGGGACAAATCGCCGTTATCCTCGACATAACCAATCCAAAACTTTTCAGCCCGTATGTATGTTTCTGTCAATTCTTCATCGCGAAGCCAACACAGACTTTCCTGTTTGTATAGAGAAGAAGAAATCGTAGGTTACTCGAACAGTAAATGTAAGGACTTCGCTAATACTTATTTCCTGACACTTATCAATCAAAGATGAATATCCAAACAATATCAATACCAAGAAGCTAAAATGAAGGATAACAAATTACAACTTGCCTTTTGCATTTTCCCCAAGCTAAATTCTCCCCCTCACCGGAAGCCGTTAGAAGATTGGAAACTTATGACATGGAACAGGTTCCTATGTACGTTCATCCACGTTACTATCGGTTCATTATCTCCGCTCTCATAGAGCAAATCGTTGCAAATCTCAAAAGATACGAAATATGCCACGTCATCAAATTAACGCATTATAGACAACAGGACGCATAAAGGAATACCAGAACAAAAGTTCATTCTTTTCATATAAATCGTATGTCATATATACCAGTTCACCTTCTAATTAATCAATAACAAACAAGCGATGACTGCCGCTTAATTCTAATTACCCGGCGATCGCTCATTCGTTGCGTTATCCGCTGATACTCTAATTGTGACGGCGACGTAGTCACCGTCTGATTCACCATCTTAACATTTAAATTAATCGGCATTTCTCAACCGGAATAAATGTAATACTAAACAAGCAATTTGCCTTTTTTTAACTTGATTTAATGAATTTTCTAGTATTTCCGATATGGTTGTCGCCGATACCTATCACTAAAAGGATGCAATTCTTATTACGTCGCAATAATGACATAATTACTGTCATTGCAATAATATTTTATATGATAGAGATCTACCACTAATAGGTCAATAAAACAAGGCTGGTTTGAACGATAGTTATATTTTCAGAACGTTTACAAACGTTTTTTTTTTGGAAAACGTTTGTAAACGTTCTGAAAATATAACTATCGTTCAAACCAGCCTTGTTTTATTGACCTATTAGTGGTAGATCTCTATCATATAAGATAAGTATAAAAAGGTCACGAAATATATATATATATATACATTTAATTGCAATAATATGAAAGACACCGAAACTAGTTTTCCGCTACGTACGTAAGTTATTACCTAAACAACGTGTGTCACCCTGTACGGTATATACAGGGTAAAAAAGGAAAATAGCACTTTACAGAAAGATCTACAGATTGATCCTTACTTTTAGAAGCGAAAACCGGGTGTTGATCAAAGGAAACAAAATGACATAATTGCTGTCATTGCAACAATATGAAAGATATCGAAACTATTTTTTCGCTGTAGAAGTTATTATCTAAACCAGGGGTATCGCTCTGTATAATATATATACAGTGAAGAACGGAAATTAGGACTTTACAGAACGATATACAGACCGACGTTTACTTTTGGAAGCAAAGACTGGGTATTAATCAAAGGAAACAAAACGTCAAATTCGGGCCCTGGATACGAAATACTTAAGGGCTACTAAAGGACGGAGAGACTGAATAAGAAATATTTTTGGAATAATAGAATCTCATCAATTTAAATGAGGGACCCGGGAATAAAGAGGGAAGGAAAGGGGAACAATTACGCAAGACATGGATTGATGAAATTGCAACAATTCTAAAGGGCAAAGAGATAAACTGGAACGATGTCAAAAATACGACTCACGACAAGAAACAATGGGCAATAGCAAGTGGTTCGTGTAACGCAAAGTTCTTCTTCGGGCCTTCTTCGTTTTCTTCCGTTCTTTTTGGTATTCTTCCGTTCTTCTTCGGTTCTTCTTCGTTTTCTTCCGTTCTTCGTCGTAATGCTCCGTTTTTCTTCGTTTTCTTCAGTTCTTCTTCGTGTTCTTCGTCTTTTTCCATTCCTCTTCCTATTCTTTCGTTCTTCTTCGTCTTCTTCGGCTCTTCTCACTGTTGTTTTTTTGTAAGAGCCTCTTTGTACATGTACAAAGATTGGAAAAAAATCTTTGTACCAGAGATTTTTAGTTTGTACATAATAATGGTAACTGAATCTCCATCTATAGAAAAGAAAACTTAAGGCAGGGAACCTTACCGGTCATCTCACTATCCTGAAGGAAATCAAAGACATACTTTGTATGTCTCTAGCAAGTGACCACATGGATCCCATGCTTTGCTTCGATAGGAAGTACGGGGTCGTTTTCCCGACAAGGGATGAGTGGTGCGCAAACCCGAGATGGTTACGGGATGGATCGCAAAAGTGGTACACAGATGGGTCCAAAACGCTCCACGGAGTGGGGGCAGGAATAGTGGGGCCTAGAACACACAGATCTATAACTTTGAGCAAGGATACCTCAATCTTCCAAGCGGAAATATACGCAATCTTGGAAACTGTAGGAATCCTATCCGAAAGGGGACACAGGGGAATACGAATCAAAATATTCTCGGATAGTCAATCAGTCCTTAAGGCCCTGAGCAGTTGTACAATTACGTCCAAATTATTATTGGAATGCCGCAACATGCTTAATGGCCTGGCCACTCAGAACCAGATCACCCTGGTCTGGGTGTCAGGACATGAGGGGCACGGGGGAAATGAGATGGCAGACATCTGCGCAAAAAAGGGCCTGAGAGAAACTTTACTGGACCTACCCTACCTTTTGGGTTTAACAAAGGTCTCCTTAAAGGTGAGATAAAGAAATGGACAGCGTCCATTACAATGAAACACTGGAATGGGACCAGCGGGCTGGAACACTCCAAAAATTTCTGAGCTTCGACGCTAGGAGGGCGGACCTCGCCCTAGAACTGGACAGGGGAAGCTTAAAAACACTGACAGGGGCACTCACAGGCCACTATACCTGTAACAAGCACCTTCACAAAATGGGCTTATCCAACACGGACACTTGCAGATTCTGCGGTGAAGAAGAGGAGTCAATGGAACACTTGATCACTAACTGTGGGGCACTAGGCCACAGGAGATATAGACTACTACATGCATATACGCTGAATGAGGAGGACCTATTTACACTCCCATTGAAGGAGCTGATCCTGTTCCTCAGCGTATTAAATAAATAAATAAAACAAACAAGAGGATGCACAATACATCAACGTGGTCGCAGTGCAAAAGGACCATTTTGGGCCAGACCCCACCTCATTACAATACAATACAATACAATACAAGGTGGTAACTGAACTACCAAAAAAAAAATCCTTGTAAAATGTACAAAGACGCTAAAGAAATCTTTGTACGGAGCCAAAAATCTTTGTCCCGTGGAAAAATAAACAGTGGTTCTTCTTTGTCTTCTTCGGTTCGTTTTCATCCCCTTTGGTTCTCCTTTTGCACTGATAGTACGTTATAGTTTGTTTGTTGTATTTATCCACCCATCTTCTTCATTTCTTCCTGTCGCTAATCGACGCCTCCATCTCCATAATTACTTTCCTTCTTTCTCTTCCCAATTCTGCTATTTACTGCATCCAGATCTTCCTCGATCTAGATCTTCTTCTCCTCCTTCCGGTCTTTGTCGTCACCATTATTTCCCAGATGACTGATCTATCCACCGTGTTAAATGCTGCTTTAAAGTCTATGAAGGTAACAAATAGTTCTTCGTACATTTCGTTCTTTTCCTTTATCAGGTTTCTCAGGATACATATATTACCTGATGTTTGCCTCGAGCTTCTAAATGCCGTCTGGTCATTATTAACTTTGTATTGGGCGTGGGCGCCAGCCAGATAGGCTTTATAGTTTCCGCATTCCTTTTATTTTCCCCTTTTTACGTATAGGGACTATATTAAGTTCTTTTTCTATTCTTTTGGGATCTCCTCCTATGTATAATCCCAGGAACCATTTTAATCTCTCTTTTTCCACCCCACTTTATCATTTCTGGGTACATTCCGTGTTCTCCGCTTGCTTTCCCCGTTTTGATCTTTTGAAGTCCATGCTCCAGTCTTTCCCTCGTTAATTCTGGCAGATGTTCATCCTCCTCTTCCCCATTCTCTATGTATCGTGACTCGGCGTTTATGTTTTCTTGTTCATTTTTTTTTCCGGTAATTATTCCCCTCCATACTTGCAACATTTCCCTTGTTGTACCTGTCATTTGCCTTACTTCTCTCCTCTTATTTCCTTTCGATATTCTAACCTTGCTCCAGAATAATCCCACTGACAAGTTAAAAAATATATACAACATAAGGGAGAGGTGGAAGTTACGTAAATGGATACCAATACTTTTAAATTACAGGACCTTATAGTCTGTACATCTTTTATTTCGTAATTACATTCAGATAAGGTCTTGGATCAAATTATGGACCACGGATGAAATACGGATTATGTATTCCAAGACTTACTCACCACTGGCTGTAATCAAATGATCCCTGTCACAAGAAATTCTAAATAAAGAGTTCTCCGTGTTCTTTTTCCGCAGTAAATAGTTTTGGAAGTAACTAGGACTTGATGTCCATATAATTCGGGGCTTGTTCAAGTACTTTTCTTTCGGATTATCAAAAAGGAAGAAAAATGTCTTCTATTACCATTGAAGGTGGTAGAGATAATCCGAAAGATAAATATTACGTACTGAACAACGAATTTCACTCTGTATACTATATACAAGGTGATAGTAGCTGAGATCTTCGGGTTATTGCGATACGTCTCCCAGCTTCGCGAATTTCACCAAATTCCTAACCTCCAATTACCACTCGAAAATGGCTCCTGGGTACTTGAACGAAACACTTTAGTTTAGATTAATAATTTCGATATTTCTGACACCGTAATTGCCATAACGATCCGGGCGATCGACGATTAAATGAAGTTCTTAACTACGCTCCAATTTTCCTCGCCCGTTCGCCGAGATGCGGACCAGCCTGAAGATCTAATTTTCACTCGTAGAGACAAGCTCGTCATATACGCACACATATACACACTCGCATCTTCTACATAGCACGATAAATTATCGATCGTCGATCGATTAATATTTCAGGTGGTATCGCTCGCCTTTTCCGGTATCGTATTCCGCGAACCAGTTCTGTATTTACTATTAACGATTCGACGTTTAGATAGTTTTTAATTCGCGTAGAAAGTCGAGCGTAGTAAATACGAGTTATATGCGGCTTTGGGTTGGGCAGTTTACTTGTGAATTTGATTAATTAATGTCGAGATATATTTCGAGTAGGTACGAGTAATAAGCCTTTTCGATCGGTAAAATTTAATCGATTGGAAATTTGAAAGCGGAATATGATGCGATGTGCGAATGAAATGCACGCATCGGAGTGTTGACGAAATCGTTCCAACAAAAAAGGGAAAAAAGTTGTAGCGTGTGTAGACAATTAAAGGTGGGGCGGCATAAATCACGTGACAAGACCATCGTTACACAGAAGAAGGATCGTTTGGAATTTCAGTGTTTCTTGCTTTACGATTTTAGGACCGAGTAAAATACGAAGGCTACCTAGTAAGGGATGGACAAGGGGAGAGAGGTGAAGGGGAGTAAATACTTCTCTTGCTTGATTTTGAAGGGAGCCACCCTTCTGGTGTCGTACCTTCGCCTTTCAATCTGGTTGTGAAGCGCGGCATAGCGAGAAACAAAATCTTCTTCTCTAAATTCTAGTAGCGCCCGATACTTTATATCATCATCGTCGAGTACTGGAAACTAACTAACTATTGGAATAGGGCAATAAATAAAGATCAATAATTACGATAAATTAAAGTTCTTTTGCTTCAAACCAACCCTGCATAAGGAAGAAGACACTACCGTTTCCTAGAGCTGACACACAAAGACTGACTAAACGCTTCTGATATGTCTGACTCACATCAACCCTTATTTGCAGGTTAGTTTATGTTTTCCTTTTAAGTATACAATTTACGATGGGTCAATGTGTTTAGGTATCAATTCATTTTTGTTGTGTGCTATCGGTATGCAACGTTGCCATTCACTTTCGTTCTAGAATCGTGGGAATATAATTATTCCACTTGATTTTGTTAACATTAATGTCTTTTATCGTCAAAGTGAACCAGCCTTTATCACTCACGATCCGAACGCGGAAGTAACCACTTGTTTCTGAGTGTCAATCTGAGAGCCCTCTGCTTCGCCAAAGTTTTTGCCTTCGTGACACCTTCCGGAGCCTCCCCTCTCTTTCCGTTGGTTTATTGCTATTTGGCTGGCGAAATCCACGGTTACTAAGGAAGCACGTAGCAAAGTCTTGTCTATAAAAAATTTAAAAGTTGTTCAACATAAAATATTTTTCTTAGAAAATATTAAAGTAATTGAAGAAAAAGTTAAAACAAGGATAGATGTTTCGTCAAATTTTTTATGTGGTAATTGGAAAAGCGATTTATACAAAGTGGTCTATTACATCGTTGAGAAATTTACCTTCGTGACATCTACCGGAGGCCCCTCAGCTCTCTTTTCGTTTTTTTTTTTTTTTTTGCGGTTTGGTCTGGCGGAACACACGGTTAATAAAGAAGTACGTAGCAACGTCTCGTGTTTTTGCTTAGAAAATATTAAAGCAAGTGAACAAAGGAATTAAAACTTTACAAAAATAGAAGTTTTATCAATTTTTAATGTGGTTATTGGAAAAGCGATTTATACAAAGTGGTTTATTACATCGCTGACAAATTTACCTTCGTGACATCTACCGAAGCCTCCAGCTCTCTTTTCGTTTGTTTCTAGCTATTTTGTCTGGCGAAACACACGGTTAGTAAGGCAGCACGTAGCAATCTTTCGTTCACTGAATATTTTTGCTTAGACAATATTAAAGCAAGTGAACAAAGGAATTGAAAGTTTACAACAATAGCAGTTTGAATTATTTTTAATGCGAAAATTGGCAAAGCGATTCATATAAAGTGGTTTATTATATCGGTGGCGAATTTGCTTTGTTCTTGTTTGCTTTATATTCTTCTTATGCACAGTTTGAATAGAGTCTTCTGGTTGAAATTGCAATTGATAGATACGGTGTACCAGGAGGGTTAATAAAAAGAGACCGATAACAAACAAATAACGAATCGCACACCCTCGGCGGATCTTCGCAGTCCTAGCGGGTCATCTTATTTGAACCATGAGCTGCTGTAGTTCCAAATTCAACCCCCGAGCAAGTGAGGGGGCGTCATCGGTAGTGGTGCAACTATGTGTTTAAGGTTGCATGATATAGAGGTGTATCAAGAACCGACTAATTCTTACTACTACTACTAATCATCCATTCCCCCATCCTTCGATACAATCACTTCCACATATTCGTATCACTTGTTTTACTTACTGTGCTTTACATAGTAAACCCATTGTGTCGGTTTCCATTAGTTGTTTCTGATTTATTATCATATATTTAGTCTTGCGTTGCATTTATTTCAATTCCCATTCTTTCACTCTCCTCCGCTCATATATCGATCAGTGTCCCCCGAAACCAACACAATGACGTTTGTGTACAATAATCCATTTAGTTAGATAGGGTGGGTCCAGAACAGGCTAATTCCTACTACTATTCCCGATCCATCTTCTCATCGTCCGATATAATCATTGCCAAGTATTCGTATTAATTGTTCTATTTGCTGTCCTTTACATAGTAGCCCCTCTGCCTCTCCTTTTCATTAATGCTTTCTGGTTTATTATCATGTACTTAGTCTTGTTTGCATTTATTTCCAATTCCCATTCCTTTAATCTCCTCAGTGACGCTTACTGGCGGTACGTGGCGAAACTCAAGCCCGTGGATGGTCTTCATTTCGATGTCAGATTTTTTTCGTTTGCTTCTTGTTTTTGTACTTGTCTCGCCTTCTTGGGAGGTAATTGGGAAGATCGAGACGGGGGCGAAGTCGTCGCTCGCTGGCTTCTTTTCCTTAGTCGCGGATGAATTTCGACCGTTTTGGATTTTTACATCGTTTATTTTTGTACTTGACGGATTTCTCATTTTTTAGCAGCCGAGTTTCCTTCGTGTGTGTGTCCTTCTTTTATGGATTTGGTGCCAGAGCTGCTGCATGATGCTTCGTCGGAGCTCTTCAGATGCTCATTTATATCCCCCTGATGACTTCGAGTAACGGTAAAAATCGCAAAACGTAAATATCGACGGGAGTGTAGTTGAAAAGCAGTTCATCAACACCCCGCACAGACTACCCGGCTGACACGTCGTACTTCTGTAACACTCAGTAGCGAAATGACCTTCGAAAGTCGGAGACATCTAGCGAGGAAAACGGCTAGCGTTGCTCTTACAAACCGCATATTTCAAGATATAACTCTTATTTTTCATTTTACGTTTTACTTTTCTTCTGCTTATAGGGTGTGAGCGCGAGCCTTTAATTGAGCCATTATTAAATCGAAATGTAAGTCTATATTGCGGAACATTATCCAGCGCGTTTCCGCTATAAACTCTCGGTACGACGTAATTGTAGTACGTCGTGCGTCCAGCGGATAAAACGCAAACTGCCGTTGATTTCTCCTTATTATCCCTATATTAGATTATTTCTTCAGTAAGTCGATAATAATGGCGAGCGGTGATTTTGCGGTTTGTTGCAACGCGCTCCCTTCGCGACCGTCGGCGGTGATTTCACGAACTTTTCTTAATTTCATTCCGTTTCGTTTTTTTTCTCTCTCTTTCTTTCCCGTTTTGGTTTATTCGGCAAATAAACAGTGTACGGACCGAAATTATAGTGTACGGTTATGAATCAGCGACGACGGCGTAAGTTTCCGTAAAAACAGCGATTTCGTAATAACGCAGTAATAATGACTGGATGAATTATTACTAATACGGCAAGATATACCAGAGGTACAGCGACAACAATAAAAAGTCATCTAATTGAGATACGGCTTCTTATTTATTATTTAAATTAAAGCGAGAAGGAGGGGAGGGAGAGGAGGGGGAGACGAAAAAGTGGTACGACGATGTTTACATCGGTCGCAAATAAGCCAGCCCGTCTCTTAACGGAGAATTATAGAAATTAATTTCAGCATGTGGGAAACGGTGTGAAATTCACGAATTGTAAGAACAATAGAATCAAGGTTAATTGGCAGTTTTGCGGCGTGTTTGTTGTGTCGTGTTCTCCGCGCGTTGCGTAATTAAACACGGTTGTACTTTTAAAAGGAGGTTCTACGTTTTCTTCTACGTTTTTTCTGTTCTCTCTTTTCGCGTTTACGAGCATTAGCGGGTCGCGGACGCGTTAATTGAATTCATAAAAGCGCTTTGTGACGCACGAAGAAGATGTACGTATTTACTTTTTAAAAGCTTCTCTAAACTCTGCTGTAACGAGGATTGCGCGCTTATACACGGTTGGTCACAACGAATGCGTCAAATTTACTTTACAAAATTATATGGAGTAGACGTCAATGATTCTAAGAAGAAAAAATTGGGGCAAGTAAAAGTGCTGCTTTAAGAACCACTGGAAACTGTATCGACGTCGTCAAACTTTCCGCAAACAATCGGGCCATGAAAGTTAAAAGAGACAGCTCCTATCAAAAGAAACACTTCACCGTGCTTGACATATCTCCGGAATTTTACTAGCGTTTATATTTCTTTCCACCAAATCGTAAAAATTCGCCTTTCATTTCTCAATCACACGATCTAAGTTCTTCAACGCATATTATTGTTTGTGCGCATGATAAAACGAACACGAACCACTTAACCTTGCCCTAGATATGACCCGAATTTTACTAGCATTTACGTTTCTGCGTCTAGAAAATAAACATCCTACCTCAATCATCTTACTTGTCAATGACACGACAGAATTGTTCCTTATGATACTTGCGAAATTTCGAAAATTCATCGCAGCTTTCGCGTGATAGCAAAAAATATATTTCCTTACAAATTTGCTTTCCCTTTTATTCTTGTTTTCTTTTTCTTTATCAAGATTTAAACTCGATTTTCGTCTGTAAACGTGGAATTGTTGAACTTTTCATGAACTTGACAGGGATAGGAACTAGTAACTTTTCAAGAAGATATCGGGGAAGAAAACGAAAAAGGCGATAAAACGGAGGACGACGAAGACGATATGATGGAAGACTTGGAGAAAAAGAAGATAGAAATCGAAGAAGAGGACAAGATAGGAACTGAAGCACGCGATTTCCGTTTTTAAATCTGATATTCGCGGGTACTTTATAAAGATTGTTTGAGATGGGGAGGGGAGGGGGGCGAGGAAGAAGAGAGGAAGAGAATTGAGGACGAATTTTCGATGCATTGATTGATTTAGGACTCGGTAAGTATCAATGAATACTTTTACCTTGAAATCCCGATGAAACACAGGGAGAGCATGTAAAGAAGAGGATGAACGTAAAGGAACGGAAGGAAATGAGGGAAAAATCGGGAAGAAAGCGAGTAAGCAAACGAAGAACGGGTACACGTGCGACAGGGGACAAGGGAAGAGAAATGATCGAAGACCAGGAAGAAGGCAGTGCAGAAATCAAAGAAGACGATTTTCGTTTGTAAACCCGGAATTGTTAAAGAAATTGTATATTTCAGCACGATCGCGAGGAAGAAAATGAAGAAGCCTAAAAACAGAAGACGACTTAATTGAAGATTTGGAAGAAGGAAAGATAGAAATCGAGGAAGGGAAATTGTAAAATCCATTTTCGTTTGTAAATCTGGTTTGTAAATTGGCTTGAGATAAGTACTATAATATTTGACGGAGAGGACGAGGAAGAAGAGAAGAAAGGAATATCAGGACAAACGGTCAATTGATTTAGGAATCGGTATGTTCTTGTCTGGTATCAATAAATACTCTCACCTTAAAATCCCGACGAGACACAAGGGGAATATGTAAAGAAGAAGATGAACGTAAGGAAGAGGAAGAAAATGAGCGAAATATCAGGAAACCAACGAGAGAGAAGATGGAGAAGGGAACACACACGACAGGAGATGGGGGAGGAGAAAAGATAGAAGATGAGGAAGTAGGCAAGACAAAAATCAAAGAAGACGATTTTCGTTTGTGAACCTGGCATTGTTGAACTCTTGTGAATTTGTTAAGGATAAGACATTGTGTATTTCAGGAAGATGGCGAGGAAGAGAATGAAGAAGTCGATATAACAGACGACGAGCAAGACGATATGATGGAAGGCTTGGAAGATAGAATCCAAGGAAGAAGACAAGGAAAGAAATTGGAGACCACGATTTTCGTTAGTAAATCTGATATTTTTACTTGGAAATATCGATGAGGCACAAGCGGAATGTGTAAAGAAGGATGTGAAGGTAGAGTAGGGGAAATACAATCAGGGAAATATCAGGAAGCAAACTTGAGAGAAAATGAAGAAGAATACACAGGCGACAGGAAACGGTGGAGGAGAAAAGACGATTCTGGTTTGTAAACTTGGAATTTTTGAACTCTTGATGGATTTGTTAGAGGTAACAAATACTGTGTATATTTTAGGAAGATTGCGAGGAAGAAAATGAAGAAGCTGATTAAAACAGGAGACGAAGAAGACGATATGATGGAAGATTCGGAAGAAGCAAAGATAGAAATCCAGGACGAAGACAAGGTACAGAAATTGAAGAACGCCATTTTCGTTTGTAAATCTGATATTCATGGGAGCTTTATCAAGTTTATTTGAGATAACTGCCACGATATTTCCAGAAGAGGACGAGAAAGAAGAGAGGAAAAGAATCGAGAACGAATTGGCGATTCATTGATTTCTTCGTTTGATGTGCAAATCGTGAAAAACGGTGTATGTATGTATTCGTACAGTCCGTTTCTAATTCCGAACTTTTGTCGTGAAACCTACAAAAAGTTTCGTACTTCTTAGGTAACATCCCGAGCAGAATGAAAGCGTAAAGAAGAAAGTGCTCGATTTCCTCGAAACGCGGCGGTGACGAAAAAAAAAGGGAACAAAGAAATCGCGCTTCCTGGCGATGTAAAATCGATGCCGCCTCGCCCGATCGAGCGGTCGTTCGAATCGGTGATTGTAAATTTTTACACGCCGCCGCTGCCGTCGTCGACGCGATTGTCACTTGTTACTCGGTGCATGACCGTCTTCACTTTCGTTTCTAACTCTAAGCGCGATTTTTTGCGCCCAAAACAATGACTCAGAAACGACGATTAGCACGTATCTATTGGGAGCGAGGCGTTGATCCAGATACCCTCGATTGGTTCCGAGAAGAGACGATTGTTTTTGTTTTTGTTCCTTTTTTTCCAATTTCGTGAAAGTTGCTTCCGCTGTTCGGTGAGGATTCGGTAAAAAATTTAATAGTAATTGTATGTGGGTTTTCTGGGCGGATATGTGACAGAAAATAAAATCGCTTCAAACGGGAAAAACATACGCCCATATAACGGTGATACGTCGAACTTCTTATGTTGGCACTGTATTTAGTTTACGTTAAGAATGCGGTAGGTGGCGCTCTGAACCGAGGCACAATCAAAATAGGACAAACTTCTCCGATAGGTTAGGTTATGACACTATATCACAACGGTAAATTCCTTACCACACGAGTATTTAATTAAAATCGGTGACACGTGTTTCGCTAGCACGAGGCCAGCATCGAATTCGATAATGGACGGTTTTGATAATACTCGTCTCGTACTAGCGAACCACGTGTCACCGAATTTTGTTATTAAACATAGAATACTCAACAAAGATAGAATGTAAGGTCGCTTGTCAACAAATTTGCTCGTTATGACGCGCCATCTAGTGTAATGGCAGTGATAATTTTGGCGGGAATTCAAAAGAGATAATTTCACTGGCTTTATATAAAAATTATTTTAAATTGTAATTTGCGTCTTCTCATTTGTATATCATGTACAGATAATAAACAATCTACATAAATGAAAACAACTTGAGATTGCAAGAATAAAATTTATTAACTGAAAACACAATTTTTAAACGAGTTTAAATCTAATAAATAAAATTTTTGGTTGGACTTGGAAATCTGTGTCTCTTGTCCTTCTTACTGGGTATACAACCGGAAACTGCACAACCAGCACGTCCCATTGTAGAAAATACTATAACACTATAACTGGCTATAACGATAAAATCACTTCTTTAGTATAACATCTAAACAATTACTGTATGGTTACTGTGACATATGCAGACATGTGACAGCTTTAATACAACCAGTACAACTTTCTCTTTATGGATTGCCAACTTACCAAATAATATCGTGTTAATATCGCAAAACTTAAAACACCAAAACTACAGAACTCTAACAAAGCCGCGTGGTATTGCGCCCTCTTTTGGCATGGCAGTGCTGCCATGGACGCCATGACAGTTCCCACTTTTCCCTATTCAGATTACAACCGGATTAAACAATTGCGTGGTGAAGAGCACAGGTTAGAGAGACCCATAAGAAATACATTTATTCGTTCGACTATGTTCTATGCTATAAACTTTAGTAAACACCAAGGACACCAGAGGGCGAATACTGCAAAGAAACATAAGGACACACGTAAGCTGAATAATTAATTAAAGCTGAATATGAACTACACAAATGTATTATATGAATAGTGATGGGTAGACTTTGTGAAAAAGGTGGGTGAATAATAAAATTTCGTAAACGTAGAATCGTCAGTTAACACGTCATCTACCTTTGTATCAAACTCTAGTGACGGCACAAAAGTTAACAGACACAGATGGCAGTACTGGTCGCTTTTTCCTATCTTGACCTCCCTAATCTTTGCCGAGGAGTTTTCCGATGTGATACAGTGCCAGTAAATACATCAAAGTCACCCTTGCAATCAGGATCATGTAAATTTGTGTCAGACAAGCTGACAACTATCGCGTGCTAAGGACATATCAGATACGTTAGATTTGGTGTAACTTGGGTCTCGTTTCTAGAGAAAGCAAATTCAGGAATGTTATACCCCTATTCATCCCCTATAAGAAAGCCTTAAAAATAGGGAAGACCAGAAAGTATAAAAACAAACTACGAATTGAAACGAATGTGTAGAAAAAAGAAAGAGAGAACAATTAGTGACACACCGGAAAATGATACGTCATTACGTAAACAAAGAAGTAAACATTTTTTATCAAGAAGAGAGATGAGATAATAAACAAGGAGAACTTTCACAGGAAATAACAGACAAACTACACAGATGGACGGCGTATTTTTAAGATTTGTTGAATGAATATGGACGAGAAGGAGCGGATACAAAACCAGGTACAGGAGAATGAGTCAGAAGAAACAGAAAAATCAACAGAACAAGAGATAAGAGACGTAATAAAAGGGCACTTTTAACGTCGAGGCCTTCTACTAACATTTTGTACTGATATTGCCTATAGATTTTTTTTTTTTCAAAATTTATTTCATGGCTTCTGAACGCATCCTGTATACATACATATATGTACATCTATTCCCATACTGCATTCTTAACGGTACGAAGTACGCGTGCTGCTCCGTACATTGGCAAAACAATTACCGATGCGATCGGGGAAATATTTATTCACAAATATCATCATCAGCATCTTGGCAATGCTTGGACAAGCAAGGATGGCGGACGTCGATGCCACTGAAGTCGCTGCTGTGGCAGTGCTCCATTATTTCGGGAACATTTAGCTATAGCAAAGGAGAAGAGGGAAGGCTTACCCCAAATGTTGCCAACCAAAGAAATCTTTGACGTACAAATGTTTGCTTTCGCCAAAGCCCGGCGGATTTGGCCCAACGTGTGGCACCAAAATAACTGACGCTGTGGTATCAACATTTTGAAGGAAGAAGTGATCACTTCTCCCAGCCAGCAGGAATGCCCCATTATTTCGGGAACATTTACCTATACCGGAAGTAGTTGCCAACCACGAAAATCTTTGAGGTCCACAGATTGGCATTCGCCAAAGTTTGCCAGATTTGGCCTAAAATGTGGAGCAACGACTGACGTTGTGGTATCATAATTTTGAAGGAAGAACTGCCTCTTTATTTTGGGGAATATTTCATTTCAATTATTAGAATCGTCCACAGAGGTCCACTCCTTAGCTTTGGCCAAAGTTCGCCAAATTTTGCCCAACGTGTAATGCGGACATTAAATATTCAAAACTTAGCGGGGAGTTTCGACTGGCACCACTTACGTCATTGGAAACTTCCAGCGGTCTGCAGAAGATTACTTAGTTTTTCCTCCATTTTCCAGCTTACAATGTTTAGCATCGCTAGCGGCTGGCATTATCAACGGTAACACTTCAAGCTCGTTCTAAGCATCGCTGACAGATGGTATTATCGACGGTACCACGTCAAGCTCATTCTTAGATAGGTACGTAAAGCTCTTGAGTGACCCGTTCCATTTTGTTAGAATGATAGCTTGGAGCTTTACAAATTTCTTCCGCTCCCATCCAATTCTTCAGCGCGCGTCAACAAAGTCGTTACGAATTTACACGAAACATCATGAAAAATAATTAGTACATAAATCCGATTCCAACCTAATAAAGCCATTGGAAGTGCGCATTGAAATCCGATAAGATCCGATCGAATCGTCCATAAAAGTCGAGCATACGCAGTATCTCCACGCGGCTTCGACCGTAATACGAAACCCGAACGCAAGGACGACGGAAAAAATCGACGCCCACCGAGAACGAATAGCACGAAGGAGAGCAGCGGAGGGAGATGGGGAGGGAACGGGGCTACGTTAAAATACAACAACAAAGAACGAGGCGCGTGTCGTCGTAGAGGTACGTAACAATGGAGATAAGTTAGATATTCAGATTAAAGTACAATTTCGTTTTGTCTACATACGTGCCAGTTAAAACGGGGCTATATTCCTATTGGATCCAGCGAAGAGAAAATGGAATTTGAAAATTTTCAATTATCAGTTAGAAACGATGGTTTTTTTATGCAACCACCAACATTATTAAAGACGGCGTTTTCTTTTGAACCCCATTCGATACTGCTCGTCGAGGTGATTCAAATGCAACAAACCGCAGGTTTATACGACTTACCGTTCGAGAGATATAACGCTTGAAAGTTGGAAAAAATCGAAAAATTCGGTTTTTCGACTTTTGTGAGGAAACTAGGAAAGTTAGCATCTTCGTTTTTGTTCCTTTCGAATCACTGCAGGCGTTTAGATTGAATAAAATTTTACTGCGCTGTTGTCCATAGTTAGAATTGAACACTCTTGATAATCTAGGAAATTGGTTAAAAAAACAATTGCTAAACGAGTGCTCGTCCTTAGTCAAGAACTCAAACGATCGTGGTTTGTTTTTTTTTGTGTGCAGAGTAAAATTAATCATGAGATGAAATAAATTTGCTCTCAATTTGAAAATTTTCAATTATCAGTTAGAAACAATGCTTTTGTTGATGCAACCACCGACATTATTAAAGACGGCGTTTTCGTTCTAGGCCCATTCGATACTTCTCGTCGAGGGGATTCAAGTGCAACAAACCGCAGGTTTATACGACCTACCGTTCGAGAGATATAACGCTTGAAAATTGGAAAAAATCGAAAAATTCGGGTTTTCGACTTTTTGCGGAAACTAGGAAAGTTAGCGTCTTCGTTTTTGTTCCATTGGAATCATTGCAGGCGTTCCGATAGAATAAAATTTTACTGCGGTGTTATCCATAGTTAGAATGTAAGATGCTTAAGAATTTAAGAAATTGATTTAAAAAAACAATTGCTAAAAGAGTGCTCGTCCTTAGTCAAGAACTCATATCGTTGTGGTTTTATTTCTTTTTGTGCGGAATAAAAATTAATCATGAGATAAAATTTGCGCCCAATGTGAACATTTTCAATTATCAGTTAGATACGATGTTGTTTCTTTGATGCTATCACAAACATTAGTAAAGATAGGGTTTTCGTTTTCAGTCCGCTCGATGCATCTCGTTCGGCTGATTCAAATGGTATAAACCGCATGTTTCTACGATCTACCGTTCGAGAGATACGAGGTTTGAAAATCGGAAGAGATCGAAACATTTCATCCGGTTTTTTCGCCTTTTGTGAAGAAACTGGGAAAGTTGGCGCCCTCTTTTTCGTTTTATTCGAATCAGCGTGTCCGTTTCCATCGGATTAGGACCATCGAGTAAAACATAAGATTCCATTGAGATTTTGAGAGAAACAATTTGCAGAGCAATTTTCATCCTTAATCAGGCACTTATATCGTCGTGATTTGATTGTCTTCTTGTGCAGTTTAAAATTCATCAAGTGATAGATGATAAATTTCGAATTTTATAAAAATCAAAAAGGCTTTTGTAAGTGTCAAATTATTTAATGATAGTGCCACTATAATTTATAAATTTGGTTGTGGAGCTTCAACAAGTGATTTCCGCATCAAATAATTAGATAAATTTTGTTTTAATTAAAGAAAAAGAATTATCATTGCATTATCAGTTAAAAACATTGTTCTTTTCATTCTAGCGCTGAAACTATTACAGATGGCGTGTTCGTTTTCACCTCGTTCAATGCCTCTCGTCGAGCTGATTCAAATGCAACCAACCGTAGGTCTCTACGACCTACCGTTCGGGAGAAACAGCGAAAAAATCGAAAAACAAACGAAAGCTTTCGTTCGGTTTTTCCACTTTTGTGAGAGAATTAGGAAAGTTTGCGATTTCGTTTTTGTTTCGTTCGAAGCAACGTGTTCGTCTTGCATCTTCTCCCGCGATTAACAAATACAGGCGAATAGAGCGCTTCGAAATCGAAGAGGATCTGTATATTTTGTCCGGTTTCTCGATTTTTGCGAGGAAATTCGAAAAGTTAACGTCTTCGTTTCCGTCAACGTATTCGAATCGACGTGCTCGTTTGCACAGGTTAGGGTTTTCTTTGTCCGCCAATTTCTCTGTAATTTCATGCGTATCAGTATTTTAATGCATTTGTTGCTTGCATAATTTCCATAATAAATGATTTGCATAAGAAAATGTAAAAACACAATGTGATCCGATTACGCAACGAAGCCATAATTGAACGTGTTAATAGGAGTCTAATATCTCTCACACCGTATAACCTGATTTTCATAATTTGCCTCCGTTTCGTAACAACTGCATAATTGCCTCATTTAAATTACAAAAACATCTATGCAATACGGGGAGCCAAACCGAAACGAATTCCACAGAATTTTGGCGACAGGTGAAGGTGTAATAGTGATTGCGATTAATGAGCGTTTAACGAATTACATAATAATGTGTTATTATTATTAATAATAATATGGATTGTAGAACACCATTTAGGCCCAGACATTGTCAGTGTAGTCTTGAAAAGCAAAGGAACCTGCGCAAATACTGGCAATATTTTAGAATAGTATAAAATCAGTGTTAAAAATCACCAGATCATCAACAAGGAAGTTAACACACAATACATGAAATGCGTCAGATTTGGTTAGTTAACCCTTCATCCCTTCCACATTTAGGTGGAAGAATTTCTGGTGACGGTAGCCTTGGTTTCCGTTGCAGCATTTCTCGAAAGTCCTTGGAAATATTGCGTAGTTCAGTTGTTTAATTCAATCTAGGCAAATAGTTGAAAGTACTGATAGCGCGATAGTTTGATTCGTACTCACTGGTAAGATCAACTGGACTGGTCCAGCATCATTTGGCACGAAACTGCGCGCTGATCTCAAACGATCCTGTATACAGACCTTTTAAAAATATTGGATTATTTCGGTTTGTGCAGAAAATTTGATTGGATTCTAACTTTTCGATCTCATGATGTACATTCAAATGAAAATTAATTTGAAGCTTTAAAAAAGCTGAGAAAACTGCAATTAAATCGTTTGGGGTTAAGTTATAGTTGGATATGCGACGACAAAAATTGTCGAATATTTTTAGGTCGCTAATATACAGGGTGTAAATGTGTAAATGGTTAAAAAAAAAAGTGTCCAAAGGTAGATAATTAAAATATATTCAACATTTGCTTAATAAACGTAGGGTCCCAAACGTACCGTTCGCAAGATATTTACAATTACAGTTTTGAGTCCGGCCCTGTTATACAATTCCAACGAGTTTCCAATACGATCAACGATCCCTCGATCATTGATCGAGTAAGCATAAATAATTTATGAATAAGCGGTCTACTTGAAATTTGCGAATTTTTAACACTGCTTGCACAGTACCTACATGTTATCTATCGTTCATTAATAATTTTACTTTAAACATTTTTACACAACAATCGCATAAACATATTATTGTCAAACGGGTCTAATGTTAGGCATATCTTGTGAAACTTTCTTTGTTTTCTTGACGATACGTTGTTTACCAATAAATAATTTTTCTTGAAAGATAACATTTTTATCATTACCAATAAAGGATCGTCGAACTTTTCAAATATAGGTCAAGTTCATGCAACGACAGCGAAATAAAATTATGCATTTATTTTTCTGTAATAGTGACAGAGACGGAGACGCATTATTCACGTGTCGATAACATGCCATTTACGGTCGGCGCTATTTCAATGAATCCATCTGCTTACATTGTTGAATACCCGAATACTGACTGAATGCCCGACTATTTATTTCGACTTTTGAAAACCAAATCCACAAAAAATACTGAAGGAGTCGTTCAAGGTAGAATGGTTTAAAATAAATGCTACATCGCCAACCTCAGATCATTTTTTATATGGTTTTAGTAATGCTTGCCTCGGGCAAGCAAAACACGTGTCATCGATTTTATTATGAAACAATGGTGTGGTGAGGAGTTTACCGATGTGATAGAGTGTCAAAACAAATGCAAATAAATGTATATACTTAAACGTAAGGAACGCTCTCGCGAAGACCGCAATTTGAAATTACTTAACAACAATCGGTTAAAGGCCCGCGCTCACCTGCCGGCAACGGACGACTACGGGCCACTACACTACGGACGACAATTTATTCTTTGCATGTGTATGAATGGAGCTGAGCTCATTTGTCGGTAACAGCCCTACCGACGACACTACGGAACAAACGGAAATCTGCCGATAGAATACTTTTGCCGGTGCCATGTCGTGATCCGTTGCGTAGTGCAATAGTGCGCGTGATAGCTCGACAACGACAACGAAAACAAACATCATGGATGAAGAAAAATTAATAATATTAGTTACTGGCTACAAAGAGCTGTATGATTTGAGTAACCATAATTATGTAAATCAAGAGAGAAAAACATTTGTTGGAATGAAATGGCTATGACGATGGGACAGTTAGGTATAGTGAAAATTAATAAAAAATCAGTAGGTGTTTAAATCAATTTATGTTTTACTGTTTTATTTAAAAGTGACTATTTTAATTATGACGTTTGTAACCTCTTCGCACCATATCCGTTTGCCAGTTAACACGTTCACTGCCGGTGTCTTTTTGGCTGCAAATTTGCCAATGCCGCTTAATTTCTTTTTTCTTTTAATGAAACTGGTTATCGATAATTATTAGAAATAGTTCAATATGAGTGGTAGAAAAGAATTTATTGGCTGGACTAGAGATTTGATGTTCGACGGTATTTTCCGTCAGTGGCACCCCACACCTAAGTTGTCGGTTGTGTGCCAATGACGGTATTTTCCGTCACTGATCTCGCCCATTTAAATTTTCAAAATTCCGGCTGTCTAGGGTGTGCTTTCATAAAAACAACTTTATTCCAACGTGCGTTGAAAATAAAACAAATGAAACAGTGTATTTCAAAAACGAATAAAAAATGTAGCATTTATAAAAGTTTAAACTGAATAGAACACAAACAGACATTTCCATAAATAACTAACAAAAACAAGTTTAGAAATAAACATTTTTAACGTAAATGATAATATACAATTATTATTTGTGGTATATAGTGCAGCATTTCAAACAATAGCCGGGACGTTCAGGACAATCCGGACATTCATAAATTGTGTCTGTCCTTTTTCCTCCTAGGCTGCACGATTTGCACCTCTTGCTAGGAATTTTTTTCGCTCCAGCTTAGGCTCTCGTTTTATAACAACGTGCCCTTGATTTCTTGGCGCAGGCTGCGCCTCTACAGGTGGTAGCAATGCTTTTATAATGCTCATTCTGAAAGCATGTAATGGCATTTTTTGACCGGAGTATTTATTATAAATAGCATGTGAATTAGTGACCATAATTTCTAATGTATGCATAAAAAGTTTTTTGTACCAACGTATCGTTTTTCTTTCGGCTAGGTAATAGGATAGCATCTGGTCCTGTCTATCAACTCCGGACATGAATTTATTATAATTTACGATTGGTAACGGCTTGGATTTAACCTCATGTCTCCTATTTTCAACCTCAATCATATCGTTTTGAAATTCGGAAGAGATATAACATACCTCTCTTTTGTCCTTCCATTTACCGATCATGATTCCTTTTGAATATTGAGCAATCGACTCTCCTTTTCGCAATTTTGCGAATTGCACTGTGTTTGGTATGCGTTTTCTATAAGGCCTTAGCGTTCCCGTACAGTGAGTTTTTTGGTCAAGAAGCGCTCTAGCTAGATGAAAACTATTATAATAATTATCCATGTATATGTGATGCCCGACATTCAGCCTTTCACGTAATAAATGAAATACCACTTTTTGAGTATGTTGGGTCCCTCCTAGATCGTCAAGCATTCCAGTATATACCGCAAATTTCTGCACTATTCCACATGGCGTGGCTAATATATATAACTTGATGCCGTACCTGTGGCGTTTGTTTCGGATATATTGACGGAAGACGAGCCTCCCTCGCCACAAAATCATCGACTCGTCCAACGAAAGTTCTCGATTTGGGTAGTATACTTCAGCCATTCTATTATTGAAGGCATCGATTACCGGGCGAATTTTATATAACCTATCATCAGAATTTTGTTCTCCAGGCTGGGGATTGGCAGAAAAATGTAATGCTCGTAAAATTAATAAGAAACGATTTCTACTAATACTTTTCGAAATGGCTTCTTGATGAAAAAGGGATCTTTCTTCCAGTAATCTTGCAGTCTACGCATTTTCACATTTCCCATGTGAAGGAATACTCCTAAGAAAACTAATAATTCCTGCTGCGTCAAATCTTTCCAGGCGGTTATCCGGGATTTTTCTTTAGTCCCCGCAGATAGGAATATCTCAGTTGCGTAAGTGTTAGTTTCCTGTACGATTTTGAAAGAAACTGGTCAGTTAGTAAAAGGCGAAAAAATCCTACTGGCGTGTTTTCTGTCGGTTGAATCAATAAGCCCTCAACTTTGGTAAATGGGTAACTAACCATTCCGATTGGATTATCTCCCCAATTAACGATCTCTTGTTCATCCGCCGCCACTTCGAGGTCTGCCTGACTTTCATTTTGAATTTCCTGGTGTTCTTCTTCAAATTCTGAATTATCACCTTGATCTGATTCCTCTGGCTCCCAAATATCGCTTTCGTCTCCATCTAAGTCCGAATCACTATTTTCCAATATGTCTAATAGTTCTTTTTCTGTATAATATTGGTATCGGGGCCTTTTTAAAGGCTGGGATGGCCCCGGTTCGTTAGTTTCCTGTTCCATTCTCAAAACAGAACTGGTCAAAAATGGCGGGAAAAAATCAGAACAGCGCACGTAAAATCACGTCGTAATACTTCTGCTGAGTGCCGTTATACACTACCATAACCACACACAGTGCCGACACAACTGAACGACTGGGAAACAGCAGTAGGCAGGTGACGGTAAAATCCGTCGGTGGCACCCGAATGAATACGAACGCGACGGAATTTTCCGTCAATGGCATTGAACGTGTTAACAGCACCCACTGTACAAAAGTAATTTTTAAATTGGTTTCGAATATATAAAGCCTCCTCTGTTGCTTTACCACCAACATTTCGTAGTTCTTGGATCGTAGTACTTGTACCAATTTCATTTGCGTTGTTTTCAATGTCATTCGAACGTAAATTGTCTTCTCTCAGAAAGTTATGTAAAAGTTGCCAATATAACGGAGTCGACATGTATTGGGGACATTTGTAGTCGTCTCTGATAAATTCTAAATTTTTGGGTAAGTATACCGAAAACATTGTCTGATAATCTCCGAGCTCGACTGAGCCGATATTTGAAAATCGCCTTCTCCTCTTCAACTCGTGTTTGATTACCAGGATACGGACGCATTATATTTCTATGCAGTGGAAAGGCTTCGTCGGCTACAATAACGTGCGGTAATGACGTGTTTGTTCCAGACAGTATTTTATTGGAAGGTATTGATAGCTTTCCATTTAACAGAGCTTGTCCCATGGTAGAATTAGAAAATATCCCACCGTCGTCGCTGTGTCTACCGTACGCTCCAACATCAACCATTGTGAATCGATGATTTGCATGTACTACTGCCATTAAGACAACACTAAATGTTTTTTTATAATTAAAGTAGAGAGATCCACTATTGGGCGGTGCTTGGATAACCGCGTGTTTACCGTCAATAGCTCCAATACAATTTGGAAAATTCCACTTGATACAAAAATCCTTTCCCACGTATCTTCCGTGGGCGACGGCATAAAAATTGGTTGTAGTTTGTTCCAAATTGCCTTATATGTTGAGTGGACGATTTCTCGTACAGTCGTATGGCCCACTCTATAGCTAAAAGATATTGTTCTGAAAGAGTCATCAGTTGCAAGATATCCGAAAAGGATTATTCTCATATTAAAATACACTCATTTACTATCCTTTTTCTTATTTTCAGCACCAGCTTGCAAAGAGAGATGGGCCCGATTAAGGGACAATTATAGAAAAGACCTCAGATTTAGAAAAAGTAAAAATGGAGATGCTAGACGTAAAATGAAACCGTATAAATACGAAAAGGAAATGTCGTTTCTAAAATCATTTCTTCAGGATGGGGAACATCAATCCAACGTGAGTGATACTCAAGACTCGGAAAATTCATATATTGACCTCGATATGCCAGAGGATAATGCAGATGCCAGTCGTGAATCTGTGACACCAACAATTCTCGGCAGTACTCCTTCCCCATTAGCTACTACCAGTAAGCGTAAGACGCACAAAGAAAGACACTCTGTGGCGGATGTGCTGGATAATTATTTAAAGACAAGCACTTTGCCAGCTAATCCAAACAGCAATATTAAAACTTTCTTCTTAGCGATGGCGGACACGGTAGAATCATTTCCACCGGAAACACAAATAGATATAAAATCGAAAGTATTCGGCATTATAACTGAGACAGAATTAAAATGTTTGCAGTTAAAAAATTATAGTCAGCACAGCAATCAGCAAATTCATTGGCCTTCGACAACATCGCTGTATTCGCCAGTATCAACCCATATACAACCCAGTGGGAACTATAGTTTTCAATATCAAACACTTATTCCGCCTCAATGTACCAATACTAGCGTGCCAGTGCTAGAACATTTTACAGAGCGCGGACGTCTTAGTGGACCCGAGGACCAGCAGCATGGAAAGTGAGAATTGAAATCATCATGTGCTTTATTCGCCTTCTGTATGTCTTTTTCTGTTTATTTTCTGTACTCATGTCCTCCTGTTCTGTTTTTCTTCCTTTTCTTCTTCTTCACATAATAGTGCCACAATGACAGTCTTCACATCCAAAATTCCATCCATATTTGTGGACATTTTAAACACGACTACGGAAATTTTGCCGATAGTGCGCGTTAAAAGTAAAAATTGCCGCCCGTAGTCGTCCGTTGCCGGCAGATGCGCGCGGGCCTTAAAGGACCCACTGTGCGTACTTATCGGCGCACTTACGGACGACTACGGGTCACTATACTACGGACGGCAATTTATTCTTTGCATGTATATTAATGGAGCTGAGCTCATTTATCGGAAACGGCCCTACCGACGACTCTCCATTAGTACGCATGGAAAGAATAAATTGCCGTCCGTAGTGTAGTGGGCCGTAGTGGGTAAGTGCGCGCGAGCCTTAAGTCTCTTAAATCATCGTCAATTACACCGAACGCAAGGTGACGATAATAGATTCACCTATTCGAACCGGTGACTTTCTCACTTAAGGCCCCAGCGCACTTGCCGGCAACGGACTACTACAGGTCACTACATTACGGACGGCAATTTATTCTTTGCATGTATATTGCTAGGAACTTCATGTCAATACTAGGGCCGGTGAGGGATTCCTTACGCCCTTTTATCTTCAGGTGTAGGCTGCTTCGATCACGCAGCCTGGGGAGAGATGAGGTTGGTTAGCGAAGAGCTAACTGGGGAAGATGACTTTTCACCTCTAACACATACGAGGGTTTCAGACTGAAAAATAGCCGTTTATCAGTCTTTTTAGAGGACGATGATGGTCGTCGAGGGACCTGTGGGAATTGCCTTAGTCCAGATCGATGACATCTGCAAGGCGACGGACCTTCTTTTTGGGAGGGGGTCGATCTTGGAGATCGACGACCATCTGAACGCAGAGATTTTGGCTGGCGCGGGCTCTTTCCCACGCGGACTTCAGGAGTTTCGTCAGAAATTCACGTAGAGTCGGAACGTTCAGTTCTCGATGAATCTGAACGTTCCTTACGAAGTAGGGGGCGTCAACGATGAGGCGGAGAGTTCGGTTTTGGAGTGCTTCCAAACCTTTGATGTTAGTCTCACTCGCTGTTAACCAGGCCATAGCGCCGTAGGTTAAAAGCGGTCGAAGCGTCGTCTTGTATAAGAGCAACTTGCTCCCTAGGTGAAGGGGACTCCTTCGCCCTATGAGGGGCAGAAGCAAGTTGCGGGCCTTGATGAAGCGATTTCGGATTTCGTCAGTTTGTTTTTGGAATGTGAGCATTCGGTCGAAGATGACACCGAGGTATTTCACTTCGGAGCTCCAGGGGAGCTCGGAGTTTCCTACCTTAATCGGCTGACCGGGGTTTGCGCGATCGTGCGAGAATCTAACTGCCACACACTTAGATTCATTTACCTTCAGACCCCAGCGAGAGGTCCAACTCAGAAAACCGTCAGTAGCGCTTTGGAGGCGTTTCCTGAACAGCGTCTGCTTCCTGCAGCCCGTGTAGATGACAGTGTCGTCTGCATATATTGCAATCTCGGTGCTGGGCTCTCGGGGAGATCCGACATGTAAATGGAAAACAGTTGCGGGCCTAGAAGTGATCCCTGGGGAACGCCGGCGTGGATTTGTCTGACGCTGGACTTCACGGAATGGGATTTAGTGCAGAAGGATCTGCCGGCTAAATAGGACCTGATGAGGTTGACCATGGGGGGTTGATTCCTAAAACGATCATCTTGTAGATCAGCCCGTTATGCCAGACTGTGTCAAAGGCATTCTTTAAGTCGAAGAAAACTGCACCTACGGGTACTCGCCTTTCGAGTCCGTTTCGGATGTATTCCGAGAACCGGAATAGTTGTAGGTCGGTGGACAGTCCGGCTCGGATGCCGAACTGTTCATCTTGGATGACATCGTCGCTGAGTTCTTTCAACCAAGACAGGATGATTGCCTCAGCTATTTTCGAAACGTTGGAGAGAAGGCTGATCGGGCGGAAGTTTTGTGGGAATTTGTGATCTTTCCCGGGCTTGGGGATGTTGCAGACTTCGGCGTGTTTCCAGCAGGAGGGATAATACTGGATTTGGAGCATTGCGTTGATGATTTCGCAAAGATGCTCCGTAGCTTCGGGGGTAACCACTTTAGGGCCAGGTTGGTGATACAATCCGCCCCTGGGGCCTTTTGTTGTTGCGCCTTTTGATGAGGGCTCGGACTTCGTCGGGGGAGGCGGGATCGAGTGGGGTTCCGATGAGCTCGGGGATCCCGTGCATCACCGTTTCCACTTCTCTTCGGAAGATTATTTCGTCGTGCATGTATATTAATGGAACTAAGCTCATTTATAGGAAACCGCCCTACCGACGACTCTCCATTAGTACGCATGGAAAGAATAAATTGCCGTCCGTAGTGTAGTGAGCCGTAGTCGGTAAGTGCGCGCGAGCCTTTAACGTATCGAGCGACCGACACGGCGGATAGGAGGATAGCCGGTTCGTTTCAGCAATTCATAATATTCGAGATGAATAAGCAACATCTGTTGTCTATAATTTACTCGGCGATTTATTTTATAGATTCCAGGCGGTATATATCTTTTATGAATCAATTAGTCGATGTATAAGGTTCGGTTTTATCGACCCGTCGTCGGATTGTTTGAGTTATAAATTAAATTGCGCAAGTGCGATTTGTGTTTTTTGCCGGTTCGAAGCATCTGCGTCATGATCGTTGTTGTTATTATCCGTCGCTATTGATGGTTCGCGTTATTAGACTGACCGTTTGAATGAGGCTTAAATGAATGAAGGTTTCTTACATAGAGAAGAAAGTGAAGTGCACGGAATGCGAGTTCGTTCAAAACAGATTACTTCGTTCCCGTGTCTACCAAATCGAATAGCATGACGAAGAAGCTATTACCATTTTAGTGACGTTAAGTTATTTCTATGACCCTCAAGGGTTGATTGAAGTTTTAAGGGTGTTTGGTATCTTCGAGTTGCTTCACCTTTCCCTGACAGCTGGATTATCGCTAAGGTTTCTCCCGCTTCCTTTATCTAAGGGTAGCTCACTCAACTTTTAATCTTGTGGCGTGAAATTTATTACGTAAACGGTGCAAGTTGCGAGTTTTATACCTATCGTAGACTTGCGTCGAACCGCAGAAGATCCCGTATCTTCTCGAATAGACGATACAGTTGCTGATATATAGTTTTGCTAGCAGGCGGTTCTATTCACCACAACTATCTTGTGACCAGCATACTTTTACTCATTTACTTTCCCCAGTCTCGTATCGCGAATGTAATCGGTTTTTCAATTTTTTTCTCAAAAAGGCAAAAACGTTGTAGCTGCAACAATTCGTAAACTGGAGACGGCAATTTTTGCAAACATTTGGAAAAAGAAACGAGATCGATCGCGAGCGCTCATTCATATTCTACACCACATTCCACACAAACATCGCACTTCTACGCGGTTACCTTTAAACATGTGCCCTTTGTTAGAAAAAGTTTCGTAAGCTACGATTCCAGTTTCTTCCAAAACCGGACCGTCCGGTAACGTCTCGTAAACCGGAGCAACGACGTTTGCGGGATGTAGCAGCGAATGGCAAGGGGGTATCGTGACGCGAAAAAGGTTAAAGGACGAAACGTAGACAAACTCCCTAATGAGGCGGGATATCGTCGAAACGGTGCCCGCGTAAGATCGCTTTCGACGATTAGCCGGCCAGATTAAGACGGATTAAGATCGGATTTAGATAGCAGAATGGATCGAGTTAAAGAGGAATACGGATGTCGTTACGTGATTTCGACTCAACGTAACAACGCTCGAAAATCGGGAGGAAGGAAAACGGCCGATTACCGTCGCGTTTGATGAAAATGGTTGAAAGCGATCTAGATTGCGCAATGCGGTTAACTGGGTCAAACATCCTATAAAGCAAATTTTGACCAAACATGCTTGAGGACACATAAAGTGAATGAATATCAACGTAAGAGACAGCAAGAGAATGGACGCCCTAAGAGGATAGATCGAGAAAGGGAACTGGAAAGCAAGTGAGGAGGACGCAGTAGGGAACAACTCTGCAAATTTTGAATATTTGATAGCGGCAACGGTACATCCAAAAAAATAAATGCTACTAGACCTGTATATCTATATACATATCCTCCTTTCTCCTTCCTTCCACTCTTCGCTGCTGGGGAAAGACAAGGGGAGTGATGACTGGGCGTTTTCTCGCCTTTTCTATTATTCGATTACCTTTTCTAGCGTGTGACGGTTAGCTCGTGAGCTCGCGCCTAATAATCGGGCATTGCGCAACGACAATAGTTGGCGAGTTGATAGTTGAGAATGAATTCAATAAATTCATCCGTCGACAAGGATGATTGCAGTCCCAAAGCAGCTCTCTTTAGCAGTTAATTCTTTTACTTTGTTTATTCATTTATTGAATTTTACCTTTTAACCAAATAAGCATCAAATTTGCTTGATCTCGGTTGTTTTTCCTGATTTCGTCGACGACTTCTGGGGAATAAATTGTTGTATATCACATCCAGTGTTAACTGTTCCCCGATCCTCTAAAGCAGGAGTCTCCAAACTTTTCAGCCTTGGGGCCATACTGATTACTTACTTACTACAGTGAGTTTTCTGCGTATTATACTTGTCATTAAGCTTTACCTAGCAAGCAAATAAATCCGAGTTACTATCATTCTGTGTTTTTTCATCCAACTTATCAGAACAACAATAAGCTATTAGCTGTCGCGGGCCGGATTGATGACACTGGCGGGCCGGATTTGGTCCGCGGGCCGTAGTTTGGAGACCCCTGCTCTAAAGGAACGATCACAATATATCTAGCTTACCGAAGAGACAACACTTTCTTGTAAGTGCAAGTAACTTAGGTCGCATTCATCTTGGAACACCCAAAACAGTTGATCGTTGTTTACTTTGCGTTTCACATACCGAAAATTCGTCACATCGTTACGATGTTGGATACGGATTTTGCAGTTCCTCAGTCGTATTTGTTGAGCATTTCCTTACACCAACTCACGTTAAAATCTTATCATTAATATCAGGAACAGATTTTTTCTCAACTAAACGCTCATGTAAAATCAAATGTATTGCAGTCTTCGATATGCCCAATAATGCGTCTACCGCGCTGTAACTCCCACCCCACAGCGCACAGCATCCTCGTTTTTTGAAAGAACAATCGATTTTGATCGACCTTCGACCGCAATTCATCACGGACGGACGGACGACAACGACGAAATTCTGCAAACCAATCTTCAGTCTTTTTTTGGCGGTGCTTCATTACCAAAAGGTGAACGGAGTGATCCTCTGCGTTGCTGTTGAGTTAGGCCTTTTCTAAAATTGGAAAAAAATCATCGAAGTTGCAAACGCTGAAATCTTTAAAGGAAAACAGTTGAAAGCCAACTTCCTGCACAAGGCAGGTGAGGACCATCCTCAATTCTCCTGTCCAGGGAGTTGGCTTTCAGCTGTTTTCCTTTAAAGATTTCGGCGTTTGCAAGTTCGATGACTCTTCCCAATTTCGTTAAAAATAAATGAAATAATCTCCTAAAGAAAACAATTGAAACTCAACTACTTGTCCGGGAAACAGTTGAGAATCAAGTAGGACAGAAATCAATCGGTATGCGGCTCGCAAACGCGCGAGTCTATAGAGGAAACCAGTTGAGAGTCAACTTCCTGAACGAGACAGGTGAAGGTGAGCTTGACAATGCAATGATCTCGCAAGGAAAGCAAATTGCGAGTCAACTTTCGAAAAAGAAGGAAACGCGCAATACAAGATTTCAACGTTTCCTTTATTTGAAAGTTGACTTTCAACTGAGAGTAACTATACATCAATCACTCTTATCAATGTTGATGCGCTTGAGAATAGAATTGGAGAAGGAATCGATTGACATCATACAGATGTATGCACCAGTAGAAGAAACAGATGGAAGTACAACGGAGGAGTTGAGTATGAAAAACTGCAGGAACTGCTGGATGAAATAAGAGAGACAAACTCAAAAGTAACATTAATGAGGGACTGGAATGGTAGAGTGGGTAATGATACAAATAAGGGACTGGGCCGCTTGGGAGCAAGGAAATGTTAGACCGAAATGGTTGGAAAATTATTGATTTTTGTATACGTAATGATCTCCTAATAGGGAACGGTTTCTGGGAGCAACCACTGGAAGAGAGATACACCTTTGTCGCGGAAGAGAGAAACGCGAAGAGTATAATAGACTACATAGTCTATACCCAAAGTATGAAAACTAATATACGAAACATAAAGACACAAAAAGAGGCTGAAATGGGAACTCAACACAGATTGCTAACGGCAGAACTCTAAGAACAAATTAACACAGAACAACAAATAGCTGAGTATCATAAAATAGCAATCAGCAAATTAAGAAACGAGAAGAAAAGAGCAGAATACCAACAGAAAACGAATGATTTACTAAAGAGACATGGCCAGGAAGAAATGACACTAGAAGAGACGTGGAGAATTCTCAAGGAAATTATTTATAATTCTGCACTAGAAGTATGTGGTCAAATCAGATACAGGAAAGAACAGAAAAGACCAAAATGGTGGACTAAGGAAATACAAAAGGAAGTCAAAAAGAAAAAAGATGCGTGGAGAAAATACGTTTTAACAAAGGAACAGCAATACAAAGAACAATATGTTAAAATAAGAAACGAAGTTAAGAAGAAAATCAAAGAAGCGAAAAAGAAAAGCTGGGAAGATTTTGGAAATGATATTAATGAGGAATATAAAACAAATAACAGGAAATTTTGGAACCTAATAAGATCAATGAATTGAAAGAAAAAGAAAGAAATAAAACCAATTAGGAATACCGCGAATGAACTAAAAACAAGAACAGAAGATATACTTGAAATATGGAAAGAATTCTTCACGAAAAATTCACAGATGCAGGAGATCATACAGATTTATTGCCAGAATCAGGAACACGAAATGAATATAATGAAGAACTTGAAGAGATAGATATGAAAGAGGTAGAGAAAGCCCTGAAAAGAATAAAAACGGGAAAAGCCTGCGGTGGGGATAATATAGAACCGGAAATGGTAAAATGGCTCGGACAGGTGGGAAAGGAGTGGATCCTTGACATCTTTTGTAAGGCATGGCGAACGAACACAATTCCTGCGGATTGGGAAAATAACCTCATCACTCCCATATATAAGAAAGGCGATCAAAGTCACTGCGAAAACTATAGGGCAATACGCCTATCGACAGTATGTTTTAAGGTCTATACCAAAATAATAGCGGAACGACTTACACATTCAGTAGGAGACAAACTGGGAGAAGAACAAGCAGCCTATAGAAAAGGGAAACAAACGAACGATAATATCCACATAATTAAAAACATCATAGAACGTAAAATTGAGACAGGGGAGGATATCTACTTCAATTTCATAGACTTGCGAGCAGCCTTCGATACAGTAGATAGAGGGAGTATAGATATCTGTCTAGAGAAACTAGAGGTTCCAAGAAAAATGCGCCAAATAATCAATAGTCTATATTGTCAGGTTAGGGGGATAGTACAAGTGAATGGAAAAAGATCAGCAGATTTTGAAATGCAAGTGGGAATAAAACAAGGAGACAGCTTAAGTCCATTAATATTTATTATAGTAATGGACAGAATCCTGCAAAATACGAGGAAACGCACCGAAACTGTGAAGACTTGTTAGGATGTAACAGACTGGAACCTGTAGCTGTGGATGCATTACTGTACGCCGATGATCTGGCACTAATAGCTGACAGTTATGTGAAAATGGAAAAATTAACAAAAATATGGACAGAAGAAATAGAAAAGATGAAGATGGAAATAAACGTAGAAAAAAGCAAACTTATGGTGATAAATAATAAAGAGCCAGCCAGTAATCTAATAATTAAAATAAACGATAAACAAGAAGAAATTGTCGACGTATACGAATATTTAGGTACTATTATATCGAAGGATGGAAAAATTGATCTAGACATAGCCAAAGAGGACGGAAAGCCACAAACATATACTACGCTCTGAATCAAACCATCTTTGGAAAAAAGAAATAGAACCCAAGATCAAACAGATAGTATACAATGCAGTAGTAGCCCCCACAATAATGTACGCAAGTGAGTCCTGGACAATACAACAAAAACACGAAAGCAAAATAACAGCTATGGAAATAAAATTTTTGAGAAAGATCGTGGGTAAAACAAAAATGGACAGAATAGAAAACGAACAGATAAGGAATATGATAAATCAAGAAGATATACTAAAAAAAAATGAAAAATGTCAACTGAATTGGTACGGCCACATAATTAGAATGGAACAAAAGAGTTTAACAAAGAAAATAATAGAAGCCAAAAATAACGGGAGAAGAAAAAGGGAAGACCAAGGAAAAAATGGATTGACAGAGTCAACGAATTAGCACGAAAGCGAGGGAAGACCATAGCAGAGATGAGAAGAATGAGTACAGACCGGACACGATGGAAAGAATGGATTAAATCGTGGTAAGATCCAAAAATAATCCGACGCTGAAACGCATAAGGATTAACGAGAAGAAGAAGAAGAAGACTTTCAACTGCTCTCCTTACGAACTCAAAAGAAAATTGAGAATCTACTGGCAAAGAAATCTGTCGAAAGGCGGTTTGCAAATGCGGGAATCTTTAAAGGAAAATTGATCCCAATTTGATGCGGTAACAAGGGTAGCAACCGTGCTATCCTCCAACCGACGCAGAAGAAATACGTCAAGGAAAATTCCTCCACGCCCTGTCAGTTGCGTGTGTATTAGAAGAAGAAAAGAAGTTCCAAGTTGACCTAAGCTCGGATTTCACAAACCGACTAAAAAAGGAAAAAACATCAATTAGAAAGGAATATTCCTCTTTTAAACCGGCGAGCTGGTGTTCTTTTTTTCTAGATTCAATCGTATTTTTCAAAACCAGACCAGACCGCAACCACCTTGAAATCGAACTACGTCATCCGCGAGGCGTTTGCCTTAAATCTTTTTTTTTCTTTTGCGCAACACGAAACTGTGATTTACTTTTTAATTACTTCGTCACGACCTGCGGAGCAGCGGGCCGACGTTCTCGACAACAGAGCACCCAAATAAATACTTACTTCGATATCGAAAAGTAGTCGAAGGTCGTCCCGACGACGCGATCCCTATTTACCGGATAATTTTCTCTCGCCGGAGTGAAGAATCTTGACTTCACGAACCGTTCGGACGATATCGTTGTATGTACGTTAATCGGGAAAGTTGTGACACAGACCGATATACGCTGTGGCGCACGGCGGGTGCTCGTCAAATCGGTATTAAAACGATACTTTTGTTATTTTAATCGCCGGCAATTTGCATTTCATTACGCCGCCGCCGCACCGGTCGCGCTATGTCTGCTTGTTCCAACAACAAACATGGGAAAACGAGCCGTGCAGGAATTACCTAATCTGTACGAAAGACGTGGGAATCGCGCGCCGTCTTTCCGCGATTGTTTCCCTTTTTATCGGCGATATATCGCTGGTAGCGCTATTTCGACCATTGTTCTCGTCGGCGACAATTAAGGTCGGAATTCTTTCGAACGAACTAACGAACGAACGCAGGAGGTCTTTACTTAGGGAACTGTCAAATAGAAAGATTACGTAGATCGTTTGAGATGGACGGAGAGTTTATGTGTAAGTGACGCACAGTGGGGATTTCGCGGAAAAAAAGTCAAATTGTCAGCGTGCTATTAATGCAATATCTACATATTAATACGCAGTGGGTCGTCTTCTCGTACATATTTTAGAGCGTTCCCTCCATGTATCGCGGCGGTACATATATCGTTGGTTTCGTATTACAATGCAGATTTGTCGAATGTATGTTTCATCGCGATACGTGCAGTGGAACGCGAGTGGGAGTCTGTAACATTGCATTGCATATATTGCATATTGTAAATGAGCTTAAGTGACAGGTATCGAGCCATCTGTAATCAGAATGATACACGCAACGTGATATACGTCAACCACGTCAAGTAATGACATATTGTTATAGTAAATACGTTCGAGAAACGGACAATAATTGTGTGGCATAATATTGATTGCCCAAAAGCAGATTAAGCGGATTAAGTTGGCGTCTCAATACATTGCGAGTGAGTAAAATAATTGTATGTTCAGCTCATCCGTTCGTGCCAAGCATTTACATTTGTGTATTCGTCGCTAACGAGCGGAACACCAGGATTTTCATGGATCTTATATATCTAGATGTGAGCTTTTGTCCTAACGTGCTTTATTTTTGAGAAAATCGTTGAAAAAGAAATTGAAGTTTCCTATTTGTCCCTTATATCGTTCATTTTAAGTGTTGTCTAACGAAGCGATCGTAGTGCAATGGATAAGGTCTAGGGTCTACACCCGTGGGGATCTGTGTTCGAGTCCTCCTCATGTCCTTTTTTCAATCTCTACATGCACGATATTAACAAATTCTTGAATTATTTTGCATAAAGTGAAATATATTTGTTGATATTGTGCAGGAAGGGGTTGAAAAAAGAGCACAGGAGCAGGACTTGAACACAGATTCCCAAGGGTGTAAAACCTAGATCCTATCCACCGCGCTACGATCTCTTCGTGAACAGCACTTAAAATTAACGATATATGAGACAAATAGGAAACTTCAATTTCTTTTGCAACGATTTTCTCAAAAAGTAGAGCGCGATTTTTATTTTATTTTACTCGAAAATACAATAAAGATTCAATGTAAATCAGGTGTGATTGTTTGTATTTGACTGCATATTAATATATAGATGTTGTGGTCGAATTTCGACTATCCGGCGATCCTAGTTATTATTATTATTATTAATGCAATATATATATATATATTTTTTTTTTTTTAAATTTCGGAATAACTGTTACAATCAGATCAAAAGGAATTACTTTGGTCTGACTACTAGTTTTTTTAGCTGTTTCAAACTCATTACTTGTATGTTTTATTGAACTGACTGACTGACAGAAATGTTATAAAACAAAGTTGTTTATAAACTAACGTAATAATAAATAATGGTACTTATCCCTTGAAGCATTTTCATGCTTTCCTAATTTATTAACAGCCTGTACATGTGATCTAAAATTTTCTTATCGTCAATTCATTTTCTTAACAAGCAGAGCTTTTTATAAAGAATGACTGTTGGTCGTAAAATGAATAATAAAGATTTTTTCTCTAATGGGTACCCCCATCCGCGGACACACGGTATATCAAATATCAAAAACTTACCTGTTACATTTATTTCTTTTCCTACCTCGTTCCATACTTTCTTCCTGCCCCTGTCTATTCGAATAACCTTCCATAGTGTGGTCGTATAAAACATGGTATTTTTCTACTATTTCTACAGATTTTATATTAAATGTTGAATTATCTTCCTTTGGAAATGCTTCCAGTTGCAGTTCTAATTGCAAGACATACTTGATAAAATTGAATTTTGAGATGATATTTGCCCGCTCGATCCATAGTGCGTCGCCGCGCAACGCGTAGCGATTTTTCCGACGAATTTTAAACTGTACGACGTCGGATGTAACGGATTAATCGAGGGGATGTTACGTAAGCTTCTCGATTATACCGAGTGGATCCGTTTAACCAACCGTAATGGTCGAGACCGATTACAAAACGCTGTTGTAACCGCTCGAACACGAAATTAAACGTTTCTCTTTTTTCGTCATTTTTTTTTCGTGTCGTTGCGAACAGTTCCCGCAATTAGGAGATGTATATCAAAATCTATTTACCGCAATTTACCGAGACCGTCGTGTATCTCCCATAAACGTAGGATCGATGCGTGGAATTAGAAGCGACCTTGGACACCCCGTCGCTCCGACGACGGCGACTTTTGCATAGCATTAAAATAATAAGCGGCATTCCTTAGATTGCCCTGGAAAAAAATGTAACGGATGTTTTTAATGGCTTCTTTCCTTTCCTGCGCTTTGTCCGTTTCGTTTATTTCTTTCCTTGCTCGTTAAAATTGCGTTTGGTGAATGATGCAGAGTGAGTAATCCATCACGTGACCTAATTAAATTTAATGTGTAAGTCGTACTTCCCACCGTTTCGATTTTCTTCAAAATTCCAAAGGGGTACCCCTTTGAAATTTCAGAAAAAAATTAATATGTTCCAAATTGGACGAAATTCTGTGTACAGGTGTTTTCGAAGGTGTAGAATACGACTTTGACGTGAAAACTGGTGAAATTTGCTTCGTCTGGGTGTTAGAGCGTGCCACACCGATTCGTCAAGAACCACTTTTCACTTTCTCATTGAATATTTCCTCAATAAACCGTCTTTCGCACTCGAAATTATTTTATCCCTAATCTGCACGAGAAGAGCTTTAATTTGATGTGTAATAAGTCGAACTTTCGACTACTTCGATTTTCTCCAAAATTTCAAGGGGTACCCCTTTGAAATTTCAGAAAAAGATAATATGTTCTAAATTCGACGAAACTCTGTGGACAGGTGTTTTCGAAGGTGTAGAATACGAGTTTGACGTGAAAACTGGTGAAATTTGCTTCGTCTGGGTGTTAGAACGTAGCAGAGCGATTCGTCCAGAACCAGTTTTCACTTTCCCATTGGATATTTCCTCAATAAACCGTCTCTCGTACCCGAAATTATTTTATCCCTATTCTGCACTTGAAAAGCTTTAATTTGATGTGTAATAAGTCGTATTTCCGACCATTTCGATTTTCTCCAAAATTCCAAAGGGGTACCCCTTTGAAATTTCAGAAAAATCAATATGTTCTAAATTGGACGAAAATCTGTACACTGATGTTTTCGAAGGTGTAGAATACGACTTTTGACGTCAAAACTCGTGAAATTTGCTTCGTTTGGGCGTTAGAGCGTGCCAGAGCGATTCGTCCAGAACCACTTTTCACTTTCCCATTGAATATTTCCTCAACGAAACGTCTTTCGTACCCGAAAATATTTTATCCCTAATCTGCACTAGAAAAGCTTTAATTTGATGTGTAATAAGTCGTATTTCCGAGCATTTCGATTTTCTCCAAAATTCCAAAGGGGTACCCCTTTGAAATTTCAGAAAAAGTAATATGTTCTAAATTGGACGAAACTCTGTGTACAGGTGTTTTCGAAGGTGTAGAATACGACTTTGACGTAAAAACTGCTGAAATTTGCTTCGTTTGGGTGTTAGGGCGTACCAGAGCGATTCGTCCAGAACCATTTTTCACTTTCTCATTGAATATTTCCCCAATGAACCGTCTTTGGTACCCGAAATTATTTTATCCCTAATCTGCACGAGAAGAGCTTTAATTTGATATGTATAAGTCGTATTTCCGACCATTTCGATTTTCTCCAAAATTCCAAGGGGTACCCCTTTGAACTTTAGAAAAAAAAATATGTTCCAAATGAGACCAAATTTCGTATACAGGTGTTTTCGAAGGTGTAGAATACGAGATTAACGTCAAAATTCGTGAAATTTGCTTTGTTTGGGTGTCAGAGAGCTCCGAGTATACGGTATCACAAGCCGCCGCTGAGTACCCTCGTAGCGGTAGTCGTCGACCATTTCGCCGACCTTTTCTTTTTCGTTCCTTCCAGCTCGCCGCAACATCTCGTCTCGTTATCGCGATTCTAGATACCTACGGTGATAAAAGTCGGCGCGCGAAACCGCCACGACCGTTGTCGAACATGTGTGACCGCTATTCCGGTCGCAGGTCCGAACAGGATGTCTCGGCGCTCGATCCAGTTACAGTCGCCGAGAGTGCGGCGCGATTTTTTCGCCGCAGGAGACCAGGAAGTCGCTTCGCGATCGTCTCTGGTCTCCTACATTTACCGATCGTCGAGGTACTAGCATACGTACGTACACATACATATTTCCGAGAGAACGGTACGTGGTGAACGGACGACGGCTATAACTAACAATTTACTAAATGCGTCCCTAACGATGCCCTGCGTAACGTTAAATTAGCCGATGTGTTTCTGGCGCGCTTAATTAGAGGAGCGCCTTATCGCCAACGGTCGATCACCCGCGGTAAGTTAGCTGCTCTCGGTTGTCGCCGCATTTCCAATTAGTCCTGACGACGACGGACGCCCGTCTGGCTGGGTGGCCGAATGCAAATTAGCGGTGGTAGTTGTTGGTAGTATCCGTGGAATTACCGTTGCGATAATGGCTTCTCAGTTCGGATTCGGTACTCTCAATTAAAAGCGGATAAGTAAGGTTGGCGTGTTACGTTCGCGGATTTGTAAATGATTTGTCTCGTTAAGTGGTCGTTGGGTGGTTTTTTCGAGACGTGTATGTGGGTTAAATGCGTCACGAAGTACCGGGAGCAGCGTTGAATTACCGTTTTAAACGCGAACGGGAGGAAAGAAGCTGCTTTGGACAGCGTTTAAGGATGATCGGTTAGACGTATATATTTTTATTGGTTCCAAAACAATTTTGAAAATTGTATATCTGACCTTTAAAAGTAGTGTTTGTAACGATAAAATACTAGTTTCTTACAATGTTAAGAGCGTCTACAGCTTAAATTTTATTTCAATCATAAGTGAATAACCAGTAAGTTTACGGGCTCGAAATTTTGTGTACTGTATATGCGTTAGGATAGCTATGTCGTACCGGTGAGCTTTTCTATAAATTCCCTTGTTATCGTTGCCAAAAATGACGATAAGCCCATGGTCATTTTCCCGTTCCTTAATTGAGGTTAAATTCAACAACAAACAAGGAATTTACAAAAAGCTCATCGATAAGACGTAGCTATCGTAACGAATGCACGGTATGCAAAATTTCGAGCCCATAAATTTACCGGTTCTTCACTTATGATTGAAAAAGAAAATTAAAGCTGCAGAAGCTCGTAACATTGTAAAAACTAGTATTTTATCGTTACACACACTACGTTTAAAGGTCAGATATACAATTTTCAACATAGCTTTGGACACAAATATCACATCGGTAAACTCCTCACCACACAATTGCTTTTCGCTAGCTCGAGGCAAGCATCTTCAACAATCGTTGTTGAAGATGCTTGCCTCGAGCTAGCGAAACACGTGTCAGCGATTTTATTATTATAAACAATTGTGTGGTGAGGAGCTTACCGATGTGATATTTGTGTCAGTAAATTACACTACAGTCCTTGCAATCACCCTTATAGTTTTGGAACCAATAAAAGAAGGTTTAAGTTTAACCGATCTTGAAAAAAAGGTACCGAACACCCTTAATGATCAAATTCATAGATAGACGAGAGCGAAGTACCAGAGAGTAGACGACTAGTTTGGGCAAACAGTGGTAACAGCAACAGCAACGACATCCTCTTATCTAGTCAGTACTGAATCGATGCGGTATGCGAGTAGTTCTGTGTATATGTAGGCTGTCGTAACTTGTTTCGTAATTGTGCGCTGTTACCGCTGTTACCGAACACCCTTAATGATCAAATTCATAGATAGACGAGAGCAAAGCACCAGAGAGTAGACGACTAGTGTGGGCAAACAGCGGTAACAGCAACAGCAACGACATCCTCTTATCTAGTCAGTACTGAATCGATGCGGTATGCGAGTAGTTCTGTGTATATGTAGGCTGTCGTAACTTGTTTCGTAATTGTGCGCTGTTACCGCTGTTACCGAACACCCTTAATGATCAAATTCATAGATAGACGAGAGCAAAGCACCAGAGAGTAGACGACTAGTGTGGGCAAACAGCGGTAACAGCAACAGCAACGACATCCTCTTATCTAGTCAGTACTGAATCGATGCGGTATGCGAGTAGTTCTGTGTATATGTAGGCTGTGGTAACTTGTTTCGTAATTGTGCGCTGTTACCGCTGCGCCCCCTCCCCAGACTATTCATGACGTTTATAGACAGCCACAATTTTACTACTTATTCATAATCTTATCCCGTTACCTAACTCCTTGTTCTTCAACAGTTTCTTCATTCCTGTGACCATTAATGTTGGAAGTAAGAACGTATTAGCTCATTTTGAGGCAATTAGTATGAGTAGATTAAAAGACCAACAATTATAGCAATGAGAAAGAAATCTAGCACAGATGGTATTACTTCGAAAATTGTGATTGGTGTATTTCCGGGTTATTTCCGAAACATGCCGATCTTAAATGAAGCCATAAAAACTGGTATTTTTCCAAATGTGTGGAAGACATCAACAATCGTGCCTTTGCCTAAGGTAAATAATGCACAGAGATGTGAAGATTTTCGGCCAATAAACATGTTACCAACTTAATTTAAGATATCTTATATGATAGTTCTCTACCACACTGGTTTGAATGATAGTTATATTTCCAGAACATTTACAAGATAGAAAATTTAATGGGAATTGCAGCCAAAGATAAATTGAAATAAAAGACTCTCCTCTTTTGGTCACTCTAAGCTTTCAAATTGATTTAATTCTTTATCGGAGGGTTTTCCATGAGGGCCGAGAAAACAGCTTCTCAGCGACTGAACTGAACAATGTCCAAATCGCATTGTAATGCAATACATTGAACTGATTGGAATGTGTAAAAATTTTCCTAAATTTAATTTACATGTAATTAAAACAAAATTAAAAATAGAAACTTGTTCATCACACATACTACTCGAAGAACCACCAAGCTATACACTTCTACGTTTAATCGAGTGTACGACATGTTGACCATGTAGTCGCAGAGGAACAGGTTCGTCGAGGTGGTGGTTCCTCGGATAGTATGTGTGATGAACAAGTTTCTATTTTTAATTTTGTTTTAATTACATATAAATTAAATTAAAATTTTTCACATTTCAATCTGTTCAATATATTCCGTTAAAACGTGACCTTGACATTGTTCTGTTCAGTTGCTGACAAGTTGTTTTCTCAGCTCCCATGGAAAACTCTCCGATGAAGAATTAAATCAATTCGAAAGCTTAGAGTGACCGAAAGATGAGAGTTTTATTTCAACTCATCTTTGGCTGAAATCCCCCATTAAATTTTCAATCTTAAATTAAGTCCTAACGTGTATAGCCAGTACTTCTGCTCAATATGTTACCAACGTTGGAAAAATTATGGAACAAATCGTGAAAGAGCAATTAGATGGGTTTATTGGGGGTTTTCGAAAAGGTCATTATTGTGAGACATCTTTCAATTTAGTGCTTGCAGATTGGGAGGAAGAGTTAGAAAAACGTAATGAAGCTGTGTCAGTCTTTCTTGATTTACAAACGGCTTTCGAAACAAATGGTAGAAACCGATGGTTGGGAAGGCTTCATAATTATGGGATAAAGGGTATTGCTCCCAAGTGGGTCGAAAATTATCTCGTAACAAGTAACGAGGTTCGAAGACAAAATATCGGCACCAAAAACGTTTCGTTAGGAGTTCCGCAAGGATCAATCTTGAGGCCGCGTCTCTTTGTAATATATATCAACGATAAAAATGGTGGCATAAAAATCTCTTTGCTGATGATACGCGCTAGTGAGTATGGTGGGCAATGATGTAGACTCTTGCGTTAGGAAAATGAATTTTGAACTTGAAAGCATTTGGTGGTTACAAATAAATAAACTAACAATAAGACTAAACGTACTAAAAACTAAAGCAATGGTAATCGAACATAGAGTGTCTCATCAATCATTTAACATTCAAGGATCATGTAGGCTACATAGTTTAAAAAGTTGCTAAAAGGACGGGTTCTTTCGATAGAATTAGTTCTAAATTGTCAAGTTGGGCAAAAATACTGGTGTATTGCTCCACATTTTGCGCCACGGTTACGATCCCAATTGGGGAGGGTGATATACATATGTATATCGATTGCAGAAATTGCAGAATAGGCCAATGAGAATTGTTTTAAGTTGTATATGTATATGAATTTCTTATACGTTGGATGCATTGTGATGGCTCAGTGTTCGACGAAGGGTTTACTATAATACTCTAACTCACTGTTGCGGATTCCAACAAAATACTGAAGATGAGAGAAGAAGTAATCCTCGCCGTTTGTTTTGAGTCGGTTTCCCCAGACTTTTCCATTTCCCACCGTAAACATCTGTATTAATTACACTGGAAAACAGCATGTCTGTTGCATGAGATTTTTTACATGAATAGCTTTTCCACGCTGATTTCAAAAATATATGCCGTTTTCATGTAGCAGCTCTAGTTTTGGAGTTATGAAGTGACACGATTTTTCATTGAAAATGCACATAGTTTAAGTTTAAAAAATTTATTAAATATATTTATTCTGAATAAAATTTCCTCTTTTTGGATTTTCTAGAGTGAGATGTTATATGAGTACTATTTTGAATGCTCCAACAATAATCAGCTATCATATGTTCATTCCAGTGCCCCCGATACCTCTCCTCCATAGTGCGAATATCCTGGTGAAAGCGCTCTCCTTGTTCCTCGCTTAGGTCACCGAGATTTTCAGGAAAATAGTCTAGATGGCTGTGAAGGTAGTGAAGCTTAATACTCATGTTGCATCCAAGCCGCTGGAAGTGTATCAGCAACTGTTCAACGTGCTGAATGTAGCCGTCACATTTCCTATAGCCCAAAAATTCCTCACTACCAAAACAAACTCTTCCCATGCACATTTCTCGACAGCTGTCATATGGTTCATGAAAATTTTATTATCTATCAACTTCCTGATTTGTGAGCCATCGAAAATACCACCTTTGATTTTCTCACTACTCAATTTTGGAAACACTTTTAAAATGTATTTGAAACATTCGCCATCATTGTTAAGAGCTTTTACGAACTGTTTTATCAACCCCAGTTTTATATGCAAAGGAGGCAATATAATTCGGTCTCTGGATACTAGTGGAACATTAATTACATTTTGCTTACCGGGAATCAAAGCCTCCCTAGAAGGCCAGTCCCTTTTGTCCAGTGCTCAGCTTTCGCTCGGCTGTCCCATAAGCATAGGAAACAGGGATATTTTGTGTAGCCACTTTGTTGGCCTAGGAGAAAATTTACCATTTTCAAATCAACACATAAAACCCAGTTATGTTCCTTGTACTTGATTTTGTCGAGAACTAAAGATATTGTAGGATATTCTTCTTTAACCTTTGTAGAATGAGCAATAGGTAAGGAACCAAGTTTGTTACCATTATGTAAAAGTACACATTTCAAACTTCGTTTTGACGAATCAATGCACAACCGCCACTGATTTGGATTATACTCTTTTAATCCCATTGCATTAATTAGGCCCGGAATATCAGTACAAAACACAAAATTATCTTTTTGAGTAAAGAAAGGAAGTAAATCCTTTTCCCTGTTACGGTAGTACGATATCTTCGTTCCTCTGGTCAACAAATTTCTTTCTTTCAATCGGGAAGCTAAAATTTCTGATGCCGTTTTAGAAAGTCCAAGGTCCCTGATCCAGTCATTTAGATCATCTTGATTTAGTGGTCGGGGACTACCGTAGCAATCAAAATCACTGTCGCTACCACTGTCGTCGTTTTCGGTTTGTCCGCTGCACTGGTCTGAATTTTGCGAAGATGTACATGGGTGCTGTGGTGTTGATGTGTCACTAATACTCAAGACTGGTCTTATGGCAGATTTTAAGTTTGGATATATCCACTTAGAGCAATTTTTATGGTTTATTCCTATGATTTTCGTTACACAGAAATAACAGTCGTCATGATGGTGGGATGGTTCACGCCAAATCATAGGAGCTTTGTACTTAAAAGTGGGTCTTTTTTTGTTTGCCCACAGTTGCAAAGATTCAACACATGTTTTACATATCAAACTTGGTATCCAAGGTTTAGCGTTTGACGCCAACGGAAACCCAAAGTAGTCCAAGTATGCCTTTTTCACAAAGTCCGACACATTTAAACGAAATTTTTGGAACATATATTCTCCACAAATAACACAAGAACAATCAGGATTATTTAAACACGTCCTTCTTGAGGAAGACATACTGAAATTTATAAAGGAATTAGTTAAGTTACACCGCTATTGATAGAAACTATCGACTACTTATGTAAATTTAAGACGGTACCTGTATCTCACTAACTAGAGCTGCTACAAAAAATGTGAGGTTAGATTTGAAATCAGCGCACCCAAATTAGTAAACAACAGTAGAAAAACTTTATGCAACAAAAAAAAGTGTTATTTTGTTTTTTTGTGTTATCGTAACGTGTTCCGAAAAATCCACCAATCATTTATCAAGCGGAATCCTACGTATAGTGAAGACCTCAAGAAAGACTGAGAAATAGATCGAAGAAGATAACGCGAGGAAGATGAAGAGAGAATAATGAACAGAATCAAACGGGATTTGGGAACGGATGGAGAAAAATAGTTTGCTTCTCGCAGAAAAGTCGGTCTCAGTAATGAATCGGATTCAGGGCTAAATAGAAGATAAGTTCCTCTCGACATTACCAGGTTAAAGACGCATTCGTTTCAAGTCACCCGACATATCGATGACCTTGAACAACGTTTCCAAACCCCAAACAAAAATTTCTCGCGAACCTGATTGAGGCGCAGGCCTTGTTGATGGGAAACCGATCCTCTTGAGGATCTCAGCTCGATGCGATGAAAAATCAACATGAAGTTCTCGATGTAGCATTTATTTTAAACCATTCTATGAATCGATGGCCTCGAATTTCACTATTTTTGTGTAGTTGGTTGGGGCGCAGACCCCGTACGCATACTTACTGTTGCCCAAAATGTAAACTAAGCAGTTCTGGCAGGATATAGAAGGAAATTGACGCCCACAACTTCACATCGTAGTTTCTTTCTTTCGTAATCTACGGTTATATGTGCTTTTCGTCCGCGTATTTCACAGAATAAGTTGTAAAAAATAACGAGATTTTATTAAAAGAAAATAAATAAATAAACTGCAGGGTCATCTAGGAGTGAATGATATCATCTGAAAAGTACATCTTTCCTCTTTCGAACGCACTCAAGTCCATGCAAATCGAAAGACCGGTTACAAAATTACGCGCGTTTATTCGACAGTATGTTCATGACGTGTGTGGTCAAAGTAATCATTAAGGTTTGATAATAGAGTGGATGACGTGTTATCATTACGTAGTGTAAACCTCTTCGAATATTTTGATGTCGCGCCTTGCACGTAAATGGAGGACAAAGACCGATTTACATTCATCCACTCTTTTATCAAACTTTAGTAATCATGGAACAAAGAGCTAACATACGATTTTGCTTTAAACTTGGTACTGGAACTTATAATTTGCTACAAAAAATGTATGGTGATACGTGTATAAGTAGAGGAAGAGTTTCTGTATGGTGTAGAAGATTTCAAGATAATCGGGAGGACTTGGAAGACGATGAAAAGTCTGGGCGTTTATGGGACCGAGCCATTCAGAATATTAGTTGAAAAATTGCGCGAAATCATTGCTGTGGATGGAAATTTTACTGTTAGGATGTTGTCTGAAGAGCGTAGTACAAGTAAAGACACGATTTGGAAGGATTTTCGTGCTGATTTGAAGAAACGAAAAATTTGTGCTCGTCTTGCTCCTCGTGGATTTGTTTGTGTGCTCGTTTGTTTTTGTTGTTTTGAAAAGATTATGGGTACGGATTGTACGCGTACGATCTGGATACGCGAAAGACAAGCAGATGTTTTCGTTGCACGATAATTCATCGCCGAGTTAAAGAGATTGAAAAATCCGTTTGTGTCATTGACCACGCTCCATATTCCACTGATCTATCACCAACTTTTCTTCCCTAAGCTGCAATTGGCCATGACGGGATCATTTTATGATGATGTTCCAGCGATTCAAGGGGTGTGACACATATGCCAAAGAATATTTCTTCCGATGACTATAAGAAATCAACGGAAAAATTAATTGACCCCCCATGCGTTGTACTGACTTAAATTCAGACTATTTCGAATAAAAATAATTGAAGATAGGACGAAAATCTCGTTATTTAAAAGTAATTCTGTGTATGCAACACACCTATTCTTCATAACCATCTTTTCCGACCGTTACAGATAGTTGGCATTCATGGCGTGCTCGAACGTTATTGTTAGATACCTTCAGCGAACAAATCGACCTAACTAATTGCGCGTGCATGCCATTTCTCATCGAACGCATCGAGATCGATTCGAGGAATTAGAAACCAGATCGACGATTCGATAAATAAGAAAATAATCCCGACCAGTTCGCATAGAAGACCATCCCGCTTCGATAAAGCCGTGATATACGCGTCGTAATTAAGTGTTAATTGTAGCAGCGTTGGAGATCTAATCGCTTATTTATCATCCGCTTCGAGCCCGAGACCCATCCCGCGCGCGAAATAATAAATTAGCGTGGCTAATCGAGCCAAGGACGCGACGGAAAAATCGGGGACGTCCTCCTCTTCTTCGTGGAATTTCACGCTCGTATCATACCGTCAATGCGTTATCAGTTTTAAGCGAGAAGAGACAAGATCGAGAGGCGGTGAAAGAAATGAAAGTTGCTTCGGACCGAAATATGGACCGAAATTGTCGAGGTACTAATAATGACATTAACGATCTTCAACGTAAAGAGCGGTCGAGGATTACGCAGAAAATTAAACTTTCATTCCGCGATCGTCTCGTGGAGCGTTGTAGGTTGCAATTTCACTTTTATTTCGTTATTTATGTGCGTTATGCGATGTAAGTCGCTTTTTTTTGTAAGTATTTTCCTGTTTACCGCTCTTTCCGACTAATGAGGAATTGCGGGATTTCTTTTAAATTGAGAATTATATAACTGTGCCATCGACTGTTCAGAAGTATTCCGTTAAAGCGATGATGACTGGAAGCGATTGCATCGACGAAATAGGAACATACGCCGGATAATTTCTGTCGATTAAGGTTGCTCAGTACTTATTTTTTACTTTTTTCCGTTGAGTTTTCCTACGTTGCAACATGTTTCATGTTGCACAAAACCGGGTTTCCCCTAATTTACATGTTGCTATCTCTTTTAGTTATTTTTAGAACATATCAATAACAACTCGAAATTTGACCTTTTTATGGCCAAGCTTACAGACAAACGAGTGAACGAAAGAATTTCTTCTTATGAGAATTGAACCATGTATTCAAGAACTGGAGCGTACCAATCTTGAAATTTTCTAATGAAACTCATATCAGCTACAAAACAGATTTGAAAAATGTAATTTTCTTATACTTTTAATTAGGAGAATCTGCATTTCTACGATCGCTATTCCCCAGGTATTAAGAATGTTTACATATATACACTAGGGTGTCCGTTATTTCTTAAAGTGGAAATACTTGTTGTCTCACCCCTCAAAAAGTTGAGGCTTGATGTAGAAATCATTCTCCAAAAATTTCACGCCCCTAGGAGCACGCCTTCCCGTGCCGACTTACGTTTGAAATTTTATTCGATTATACTCATGTCCAAAATGATAACGAAAAATATTACATAACATCATGTGCAACCTAAATGTACAATTTTAAAAGTGTTTAAATTTCGTAATTTTTATTTAACGTAATTTTGGTACAATTAGGGTAAAGTTCTCGATGTTCACGAACGCATTTCATTGCATATACCATCCGACTTTCATCCATTCTTATCAGGCGGCGGTAGTCTTCCACGAACTTCACTGCTCTCTTCGCAGTATCAATCACAACCTTCAAATGGCTTCAAACACTGGTCGATCGAATGGAGCATGTACGCTTTTGGAAATGAAGCTCGGTAGGGACCTGCTTTACCTTCCTTGTCCCTATCATATTTACGAATTAATTTTGGAAGCAGTACTTGGAAAGAAGTTGCCCCATTTAACAACGAGTCCAGATGTGCCGTTGTTTAAGTATTTTAAAAACTGTTGGAAGAAGATATAACCAGTGGAATTGATCGTGAACGTTGCCTTAAACGTCTGTGGTTAGTATCATGAACGAGTACTGCATCTGTTGGGGAAAGTTTTACCCGAATATCACAATATATTTCGTTACTGGTACCCCATTATGTTAATGTATATTTACGAATCTAAGTTCGAAGAAACTTTCACATTCAATCTGTCGCATTTTTACTAAAGCTTCGTGGAACCAGTTTCGACGATTACGAAATTAATCGAAATCGAAAAATCGACGATGGGATTTGTTGCGGGAAATCGGACGAGATTATTGGAGGACGTTTACGTTAACAATGGTTGTACCAAAACCGAGAAAGAAATTGCGGAAAAAAGCAAGAAAGTCGTAAACGAAGAGGGGAACGAAGATAAACGTGTAAAAGTAGGATATGTGAATCCAACTACGCCAATAAAATGTATTGGAAAACAATAGAAGCGATTTTTCTTCTTATATAACAGCTCCCTCTTCTTCCCTTGCTTTTTAGTAAAATCTATCGGCGTTGAAGACGACGATAGCACTAACTAACCTCTTTGATAGATTACGATCTACGACAAATCAACGCATTTTAACAGCTCAAAGCACAAAGTGATTTAAGTGCCCCTCTTATGAATTCGGTAGTGCGCACGAAGTACATACACATCCAACATACAATGCAATGGAAAACGTTGGAAATGAGAAGTTGGTAATACATATTGCACTGAGAATTTAGTTACATTTTTTAAACAAAATTGCACCGCCCTAGCTCTTAATTAATGACATAAAAAGCATAAATTATAACAAATTAATTTTAATAATAATTTTGAGAAATATCTAGCATAAAATCAAGATAATTACCTAGTGTTGTGTGTGCGTGTGTGAGTGTAATTTCTCTTTCGATGATGGTTCTTCCTATATCTCCTCTTCTAATTTCTATTCTCGATGCACCTTTAATTTCTATGGATTCTTCTCCTTCTTAGATTCTATCTTCTCCGGTATGGTGAGGTTCTTATATTCACTGGTACTTCTTCTTGAAAACCCTTTTATTCCACATATATTTATCGACTTATCTATCTTGTCAATCTTTTTCGTCGTTAACCAAACAAACTTTTTATTTCTTTTGGAAACCAGGACTACACTGCTTTATTTCTAAGTCGTCCACGAAACTTTAAATCACCTTGACTCCAGATCACCCAGGTATTCGCTATTATAGAAACCTGTATTGTTAATGTCCAGGTATCCTTGGTTATTTGTATCCAGTGGTTATTAGGAATTCTTGTGATGTGAAAGTGTTGAATGTATGTGTCTGAATGTTTACAATGCTTTTCTATCTTTTAATCGATGCCTTTTATAATAAGTAATAAGTTTATTTCTAGTGACATTTGTTTCTCTCATTGAACGTCTCTGACCGGAGTTAAAATAAGAAGCTAACACCCGTAGGGTAATAAAATGCTCAAAAGGTGGTGGGCGTGGTGTCGAAAAGGTGTAAATGGACCCCTAAAATAAACCGAATGTCAAATGAAGATCATAACGCCAACATTAACGGTGAATTTTGATATATTGAATTGTAATAAATGATGAATTTTCTTATGGTAATTAACCATTCGAGTATTACTATACTACAATATGCATATCTAATTCCTGTTGACCTCTCTTACGAGTCTTACGATACTAAAACTTCTTGTTTATACAGAATCGTATAAACAAGAAGTGGTGATATAATCCAAAAGGATTGTATCACCCCTTCCGTCGCTCTGATAACGTTCGTCTTGTCATTAACCTTCCTATACTCACGTCAAAATGAAAGACGTATACTATACTATATAAATCGGTCCCACAGACCGTATGCCTGAGTATAGGAAGATTAAATTAAATAAATTAAAAGTGCCGTGTATTTTTGCCATGGAGTAAATTTCGATTTTTCCGATGTTTATGAAAAGAGATTCCGATAAGGCCATAAGAGGATAGAAGACGCGACTTTTATCGCACCAATAGCAACAGGAGTAGGCGGTAAATATTAAACGTAAAGTTGAACTACTAGCGACGCGTAACGGAATTACCTTGTCCCTACAAACTGCTGATAAACCTTAACGTCACCAATTACTCGTTTTCCTTTTCCCTCGTTAACCGTAAAGAGTTCTCCTTCAAAGAACCGTCCTGACGATGATAGAGCACGATTTCCTTCAACGAACTCGACATTAACATAAATTCGTACAAAATTACGTAACGACCGAAAACTCGAAACGCGATCTGACCCACGCGTACGACCGGCTATTGTTCCCTCCCCCGGAACGAAATTACGGAAATTTAAGACACTCTCGGGTCGGATCGTGATGAATTTCCACGCGACTCGAAGAAGAGGCTTTATCGAAGCGGTTAGATCTCTTCTGACCATCAGACGGAGTCGAAGCGCGTGGGTCGCCTAGATAGATGACTATCTGTAGATGGGAACTGGTCGGGTCGCGACGGTAGTGGAGCAATTCTAGTAAGACAAACTGCTCCGAAATTAGAGCTAATAAATCTTCGAATTAACGTGTAAACAAATGCGATCCGACGAGACCGAACCCGAATGGGATGGGCCATCTCGAACGCGCGCGTAGGTCGATTTCGAATTAGGATGGTGCTGGGAGTCGTTCGAGATTGATAGAACGGAGAATGCGATTGTTTGATTGAAAAGCAGTAAAAATAGTTTTTGCGTGTTCGTCTCTTGTTAAAAATTAGATCATCACCGACGGTAACTAGTTTCAAACCAACGTTTCTGCTTTCTCCTGAATTGTTCAAAAGTGTTCTTCTGTGATACGGAGGATGGGCTTATTTATATTATGTCTCACTTTCCAAATAAAATGACCCCAGATGACGATTTGATACCATCATATCTTCTTAGAGACTGTGCTTTTATTTTTGCAAAATCTCTTGCAATGCCAATTAATTGTATCTAGTTAGTAGGATTAATTTTATGACGGGCGTAATAAACACTTCCGAGAAGCCGATCTTTATCCATTCGGTCTACCTGAACGTGCCTAGGCCGCAAAAGGGTTATTCCGAAATTCTATTTTCAATTAGTTCATGACGCACGCACAGAACATTACAGAGGGATTATAATCTATCTTGTATTTACAATTTAATAATATTTACATATATTTGCATGTAAAAATCGTTTATTTGAATAATCTCCAATTATGCAGATGGTTAAACACTTATGACCGGTAGCGTACCTGTATCGAAATGGTTTTAGCCTCATGATGTGAAACATAAAAATATATATTATATCTTCCTCCAACTATACAATAAATAACTTGAACAAACCTTTTAAATCTACAAAGTTTACAAAAATAAATAATATATATATATATTTTTTCGTTTTCTTTTTTATACTTATCCTATATGATAATTTTCTACTACAATTAGGTTAATTAAACGAGAGTGATTGAATAATAGTTAAATTCTCAGAACTCTGTAGTGGCGAGTCGTAACAAGGATGATACTATGGGTGCACCGTAAGTGCACCATCGATGCATGTCGAAATCGGCTTCTACTACCACGGTTATTCTTCCTCTTGCTTCATCGCTTCCGACGAAAAGACAATCACACACACACACACACACACACACACACACACACACACACACACACACATACACACACACACACATACACACACAAGACTTATTGGTATCATACCCAAGACACGAAATTACCCACGATTACCCGAATCGGAATATTTTCGCTCGCGAGTGCACCACGCGCTGCCGCGAACACACGCACGATGTGCGCACAATACATACTCTTTCGTCTAGCGCGGTCGAGACGAACGTCGTGCCCTACGGAGCAGAAGAAAAAAACGAGACTCTCGAGTATCCATATATATGTATGTACCCAGCAGTGCACATAACCTATGACTTTTCGAAATATCACATCTGAATTTTTCCCGTTAACAATGGTTATGGCGCATACGGACGGACGGCTGTTGGGCGTTTCTGCTTTTAGCTGAATGGCATTCTTCGCGTCAAGGACAATTATGTATCGCGCGAGGGGGGTAACTATACGTAACGTGCGCAATTACACGCCGAGCGACGTACATACGTATGTATGTATATAAACTTACACGATATCTGTACGTATATGTTTACGTTTATATCTAACCTTCTAATGAATAATATTATTTAATCATTTAATTACAATAAAGTGAATAAAGCGGAATGTTGGATTGGGCCACTGTCACAATATAGAAAATTTATATTTTTACGTATGTGTATCGCTTCATACACATCAAATTCACGCTGTGAATCGATCTGTCCTATCAATTGCAAATTTCCAAATTCTTTTCCTTTAAATCCTGTAACTATTGCGCACCTCGACTGTCCTATATACGCTTTATCGCATTCACTACGACCGATTTTATAAAAACCAAAGCGTTGTTCCAAATCTGTTTTGTCTTTCGGGTTACCTAAAGGATTTTCTAAGGTGTTCTTAGATGTCGAGGACGCCTTCAAGTTTTGTTTATTTCAACACCATCTCTTCGACCATCAAGTTCTACTGTTGGATGTTCCACAGGTGCGTCGACTCGTTTTGCGCCACAGCAGTTAGAACCTTTTCCAAAGGCTCCTCCTCGGAAACAAGCAGTTAATCGCCGGAAATGTAAATCTGAAATTTTAACGGACACTCCTGTAAAGGATGCATTGGAAGAAGAAGCTCGCGAAAAGAATATTCGAAGTAGCAAAATAAGGGGTAACCGGCCTGTTATAAGAAATATACGTGGAAATAGCAGCAAGAGCAGAAAGAAAATGAACAGAAACAAAGAAAACCAATTTTGAAAAGTCTGATGAGTCCGAAGATGAATGAAATTTGCCTTATTCCCTTGATATCGTTCTCACAAAAGTAAAGACAAAAATTGGATACAATCTACAGCGTGCAAGAGGTGGGCACACGTGACATGTGATGGTGATGATGACTTTTATGTATGTACGAGGGCGCGCCAATAAGTCCGTGACTTTTTGAACGAAACACAGGTTTTTGGATAAGAAATCATTTTATTTTTCAACGTAATCTCCTTTGAGCTCGATACACTTTGACCAAAGCTTCTCCAATTTTTTTATCCCTTCCAAAAAATAAGATTTATCGACGTCATCAAAATAGATATTTGTTTGTCAGATGATTTCATCGTTGGAATCAAATCTTTTTCCGCCGAGCCATTTCTTCAGGTTTGGGAACAAGAAATAGTCACTGGGGGCTAAATCCGGAGAATAGAGCGACTGAGGGAGAAATTCGTAGCCCAATTCATTGATTTTTGCCATAGAAACTGCACATGTGTGCATTGTCCTGGTGGAAAAGAACTTTTTCTTGGCCAACTGCGGTCTTTTCTTTTCAAGTCCTCATTAAATCGACCCAATAAGTTGGAATAATATTCTCCACTGATTATTTTACACTTTTTAAGGTAGTCAAAGCGGATCGTGTATCCCAAAATCGGTCACCATGACTTTATTGGCTGACAAACCCACCTTGGCCTTCTTTGACACCGATTCACCCCGAAAAACCCACTGTTTTGACTGCTGTTTGGTCTCTGGTGTGTTGCGGTGGATCCACGTTTCGTCCACGATTACGAAACGGCGCAGAAACTCGTCCATATTACGGTTAAACAACGCCAAACACTCCTGCGAAGTTGTCACACGATTGCGTTTGTGGTCGATTGTGAGTAAACGGAGCACCCATCTTGCGGAAAGCTTCCTCATACCCAAGTGATCGTTCAAAATTGAAACCACTGAGTCACGTGAGACGCCCATGGGTTCCACAATCTCTCTCACTTTCAATCTTCGATCGAGCAACGCCATATCGTGAATTTTTTCAATTATTTCGGGCGTAGAGACCCCTACACCGAAAGGTAGAAAGGGTAAAAGATTAAGAAGAAGAAGAAGAAGATTTCGGGCGTAGAGACCTCAACTGGGCGTCCAGAACGTACGACACCTTCCGTGCTTGTACGGCCACGACGAAATTCAGTAAACCACTTTTTTAACATTGAAATTGATGGTGCAGAGTCCCCATAGTATTTATCATGCCTAGCCTTGGTTTGAGTGATGATTTTTTCAGCAAAGAATAATGCTTAATGAGCACATGAAATCAACTTTTTCCATTTCACGCGGTCAAACACAAACTAAATGACGCAGCTTGTTCAAATCTTGACAGGAGTCAACTGACAGTTGCCTGTTGACAGGATCAGTATTGCTCTTTCAGTTAAGAAGCGGGAAATTCAAAAAGTCACGGACTTATTGACCCACCCTCGTTGTAACTTCATATCTGATGAGGATTTGGCTGTTGTTGTGCTCCTTGTCTGGAATTTTTAATGTATGTAGCAACTTACCTCACATACTGTAACAACAGTCGGTATTATTGAGCAGAGAAATTCCTAACATTTTTTTTTTTGTTTATTGTTAGAGATAAATATAATTTAACACCTTGAATTGAATGTACTACTGTTTATGCCCACATATTTAGTTTTCTCTCTGAATTATAAAATTGGAAGGAAAAAAATTACTGGTAAGATGTGTCATAACGAACTGCTCCACCCTACCCTACCACCTACGCTGACTTTTCCTTCATTAAAATTCAAACTATTCGAATGTCTCCGACCAACACCAGAGTCCTTAGGAATGTGTTAGGCGCGTCCAGTGAGGCCATTAGATTTATTTACACGGATTAATTCATTGTCTGTCGTTTAAATTTTCACTTACTATACCTGCTCCACCCTCCCCTACCACTTGGGCTGACTTTTTCCCCTTTAGTCACCAATAATGTTCGACAAATGCGTGTCTTATTCGCCGAAGGAACAGTCTATATACAGCGAACAAGACACGCGTTTGTCGAAAGAAGGCGATAGATGTATACGAGTTTGATGTATGTATGTGACGGAGCAAACTCGTATAGATCTATCGTCTTCTTTCGATAAACGCGTGTCTTATTCGCTGTATATAGACTGTGCTTTCAGCGAACAAAACACGCGTTTCTTGAATCTCAGTCATCAACTTGTCGAAAAATTTGCCTTTGGAAACCGAAGAGGTATTTCAGTGCTTCCCCATTGACGTTTTGAAAATCTACGTCTCATCCTCAAATCTCCATAATACGATCCCGACCGATGTTAATTTCCCCATTAATATTCCGACGTACTTCTTGGGGTCGCGGAGCGCTGTTCGCGAGTAGGACTAACCGAGAGTTTGGAGCGTGTGCGTGTGTGTGTGCGAGCCAGCAAAAGGCTGGTTCCACTGAATCACACCTCGTTCATTGTTAATAGAATAATAACATATTATATGTTAATGTAATCTATACACACCATTTGAGAGATGTGACATCTCGGTCGGCTTAAATTAACATTTGATTTAGGCGTCGACGCGGCTATGGGTCGAACCGTTTTCATTGTTCATATGATAATCGAAGTTATGTAATAATTGATGTCGTGCCGGGTTTTTTCCTCCTCGCATTGCCCTTTTTTTTTCTCCGGCTTCGCTTTCCTATTCGATTCTATTCGAGATCGGAGATCTCTCTCTCGGTCTCACGAAACGTCTTTGAAAAGGTCCCCGGTCCTTCCTATCCCGTATCATTATCTTTCAAGGAGACGAAATCGATCGTAATTAAGCGTTGTCGGGTTTTCGATCGCGATCGGACGACGACTACGACGACGGAGACATTCTGATCGTCGACGATGTGTGCTCGTCGCGCGGTCGAAGCGTAAAATCGTTCGCGTTCGATTGACGAAATCGCCCCGGCCACTCCTAATAACGCCATTAGCGTGCGCGATTCATATATGACGAAAAGATCGTCGATATATTAGCATAAGGTGCACCGATTGTCGTCGAAATGACATCCTTGTCGGCGAACGGTTCGTGGGCGTTCCGATCTCAATGATTTATGCGACACGTTGCTCGTCGATATTCGATCTTCGAAAGTTACGCGCATAACTTTAGACGGGAGTAATTTATTAACCATCGCCTCCGAACGATAGGAAAAATTAATGGAGGAAATTTGGGCTTTACACCAAAATATACTGACAAGGGAAGATCCCGAACCCGGGAATTCAAAAAAGTTTGAAACTTTGGGAATATATACAACATATATAGGTGTGCTATACGCAATTTTTTTTTGTGCCGACATTCACTTTGAAGGGGTGAAACACCCCATCGAAAATTGACGGATTTTCAATTTTCTCCACACAACTCCAGTAAAAGAAAGATAGAAGATAGGTGTAAATGCAATAATTGCAGCATACATCAAGATCTTTCAAAATATGTGACTATCATATATACAGAGTGTTCCGTTAAGCCTTGCGCTTATACTGCAGATGTTTTTGTAACAATACAAAGAAAAGTTTGAGATATAATTTGTGTGACTTTTAATTCTGCTTAAAACTATGTAGGGTGTTCTAATGTACAGAGTGTTCCAGAAGTAAATATCACCCTATCCTTGGTTATATCTAACAGAACTTCATATATTATATTATAATATATATGTATATATATTATTAAATACTTATTGCAAGGAATGATCTCAATCCCGCAAATTTAAAATATGAAATTTAAGAATATGTAAACCACATATAGAGGTGCGATACGAATTTTTGCTGCAAAGTTAATGAAATTTACTGTATATCTTTGCGGTACTATATTTATTAGATAAGACATTGTTTTGTGTGATAATAACATCCAAAGTATTGGTTTTGGAAATATGTAGAAGACATATGTAATGCGCAATTTATTAATTTGATTTAATCACTCGCTGTTGTAAAAGGAAAAGGTTAGTTTTTTAGACCAAAGTTATATCTTACAATTAATCGATTTTATTAAGCGATAACAAATATATCAATATTTTTAACATTTTAAGCAATACAAATATTGATAAGTACATCAATATAATTTATATGTGATTAGCTGATTAGTCATAAAGTATAAGATATATAGGAAATTTTTGTAGATAACACTTTGCATCTTTTGGTCATATTTATTATGCAGTGAAATACTGGCAAATGAATAATTATTCTGTATGGTGATGAAATTCTTCAAAGAAATGTTTAAAACATAGGAATTCGTTGCACCACCCACATCGTATGATGGCTTGGGCACCGCATATGGAACAGCTAGCAGGATGTATAAAATCCTGTTGTCTAAAAGCAAAAGCTACCGGATTTTCAAACTTATTTGGTTTTTGATCAATGTATCCACTTTTATACCAAGCATAAGCAAATACATCGTGATACTTTGGTGCCGAAAGTTGGTTGTGAATAAGGGACTGTAATTTGATAACATTATTGCGTTCATGCAATACAATATCATAACCAAACAGTAGCACAAGATCGGAAAATTTTCTTACAAAATTTTTCCATATGCGGAAACCATATACATCTAGTGGTTGTATCATTGCCGTAGTTTTTTTCGGTATCGTCAATATTTCAACATGCTTGTTTGATGGTATACTCTTTTGCAATGTAGCAGGACAATGACCAGTCCAAGAGTCCAAGAATAACACGCTCTGAGGTCCCACATTTGGCACATACACACGGGTGAGCCATTCATTAAACAGTTCTTTTGTTAATTTTTCCGACGTTGAAGCCCTTACATAAACATTCCACGGTTCAAACAAAGACTGTGTTATACGCGGACCGAAACTACCACTTTGTTCTTTCATGACAATAAATAGAGGGGAAAGAAGTTTTCCAGAAGCTGATATTGTGGGAAGTATGGTATAACTATGTGTTGTTGCGAATATTGACTGGACAACTGCTGTAACCCTTTTTGAACCTTGCGCAGCTAACGTGCGACCAGAATGAAGTTCTAGATTAAAGCCACTTTCATCGGCGTTGAATGTATTATCTTCTCCGACTTGTTTTATGTGATCTTTTACATGGCTAACAAATGTTGAAGCGATTTCATTCAGCTTTTCGGAATCTGCACCATATGATCGCGTAATAAATTTATTTATTTTTCTTGAAACTATTCTATACGCTTTCTTAAAATTCCAGACCCAATGCCGGGATGCTTTAAACTTTTCTAAATCTATTCCTTGATTAGCTTGCAAAGCCCATCTTTGAATGTCCAAATCATGAATAATATCACCCGAATCAATACTCTCTACAAACTTATTATAAACGGATTCCGAAATTTGTAGCAATTTTTCCCGTCGTGTGCCTCCCCGGTTTACTGTTTCTTCCCATCTAGAACAAATAAAAGAAAATAAAGACAAATCGTTGTTATATTAAATGGAGTTCACTGGTTACCTGTACAATTGTTGGAGAGTTGAAACTTTTCGAAATTTCTTTTGGACGGTTGCTAACGTAAGTCGCTTCGTTTTCCCACTTTTCCAGTATTCAACAGCTTTGGTTTTATATTCCAAAGTGACAATACCGCCTTCTTCTGGAGCACACTGTTCGTCTTCAGCTTCCATCGCTTCTAAAATTTCTTCGCGTGTAGGGGCGTATACATCATCTACGAAGTCTACGGAATGTGGTCTAACTGGATTCAAAAATTCTAGTGTTGTGTCAATTTCCAGCGAAAATGAAGTATCTTTTGAACGTCAAGAAGCATATCCTTTATTATGTCGTGTAATTCCACTTCGTGGTTATTCACAGGTGTTGGATTATTGTTATTGGCAACGTCAAATATTACCATGAGCAAGCGAATTACATTTAAAGTATTTACGACAACCATTTTCAGCACCACAGGTTTGTTACACAGTCAAACGACAAATACTATTAATGTCAGGTGGGGAATTTATATAAGCAACGTTATCATTTATCATTGCATTTGGTTGATTATTGCGTTTTTATAAAAACATGTATACACCATTAGATAAAAACTTCGAATATTATTATCAAACAAAACAATGTCTTATCTAATAAATATAGTACCGCAAAGATATACAGTAAATTTCATTAACTTTGCAGCAAAAATTCGTATCGCACCTCTATATGTGGTTTACATATTCTCAAATTTCATATTTTAAATTTGCGGGATTGAGATCATTCCTTGCAATAAGTATTTAATAATATATATACATATATATTATAATATAATATATGAAGTTCTGTTAGATATAACCAAGGATAGGGTGATATTTACTTCTGGAACACTCTGTACATTAGAACACCCTACATAGTTTTAAGCAGAATTAAAGGTCACACAAATTATATCTCAAACTTTTCTTTGTATTGTTACAAAAACATCTGCAGTATAAGCGCAAGGCTTAACGGAACACTCTGTATATATGATAGTCACACATTTTGAAAGATCTTGATGTATGCTGCAACTATTGCATTTATACCTATCTTCTATCTTTCTTTTACTGGAGTTGTGTGGAGAAAATTGAAAATCCGTCAATTTTCGATGGGGTGTTTCACCCCTTCAAAGTGAATGTCGGCACAAAAAAAATTGCGCATAGCACACCTATATATGTTGTATATATTCCCAAAGTTTCAATTTTTTTGAATTTCCGGGTTCGGGATCTCTCCTTGTGAGTGACATAGAAATTGCAACACCATGAAGGGTTTGGAATTTCTGAATGAAATTTGGTTGAAATATTCAGCTATGTTATAGTAATAAATGATGAAAGTTTGGAAGGAAAATCTTTATTAGTTAAACTAAATGTAATGATTATTGTTAATAATGTGTGGAGCGGCCTCTCTAATTTATACATTCATTCACACATCGCGACATTGATTGAATAAGGTGGTTTATTTCGTCTTGGGGTATTGCGTTACATGCAAGTTGCACCTCATGTCTCGAAGCCTCCAAAGTCAAAGGAGGGCGCTGCAAATTTTGCAACCCTCTACCCATTATGTCCCAAACATGTTCAATGGGTGAAAGATCTGTTCAAAGAAGTTCAAGGAAATCCTTGCTACATGAGGGCGTGCATTATCCTGCTGGAATACACTTCAAGCACTTCAAACCCTTGTAAGTATGGCACAAGATGTGCTTCAACCACCTCCGCAATATATCGCATATTGCATCGAATACACAAAGGGAGACCTGCTACCGTAAGTAATCGCACGCGAAACATTAACGCCCACGGCGCAGTGTACGTGTCTCTCAAATGTAAATTGAAGATTCCGTTGTTCACCCCGTCTTCTTCTGACTCTCTCTAAACAAAAACTAGATTCGTCGCTAAAGACAACACCACGCAATTCAATATTCCAATGAGATCTTTCATTTGCACCATTGTAACCGTTGCTGACAATGTTCCGCGGTCAAAGGAAGCACAAGTTGCGGACGATATGATTTTAACCCAAAACGTCGGATTCGCCGATAAATTGTTCTAAGGATTACATGGCGTCCTTCTTCGCCAAATCATTGGTCACTAATTGCACGAGTAGGGGAAAAGCGATCTCTAAATGACAGTTGTCTTAAACGACGATCTTGACGCTCATTCGTTTTTCTTGAAGCACCGGTTCCCCTTTTACGACGTTCCTGACCATCTTCAAACCATGCACGACGCACTAGACTGGTTACGATTTACACGGTTGGCAATCTCCCCAAATGAGGAACAAGCTTCGCGCAAACCAATAATTCGACCTCTATCGAATTCGCTTAATTGATAGTAATTGACTCGTTGCCATACTCTAGGCATGATCAAACGAACAAAACACGTAAACAACTGAATAACAATCAAAATAATGTTAATTAACGATGAGAAAGAACAACAAATCGTACGATAAATACAGGTCGAAAAAGCTAGCAAAAAATTAATAATAACTGTCAAATGTGACCCTATTACATTATCACTTGATCTCGAAAGTTAATCAATTATTATTTAATGGTAGCCCAACAAATCTACCAAGTTTCATCAAAAATATCCTACTCCTTCTTGGTGTTGCAATTTCTATGTTACTCAGTATACGAGGGCCTTCCAGTAAATAAGTTTCCCTATTTTTTAACCAATAAACAACATTATTTACAATTATGCAGTTATTTTATTTTCATTATACAACTCATAGACTACTTCTCTACATAATCACCATTTCTGTCCAAACATTTTTGGTACCGTTGTAGTAATTTTTTGATACCACTGTTGTACCAAGCTGTGTCCTGTCTTCGTAGCCAGTGGTTCGCCTCCGCCTTCACTTCGTCATTATTCGCAAAGTGCTTGCCTCCAAGGTGCAACTTGAGTGCTGGAAAGATATGGAAGTCGCTTGGGGCAAGATCCGGAGAATAAGGTGGATGTGCGAAAATTTCCCATTTGAAGTTTTTCAGCAACGTTTGGGTCGTTCGAGCTGCGTGGGGGCGAGCATTGTCATGTACCTCGCAGCGTTAACCGTAGTGCTTGGGGGCAGCTAGTCAACCGTGAAAAATCGAATTACAGAACGGAGTTCGCACGTGGTCACGTTCACCAGTGGTAGCTCCATGGCAACTGAAGCGCTACGGACTTGCGCGTACGAATAGCGTGATGTGGAAGGTCACGCGCTTCCAACGCATCCTAGTCACCATTTCTTACACTACTAACTAATTTTTACAACGTTTCGTTCGCAGAAAAGAAATAGGGAAACTTATTTACTGGATGGCCCTCGTATATGCTTATTGAAACAATTATATAAGTAGGTGTCTATTCGTTATATAATAATTATTATTTGGACACGCAATATGTTATAAATCTTAATTAAAATTCAAATTCTTCGAATGTCTCCGACCAAGACCAGAGTCCTTACGAATATGTTCGGTGAATCCAGTGGCGCCACTACATTTATTTACAAGCACTAATTCAATGACTGTTGTTTAAATTGTCACTTATTGTTCATATCCTTGAAAGTTGCCGCGATGGTCACCGAATTTCGACTCGAAAGATCAAAGCTCCCGCTCGAAGCCTCGCTTCTCCAAATTCTGCGATCCCAATCCGATCGATTAATCAACATTCTTCAATTCTTCCAGCAGATTATCTTGTATGAGTACTAAACTTTACATATATTTCTTTTAAACAGTCCATGACGCATATAATTTTAGTATACCTTTTATGACGTTTCTTTGTACATCATGTTTGATTTTGATAGAGACGGATATGACGTAACGACTAGTCTTTCCGGGTTATCACAGGAAATTTAAGTTTCGCAGACTCTCCTATCTACTACTACTACTACTACTACTACTACTATCTCCTTTTTCTTCTTTTTTTTTCTTTAGTGAAACCTTATCGTCAAATTAGAAACGAGATATTTCCTCACCTTTTACGCACTTAAGCCGCGATTTATTAGTTCCACTTTTACTTAAATCTCGATTTAACGACACCTCTACATCGTTCGTACGAACAATCACCATTCGTACGAGCTGAACGGCCGACGCGCAGGAAGCGGTCGATTCGCTTCGGCCGATTCGTAACGCCGCCGGATGTGACATTATTACTTTCCGTACGATAGTAGGAAAGCGGCGAAAGAAAACCGAAAGACGACAAAATCGCAGATGACGAATTCGTCAATCGAACTACTTCTCGTTACGGAACATTAATTGGGCGATTTCGAGCGATCGGTGCTTTTCCACGTTAGTATCGCTTTTTCCCCGTCTAGTTTAAATCCGGATTTAATCGATCCATAATTGGATATTATAGCTTACGTAATTGCTAAGATTGCCTTTTAATTGGCGTCGTTCGTTAAGATTGGCCTAGCGTAAACGGTTGGGCTTTTTAATACAGCTAAACTGGAGCATCACCTAACACGTTTTAAAACTACCGAACGACTCAAGAACTGACTTTACCGCTCCGCCAATTAAAACGATTAATATTCGCACTACCGACCTGTATATTATAGAAGAAGCGTTTCGAAACGGCACTAAAAGCGATTTCTCTCTCTTCCTGTATCGCCCTTTTACAAATCGTAAAAATCGACGAAACGGCAAAAGACTATCGAATCTATGTCACGCCTAATGGCGGACGTTATTTATCCGAAAGAAAGAGTCGATCGTCGACTGTTATTACGCGTATCGGGTTCTACAGTTGCGTTTCAAGACAAGTAGGCTGATGATTGTGGTCACGCGAAGGATTTTAAACCTAATACTTCGATGGGACGCGTCTAATAAAGTGTGCAGGAGGAAACGAGTCGTTTGTACGGCGAAGAGCAAAAATAAGATCGCAGCCGATTAAGAACTCGAAAAAGTAACGAAATTCTCAACTTCCGCCTACGATACCGCCATTTCCTCGCCATTTTTAACGCCGCATCGTCGCAAGACACTTGAGCCATTACTCACTTGATGTATGCTACCACCATACCAACCACCACTGATAGCTTGACGGTGACGTGAGCTGATGATGCCGCCATTTCGACATCCGAATAAAGCGAGTCTTGCACTCCAAGACGACTATTTGTCTCTCTTTAGCCCCCAAACCTCTACGTCGCGTCTCTCCATAGCTGCCTTTAAGTGTGACGTGATTAAGTCTATGCCGTTTCGCTTTTAAGTCTCGTATCTCGAGGATATACACGGAAATTCAACGCTGGTAAGTGTATTGTATCGTTGAGTTTCTGTTCAAACTAATCGTCCACGTTGCTTTTCCCTCAATTGAAGGTAAGTCTTTCTTCTTTTTGTTAATTTCGATGCCGTAATTTCTCCCTTTCACGTTGTCATAAGAAATTAGTGTGAACTAGTATAGGCTTGTATAACTAGTGTAGAATAGGATGACTAATGTAAGCTAGTATTAACTAGTATATACTAGTATAGAACTATCGTAGGGACTAGAAACTAGAAACTACATCACGCCAAGTTCCGCTTTTATTTGCTTTATTTATATTTTTGTATCGTTGAGTTTTTGGGGAAAATTCCCTGGAATCTGGTAATTATTTTTAAGTTAGTAGTTAATTAGTTTTTAGCGTTTGAATTTTCGATGATCAACAAATTCTACATCTGTCGGGTTTAAACAGAGCAGGCAAGTGCCCCGAGATCTGTTTGGTCCACCTTTGTACAAATCAGGTAAATTCCTTCGCATCTATCGAATACTGGTTTAAACAATGTAGGAAAATTCGTTGGCATTTGTTGGGTTCAGGTTTGAACGAAGCAGGTAAGTTCCTTGGGGTCTATTGAGTTCGGGGTCGAACAAAGCAAATAAGTTTCCTGGCGCCTGTTGCATCCAGGTTTGAACAAATCAGGCAACTTCGCTGACACGTTCAGATTTGAACAAACTAGAGAATTTCCCTGGCGGCTGTTGGGCACAGGTTCCAACGAAGCAGACAACGTCACTGGTACCTGTTGGGTTCAGGTATGAAGGAAGCATACAAGTTCATTCGTCTCTGTTGGGTTCAGGTTTGAACGAGGCGCGGGTAATTCCCCGACGTCTGTTGGCTCCGGGTTTGAACAAAGCAAGGAAATTTTCTGTTGAATCCAGTTTAGAACAAATCGGGCAAATTCGCTGACATTTTTGGGTTCAGATTTGAACAAAACAGAGAAGTTTCCTGGCGTTTGTTGGGCGCATGTTTCAACGAAGCAAGCAACTTTAGTGGAATCTGTTGGGTTCATGTTTGACGGAAGCACACAAGTTCATTCGTCTCTGTTGGGTTCAGGTTTGAACGAGGCGCGGGTAATTCCCCGACGTCTGTTGGCTCCGGGTTTGAACCAAGCAAGGAAATTTTCTGTTGAATCCAGTTTAGAACAAATCGGGCAAATTCGCTGACATTCTTTGGGTTCAAATTTGAACAAAACAGAGAAGTTTCCTGGTGTTTGTTGGGCGCACGTTTCAACGAAGCAGACAACTTCAGTGGAATCTGTTGGGTTCAGGTTTGACGAAAGCACACAAGTTCATTCGTCTCTGTTGGGTTCAGGTTTGAACGAGGCGCGGGTAATTCCCCGACATCTGTTGGCTCCGGGTTTGAACATAGCAAGTAAATTTTCTGTTGAATCCAGTTTAGAACAAATCGGGCAAATTCGCTGACATTTTTTGGGTTCAGATTTGAACACAACAGAGAAGTTTCCTGGCATCTGTTGGGCGCATGTTTCAACGGAGCAGACGATTTCTCTAGCGTCTGTTGGGTTCAGGTTTGAACATCGAAGGTAAATTCACTGGCATCGGTTCGGCCAGGTTTGAACATATCAAGAAAATTCGCTGGCGTCTGTTAGGTCCGGATTTAAACAAAGAATCGATAATGCAAATAATCGATGAGGCTAAAGCAATAGTTTGGTTCCAAATGAAGAAGGAAAATCTGTTTCTCAACCAATTATCCAATAGAAAACTATTAACGAAATATCAAAATATCGAAATATTAATTCCAAGAATTTCACCACCGTAGGAAGTCAGATATAGTAGCTTGATGGAGGAATCCCATTCGAGCGACTTCTACTCCTACTTTTGTCCTTATACCCAGCCTCGTACATCACTTTGAAGTCGAAAAATTAATTCTTGAAGTTTCGGAAGAAAATTATTTTGACATGCATATAGACTAAAATAAATGCGAATGTTTACTGTTTAGACAAAATAATTGTCTTTTAAATATCCTCTCTACCACTCTCAGATCAATAAAACAACAAATTGGAAATTATTGTTTGATTGACTAGAAAGTGATAGAGAGGATATTTAAAACAAAGCTATTAATAGTTTTGTTTTAAATATCCTTTCTATCACTTTCAGGTCAATCAAACAATAACTTCCCATGTAGTGTTTTATTGACCTGAGAGTGGTAGAGGGGATATTTAAAAGACAATTATTTTGTCTAAACAGTAAACATTCGCATTTATTTTAATCTATATGCATGTCAAAATAATTTTCTTCCGAAACTTCAAGAATTAATTTCGGCTTTCCTGTGATAGTAGGAAAATATTTTCTCTTACCAATTTTGTTTTATTTGTGAGGTTGTTCTCCTGTTTTAATTTGGCGTATAAGTTGTGAAAAAGACCGGGATTGTTCTGAACTGTGCGGAAGATTATATGAGGTAAAAGTAAGTTCGCTGGTTTCCCTTGGGTTAAGGTGTGAACGAAGCAAACAAGTTCACTGATGTTCGTTGAGTTTAAGTTTGGAGGAATCGGCGTATCCTTCTTGAAGATTATTTCCTTCTACTTCACCCCCTCTTTATACCCGGTAAGCTTCGGTTCTTACTTTGAAGTCGAAAAACGAAAAATTATATCCAATTAACGAGAGTAATGTGTAATAAATCGCGAAAAATTCAATTTCAACGTAAAATCGACGATAATGACAGAGCGGGAATTCTCGACGAAAGCGTGCAATAAAAATATCGGATCGTCATCGCTAATTATCGGCGAGGTGAAATTTACAGTTGCCATACGCGACCAGGAAACCGCCGACCGCGGCGAAGTACCGAACGATCCGCAATTTCACCACGGCGACGTCGTTCGTTCATAAACGAAGTTACATTTTTTCCTCCTCGTTCATAAACGAAAGTCGAAGACCGATCTACACGCGCCAAATTATAACGTACCTGCATTATACGAAGTTCGTTCGAGGCGACTTCTCTTCGGATCGGCGTTTCGTAATCGCACAATGCCCGCGCTTCACCGAACAATCGTCCAGTTTCGACAGTACAAAAGCTCGCGCACTTAACCAGAAGACAATCGTAATAGAAGCACTAATACGTTTTGCGCATAGGCGGCGAGGAGTTGAGACGGAGGATGAATTTTTCGCTTTGTTAGTAACAAATGTCATTGTTGTTTTTTGGGAGAGGTGTACCTATAGGTGCTAATATGAATACGTATAAAAATAGCTTTCTCTCATATGCATATACTTACATACGCATGTATATCTGCAGTTCGAAGGAAGGCGAGTCTAATGATGCTCTACTTTCGTTGAAGTTGGTCGAAGACCGTTTCTTCAACCGTTAAAGTTGGCAATTTTCGGTTAATGATAGGTCAACTGTAAAAGTCATAATAAACAAAAATCTGGACGACTCACCCTGTATAACGACCTAATTAAATAAGGTACGTCAATGGGTACCTCGGTTATTCTGATCTTCAAATCGTCAATATTATTAGATCGGTTCAAATGCACTTTGTATTTGAGGTAACCTCACAACGAAGAAATCGAATGGAGTTAAGATCGGGGAAATCTTGCTGGCCATTACATTGCTCCTCGCCTACCAATCCGTTTGCTTGGGAAAATGGTAGTAAGATAATTACGCACAGTTAGGGAATAATGTGGCAGTGCACCATCGTATAGGAACCATAAGGCGCTATCGAGCAAGAGGGAATGTTTCGGATTTGAATGGAGAGCAAGAATTGCGGGTAGCACCGTCAATAAGAAGGAAAACGAGTCTATGTCTGAATTACCGACAATGCCTGCCCGTACGTTGATTCTTTCCCGGAATTGTGTGTGCCCTTTCATCAAGCAGTGTGGATTCTCAGGTACCCACTATCTATAGTTTTGCCTATTCACAGAACCGTTTAGGCGGATGGTAGCTTCGTCGGAGAAAATTATGCGTCTTGAAAATTCCAGATTGTTGTTACATCGGTCTATCATTACGTTATAAAATTCAACTCTTCGGTCCACATCATCCCCGTGAAGTTCTTGAATGAATTTTATTTTATACGGATGTTCTTTGTTCTTTTTTATACATATTGAAACGGTAGATTGACCAATTGATCATTGCAATGAATCTTTGCGCCCTGATTTGTGATCACTTTCTTGAAACGTTAGTGCAAAAATATCCAACTGTTTTTCTTCAGAAATTGCTGGACGACCTCTTACGTGAAGTCCCTAAATTTGTGTTCTATCTTACATACTCTTGATGGCGTAATAGGCCGATGGGGATAAGCTATTATTGAACAATTCACAAACTTCTTCTTGTGTCGAGGACTTGTCTCTAAAACCAATCATCCTCCAATTATTTGGGTTTCACTTAAACGTGCCATTTTTAGTTTTATGTTAATTAAGACGTTAATAACGTTTGTTAAACCTGACAGCACAGAATCAACAATACATTTTACGTTAAAGTTTATTACGTCTCAGTTTAAATACAAATGAAAAAAACAATGAAAAAAGCAAAAAACTCATGTTTAATGAGCATTTCTTGGACCTTATTCGACGTAAACTTCTTTTTCTAAATTGTAGATTTTAAACAAAAACTACAACTGCACGTAAATAAACATGTTTAGAATACACAAAAAATTGTTTTTCTCAAAAATCTTGTTATGCAACCTATCTTACAAATCGTCGTCCTTTTTGCAGAAAAACGTTCTCCTCTAGATGGCGCTATGAAGAATTGAAGTTACCATTTACAAGAACGGGAAGTGACGTCACATCAACGACAATAATGACGTCACAAAATATGTTTGTTGTAAAAATTTGCGCATTTAAAAACCAAGGTTGACGCTTCCGATCATCTTCTTCTTCTTCACTGTTTACAGATTTTAATGATTTCGTTCCAAAATATACGTCGACACTGTATAATCTGTAGTCTGGGCAAACAACGATAACACTGTACAATTACGAAATAAGTTTCGACTCACCTTATCTAGTCCGTACTAAATCGATGCTGTATGCGAGCATTTCTGTGTATATGCAGGCTGTCGTAAGTTATTTCGTAATTGTACGCTGTTACCGCTGTTTGCCCAGATTAATAATCTCCATCCACACATTACCTTCTGGCATTCCATCCTCCGCACTTAGGCACAGCACACTTCTTCGGTGGTGCAATGTTGTAATAATGTAAGTTAAATGGAATAGGTAAAAATTAAACAATGAATACTAAGGAGAAGTAAAAATATAAATAAAAATCTACATAACTGTTACACAAACATCCTCACTGAGACTTATTCGGCAAGTTTCAACGAAAGTTGTGCAGTTCTTTGAGGATACTTTTTGTGAAAGTTATGTAGATTTTTATTTATATTTCTAATTTTTTCTGTAATTATAACTCTCTCCGTGCTTTTGGTAGTATTTTTCTAAAAAATAAATCTAAAACCTAAGAATATCCTGAAATTAAAACCTGCAACATTAGAAACACAATAAATAACTAAAAGTGTAACCACAGAATAGACAGAACCAACAAGTTAGAAAATTTTGCGGTTAATTTTGTATGCGCATGGCCCGGAACCATGTTTTAAATACGGCGAAAGTGTTATACTTGGCTAACTTCATGGTGTGTGCATATTAATATTAAAATATACGGTTATTGTTGTGTATCACTGATTTAACTTTTGAGTAAATACTATTCTCTTAATACATCCAAAACTCTAATATTTTTCAATTAATACGAACACATGTGCGCCTTTCGTATTTTCAAAATGGCGTTAGCTAACTTCTGTGCTATTTCGAGGACATTCAAATCGATCACATGAACATCAAAGCTGCCGACACGCCTTGTCGCTTCTGTCTATTCGGTGGTGTAATAAAGCACAGAAACGATAGTCCACTAAACAGTATCTCCTTTAAAATGCCCTACGAACGCAATGGCGGACAATTTCGAATTGTTTCCAACCGTTTCGGACAAAGTATCACGTGTACATGTCGTTCGCCTCGACAATGTGCATGTATTACGCATGCGCCAGCGCTGCTAGGTACTGTACATAATATCCTTCCAGTGAATTTTTGCACACGTCATCGATTTTGTCTGTATGAATCAAATCAATAATTTTTGGTCAAAAGACGTACAATGTTCGCATTACAAGAAGATATTATATTAAACAATTACTTACATTTTAAGCGTTCAAAAATCTTGTTTGAATATTAAAATATTACTCAATGTAAAATATTGTATATAATGTAGGTGTCTAGGTTGGTACCAACCCAGTTATGTTCCTTGTACTTGATTTTGTCGAGAACTAAAGATATTGTAGGATATTCTTCTTTAACCTTTGTAGAATGAGCAATAGGTAAGGAACCAAGTTTGTTACCATTATGTAAAAGTGCACATTTCAAACTTCGTTTTGACGAATCAATGAACAACCGCCACTGATTTGGATTATACTCTTTTAATCCCATTGCATTAATTAGGCCCGGAATATCAGTACAAAACACAAAATTATCTTTTTGAGTAAAGAAAGGAAGTAAATCCTTTTCCCTGTTCCCTGTATATAATGTAGGTGTCTAGGTTGGTACCATGGTGAAGAGGGAGAGAGTAGTGAGGGTTGTGCGAGAGAATATGTAATGAGATTGTAAAGAGTATTTTTGTAAAGAGAGAAGCGACAAATAAAGAACTTGCGAAGAGACCATTGTGATCCTTTAAATATACCACCGGTCGTTCCCACAGATCAGAAGTGGGATTGCGAACTGATTCTTGATAGAATAACGAAGAGAAAACGCGAAAAATGGCTTCCCCTGTTGAGTTATGTGCCCCAAAACAAAACGAATTCGACCGCTTCCAGAACGAATTTAATACACAAACATTAAAGGGTGGTTCAAGTCCGATTATAATTGATGGTGTTAATGACGAAAGCGAGCTGCACTTACCACATAACTGCGACACGGAAAATAACATGGATAAAAGCAGAAATACAAGGAACGTAAGTAATGTTCTGTCACAATTAGTGGAAAAACTTATTTTAGAAAACCAAAGAAAGGATACTCTCTTGGAAAAACTAACAGACAAAATGACTGATAGAAATTGTCCGACACAAATACCACAAAGTATTGGAGTGATGCCTGATCTGCTAAATAACATTTCATCGTTTGAGGGCAATAGCTTGAAGGCGAAAGGATGGTTGCAGAGTCTGGATAGTGCACAGGTCTTGCACAACATGCCGGACAATTATATGCTAGAAACCGCCCGAACAAGGCTCATTGATGGAGCTTACCATTGGTATCAAGTCAGAAAAGACAAGATACACACCTGGCAAGATTTTATGGGTCACTTCAAATCTACATTCATTGTAGAGGAACCGATATCAAACAGATATCAATGAACGAGATGTTGACGGTCTTGAGCTGAAATTTGGTGAAGGGATGTTGAATGAACGAGATGTTGACAGTTCATCACAACTACTAGAACGAAAGTAATCCCTGTCTCTATCAACATCATCATCATCTTCTGAGTCACCAAAATCTGATGGATCAGAGAGATCAGCATTCAAAGTTTCATTTATCTCTTTATCACTAAGTTTTTTACTTGACATCTTATATTTCTTTTTCAAATTAGCTGAATTAATTGGTCTGAGACAATAAAGAAAGAAAGCGGCCCCAGGAAGTAAAGTTACTTCCTGGGGCCGCGTGGTCTTCCGGCGCACCCACGGAAAAATGCTGAAAAACCATGGAAAAAGTGAAAGTTTTCACTTTCTGCTTTCAAATATACAATAAGTAGACCTAAACAGAACAGTTTTCAGGAAAGAACAAAATTTGGCCCGAATGAGTGAATTGCGATTTTGGGGTTTGGCGCGAGATGTGTTAAAAGAACAGTTCCTTATTGATAACACTGGAAAGCAGCATGTCTGTTGCATGAGATTTTTACATGAATGTGAATAGTTTTTCCACGCTGATTTCAAAAATATATGCCGTTTTCATGTAGCAGCTCTAGTTTTGGAGTTATGAAGTGACAGGATTTTTCATTGAAAATGCACATAGTTTAAGTTTAAAAAATTTATTAAATATATTTATTCTGAATAAAATTTCCTTTGTTTGGATTTTCTAGAGTGAAATGTTATATGAGCACTATTTTGAATGCTCCAACAATAATCAGCCATCATATGTTCATTCTAGTGCCCCCGATACCTCTCCTCCATAGTGCGAATATCCTGGTGAAAGCGCTCTCCTTGTTCCTCGCTTAGGTCACCGAGATTTTCAGGAAAATAGTCTAGATGGCTGTGAAGGTAGTGAAGCTTAATACTCATGTTGCATCCAAGCCGCTGGAAGTGTATCAGCAACTGTTCAACGTGCTGAATGTAACCGTCACATTTCCTATTGCCCAAAAAATTCCTCACTACCCAAACAAACTCTTCCCATGCACATTTCTCGACAGCTGTCATATGGTTGATGAAAATTTTATCATCTATCAACTTCCTGATTTGTGAGCCATCGAAAATACCACCTTTCATTTTCTCACTACTCAATTTTGGAAACACTTTTACAATGTATTTGAAACATTCGCCATCTTTGTTAAGAGCTTTTACGAACTGTTTTATCAACCCCAGTTTTATATGCAAAGGAGGCAATATAATTCGGTCTCTGGATACTGGTGGAACATTAATTACATTTTGCTTACCGGGAATCAAAGCCTCCCTTGAAGGCCAGTCTCTTTTTGTGCAGTGCTCAGCTTTCGCTCGGCTGTCCCATAAGCATAGGAAACAGGGATATTTTGTGTAGCCACTTTGTTGGCCCAGGAGAAAATTTACCATTTTCAAATCAACACATAAAAACCAGTTATGTTCCTTGTACTTGATTTTGTCGAGAACTAAAGATATTGTAGGATATTCTTCTTTAACCTTTGTAGAATGAGCAATACGTAAGGAACCAAGTTTGTTACCATTATGTCAAAGTACACATTTCAAACTTCGTTTTGACGAATCAATGAACAACCGCCACTGATTTGGATTATACTCTTTTAATCCCATTGCATTAATTAGGCCCGGAATATCAGTACAAAACACAAAATTATCTTTTTGAGTAAAGAAAGGAAGTAAATCCTTTTCCCTGTTACGGTAGTACGATATCTTCGTTCCTCTGGTCAACAAATTTCTTTCTTCCAATCGGGAAGCTAACATTTCTAATGCCGTTTTAGAAAGTCCAAGGTCCCTGATCCAGTCATTTAGATCATCTTGATTTAGTGGTCGGGGACTACTGTAGCAATCAAAATCACTGTCGCTACCACTGTCGTCGTTTTCGGTTTGTCCGCTGCACTGGTCTGAATTTTGCGAAGATGTACATGGGTGCTGTGGTGTTGATGTGTCACTAATACTCAAGACTGGTTTTATGGCAGATTTTAAGTTTGAATATATCCACTTAGAGCAATTTTTATGGTTTATTCCTATGATTTTCGTTACACAGAAATAACAGTCGTCTTGATGGTTGGATGGTTCACGCCAAATCATAGGAGCTTTGTACTTAAAAGTGGGTCTTTTTTTGTTTGCCCACAGTCGCAAAGATTCAACACATATTTTACATACCAAACTTGGTATCCAAGGTTTAGCGTTTGACGGCAACGGAAACACAAAATAGTCCAAGTATGCCTTTTTCACAAAGTCCGACACATTTAAACGAAATTTTTGGTACATATATTCTCCACAAATAACACAAAAACAATCAGGATTATTTAAACACTTCCTTCTTGAGGAAGACATGCTGAAATTTATAAAGGAACTAGTTAAGTTACACCGCTATTGATAGAAACTATCGACTACTTATGTAAATTTAAGACGGTACCTGTATCTCACTAACTAGAGCTGCTACAAAAAATGTGAGGTTAGATTTGAAATCAGCGCACCCAAATTAGTAAACAACAGTAGAAAAACTTTATGCAACAAAAAAAAAGTGTTATTTTGTTTTTTTTTGTGTAATACTTGTCGACAATACTGGATGGATGAAAACGAAACAGAATTTTTAAGCCACACAAGTTATAATGCTAAGCAGCTGTCAAACCGCAGAAATATCACCGGAAATAAAACGGATAGTATTGGAATTAAGCAAATATAAACGTTCGTTCTCCTTCTCTGTCTGAAACATTGTCACAAATCCTGCAAATTATTGAAACGTACTTCTTAACTTCGAACACAAATGTTTTATAGGTAGTCTTCGTTTGTTCGTTCGAAGTTTGATGCGACGAATATACGGTATTTGTCGTTGCTAATACTGTTAGATGTTGACGTGGTGCAAAGATGCACTGGAAGGATATTAGTGCAGCCCCAATAGATGGGGCTCTGTAATTTCTATGTCCTCGAAAAATTCCGCCCCTGTGGATCGGCAATTGACAAATTACAATCCCCCAGGTCATATGTGGATGACTCGTAAGGATGGATTTAGCCGAAATTGGCGCCCCATCTCCCGAGAAGGAGAAGTATTAGCATGGATTATTGGCAATTGTGCAAATGGCGCTTACTTGGTAGTTACCTTTTAGCGTACTTTTTAATTAGGTCGTTATAACGAAATACAACATAATTTACAAAACATATGGCGAATCACCCCAAATTTTATTTCATTACGAGTTAGGCTCTCAAAGATAGTTTACTATTTTTATGTAAAACTTATATCCTTCTTTGGGCCTTGACTATAGGTACGACATTCCTTTCGAAATTGATTCTCACATTGTTTTATCATGTTGCTCGTTAAAGGATTCCCACCTATAAGAAAAAGGAAGGCGATTAGTACCCCCCATTCTGTAAGTATCTCCCTTCCTCCCCCGTCCTCTCTAACAAGCGCATTAATAACTTACTCGGAAACGAAACGCATTTTTAAACTTACGCGAGACGTCGATTCGTTACGTCTAAGTGATACTAAAAAGAAAGAAAGAAAAAGTTTTTCGTCTCTTCATTACGGCACAATCTCGCATCGCGCGCCCAGCAGCTAGACTCGTTAGAGCTTTTTTCCCATAAAACGAGCGCGTAATAAGCGCTTGTATTCCTCCTTCAATTAATTTCAGATTATTTACAGCATTTTCCGCGTAGATATACATACAACGTACATACATTTGTCGATTTTGATTTTACTGTTATTACTACTCGTTTCAACACCCGTCGGATTCGTAGTTCCTCCGCATCCCTCTCTCTCTCTCTCGTGCATTTCGCGCGTACTCGTAATAACTATGATACCTCCTCGGGCGCTTCGATACAGTTAACAGTTTCTTCGTTGCGGAATTCCACAGGAGGTTTGGTAATTCCCGAGGATGCGAAAGAACGATTGGACAATAACTGAATTCCCCCTCAATTCGGTTCGATTCAGCTTCAACGAAAATATGTTTCGTCTTGGATTTTTACGTTTTACGCTAAATTAATTTCGACTTGGACGATATATAAATTGGTATTTATTCGCTAATGATAGCTGTGAGGTACGGTTTTGAAAGTCGCATATCGCAACGAATAAGATAGATCGATCGGTGCGATGCGGAATTCCTCTCCTGCAGAATTCGAAGGCAACTATGTTGGCGTGAAATATACGATCGGTTAATGCGAAATGTTAAGGTTGGTTAAATAGAGCATGATCCTCGGTGTTAAATGTGTGGGTAATTTAGCACGTTTAGGTCTACGGTAACCTAAGGGTGTTTCGAAAACGTGGATGCTAACAAAGAAGGAAGAAACGTTTTTTGGAGGTATTTAGGTGTAAGGTCTTCAGGGAAAATCCAATAAGATTTGATCGAGTAAGTGGAAACGGTAAAAATCTAGAGAAACGGCGGGTTCAAAACGTAATAATCCAAGAATTCCAAGTATGAAGGGACGAAGTGGCTAGAACTGATGATTTGACAGGTCCTCCACATAACTCCAGTCCATATCTCCAAAAATCTGGCGGTCACTGCTTGTGTAAATTTTCACGAGATCTGCAGAGCTTTATTTTTAAAAATGCGGATCTGGTGAGCAAGGAACTTGACGAGTTACTGCTGTGAATGATGCGTGATATGATACGGAAACCAGTTTCTCCTAACATATCTTCAGACGTAAGGGACCATTTCTCAAAACCTGTTAAGAAAGTTCCGGTTAAAAGTGTCAGTAACTATCTCATTCCTGACATTGACGCTTCGTCTTGGACGAGAGCAAAAATGTGGCAACAATTCAGATCTGCTGAACAAGAAGGTTAAAAGAAGATGCGATTCAGGAACCACCTTGTTTGTAACGTTCGTGCTCGCATCAACGATGGTTCGTATCAATTAACTTCCAAAAATCGGAACCTTGTCGATGTCTTTAAGATGGCAGTACTGGGTACTCCAACTGGTGACTAGGATGACTGTGCAACGGCGAAGCCTTTCAAGAACTTTACAGTAGAACGTGCTGGTAGCTATCTCATTCCTGGCATTGACGTTTCGTCCTCGAGGAGAGAGAAAAATGATGCAAGAATTCAGATCTTGCTCAGCAGAAGAAAAGACGCGATTCAGAAACCACTTGTTTGTAACGTTTGTGCTCGCATCAACGATGGTTCGTATCAATTGACTTCCAAAACCAGAAATGATGTCTTCAAGATGGCAATACTGGGTACTCCAACTGGCGACTGGGATGACTGTGCAACGGCGAAGCCTTTCAAGAACTTTATAGTAGAACGTGCTGGTAGCTATCCCATTCCTGGCATTGACGTTTCGTCCTCGAGGAGAGAGAAAAAGGATGCAAGAATTCAGATCTTGCTCAGCAGAAGAACAGACGCGATTCAGAAATCACTAGTTTATAACGTTCGTGCTCGCATCAACGATGGCTCGTATCAATTAACTTCCAAAAATCGGAACCTTGTCGATGTCTTCAAGATGGCAGTACTGGGTACTCCAACTGGTGACGGGGATGACTGTGCAACGGCGAAGCCTTTCAAGAACTTTACAGTAGAACGTGCTGGTAGCTATCCCATTCCTGGCATTGACGTTTCGTCCTCGAGGGGAGAGAAAAATGACGCAAGAATTCAGATCTTGCTCAGCAGAAGAAAAGACGCGATTCAGAAACCACTTGTTTGTAACGTTTGTGCTCGCATCAACGATGGTTCGTATCAATTGACTTCCAAAAACCAGAAATGATGTCTTCAAGATGGCAATACTGGGTACTCCAACTGGTGACGGGGATGACTGTGCAACGGCGAAGCCTTTCAAGAACTTTACAGTAGAACGTGCTGGTAGCTATCCCATTCCTGGCATTGACGTTTCGTCCTCGAGGAGAGAGAAAAAGGATGCAAGAATTCAGATCTTGCTCAGCAGAAGAACAGACGCGATTCAGTAACCACTAGTTTATAACGTTCGTGCTCGCATCAACGATGGCTCGTATCAATTAACTTCCAAAAATCGGAACCTTGTCGATGTCTTCAAGATGGCAGTACTGGGTACTCCAACTGGTGACGGGGATGACTGTGCAACGGCGAAGCCTTTCAAGAACTTTACAGTAGAACGTGCTGGTAGCTATCCCATTCCTGGCATTGACGTTTCGTCCTCGAGGAGAGAGAAAAATGACGCAAGAATTCAGATCTTGCTCAGCAGAAGAAAAGACGCGATTCAGAAACCACTTGTTTGTAACGTTTGTGCTCGCATCAACGATGGTTCGTATCAATTGACTTCCAAAAACCAGAAATGATGTCTTCAAGATGGCAATACTGGGTACTCCAACTGGCGACTGGGATGACTGTGCAACGGCGAAGCCTTTCAAGAACTTTATAGTAGAACGTGCTGGTAGCTATCCCATTCCTGGCATTGACGTTTCGTCCTCGAGGAGAGAGAAAAAGGATGCAAGAATTCAGATCTTGCTCAGCAGAAGAACAGACGCGATTCAGAAACCACTAGTTTATAACGTTCGTGCTCGCATCAACGATGGCTCGTATCAATTAACTTCCAAAATCGGAACCTTGTCGATGTCTTCAAGATGGCAGTACTGGGTACTCCAACTGGTGACGGGGATGACTGTGCAACGGCGAAGCCTTTCAAGAACTTTACAGTAGAACGTGCTGGTAGCTATCCCATTCCTGGCATTGACGTTTCGTCCTCGAGGAGAGAGAAAAATGACGCAAGAATTCAGATCTTGCTCAGCAGAAGAAAAGACGCGATTCAGAAACCACTTGTTTGTAACGTTTGTGCTCGCATCAACGATGGTTCGTATCAATTGACTTCCAAAAACCAGAAATGATGTCTTCAAGATGGCAATACTGGGTACTCCAATTGGTGACTAGGATGACTGTGCAACGGCGAAGCCTTTCAAGAACTTTACAGTAGAACGTGCTGGTAGCTATCCCATTCCTGGCATTGACGCTTCGTCTTCGAGGAGAGGGGAAAAGGATGCAAGAATTCAGATCTTGCCCAGCAGAAGAAAACTCGCGATTCAGAAACTAATTGGTTGTAACGTTTGATCTCGCATCAACGATGGTTCGTGTTAATTGGCGTCAAAAACCTTTCGGCCGGTTCAATAGAAGGAAAAGTCTTAGTCTGATGTTTGGGTATTCCAAGGTATGGAGAATCCGGTGGTGTATCGAAGAAGATAATTGCAACGTTCGTTTCGGAAGCAAGTCGTGCTGCCATGATTTCTTTGCAAGAGAGATGAACGACTAATATAGACTGCTTTACCACCTTTTTTCTTAGTTAGAAATGATCGCCGTCATCCGAGAGGCTAACCAAATCATCCTCCATCAACACAATCCGGGTTCAGGTACAGGTCGAAAGAATTGAGCCTTAAACGCACCGAAATCACGAAGTATTAGATCATCATCTTACAATCCGATTTAAGTTTAAATGACTCATTTTCGTTCCTGAAGATTAAGAATGGACTGAGCGGTCAAAGGTTCTTGTGGGGGAAGAACTAGTCAAGGCCTTAAAAAACTGGCGATTGGGATGGCTGTGGCATGGTCAAGCCTTTCGAGAACGTTTCGGTAGAAAATGCTGGTAGCAATTCCATTCCTGGCATTGACGCTTCGTCTTCGAGAATTCTTGATGTACGAGGGTGACAAAGAAACTTGTACCCCGAGATGTATGATACATCGAAGATCAGATATTTTGTTAACTTTGTTAAGTAAAGGTGATTGCAAGGACCGTGGTGCAATTTACTGACGGTGTCTACGGTTTATACGGTTGTTCAAGATACTTGCCACGAGCTAGCGAAACACGTGTCACCGATTTTATTATAAAACAATTGTGTGGTGAGGAGTTTACCGATGTTATATTTGTGTCAATTTCGTTAAGAGGCAGTAAACATTTTTCTTTCTTAGCTAGTGAATTTAGGGTGCATTAGGTCAAAGGAATACAAAGGTTGGTAACTCGCTATAAGAACAAGCGAGTACGATGTGTGACAAAAACTCATATACCTATTAATATGCACATATCGAGCATGGCCTTTTGGAGCAATGCGCAAATTTTGAAGCCAACGATATCAGACAAAGGTATGATTTTTTACCTCTGAAGATGGAAAGCGTGGAAACAAGTTAACGCCGGAAGTTTTCAATTTTTTAAGACCAAATCACATTTTATAATAATTGTCATATAATATATATAATACCATCAAATAACTTCTATTTCTGTAGCTTTAAGAATTCTTATATGTTCGAATGAAGGATTTACTATTTGCTTGAAAGTTGATGGGGTGCTTTCATCTATGCTGACTTTTTCCTTTTCGTATATGGTAGTGGGTATACTTTTCCCGGGCACAGCACAAATTTTCAATTTTTAAGTGATTACACAAAAAGTTGTGCGGGTGCATCATTGTAATCGTTGTGATAAAAATGTTTGGACAAATATCGAGTTTTGACACATCATCATTTTCATTCAAACCACATGTTCGAATCTACAAAGAACGCGTGTTATTATTTGTTGGAAATCTAAAATTTCAGCTAGATTTTTGTATTATGTAGTACATTAAAATTTGCAAATATTGGTGGAGTGATATTTACTTATGTGATGAAGTTACGGCGGGCGTTTTCAACTTTTCCACATATAGAAACAATAACGAGCGATTATTTAAAACAGATGAAAATGCTTAACGCTATGTGCTTGTTGGAATCAGCAATGTATATTAACAGAATTCGACTTTTCTAAATACCCATAAATAGCTAGTTTATATAGTACAAGTGTGGTACAAGTTGACGCATGCGCCATGCGAAGCTTTCCATCTTAAAGGAAAGCTATAACATTCTCGTATCTCATAATGTTGGTGTCATTTTCATTCTTCCGTACTCGGTATATGTAATATAATAGGCATATGCAAAAGTGACAGTGATACAGAAAATAGAACAGCAAGAAATGGTATGTGATGAAAATCACTTTTGTATTGTTGGTCTGAGGTCGCAGTTGTAGCCATAGTAATTTGATTCATAAGCCTAATGTATCTAAAACTAGCTGACCCGGCAAACGTTGTTTTGCCTTCAAATTTTATTTATATTTAACCTTCCTATACTCACGCATACGGTTTGTGAGGCCGATTTATATAGTATAGTATACGTTTTTCATTTTGACGTGAGTATAGGAAGGTTAAATAGCTGACCCGGCAGACTTCGTTCTGCCTAGAAAAGTATTGATTTAGATATTTAATGTTTTATTGTTACGGGTATGTTTAAAATATAGGTACATGATAATGTTTAACCTTCCTATACTCACGCATACGGTCTGTGAGACCGATTTATATAGTATAGTATACGTCTTTCATTTAGACGTGAGTATAGGAAGGTTAAAGGAGATCGGTGCAGGTAATTCATATTTATTTGAAAAAATTAAAAATGTGAATAATAAATGAACTATTAAATGATAAAAAGTATATATGTACATAATTAAGGGAATGTTAGTGTTATTCATTATAGTGGACTCGGCGAACTTCGTATCGCAGGCGCTGCCCTGCGTCATTTCAAATTGCAGAAAATCTGTGGTCAATTGTCTATTGCAATTGAATCTTTGTTTTAAAATATTGGCTGGATGGGTTGCAGTCGGGTCGATTTTGAATTGTATTTCCCTCATTGAAGTACTGGAATTACACAAAAAACAAAATAACACTTTTTTTTTGTTGCATAAAGTTTTTCTACTGTTGTTTACTAATTTGGGTGCGCTGATTTCAAATCTAACCTCACATTTTTTGTAGCAGCTCTAGTTAGTGAGATACAGGTACCGTCTTAAATTTACATAAGTAGTCGATAGTTTCTATCAATAGCGGTGTAACTTAACTAGTTCCTTTATAAATTTTAGTATGTCTTCCTCAAGAAGGACGTGTTTAAATAATCCTGATTGTTTTTGTGTTATTTGTGGAGAATATATGTTCCAAAAATTTCGTTTAAATGTGTCGGACTTTGTGAAAAAGGCATACTTGGACTACTTTGGGTTTCCGTTGCCGTCAAACGCTAAACCTTGGATACCAAGTTTGGTATGTAAAACATGTGTTGAATCTTTGCGACTGTGGGCAAACAAAGAAAGACCCACTTTTAAGTACAAAGCTCCTATGATTTGGCGTGAACCATCCAACCATCAAGACGACTGTTATTTCTGTGTAACGAAAATCATAGGAATAAACCATAAAAATTGCTCTAAGTGGATATATCCAAACTTAAAATCTGCCATAAGACCAGTCTTGAGTATTAGTGACACATCAACACCACAGCACCCATGTACATCTTCGCAAAATTCAGACCAGTGCAGCGGACAAACCGAAAACGACGACAGTGGTAGCGACAGTGATTTTGATTGCTACGGTAGTCCCCGACCACTAAATCAAGATGATCTAAATGACTGGATCAGGGACCTTGGACTTTCTAAAACGGCATCAGAAATTTTAGCTTCCCGATTGAAAGAAAGAAATTTGTTGACCAGAGGAACGAAGATATCGTACTACCGTAACAGGGAAAAGGATTTACTTCCTCTCTTTACTCAAAAAGATAATTTTGTGTTTTGTACTGATATTCCGGGCCTAATTAATGCAATGGGATTAAAAGAGTATAATCCAAATCAGTGGCGGTTGTGCATTGATTCGTCAAAACGAAGTTTGAAATGTGTACTTTTACATAATGGTAACAAACTTGGTTCCTTACCTATTGCTCATTCTACAAAGGTTAAAGAAGAATATCCTACAATATCTTTAGTTCACGACAAAATCAAGTACAAGGAACATAACTGGGTTTTATGTGTTGATTTGAAAATGGCAAATTTTCTCCTGGGCCAACAAAGTGGCTACACAAAATATCCCTGTTTCCTATGCTTATGGGACAGCCGAGCGAAAGCTGAGCACTGCACAAAAAGAGACTGGCCTTCAAGGGAGGCTTTGATTCCCGGTAAGCAAAATGTAATTAATGTTCCACTAGTATCCAGAGACCGAATTATATTGCCTCCTTTGCATATAAAACTGGGGTTGATAAAACAGTTCGTAATAGCTCTTAACAAAGATGGCGAATGTTTCAAATACATTGTAAAAGTGTTTCCAAAATTGAGTAGTGAGAAAATGAAAGGTGGTATTTTCGATGGCTCACAAATCAGGAAGTTGATAGATGATAAAATTTTCATCAACCATATGACAGCTGTCGAGAAATGTGCATGGGAAGAGTTTGTTTGGGTAGTGAGGAATTTTTTGGGCAATAGGAAATGTGACGGTTACATTCAGCACGTTGAACAGTTGCTGATACACTTCCAGCGGCTTGGATGCAACATGAGTATTAAGCTTCACTACCTTCACAGCCATCTAGACTATTTTCCTGAAAATCTCGGTGACCTAAGCGAGGAACAAGGAGAGCGCTTTCACCAGGATATTCGCACTATGGAGGAGAGGTATCGGGGGCACTAGAATGAACATATGATGGCTGATTATTGTTGGAGCATTCAAAATAGTGCTCATATAACATTTCACTCTAGAAAATCCAAACAAGGGAAATTTTATTCAGAATAAATATATTTAATAAATTTTTTAAACTTAAACTATGTGCATTTTCAATGAAAAATCCTGTCACTTCATAACTCCAAAACTAGAGCTGCTACATGAAAACGGCATATATTTTTGAAATCAGCGTGGAAGAACTATTCAGATTCATGTAAAAATCTCATGCAACAGACATGCTGTCTTCCAGTGTTATCAATGCATACATGTGCACAGATGTCACGACCTCACAAAAATAAACATGTGCTCAAATATCATAACCTCCCAAAATAAAGACCTTCGTTGGGAACTTAACATTTGAAAATAGAATTCCACATCAAAATGATCAATCAGAATGAAATGAACAGCGATTTCGAATTGATTTTCAAAGTAATCCACCTAAAAATAAATTGCGCAATTGGAAATTAACGTTTGGATTGATTATCGATGCGCACGCAATCACAAAGAACATAACCATTTACAATGTGCACTTCATCAAACTGAACTCACCCCTATGAAATCACTTTTGAAAAATGCAACACACGCCTGCACAACGCAATGGCATGCGATAGAAAAACTGTGCAAATAAATCAGCTGTCAAAAGTTTATACACACAGCGTCATCTACTGGCAATACCAGAACCAGCATTTGAAATGATGTTCGTTTTTAATGTGTGACAAAAAATTGCTACAAAAACAATTGTCAAACAAATTTGGTGGAAAAACAATTGTAAAAAAATTGATGGAAAAACAATTGTCGCAATAAATTGTCCAAAAGAAAAAATTGTCATAACGTAACGTAAACAAAACGTCATCCATCATGAAGATGGCGTTGTAAAATCACTCCATACAAAATGTATGGGAAAATGAATTTTCTTGATAATTTTTTTCGGGGATATTTCGGGAACTTTCTTGGGTGTTCTTCTTGTTTGGCCGGAGACCAGTCCGGATTGGTGCGAATCATCGAAATCGGTCCGGGCGTTCTTGCGTTATAAGCGTAGTAACTACCGTCTAACTCTCTTTTATATATATATATAGATTGTCGAATCCTAGTTGCTCTTCCTTTTGACAACCAAATTTTCTCTTATTTCTACCGTTGGAGCCGCATCCATGTCTTACTATTCAACGTTATAAGAGTAAATTTTGACTCTATCCTTCACCATTCCGACCATGGGCGCCAGATGGTGCTCAATTTTATGTGTTCTACCCATGTTCTACCCATCGTCGTCTTTGCTATGCGCTATTCGATTTCGGCTCACTTTTGAGGCGTCATTCTGCAGATTGTTGCTTCGTTTTGACCGCGCACACGTAAATCCACGCCTCACCTAAATAACCGGGTCTCATTGTCCGTAAACATTCTGTATATACACCCGCCGGCTGTACAACAACGAACTCGGGTTTCAAGCATGACTCATCGGAGTAATGAAGTTATAGCAATTTCATCAAAACGAAGTACGTACACGTATGTAGTTCGCATAAGTCGAACCACGTTAACGTACATAAGTACATACATGTACGTTCGACGGAAAAAGAATATCAAAAAGGGGCAGCGAAAAACCGAAACACGACGTCACGATCTTCACTTCCTGTAATTTTCTGACTCGTAATTCGAATCGGCTCGCTCCAAATAGGGTAACTACTACCGACCGACCGATCGATTTTGTAAGATCGCACTGGCGTCGACCGGCCGAACGAAGTTTTCGCCTGGCTTGGCGAAAAGGTCAGATGTCTATTTCTTCGTCGAAACGGCGGAGAAAAAATCGAATTCCGTTCGGTATGCTCCGAAGATATTTGCTGGGCGTGTCCGTTAACGCGCGTGCATGCATATATATATGTGTGTGTGTATGTGTGTGTAGAGGTATGCTAATCAACCGGCTACCTGCGAGCTCTAGCTAATCAATATCGTTAGTGAATAAATTTGCTTCGATTCGTTTGCTTGTTTTCTAGCAATTATTCGAATCGCCCGGTTATCGGTAATTCGGGAACTCCCCGAAGAATATTTAGTGCCAGGTTCGAGTGGTAACTTTAGAAATAGTCATGCGAGATTTCCAAAATTTTGAAGGATTTCTGTTTTCGATTATCGAACATACTGGAACCACCTCCTGATCTACTACGAGGGGCACCGCTTACGTTCTTACAAACGACCAGCAGGTGGCGCCGTCGAGATGTGTCATAACTATTGGCGTCAAATCTGACATTTGTGAAACCGGTGCCGGTTTAGAAGTTGGCCTATTAGTTTATTTCCAATGAACGTGTAAAAACTGTAATTTTGTGAAAGAATTGAAATTTCATGTGCAAGTTTCCGTTGGATGACTTTCTACGAGCTGAGTAAAGGCTTAACTGAACAACAAAGCACACATTGCACACATTGCTTCGTTCACCTTTTCGTAATGAGCCACCATCAAAAAAGACCTCTTGTTGGCAATCGTTTTCCAGAATTTGGTCGTTATGGTCGTTCGTCCGTCATCAGTGCTGAATTGAGTGAGGATCGATCCAAATCTGTTGCTATTCTCCACACTCTTACATACAAGATCGTCCAATAAGTTTTGTCGCTTTAGAAGACAAATACGATTTTGTGGTTTGAAATACATTTTATTATTTAACTCGGTGACCCGGCAAACTTCGTTTTGCCCAACATTTTTTCGACTTTTCTTTTTCCTAAACCTTCGCCTAACAAGTACGAACAAACCCGCAGAAGGAAGTATCCAATTTGGTCCATATATACAGACTAGGCTGGCTGTAACTTACAGTGGTCCCCGTCTCCTCCGTTAGAAATAAATTTAAGTCCTGAAATGATGATGTTAAGATCGCCGTTGGGAATCCCGTTTTCTTTGCCAGACTCGCGATGGTCTGGATATGACGTACTAGGGAATCTGTTAGTAACATAATTTTTCTCGTAACTGAATAGGGCACAGAGAAGACCGCAGCGTCTGGGATTCGAACTCCAGTCCCCTCGATATTGTAGCCCGACCATCTAACCACTTAATCTTATTTAAACTTCGTAATTTACTAAGATTGCAGTAATCGGCGCCGTCTCTTGTTGCCCTTTAGTTCCTCGCACGCCCAAAATAAACGGAACTTGCTCGTCGAAACCTTCTGCTCGTGAGTATACGCCGAACGGTCTCGCCCGCACATATGCACGTACAAGTTCATTTAAATCCTATTACGAATACTATTAACGGCCGCTACCAACCTACGCGACTTTTCTAATACCAATTTCCATTTCGTATGCAACGACCGAACTCATTTGACTTTTTCCAATGTACGTATCTTACATACAACATACATAGTTCGGTAAAGTCGTTGTAGTGGTAGCAGCGACAGCAGCAGCAGCAGCGGCGCCGCCGGTTAGACTCTTTCTTTTTTGGGAGTGCTCGCCGCTCGTCGGCCTACTGCCTATTGTCAATACCGAGACCACCATTACTTGCGCTTATTTAGTCGAAGAATGTCAGATCTACTACTTATAAATCATATGCGCGCTCTGGAAATGTTGTCGTTGTTGCGAGCGTAAATCGAACTAAGACAGCCTTTCGGTCTTCGCGCGTGGGCCACGTTTGACGAGGGATGGCGGTTTAGCAAGGTCACCGACTCGCCTTGAAGAACCGTTCGGGCTATTTTTGTGCGCCTTAAGGTGGGAGATGTGAGGTGTTTCCATTCCGTTTTCAGATAGAAATCCCCCCGCCCGTTAGGTTTTCCGTTTAATTTCGTAGTCCGGTGTGGATGTCAAAAAATGGGATTTGATAGAGCGAAGCACAAAGCATAGATAGATGAGGAATCTCCCCAAATAATGTAAATATGATGATGATTAACACTTGCATTCCAGAAGCTCGTTAAACGAAGGAAAAGTCAACTACAGGAGCCATGTACAGTTCGTTAGCTGCGACATTTTCATGAACTAGTCACGTTGTATGGCTGGCTATTACTGAAATCTTAAATAATTTGGCGAAAAAAATGGCCACTTATATATATGGGGCGCAAAAGTAATGTCATAATGTGAATGTGCCTTAATTTTTGCAAATTGCGTCAAATGTTATTGTATTTTGAGATCTATGTTGTAGACAGATAGAGAATTAGTTGACAACAAGCATCCCCTCAAAGTGACTGTTTGGTGTGGTACTTGCAGTGAAAAAGTGATTGGACCTTATTTTATCTGAGGACGCCGATTGAACCACCGTAACCGTAACTGGTGAGCGTTACAGGCATATGTTAAGCGAATTCTTTCTCCCGTAAGTTGCTGAATTGGATCTCGAGCATTGTTGGTCCCAGCAGGATGGAGCAACCGCTCACACGGCTCGGGCAACGATGAAGATTTTGAGACACCAATTTCCGGGCCGAATGATCTCCCGTTTTGGTGATTTCAACCGCCCCATCCAGATCGTCAGATCTAACGGCGCCAGACTTCTTCCTTTGAGGTAGTTTTAAATCTCGCGTTTGCCACAATAAAGCGCAAACCTTGCAAGTCTTGAAAGCTAACATTGAAGAAGAATTCGCCAATTCGGAGCCAGATGTTTTGCGAGCAACAATTCAAAATGCCGTACAACGAGCATAAATGTGCATCAACTCGGTAGGTGGTCATTTAACCGATATAATTTTTTCAACTTAATGTCATCAATTTTACATCTTCAAATAAACATTTTCTTCATTTCTAACAAAATGGTATCCAATTCATGATGACATTACTTTTGCACCACCTGTTAAATCTTTGTGTGTCTGTATGGTTATCCTCTTAGAGTTGATCAAATCTGTTCAATTAAAAATAGGACAACTTTCTTAGCTAACAGAGTCAGACGTTCTAGTTTGTTCAATCGGTCGGGGTCTAAACTTGAATTATCTTTAGTCGGTAGAAAGGGCCTCTTGGCAGGTGTAATCTTTTTTGGTGGCGTGTTAGTCAGAGAACACGATTTCCACGCTTTTCCAGAAGCTCAAAACTAAACCACCACTTTTAAGTGGAACTAAAATAGTGTATCAAATCTCTTACAATGATTGCGACAAAGTACACATAGGCCAGACCCAAAACACTTTATCTGACCAGATTGTTAGTCATAACCACACCTTCTGTTTTGAAAATCTTGAAGTTTTATATACTGACACACACACAATATAAAAAGAAAATTTGTCGAGAGCTGTTTTATTAGATTAAATTCCAGTTCTCTTGACAAAAGATCAGAATTTAAAAATATACATTTATCCTATCGACATTTTTTGACACTTTTGCTCCTTGAGGAAGGAGAAACAACCTTCCTTTTCTTCTCTGCTATCTTTGTTTTGGCTTGCTGTTGAATTGTCTGTATGATTTTGTCTTCCCCTGTATCTCATGCAGTAGTCTTGTTTTCTCGATGATGCTTTCTTCCTTCTCTTCCTCTCCTTTTCACAAAGGAGCCTACCTCAATAATTTGGTTTCGTCTGCGCGCGCAGCGGTAACAGCGCACAATTACGACATAAGTTACGACAGCATCGTCGACTCCTCGTCGCCTCATCTAGCTGTATGCGAATAGTTTTGTATATATGTAGGCTGTCGTAACTTCTTTCGCAATTACCGCTGTTTTCCCGGACTACTTGGATCTGCCTTTTTCCTCCTACGTGCACTTTGGTTTTGGATTTTACATAATATTGGCACGTGTTCGCCGTTCGACATATTCTTTTGTCTTCTCGCCTAATATCTTGCAATTGAACGGCACATATTGTCATTTTATTTTATTTTAAATTGGGGGGATAATGCTTTTAGCGATGTGAATTTTATCGGGAATTTTGAAAATTGACAAGGGGGCGGGGAATTGATAGATTATTTTTTCACGTCGTTGGATGCAACTGGTAAGCTTAACCTCTCTTTCTTTCTCCATCCCAATATTTCCTTTAATTTAATTGTAATTTTGGCTTTTTGTTGTTAGTTTTTAGACATTGATAATGAGAGAAATCTAACCTCGAAACGTCTGTCAAGATTTTACTTACTTTGACTATCACCAATAAATTGATCGTTTACTCGGAAACTGCTTTTGCATATATACATACATACTTATATATGATAATGTAGATTCATGACCGATGAAAAATGTGGAAGAAAAATGCTCTGAGTGAACAGTCAATTTATTTTTTAAAAATCCAAGAATAGGAATTTGTGATAGAAACTTCGAGGATATGTTCTCCTCATTTACAACGTCGAAATGCCGTTAATTCCAACGACGGGAATTAAGAAATCGCATTATCAGTCACGTCACTATTCCAACTTCCCAAGGAAAAGGTTAAGAATTCTTTTTTAATTCAAAAAATCAAACCTCAAGTCCCTCAGTCGCACGAAAACATGTCGGTAAAACACATCAGCAAGCAGACCATTTAGACCGTTGGCAGTCATTACTGCTTCCTTCCATTCTTCTCGGTCCATTGCAACTTGTGTCTAGTCATCAATTCCAGTCCCCTCCATATCACGTGTTACAACATCCATCCACCTCTCTTTTCCCCGCCCACTCCCTTTTCTAGCACCTTTTTGACCCATCGTTGTTTAGGCATGCGAACTGTGTGAACTAATCATCTGATTCTTTGAGCTCCCATTTTCTCTGTAATTCTTGTTCTTTCGAACACTTCCATAAGTTCATGAGATTTGTTCTACTTCGCCACTCTCCCTCATTCGTCCACTTACTACTCCTGGAGAAATGTTGCTGAAATATTTGCTAATGTATATCTTAAAAATGATAAGGCTACACTCCCATAGCTGTTCAGTAATTACCCTTCTTTTACTTTTCCTTCAATTACTGGGAAGGAGTTGATTCAGATAATGTCTACTCTTGCTAATAAGTTCACTGCGGGTGCAGACCTGTTACCAAGCTTAATAATACGTGATAAATCAGTCCTTAAGGCCCTGAGCAGTTGTACAATTACGTCCAAATTATTATTGGAATGCCGCAACATGCTTAATGGCCTGGCCAATCAGAACCAGATCACCCTGGTCTGGGTGCCAGGACATGAGGGGCACGGTGGAAATGAGATGGCAGACATCTGCGCAAAAAAAGGGGCTGAGAGAAACCATACTGGACCTACCCCACCTTTTGGGTTTAACAAAGGTCTCCTTAAAGGTGAGATAACGAAATGGACAGCGTCCATTACAACTGGAACAATCCAAAAAATTTCTGAGCTTCGACGCTAGGAGGGCGGACCTCGCCCTAAAACTGGACAGGGGAAGCTTAAAAACACTGACAGGGGCACTCACAGGCCACTATACCTGTAACAAGCACCTTCACAAAATGGGCTTATCCAACACGGACACTTGCAGATTCTGCGGTGAAGAAGAGGAGTCAATGTAACACTTCATCACTAACTGTGGGGCACTAGGCCACAGAAGATATATAGACTACTACATGCATATACGCTGAGTGAGGAGGACCTATTTACACTCCCATTGAAAGAGCTGGTCCTGTTCCTCAGCGTATTAAATAAATAAATAAAACAAACAAGAGGAAGCAGAATAGATCAACGTGGTCGCAGTGCAAAGGGCCATCTTGGGCCAGACCCCACCTCATTACAATATAATACAATACAATAGTGCGTGATTGCAGATACGTATTTGCTGCATCTTTGATGACTATTATAAATCTATCTTTAAGAACACAGACATTTCCTGATCTTTGGAAGCGTGCTATTATCTGTCCTGTTCATAAAAAGGGTGATAAATCACTATTATATAACTATCGTCCAACTTTGCGAAAGTTTATGAACAGATCCTTTACTTACTCCAAGATTTATAAGAATGTCAATCCGTTCGTGTCACCTGACCAGCATGGATTCATTCGTGGACGCTCTACTTCAACAAATTTGTGCACGATTTCTCAATTTTTGAGTGAGGTATTGGACAGACGTGGACGAGTGGATGTGGTGTATACTGATTTTTCACCGGCCTTTGACACTATAAATCACGAAGCATTGTAATCTAAACTTGACGCTTTTGGTTTTGCCCCTTCGGCACTGAATCTAATGCGGTCATATTTAAAAAATCGAATTTGTTGTGTATCTTACAACGGCTTCTACTCGAATGAATTCACTGCAATATCTGGTGTGCCACAAGGATCAAATTTAGGACCACTCTTATTTCTTCTATACATAAACGATTTGCTGCTTACAGTGACCTGTCCGATTTTAGCATACGCTGATGATCTAAAAATATATTCTGAAATATCTAGTGCTGACGACATTCTCCACCTACAACGTAGCTTTGATATTATTATAGAATGGTGCAATACTTACAAGTTACAATTAAATATTGACAAATGTTATTTTGTTATCTATACTCATGCTAAGTCAACCAGACCTTCACATTGTAAGGTTAATGACATTCCTATTGAAAGCAAAGCTGTATTTAAAGATTTGGGAGTGCTTTTTGATTCGGAGCTATCCTTTAGACCTCAACTAGAAAATGTTTGCACCTCCTCTTTCAAAACTCTTGGTTTTATTATGCGTGTAACCGCCCAATTCAAACATCCAGATTTGCTAAAAGTACTATATTACGCATTTGTAATCAGTAAGATAGATTATGCTGCTATTGTTTCGTTTAAAATTGATGGAATTTATCCCGTGATTGGTACCAGCCAGGAGGACTAGTTACTTCGTCATGGCATGCCTTCGCTGTTGGACAGAAGAAATATCCAATGTTCCAGATTTCTGGGGATTGGATTGATTGTCAGTTTCTCCTGAACAGAATATCGTTCCACGTGCCCAGGCTTTCGACCAGGTATAGCTGCACCTTCCAGTTACCTGCTGCGAGGACAAATATATTGCAACGCTGTCCCGTTAATGTAATGTGTCGCTGTGCTAATAGACTTGTAACAGATATATTTTTTAAATAGGTTTTATTTTTAGTATTAGTCAATTGAACAGTATTATTTTATTTTTGTTTAATATTAAATAATTAAAAATCAGCAGATTAAAATTGTGAAAGTGCGTAAAGTGGATAGGAGAGGTAGGAAAAACTGACTACAGAAAAGAGATGGTTAGTAATTGTAAGCATAAGCTGATCCCGGAGGCGATAAAGTTATTGAAAGGTTAAGTGTGCTGTTCCGAGGGATCGACCCGACACACACACGACTTAAGGCGGTTTGAGAAGAGTTCAGAGATCGAGGTTTCGAGGAGGAAACTACAGTGGGTGGGGGGCGATACTGCGTGGTAGACTACAGTAGCAGTTTGAATTGCATTTTAACATATACGAGGGTGACTGCATAAGTATTTAGCAACGGACAGTTAAATCGCTACGATGGATAGTGACGAATACACTACAGACGAGGGAAAAATGAAGGGAAATATGGAGAAACTGGCTGAGACTTTTGGGAGAAGTTCAAAGACAAGAAGAACACCGGACAAGAGAGATAAGAATGAGGATAAATTGGATAAAATAATGGAAATGATTTTAGACTTGAAGAGGGATATGAAAACTGATCTAGAGGGAATTCGATCGGAATTGAAGACAAATGCGGAAGAATTGAAGAGAATTAAGAAAGAAAATGGTATTCTACAAAGTGAAAATAAAAATCTGAGGGAGGAGATACAGAGAATAAATATGAAATTGGAGAATATGGATATCGATAAGAGGAGAAATAACATAATAGTGCAAGGATTGGAAATAAGGGGGATGACCAAATAATGATGAAGGACAGTATGGAAAAATTCATCAATGTATACTTGAAGATTGAAGTAAAGTTACGGAATGTGAAAAGAATAGGAGAGAGGACCTGCTTGATAGAAATGGATAGTATGAGTGACAAAATAATGGTTATAAGGAATAAAAACAGATTGAGAAATGTGAAAGACCAAAACATCTATATAAATGACGATATGATCAAGGAACAGAGAGAAGTACAAAAAATAATTTGGAGAACGGCACAAGAAGGAAAAGTGAAGGGAAAGAAAGTAAAAATAGGGTACCGAAAGTTGAGGGTAGATAACCAAGAATGGAAATGGAGTTGTGAGAAACAATTATTGGAAAAACCAAGAGACCAATAATTGAAAAAGGATTCAAAAACTAATAAGAAATACCAAAGTAACGATGATAACGAATAGGGCGAACGAAAAGGATATGAGTAGGGAAAATATAAGTAAATGTAGAGAAGAAAATATAAAAATGAACAAGACAACTAGAAATACACACAAACATAAAATGCAAACGAAGCAATTTTTATGTGGAGTTGTTAGATTGGGAACATGGAATGTTAGAGAAATAAATGGGAAAGAAGATGAATTGACGGAGGAACTGGAAAAACTAAAATTGCATTACGTAGGAATTACGGAAACAAAGAAAAAGGGGAAAGGGTTTAAAGGTTACCTAATGGATATTGGATGTACTGGTCCGGAGTTAAACAGGAAGAAAATGCGGCAGCGGGAGTAGCACTACTGATAAAAGAGGAAAGGATAAAAATGTGAAAAATGAAAGATTTGTAAATGAAAGAATAATATCGGTATCAATTAAAGAAAATGGCGGAAGCGAAGAATATACCTTAATAGTGTGCTACGGCCCAAATGACAGTGCGACAGTTGAAGAAAAAGATAATTTTCTTAGTGATCTACAAGAAGAGATAGATAGCACAAATAATAAGGTAATAATAATGGGCAACTTAAATGGAAGAGTTGGAAGAGAGAATGAAGGAATAGAATGGTGCCTGGGAAAACAAGGAGAGAGAGTGAGAAATAATAATGGAAAACGAATAATAGAAATAAGTTTAGAAAATGAGTTAAAGATTGGCAACACACACTTTGAGAAAAAGAAATCCATAAAATAACTAGACAAGTGATATCAAGAAACGAAACATCTATTATAGACTACTTCTTGATACATAAGGAAATTTGGAGAAATGTCAAGGATATTAAAGTAAAAAGAGGCCCGGAGATAGGCAGCGACCACTTCTTGTTACAGATGTTACTAAAATTTGGAAAAGAAAACGTCAAAGAAAATAAAGACAAGATTGTAAACTCTAAAATAAAATGCTATAAACTAAGGCAGAAGGAAATAAGAGAGGAATATCAAAAGAAATGTGAGGAAAGACTGAATATCAATAACGTGGAATTAGGAATAGAAGAAAGCTGGAGAAGACTTAAAGATATCATTTTAACTGCGGCCGAGAGCACCTGCGGCGCATCAAGGTTAGTAAATAGAAAAGCCAAAAAGACAAACTGGTGGACAGATAGAGTAAAAGCAGCGGTCAGTGATAAAAAGAGAGAGTGGAAAAAATATTTGCAAACAAGGGATCAAACAGACTATGAGAAATATAAACAACGAAGGAGGGACGCCAAAAGAGTGATAGGGGAAGAAAAGAAAAGATCATGGCAACAATTTGGAGAACGAATGAAAAACGCGTATAAAGAGAACCGGAAGCTTTTCTTCGGTGTAATTAGGAACATGAGACAGAAAAGAGCAGGAACAATATTAAATATAAAGGACAAAGAAGGAAATATCATAGAAGAAGAAGATAAAATTATGGGCACATGGAGAGAATATTATAAAGATCTTTTAGAAGGAGAGGACATAATCGCCGAAAACCAACATCTGAGTGTAGGACTAGAGCACGGAATAGAAGTAATACAAACAGACGAGATAAGTATTAAGGAAGTAAGGGAAGCGATAGCAGAGTTAAAACTAGGAAAGGCACCGGGACATGATGGAATTACAGCAGATATGATAAAAACACTACCAGAGGTAGCCATACAAGAACTTACGATGATGATGAACAGGATACTGTTAGGTAGTGCACCAAGGGACTGGACAACAGGTATAATAACACCTATTTACAAAAGAGGTGACACAAAGGACTGTAGCAATTACAGAGGGATAACACTAACTAGCACGGTATCAAAGGTATATACTAGAATATTAGCAAAACGTATGAGAGATAAACTGGAATATACTTTGGAGGAAACACAGTTTGGATTTCGACCGGCTAGAGGGGTAAATGATGCAATATTTATAATGAGACAAATAGGAGAAAAGGCAATAAAAGAAGACAAAGAGGTACATGTATGCTTTATAGACCTACAAAAAGCTTTTGATAGGGTTAATAGAGAGGACATATGGATGACACTAAGAAATAGGAAAATACCGGAATTAATAATAAGAGGAATACAAAGCTTATATAAAGAAACAACAAATTATGTAAGAGCAAAACAGAGGAAATCAGATGTCTTTGCAACAACTAGAGGTCTCAGGCAGGGATGTATTCTGAGCCCGATGCTCTTTACACTGGTGTTAGATGAAGCAATGAAGAGAGTAAAGATGAAAGGAATAAGGGCGTATGAAATAGGCTACTGGAAAATGAAAAATATAAAAATATCGGAGATATGCTATGCGGATGATATAGTTATAATTGCAAAGGACGAAGAAACACTTAATATGAATATACAGACTTAGAAGGAAACATTGGATGAAATAAACATGAATATCAATATAGAGAAGACTAAGATAATGATAGTGGGAAGTAATCCGCAAAAACACACAATAAAAGTAGGAGAAGAAATGCTGGACCAAGTAAAGGAATTTAAATACCTAGGCTCAATATTATCAGAGGACTGAAAGATAGAGGACGAAATTAAAGAAAGAACAACAGCAGGAGGAAGACTGTTTAATTGTATAAAAATACATTTCTGGGGAAAGAAGAGATACCGAAGGAGGTTAGAGTACAAGTTTTCAAAAAAGTGGCTATGCCAATACTTTTATACGGCAAAGGAAACATAGACCATGACTGAGAAACAGAAAGAAAGATAACGACTGCAGAAATGAGATTTGTGAGAAAAATAGTAAATAAAACAAGAAGAGACAGAATTAGAAACATAACACTCAGAGATAACCTGAAACTCTGACCAATGGAGGAGAATATTGAAAAAGCACAGCTGAGATGGTATGGACATGTGAGGAGGATGCCGGAACAGAGAGTGGTTAAGCAGGTATTTGAAGCCAGGACGAGGAGGAAGATATCGAGAGGAAGGCCCAGGCGGACGTGGATAGAGAACGTGATGGATGCACTGGACGGAAGGGCAGTATCGTGGGGAGAAGCTCAGCAAGCCGTAGCGGATAGGAAGCGATGGAGGGAAATATGCAACATTAATCCCGGGGGCTCAGCTTCACACACGCCTTACACCCCAGGACAGGGCTAGAAAAGGCTTAAGGATTAAGTATGGAAGTATTAAATAATTTCTTGTTGAATTATCTCTTTACATATGTATTTATTTTTATATTTTATTTATGTTCTGGAAATGGGTTCGACCTGTTGGACACTAAAGATCATTATTATTATTATCATTAAAGATCATTATTATTATTATCATTAAAGATCATTATTATTAATCCCAGCAAAGATTTTCCTCAAAACTTTCCTTTCTCACGTTTCTAGTCTGAATTCTCCTCGTTTGATCATCACCCACGTTTCGCTCGCGTATAATGCCCACCACTGGGCGTATTATTGTTTCGTATGTTCTTATCTTAACTGTTCTTGAAACGCTTCTTTCCTTTCGAAATAGTCACCAACGCCTCCAACGTCTTGCTATCACTCTATTTTCTGTATGTCCTTTTCTTCTTCTGCTTCAGTTGTTGATAATAATTGTTGAACCGAAGTGCGATCCTTCTCTATACTTGTTTTGTCTTCTTATGCTTGACCTGTACTCGTTGATCTAAGGTACACAAATTTACGCATTCTTCCAGCTTTTATCTTGATGTGCGCTAATTCTTACTTTTACATTTCGCATTTCCATATCTTTCGTATCTCTTTTTGTCACGTCAAATAATCGATTATTCGGAAGAGAAAAGCATCAAATTGATGTCTCGTAATGACCTGATTTATCGTCAAACGCTCTCGTTCTGTTCCCGAACGTCAAAGGATGGCGATTTCGAGCATCTAAAGAAGCCATCGAAGCCTGCAAGAACCATGTGTGTGAGATACCAACTTCAGGCTGGAAGGAAGTTACAAAAGTTGGGTTTCAATGCACGCAAATCGGTATAAATATTGAAGGCAAATATTTTGAAAAACAATGAAACAGTTTGCTCCAAAAGAATATATCTTTTCCTAATTTCTGTAACAATTTAAAAAGCGCCCCTCGTATGCGGGATTTGAAACGACGCATAAACAAAACGTAATTCCTTCGTACCTCAACCGGACAGAAAATTAAGTTGTTATGTAAATAATCATAACAGTTGAAACCTCCGTAAATACACGCGCAATTTTCCCCACAACTTTTTGCAATACTTACTAAGTATTAAAAGAGTCGAAACCAGAACTAGCATTATTTAATTACAGATACGATAACCTATCATTATCGCGTTTTGTCCACAATAGCTTTTTCCCGACTAAAATTGGAAATAATTACTTCGTAACATGCCACACATTTCGGACTTTGTAAAATTATCATTAACGGCAATTACGTAGTTAGTAAGCTTTTTTATCGGCGGCGATTTTTACTTTGTATCGATAACGCGAACGAAAATACTTCGCTCGACATGCAAATTCGCGAGTCGTCACGTAAACGTGAACGCTAACGATGATGTGCCCGAAAAATGGACGAATTTTTAAGCTTAATTACACGTATCATAGCGCCCGAAGGAATCCTTCATGACCCATTCCCCTCCTTCCTTCCAGGTTCGAGATGGCTAGAACGTTGTTGTGTTTTAATTTAATGATGATTACACTTAAATTCATCTTAGTGTTTTAGATCTATTTCCTCGGAGAAAAAAGGTATGTGGAATTATAATCTGTAGCTGAATAAAGCCAAAATCTTCAATAGCTGGATTGCCCTCAAACTTATTTGCTGTCGAATATCCTAAGAGTGGCAACAATGGTAAACAAATCGCTGTTGATGCTGGCAATTATGTGGTGCAATACTGTACAAGTGAAGATAATCTTCAAGTTGAGGATTTAGATAGACATCTGCAAATATAATTGTTATTATCATCATCATTGTTATTAACACTTTGGAAGCTGTGCGACTTATAGATTTGCAACACGGGCGACCACTTTACCATAGCGAGTTGAAACACGCACTGAAGCCACATGGAACCTTGATCTGTCACCGAAGCCAAGGACACGCCCATATTCTTGCTAATTGAAACGCTACACTGCCAGTCACATTAGTTTATTTACGTACCACATATGCTGAAATATGTATTGTCACCCACGTCATCTCAAATTCTCGTATACGACCTCCTCTTTACGCTGATGGCACATATCTCTTCAACTTAACTTTTTTCTATTTACTAAACATCATGCTTTACATCAACTCATGCACAAGGCAAAGTATCTTTCCTTATTTGATGAATAGAGTTTGTTAAAAAGGTAGATGACGTGTTATTGAATGATAACTTATCAATGACAACTTATTATTGAATAATGTCAGTCCGATTTACACTACTTAATGATAACACGTCATCCATCTTTTTAATAAACTCTAGTAATAAATCAAACAGCACAGATCACCCGAAGGGACCGTCGTCTTTGTTCCACAGATTCGTAGCAGAGAACTTGCTAATTTATAAATACGCCATATCTTCGGCCAATTTATAAACACGCTCTACATTTCGGTAATTTATAAACACGCTATACATTTCGCTTATTTTTAAACGCGCTGTACATACGTACATGATATGAAAATTTGTCTTTCGTCTTTACATAACCTCGTACGAAACGAGTTTCGAATTTCGTCGACTTGGCTTTTCTTTTTCTTTTAAGCGGGATTTCGTAAAAATGGGTACTTAATTTATAACTTCGACGGCGGATGACTCGCTTTATGAATTTTACAAGCAATAAATTACGGGCAGCGAGGAGAAAGAAAAATTCAGCGAACAAGGCGTCGCGCATGTAACCTTTAAGGAGATATCTTTGTTCGGCTTGAAGAAATTTTTAAGAAGTAAAGCGAGTAAGTAATGTTTCGTTTCGTTCGTTTTTGTTTAAATTTAAATCGTTGGATTGTTGGGAAGGAAAATTTTCTCTGTCATTAAAATATAAAAAGGAAATAATAATAAAGCATACTTTCCGGAACTTAAGCACAAAGCTTAAAAATGCTTAAAATTTGACGATTTCATAACCACAATTTGGAAATTAGGATTAAAACTTTTGATAAATCCCTCTTATTGTACTGTAACGAAATAGAACGGATTCATCGAGCGTTGCAAAGCATATGAATGACACAGAAGCCGCGACATTAAAAGTGAGAATTTAAAATTGATAAAATGTATAAATTCCCCGCGAGAACTAGATGGGTACGAAGCAATACACTTACATACGTAAAAATACGAATCGGTGGAACAAAGACGACGGTCCCTTCGGGTGGTCCGTGCTGTTTGATTTATTACTAGAGTTTATTAAAAAGATGGATGACGTGTTATCATTAAGTAGTGTAAATCGGACTGACATTATTCAATGATAAGTTGTCATTGATAAGTTATCATTCAATAACACGTCATCCACCTTTTAACAAACTCTATTCATCAAATAAGGAAAGATACTTTACCTTGTGCATGAGTTTATGTAAAGCATGATGTTTAGTAAATAGAAAAAAGTTAAGTTGAAGAGATATGTGCCGTCAGCGTAAAGAGGAGGTCGTATACGAGAATTTGAGATGACGTGGGTGGCAATACATATTTCAGCATATGTGGTACGTAAATAAACTAATGTGACTGGCAGTGTAGCGTTTCAATTAGCAAAAATATGGGCGTGTCCTTGGCTTCGGTGACAGATCAAGGTTCCATGTGCCTTCCTAACGTGGTCGCAGTCATCCCCGTGTTGCAAATCTACAAGTAGTGCGGCTTCCAAAATAATAATAGTAATAATGATAATAATAACAGTTATACTTGCAGATGTCTATCTAAATCCTCAACTTGAAGATTATCTTGACTTGTACAGTATTGCACCACATAATTGACAGCATCAATAGCGATTTGTTTACCATTGTTGCCACTCTTAGAAGAAGTTTGAGGGCAATCCAGCTATTGAAGATTTTGGCTTTATTCAGCTACAGATTATAATTCCACATACCTTTTTTCTCCGAGGAAATAGATCTAAAACACTAAGATAAATTTAATACGAAATTTTTATCAAAACTACGTTATGGGAGGCTATGGGATTATGTTATGGGCACAAACCACTACAAAGTTATTACCCATAATCACTACCTACAGCTGTCTGTCTTAGCGACACTTCCCGACCAATACCTTTTGTGACATCAGGCTTATTATCCTTTAGATGCTATGTACAGTTCTCTGTATTACCAACACCGTCTAACGAACAGCGACACCTTTTGACCAACAGCGGGGAATAGGCGCATTTTTGAAATTTCGACGGGGGTTAGTACGAATGTCGAATTCCCGAAGGGATTTCCCTACTTTCCAAACCGGGAGTTGACTACCTTTCAAACGTACCTGCTCGAGCGGTTTACTACCATTAATTAACGGGATTAATTGTCTGATTAGACACCTCTCTTAATGCACTAACACTAATAAGCAAGTTAATTAAATAAAAGGTGAAGGAATGGAGGAATCCTGTGCACAGAGAGAGAGAGAGAGAGAGAGAGAGAGGGAGAGAGAGAGAGAGAGAGAGAGAGAAAGGAATAAAGCCAAAATAAATAGTAATCAAGTAATATTGATTGATAGACAAATAAAAAAGACTGTCCTTTGAGAGCGTTCATTAATAATATTAGATTAATTGAATGATTAAAGCACAAGGAAAAAATAATCAAATGTAAGGAAAATTTGGAAAACGCCTGGTAGTACGTTTTGTATGTGAAATACGTCGTGTCGAGCAGTATAATATAGAAGAAAAATAAATTACGGGGATGACTTACTGCGTGGTTGAAGATGGGGCTTCGAAGCAATAGGGGCACTTTCCAATGTATGTTGTACTCAATAACTCAGAAACTATAAGAGATATCAAAAAAAAAAACGCTAAGACAAGATTTAAACTGCTTTACATGCTATTAACGATGGTGTAAATATTTTCGAAAAAAGTAAGGGAGTGCGGGAAGGGAGGGGTGCTTACACAAACATATATTTGTTATAGTAAAAAAAGAAATTAACGCCATCGCTAAGAACATATAAAGCAGTTTAAATCTTGCTTGTGTTGATGGTAGTGTTTACCGAAAACGTCACACCATTTCTACCTTCTCGAGGAGCGAACTGTAGATAAGGTTACAAGGTCATAATAGCATGGGAGGTAAATACTTTGAAACGTACTACCTGAAAGCAATGAAAGTTGTAAAAAAGAATTTTAAAATTACTTTCCTCCAACTGAATGTACCACACAGACGTTAGCTGAAATATTAAGATAAAATATCGTTTAAGCCCGTATTAAAAACGATGAAGGAATTATTTCACAGTTATACGAAGTGTAACATTGGCTTCCAAACATACATACATGCACGGGGAGTTAACTACCTTTCGAGAGGTGGGACGGTGGACGGTAAACCCGTTGTCTTTTCATACTGAGCAGTTTTTCCTCTTTGCCTTCCTTATGCTCATTAATTGAGCGTCGGGATTAATATTATTTTTATCCGTTCTTGTCCACTCTTTCCGGTTCCTTGTAATGACTTCCTTTTCGATCCTCCCGTTTCTGCTATCCGAGCCATCCCAAATTTCCTGCACCTTCCTTTCTTGTTTCTTCCTACTTTCTTCGTTTCCATAATTTTTCGATTAAGCCTGTCTACATTCGTTTTTAGATCAGGCCTATAGTATGTAAAATTTTTCTTACCCACTTTTTCTAACAATGATTCCTACTGTAGTGTTTCCCTGATGTTTACGTTTCTTACTGTGTTATCGAGGCGCAGTTTAAAATCCTAAAATGGATGGATGAAGATTGCCACCGGGCATGGGTGGGTCCGAACCTTACACCGAAAGTTCGAAAGGATGAATTATGTATTTTCCATCTCAATAACTGCCGTACCTTTTGCAGGTTCATGATTCCTCGTTCATAGAAATTTAGGTCGTGATCATTGGAAAACTGCAGCAAGTGCTATTTCAGGTCAACATCATTTGTGAATGTTTTACCATTGAAAGAGTTTTGAAATAAATGGTAATCAGATGGAGCCAGACGAGAACTGTATAGGGTGATACGACATAAATTCCCAACTAAGCTCCAATAATTTCCCACAAATTACTAAAGTTGTGGGACGTCTTGCACAAAATTTCCTTGCTGTTTGCCAATTCCGGTCGTGTTTCCTTGGTTGCTTCATCCAGTTTTATTAGTTATTGACAGTAAATATCCGAATTAATCGTTCTTGTTGCCCTTGTTTTTACGTTCTGCCTAATTATTAAAGACTCGTTGACGCTATTTGTTTTGTTTGTTTGTTTTCATCGAACTTACCCCTAACTTTAGCCAATCAATTTTTAACCCCTGTTTTACACCTGGATCCCTGCTTTTCCAAGGGCTGCACAGGGAGGTGCGAAGCAGGTGGCGCCCTCACATAGTTTCTTTTTTTAGTTTAATTTCCCACGCCCTCGCCGACTAGCTGGTTGGCACCCTGTGTGCGAACGACCTTCCTGGGGCTTAGGGGGATTTCGGACTTTGTCCGTAAGAAACGGGAGTGCCAATACACGCCGTAACAGTTTCGTGAAATCAGCTCAAAATACACAATACCTTTGTAATCCTATCAAATTGAGAGTATGATCTTTTTGATGTAATGCTTCTTTAGATGTGATCCTTGCTGGATCATCACGCTTACACCGCGATCGTCTTCAAATGATGTTACTGTCCATGATCCGTTTTCATCATCAGTGACGATTCTTTTTCAAAAAGGGTCGATTTCTTTGCGCTTCAGATGGATATCGTTGTGTTAAGCGAATCTCCTTCAATTCATACGAAACCCAAAAACTGCGCTTCTTGGCGAGTCCAAGACATTTTAAGCGATTTTCAATTGTCGTGTGCGATACATGTAACCCCACTGCCACCTCTCAAGCAATTATATGACGATTCTCTTCAATTAAGGCGTTGATTTGGTCGTCATCAATTTCGGTAGTTTGGCCAGAACCTTGGGCACCTTTGGGTTAGAAATCTCCGGAATGGAATCTTTTACACCAGTTCTGTCACGTGCGCTCTGTTCTGCAAGTAACGCCATAAACTTTACATATCTTTTGTGAGCACCAGCAGCTTTCTTTTCTTGACGGAAGTAGAAAAGTGAAATATGCAGAAAATGCTCGTTTCTGCTCTCCACGCTAGGATTTAAGTTCAAGGCTAGACTAACAGTTACTAACAATATTACGCACAACTTGCTTCTGAAGACATCTAATAATGACTGATATAAAATGTCAAAAGGGAAAACCATGCCTCCCCCCATAAGTCTTTCGAAACAATTACAACGCTCTCGATGGGTGGTAACCGAAATTACTTTCTTGCCAACCTCGATAATTATCTAGCATCTGGTGGATTTTAACTTCGTCATTGCCAAGAGCGGCCGTCCCAGCTACCCACGGACTCCACTCCGGATGCGTTTTAACCGTCTTCGGATTTACGACACCTTTCGATCCTAAACAAGTCCCAATTTCCCCAATAACAACAACAATCTCTGACACAATTACCAACGTCGAACGAGCCTCGGAACAATCTAATAATCTCGCTCTTCCTCGTAAAACAAAATCGATTACGACTCCAATTATATCGCGCCTCTATCCGATTAAGTACCCCGGCAATTCGATCGCCTCGCGCGGCTCGAACGATCGCCTCTCTACTTAAAACGGTCGGCGCGCCGTTCCGCGTGTTAAAACTCAATTACACACAATTAAAAATTACACCACGTCCACTCTAATAACGATCGATCTCGTTTCGACGGTTCGTCGCAGATTAATTAGAAAGTCTTCGGTTTCGGCGATTTTGCATCTGCTATTTCGACATCCGTCCCAATCATCATCATCATCATCAGCGGCAGCAACGGCCAGGCGATGCGTTGCGCAACAACGCCGATGATCTACATTAAATCGTCCGATGGACCGAAATGAAACGTATTTGATGAAAAAAAAAAAAAAAAGAGAGTACAGAAGGAACGGTGCTCGCGAGATTTTACCGAAACGAAGAAAGTACTACCACGCACGTCTCGAGACTTTCCTCCTTCGAAGGAGATTAATTTTCGATCCAACGCTAATTGCTTAATTGCCGGAGCGATATCTCGTCGAATGTTTGTTTAATTATATATATAAAAAAATAATAATAAAAAATTAATATCGGCCGAGATGTGTAAACGAAACGCGTTACGTACCGGCTGGCGTAAAGGAAATCGCTGATTTAACCGTTAAACGACGAACAGAAAAGAAATTAGCCGGCAATTAAAAAGGATTTAAAAGTCAGAGGAAATGACACGGCATCGAAGCGATTGACTGGCAGTTTATCTCTCTATATCGATTTGCACGTTTTGTAAATATCAACGATCGCGCGGTGAGTGCGTAATTCCTCGAGAGCTGTTGCAAGCGCGCATAAAAAGGAAGAAAAAAAGTTCTCATGTATGTTGTTATTTATTTCCTGTGCGCGCGCGAAACGAGTTAAAGGCCACAAACTGCAATTATAATGTGTCGTAATGTTCAAAAAAAAAAAAAAAGGAGGATGAAAAACGGAAAATCGATACTTACAGAAACGGTCCGTTAAAACATCTGTTGTGTCGGCAAATAACGATGAGATATTTTTAAAGATGTACCAATCAGGAAGTTGTTCTAAGCAAGACAATCCTGTTGCGACGAGCTTGCTCGTAGTTTTATCATTAGTCGTTGCGAAATTTAAAATAGTCCTCGAATGGTAGTTCTGCGGTTAAATCGACGATGAAAAAAATGAAAAAGTTTTAACCAGGTCACCTCAAAAATTCAATACATACGTTTGGGCCCCACTCGCACGTGTTTCGTTAGCGAATAGGCTAACATCTTCAAACCGTACCTTATCGAATGAACCGCGACTTCTTCAATTCCATTCAAGCAAACTAAACTTCCCCCATACAAAATCAGAGGCATTTTTACCTACTAGGAATGAGAATGATTCCGAGAATGGTCACTCACGTCATCCCAAAATATCATAAATACGTTTCATTTTACGCTGATGGCACGTATCTGTTCTCCGGACAATTTATCGATTCATTAAACACTTATGCGCGAGTCAAACTACCTCTCCCTATAATAAATCAAAAAGCAACGACCGATGCAAAGGACCGTCGTCTTTGTTTCAGAAGATTCGTATTATACAGTGTGTAAAGCGATGGGGTATACAAGAGGGATTTCTTTTTAAATATTGATTTATGAAAAAAATTTATTCTTCATGATATTTTTGCTTGCTTTGAAAGTACCAATAACGTTTCGATAATCTAAAATTTATTTCTAGAAATCTGGAAAAATAATAAAATTATTTTTTTTTATTGGAAGTTATCATTCTACATTATAATCAAGATAGCGTATTGCTATCAAACCACAAACAAAACACTCCATGTGTCAAACTGACTTGCAAAAATGCTAACGTTACAGCAAAGAATTTATTTAGTTAAATGTTACGGTATTGGTGATGTTTCATATCAGTACGCAATTAATTTGTTTCATCAAAAGTATCCAGACGTAACTGTAACAAGAATGACTCTTAAAAAATTCATTGCAAAATTCGACGAAACAGGATCGGTGGTCGACAAGAAGAAGATAAGAAAGGTGTACAATGAGAATGATGCGGTAACTATTATGGCACTGCAGTCCGTTGAAGACAATCCACGCTTATCATTAAGACAGAGGACGGCGGAGCTTAATGTCAGTCACACTTTATTACAAACAATTTTTAAAAGAAATAAAATTTATCCGTTTAAGCCAAAATTTAGACATACCCTTGAGATTCCAGATCATGCTTTGAGACTGGACTTCTGCTTATGGATTGGTGAGAAGCTCATGGAAAGAACAGAAACTTTCATAAACGCATATTGTTTTCCGATGAATGTACCTTTACTACAAACGGTGTTGTGTCTTCACAGAATTGCAGATTTTGGTCACGAGACAATCCCACTTTTAAAATCAACACGAGAAATCAGCGTTATCGTAAAGTTAATGTTTGGTGCGGGATGTTAATTAATAAAATTATTGGGCCCTACTTTTTTGAGGAAAATTTGAATCAACATAGTTATTTAAGTATGCTACGAAATTTTTGATTCCATCACTAAAAAGACGTGAATTTGGAGAACATTTATTAATCAACAAGATGGATGTCCAGCCCACAGCACGTTATTAGTTCGCGCATGGTTAGACCAGCAATTTCCTGAGAGGTGGATTGGCCGTTATGGTTCAATGCATTGGCCTGCCAGATCGCCAGATTTGTCTTCCATGGACTTCTTTTTCTGGGGACACCTTAAACAAAAAGTATATGAAGAACCTGTAGGAAATAATGTAGAAATTTTAAAACAACGAATAACTGGGGCGGTTAGAGAAGTTAACTTGGAAACTTTGGGGAAGGTTTATATGGAATTCAGGAATAGAGCGAAAAAGTGTGCAGAAAACGGAGGAGATTATGTAGAATGACAGTTTATAATAAATAAAATTTATTTATTTATTTCTTATTGATACTTGATTAGAATGTAGATTAGTTACAATACAAAAATAAATAATTTATTTATTATTATTATTGGTACTTTCAAAGCAAGCAAAAATATCATGAAGAATAAATTTTTTTCATGAATCAGTATTTAAAAAATTCCCTCTGGTATACCCCATCGCTTTACACACTGTATATGTATAGTTTTTGCGGTAAATTTAGAGCAACAAGGTCTTTGTAGTCAGTATCAATTTCTTTTTATTCCAAATTATCCCCTTCTTTTCATTCTTCTTGTTCTTTCGACTAGGAACTTGTCCTGTTGTCCTGTTGTTGAAAATATCCAACCATCTTTTACGAGGTGCTCCTGCTACACTCTGATATTTCTTTTACTAACCTTGAATTTCTGTCTACATCCCTCTTTTGCAATTCCTTATAAAATATTTTTCTTTGAACAAAACGGAAAAAAGAATGATTTGTCTTTTTAAACGAAGTGTCTGAAATTATTTTCAGTTTAATTTTTCAATCATTCGACAATTTTCAAAAAATTAATAATTTCAGCCGTCACTTTGTGGTTACGTTTCGGGTCACACCCGCATAAGTGTCATTTAAAAATTAACGGCCCCACCCCCAAAGAATTAAAAACATTTGGATCACGCCCCGTATAACAGTTTCATTTAAAAAATTTGAGCACTATACGACTCTTTCCTTACTTAGAACTTCTGGAGCAATCCATATACGTCAGCGCTTGAACGCTCAAAAAGTTTCAATTTTGAGCGATCTCCGTGTAATAATGATAATAATAAGAATAATAATGTATTTATTGCCCAATAGCCAAGAAAAAAAAACAAAATACAATGTAAAGTTTCGGGATATCAATGTTCACACCATACACTAAATGGTGCAAGAGATTAAATGTAGTACAAAGAGATACAAAGTGTCAACTTAAATATTATTCGGTAGCAACGCTTAGACGCTACTTCTAAACCTCGCCCCTAAGATCCCAGATGGCGCCACTGCGAGCGGAACGGTGGTTTTGGAACCGAACATCTCTCCCTACTATTTAATACAGGTGAAATTCCCATTTTAACCCTCTAACCGCCAAGACGATTCGATTTCTGGGCTTAGCTGCTGCATTATAAAGATTTTCGCTTTCAAATAATGAAAAATGTCTGCACATAACACTTCTTAACACTTCCTGACAAGCCGTTTGTCAGCTGTCAATCAAGTGCAAAAAGTACTTCAACAAAAATTAACTTCATACGATCAGTTTTACGGGCTTGCCGCTCAGAGGGTTGACATTTAAAATTTTCTCAAAGTATGATCCTCCATTGAATTTCAAATCTATTTCCAACCCTACAACGAGTCATGGTCGTTCGTACAATTCGACTGTAAATAACAGAGGTCTGCGAAATTTGAGATTTTGTTAGTTACAGAGATGACAAGGAGAGGGAGGCGGATCTTGAAGATTCTTTGATGTTGAGGCCGAATTCTAGCGCAGAAATTGTCAGCACGTCGGCTTTTCGACTTTTCGGTTAGATGGTCAAAAAATGATCATTCTGGTAAAATTTGGGGGATTTTTTTTTGGGAAATTTTTCTCTTTTATATTTAATTGCTTTATACTATCCGTTTCGTTCATCACGAGCTTTTTCCTGCTTGTCATGTCTTCTGTTTCATATCCGATATTCTTGTAATGTAAGAGCGCACTTAGTTCTTCTATCATTAGAGTTGCTCACAAGCGCCAACGAGCAGTGGTGGATGCTCGATACAACCTTCAGTATAACGAAGCGAGTCTCAATGAGATCTGTTGTGTATACATGCACGCTGCCGTAAATACTATTTCGCAGGTTTCTAGGTTTGTTTTAAAAATGTTGCTTACGTCGCCAAAAACTTCGCAAATGTTTTATTTTATGTGTAAACTTTTATGCTCCCGCCATTGGTTATTGACGCAAATTGAGCAACTCGAACTACCATCGTCTATTTACATCTCAGAATCTATACTTTATCAACACAAGATAAGATTTTCGTTTTCGAAATTGTACGTGTCGTTAGACGACCGATCTTATCAATAGCTCATGCGTTCAAGTCGAAAGGTCGTCAGCTTCCTAGCGTGCCCTTGCTTTATCGTGTTTTGGTCGTCCTAGTTTGTGCGTAAAAAATAATTCAAGTTTCCTCGTAAAAGCATATTTGTAGTGCTTTTAAGTATAATTATTAAAAGTAGCTTAGGGTACAACGCGGCTCTTATTTCGGCGTGTGCTTTACTGGTCCTTGGAACTTTAAATAACAACAATTTAGTACAATCATAGGAACTACAAAACTACACAGAACAACAGCCTAAAAGTTTTAACAACCATTTTCAATTGCTGCTGTGCGATTACTTTTTACATATTTTAAGTACATAATAAAATCAATTTGCAAACAAAAATTTGTAAAATGTAAAATACATATTAATACCGTATGTATACCAGACACTACATATTGTTAGCTGGCTGTTATCGAAGCATAAAATAGTCTTTGATTTGGTAAAAGTAATGTGCTCCTAGAAAGGATTTTAACCTAGTCAGTGGCAGTCTCCGCAAATTCTTTGGAAGGTGATTATACGGGGTTAGTTAAAAGTACGGAGAAGGCGATTTATTGGCGTTAATATTCATTTTAGGAAATTATATTTAATACAAGAGTTTTTTATGAAATTTCTATCTACATTCTGACAAATGCTTCAATTTTTTATTTCTTCAATTATTTTACTTGTTAATTTTACTCTACCATTCGATTGAGAATTTTTTTCTCTTTAAAATAGTATTTTTGTTTTTTTTTTTTTTGAAATTTATTTAATAACATTTTTACAAGAAAACATTGCCCTGCCCTGCTTCGAGTCGAGCTGCTTTCTCCCTTCAAATTTAGTCATTAAATTGTTTTTAATGATTAGATCGTAAACGATAACTTTATTCCAAATAATTTTGTCTATTTTAGATGTAGGGGAACACGGGGCAGAATGGGGATCGATGTATTTGTGGCATTATTTGAGGGTGTAAATGAAGAGGTAAAAATCCATTACAGTGTGAATTAATTTATTTAAAACTTGTTTTAACACGTCCAGTGTTCAAAATTGAAATTAACAAAATCTTGTATTTCTTAAAGACTACAAAGAAAAAAATTGGTTTTGCCATGCATGGGGCAGAACGGGAAAAAGATGAAATTAAATCACGGCTGGCAAAGTTCACAGGTGAGTTGTGATTCATCATCGTCACTATCAATGCCGGCACAGGAATTATGGGCCCATTTTTTACATTGTATGCATGATATCCACCCTTCACTCGATTTTGAATATAAATCTTCGCAATATAAACAGGTCGCATTCTCTTCTTCTTCGTCTTCTTCAAAACTGTCTGTCATTTCTTCTTCGTCTGTTTCCACGTGTTGTTTCCGTGGTTTTTTGTCAACAATTTCCTGGGTATTTTTCTTACCTTTTTTCTTAAAAGTTTTCTGCGTATTTTTCTTCATTTCTTTGTTAACAGTTTTCTGGGTATTTTCCTTCCTTTCATCGTTATCGTTCAACAGTTTTCTCTTAAGTCTATTTTCTTTGGCTTCCTTCGTCTTCTTAGCATTATTAGCCGCTTCTTCGAGTTCAGCCTTATAAGGGGAAGCTGTCAGGATCGCCGTTTTGCCTCGTTTCCTCGTCACTCGCTTTTGTCCCGGCTTTACTCTGGGAATGGGAAGTATACGTTCAGGTGAGAAACTCGGAAAACTGGTAAAACTAGGGCTAGCTATTGTTGTTGTTATTTTAGAATTTGCAGGCAGATCGGACATCCACGAACATCCGGGTCTTGATTTGATGTTTGATGATTTTAGTGCCATGGATTTAGTTGGCGCAGTTTTATGAGGAGGGATTGAGACTTCAATATCAAGAAGATTAGAGGAAGGGTCAATAGGAGGGTTGACAGGCGAAATACCAGACAAATTGGTAGCAGGGACTTTAGGCATAGGAATATCAGTGGTTTCTGACGGTAAAAAATCCACATAAGTGAAAACGTTAATATCCGTTGGCCAGATGCCGGTGTTCTGAAACCCATCTATCGCGATCTTCATATTCGCAAATTGCACATAAGCTGATCCAAATAAGGACGAAATTTGCCAAAATGTGACGACTTTTCCGGGGTTTGTTCTGAGCCATCTTCTCACTTCGCTCTCATAATATAGGCTGAGAGGCTTCATGAACGCGACATCCAACGGTTGAAGTCGGTCAGAACAATGAGGCGGGAGGCAAAGGATGATGACACCGTTGTTTCTTGCAAGATCAATGACTTCCAAGTTTTTTGTATGAGAAGCGTGGCCATCTAGAAGTAACAACACAGGCTTTTCTTTAGAGGCGTTAGAAAAATTTATGAATTTTTTGAACCACTTGCGAAAGACTTCTGAAGTCATCCATCCTGATTCGTTGGTTTCGGACCAAGCTCCTGGTGGTAAACCGAGTTCAAATTTTTTCGTCGATAATTTGCGTTAACAAATCAAAAAATTGACCAACAGCGACTTTGTTGAACCCCACGGCACGTGCACTAGAAGTTGATTCGGGTTTTCTGAGCGTCAGTTCTGGATGCCGCAATAAAAATCGAGACATCCATGCTTCACCAGCCATTTCGGAATCCCTGTCAAAGCTATGCTTGCATTGGTTGCGCTCCGCTAATTGATATGCCAATTTACGACACTCTTTCTGAGTCAATCCAAATAATCGCTTTTGCATGCTTAGAAGGTAGTTTGCCAGTTCTGCTTCCTGCTCAGTTGTGAAAACGCACTTGAATTTTCCAGCAGTCTTATCAATTATTGCTTCGGCATCATTTCTGCGCTTTTGAACGTATCTTTCCAAGGTAGTTTGTGGAACGTTATACTGATCAGATGCTTTTTTGTGGCCCATCGTCCCGCTAACAACAGCTTCTACAGCTTGTTGCATGGTTTCCGCAGACCGTTCTTGTCTATTTGTCTTTCTTACGTAATTTCGCACCATCTTGAAACACAAAAAGAAAAGAAATTATATCGCTGAATAAATAAAACTATAGTCGGGGCCCCGTTGTGCCCCAAGTGTTGGTAAACCAAACATCACATGGTCAGCGGCAGCCATGTTAATTTTCCAAAACATTCTACCAGGTAAAAAGACACTTTAAACACGCTTAATTCGGTAGACTAAATGGAAATGAGGAAAAGTTATGTGAAATATATCTTACCTTGTTTTGAAATTTTCAAAAAGTTGTAAGATTATACAGATTTCGGTGGAGTTTTTAATTAACTAAGTAGAAACACTTAAATATGCCGCAACTGACGTTCTCATCACTGCAGAGACGCATACTGAAGGTGTATAGCGAGTTGCAGCGGACTTCAGCGCTCCTAGCGACAAATAAACCCGGTTTCCCATTCCGCCCCGTGTTCCCCTACCTAACATTTATTAAATATTTGGACAGATGTTTTCTTGTAAAAATGTTATTAAATAAATTTAAAAAAAAATACTATTGTAAAGAGAAAAAGATTCTCTATCGGACGGTAGAGTAAAATTAACCAGTTCCTATTTAAAGAAAATACCCGGACAGACGGAACTCAAAAATAATTAAAGAGAAAAAAATTGAAGCATTTTAAAGAGCATATAGAAATTTCATAAGAAAAAAATTTGTATTGAACATAATTTCCTAAAATGAATATTAACGATAATAAATCGCCCTCTCCATACTTTTAACTAACCCTGTATATTACTGTAGGCGTTTTAGGTCTAAGGCATTGATAAAGCTTCCCATTTCCACGCCAGCTCAAGAAACTATTCACAATATTTCTCCATCGTACCCTCTCGACTGCCTCCGTTTTCTAATCACCGCTATTCGTTCTCTTCTTATCCTTCTCCACTTTCTCCATCCACCTTAACCTTGGTCTTCTTCTCCGTCTCCTCCCCAAAGTCATCTTCGTCATTCTCCCCCTTGCCATTCGCTCTGTGTCCTAGCCATCTCAAGCGTTGCTTCTTCATATATTTTTGTAATTCTGCGATCCTTGTACTGTTCGTAGATCTCTTGGTCGGTTCTCCGTCTCCACCCTTCTTCGGTATTTACCGCTCCAAGAAGGCTTCTTAGTATTTTACGTTCCCATCTCTCCAATTGTTCCTCCTCTGATTTGCTAAGCACGCAGATTTCGTAAGCCTACGTAATCGTTGGTCTTAATATCGTCTGATATATTCGTAGTTTTGACTGTTAGGATAGGTATTTAGATTTCATCGGCATTCTTAAACTCCCATATTCGTTGATTTCTTTTCGCTATTCTCGCTTGGTTCTTCCTTCAGTAAGGACTGCCAAATGCGTAATTTCTTTCGCCTTCTCAAATTCATAGTTTTTACCACTCGTGGTAGCTATCTTTAGGTTTCCAGCCTGGTCCTCTTTCTCCATCCCCACGACCATGTACATAGTTTCCTGCTCATTAATTATTAGTCAGAAGTTTCACATTGCTTCACATTTTAGTTTTGTCGCGATTTCTTTGAGGCTTTTTCTTGAATTTAGCTTCTTCTTCTTCTTCTTCTTAATCATATTCCTATCTATCTTTCGGTGTAAGGCTTGGATGGGGTCAAGTTTCCTATTTTCCATATAGTTCTCTCCACCGTTTTCCACCGTCTCCGGTCTGATCCTTTATTCCCTCTCACTCAATTCCCCTCTCTGTCGCTGCTCCCCTGATATCGTCATTCCATCTTCTTCTTGGCCTTCCTCTTTTGTTTCTTCCTATCACTCGTGTCTCATACACTCTCTTTGTTGGTCTATCATCAGTCATACGACACACATGGCCGAACCATCTCAGCTGACTCTCCTCCACTATTCTCCATATGGGTTTTATTCCTAGGTTTTGCCAGTAATTCTCGTTTCTTATCTTGTCTTTCTTGGTCTTGTTTTCTATTCGTCTTAGGAATCTCATATCTATGGCGTTCACCCGCGATTTTACCTTTTCTGACCTTGTCCAGGACTCACTACTATATGTTATTGTTGGTCTTATCACATTTTAGTTTTGTCGCGATTTTTGTTGAGGCTTTTTCTTGAATTTAGCTAATATTACTAAATCATCCGCATACCCACGATTACATGATCTAAGAATTATTCACGGAAGCATCTATAAATAACCGAGTTATACTAAATTATGGGAGATACATGACTTGAACTGGTTAACGGCGGAAGCTCTAGCCACGTGATCCCATAATCTCGTTTGAGACTAGGCAAATAGAAGATTTAATAACTGAATAGATGTATGCTCGTAATGTTAGAACGAGTGGACGAGATATTGAGCGAGGAACGTTTTAGCAGAAACTTGCGATGTTAGTAGATCATTCGGCTTGGGATCGCAAAATATCTCGAAGTCGATGGATAGGAAGCTTCTCGTCAAACTCAAAAGTAATGGTACACCCGGCAATTTCAAATGTACGATTTACGCAATACGGCGATACCAATTTTCGTTCCAGCATATCGCTCGACGCGCAGAAACGGTTAGCGCGTTTCGTCCGAGATAACTGTATACGATTATCTTCGTAATATCGGCGGAAGATCTCGGATGACGGGCGACTCCGGGTAGCGAACGGAACGCAATCCGCCCAGTTCTAATCGCGAATAGCAACAACGCATTCCTCCTGTTCGCTCGACCAAAGAGCGTCTGAAACCGCGGCGGCTCTTCCTAGTCGGATCGCAACGTTGTAACAACACGTCTACCGCGCATCCTTTTTCCCCGAAAGCTCGAAAGGAGCGCTTCGCGACAGAGACGGCCTCAGACGGACGTGCGGGCCGAACCAAAGCGCCCGGCCGGTCGTATTGCAATATGCATCTGTTTTAATTAAGTGCATACAGGGTGTTCTGATGGCTACTTGTCGGTTTGACCTATGATCCTATCACGATCGAAGCGAACGGCGGAGTTGATATGTAAGGTAGGATCGGAGCTTTCCCGGCGGCGTTAGACGAGCCCATTAACTGGACGCGATTTTTATCCCCCGACGTATAAGTGAGCTTTACGCCGCGGTAAATGCATGTATTACGCGGCCCATTAAGTGTTTTCGGTTCGTCGTGTGTGCTTTTTCGAGGCGGCTCGAGAATTACGGTGATTTGCCCTTACAAAACGCGCCCGTATGTCTACATACACGTACGAGGCCGATCGGTACCGGCAAATTGCTTTCGGGAAATTGCATCGGCCGCTCCGAGCATCGTTGTTCTGGCGTGTCATATCGCGAGATTGATATAATAAACGAAGAGAAGGCCAGTTAGTTATTTAGATTGTTTTAGATAAGCGATTGCTTCGTGGAATATAGCGATGGAACGAAAAATCGTTCTCTGCTTCTCTCTCCAGTTATCTCGGTTAACTTAATTAGCGATCGCAGTCTAATGTGAATCTACGTTAAACATTGAAGGCTTACTTACTGACAAGGGGACACCGCGTCATGTCCATCACGGATGTCGATCCCATTACGTGAGAGCGTTCTTTGAGGCTTCACGAAAACCACCCTCCAAGCGTTTATGCGTTTCCGAGATAATGGGTGATTTCTTAACCGTTTCGGTTTTGAAAATTGGAAAAAGCACAGAAAATTTGCATAAGTCCATGAAATATTTATTTGGGCCGATAAATGAATGCCTGCCATTTACTTTTTAAAGATTATTTCATGTAAATGTTGCCCGCGGCTACGCCGGAAGTAGGTGATCCATCCGTGGGCTCCAATTTTGGCATACCTTTTCCAGCATTTATATCTCACCAATGGCAGCTATAATGTTGTCTTCCAGGAGTGGAATTGTGGATGGCTTGTCCCTCTACACGAGAGACTTCAAGTATCCCCACAAAAAATAGTCTAGTGGGGTCAAATCGCATGATCTTGGCGGCCAACGAACTGCTCCACCAAACTCGCCTCTCGATAGGTTCATGGTATCGCGTGCCGTGATAGCATGTGACCACCGTCATGTCGAAACCGCATGTCAACCAAGTCCAATTCTTCCATTCTGGGCAAAAGAGTCGGTAATCGTCGCACGGTACCTTGCTCCCATTGACTGTAACGTTGCGATTTTCATCGTTCTTGAAGAAGAACGGTCCAATGATGCCGCCGGCCCACAAACCGCACCAGATAGTGCATCTTTCAGGGTGCATCTCTTGAACTGCCTCTGGCTGCTCTTCACACCAAATTCGGCAATTCTGTTTGTTGACGTACCCATTGAGTCGAAAATGAGCTTCGTCGCTGAAGACAATTTTTCGATAGATCCAACTTTCCTAAGGCCCGTTCACCAAACAAACGACGTTGTGGTACGTCACCTGGCTTCAGTTCTTGCAGCAGCTGTATTTTGTATGGTTTCATACCGAGGTCCCTATATAAAATCTGCCAGGTGGTCGCATAATACAAGCCCAATTGTTGACAGAGGCGACGAATTGACGTATCGCGATCATCTTTGACACTGGCCGATACAGCAGTAATATTTTCCTCGGTACGAACTCTTCGCATACGGGTTGGTGTATTAACGTCCAATAAAGTGAAGCGGGTGCGAAATTCTGGTGGATCGAAACTGGATATGCTGGACACGGAAATAGTTGTACAGGAAGTCGCCGAACGTGAGAAGAGGAAGAATAATATAATCATGTTCAATATTCCTGAACAATCAATTGGTAAGAAAGCAGATCAAGTCGCGTGTGACGCTGCGCATGTGGCGAAGATTCTAAGTTGTTTGGAAGTGGAGTCGATTAGTGCTGCTCCAACTAGGCTGGGAAGATTTGATCCATCGAGGCAGTCCAGAATGAGGCCGATTAGGATTGCTCTGGCATATGATAGTGATGTTCTTAAGGTTTTGCGCAATAGTAAAAGGTTACCTCTATTCCTAAGTTTAGCAAAGTTATATTATCCAGAGACAAGACACCCTTCCAACTTGAACTATTTAAATCTGTCAAGCAAACGTCGACAGACCGTAGAGCAGCTGGAGAATCTAATCTTACAATCAAATATATTCGAGGTATTTCCACTATCACCAAGGTTCAAAATTCGGAAAACTAACATTATCCAACAGAAGTATTTCTTCCCATACCCTACTTTATCAGAATGTTCGAGGTTTACGCACGAAATTGCACACGATTAGGGATATTAGCGACAGTATTCAGGCGGACATGATTCTTTTTACTGAAACCTGGCTTTCATCGGACATTGATAATGCTGAGCTTTTCTCTGATTCTTTTTCCGTTATGAGAACTGACAGAAAGTTTACTGAAGTTGGTCTGTCTGCTGGCGAGGGTGTTTTGTCCGCTTGTTCTGAACGTATTAATGCGATTTCCGGTGATACAGGTGTGTCGCTGGTGCCTCTAATCGACATTAAAATAGTTAGATGTATTCTTAATCATTTGGTTGTGTATGTGGTAAATGTTTATGTTTCCCTAACGTTACATCTGATGAATTTGAATTGTTCTTTGACAATTTAACACTTGAACTAACAAACAAGAAAGTTATTATTATGTGCGATTTTAATTGTCCTCTCTACAATTCCTGTCGGAGCTATTCCGATAGTAAGTATTTGACCTTACTGCATTTTTCGACTTCCCTAGGACTACGACAACTTAATTCTAATGGAAGACTCCTTGATCTGTTTTTCTCTAATTTGGATAATACAGTTGAGCTTATTCGTGACTCCTCTCCTTTGGTTGCGGAGGATCCACACCATCCTGCTCTTTATATTACATTAGTGTTTAATATTATTACTGGGAATGTTAATTTCCCATCCGAGTACGAATCCACGTTACAACTTCGGTGTGCCAAATTTACACAATTATATAACGATTTGGCTAATACTGATTGGTCTTTTCTTGAATCTTACACCGATGTAAATGCTGCTGTGTCGGCATTGTATGCGACGATATGTCCTATCGTGGACTCCTCGGTTCCAAAGATCAGGTCTTCTGAGCGCAATTATCCTCCTTGGTACACTACTAAAATAATCCAGTTACTGAAACTTAAACAGCACTTCTTTAGATTGTGGAAGGAAAATAAGGCTCATCATCATCGCCTGGAATTCAATAGATTGAGGTCGTCCATTAAGCATGAAATTGGACTGGCTTATAATGTTTACCAGCCTCATATTGAGGCTCAGGCTGTTCATGAGCCCGCTGTATTTTGGAAGTTTGTTAATGATAGGAAGAGAGGCACACGTATTCCAGGGTCCATGGTGCATGATAATAACGATATTACTACGCCTCAAGGAATTGTGGACGCCTTCGCGGATATTTTCTCCTCTGCGTTCCGTCCTGTATCGACGCTCACTACTAATACATATAACGATAGCTATCCCATTTCCTTATATCCCGTTACATCTGACGACGTACTGCGAAGTATTCGCAAACTTAAACCGAATACAACATCGGGCCATGACGGCCTTCCGGGTTTCTTCGTTAGGGATTGTGGCATTGTGTTTTCCGAACCGTTGGCAACTATTTTTAATTTGGCCATTACATCGTTTACTTTTCCTGAGCTTTGGAAAGTTGGCAACCCTGCCACACTCCCGTGGCACAAGAATGGTGATCGCTCGAATATCCATAACTATAGGCCTATAAACAACCTGAGTAATTTTGCTAAAGTGTTTGAATCCTTGATTTATCACCAAACTGCAACACTCATTAAACACCTTCTATCCACTCATCAGCATCGCTTTGTTCACGGACGATCCATCACAACGAATTTATCTATTATAACACAATTTATTAGTAGAGCTATTGATGATCGACGGCAAGTTGATGTGATTTATACAGATTTCACTAAAGCCTTTGATTCAATTGACCATTCATTACTTTTGTCTAAATTAGACACCTTTGGATTTTCCCCATCTTTGGTGAAACTTATATCCTCCTACTTGAGTCATCGTTCTTGTTATGTGTGTTTTAATGGCTTTCACTCGTTTTATTTTATTCCTACATCTGGTGTGCCTTAGGGTTCTAACCTAGGGCCTCTGCTATTTAATCTCTTCATTAATGATCTCTTAACCTTGTTGGACTGTGACGTTTTGGCCTATGCCGACGATTTAAAGATTTTTGTGAAGATTGGTAGTGTGATGCAGACTGTATCAAACTACAGAACAGTTTACAGTTGGTGTACGGATGGTGCAGCGATAATAAATTACTTTTAAACGTAAATAAATGTGCTGTGGTCACATATTCTAAGGCTTCCAATCCCATTATTAACAATTACCATGTTGATAGACTAGACATTCCACGTAAAACACAAGTGAAAGACTTAGGAATCCTATTTGATAGTTCTTTACAATTCACTGACCACATTTATATGCTTTACTGCCACGAAATCCTTGGGTTTCTTGATTCGCACCTGCCGGCAATTTAATAATCCGTCGATCTTGAAGGCTTGGTTCTGTGCCTTTGTTAGATCGAAACTAGAATTTTGTTCTGTTGTCTGGTATCCCTTTTTATATATACCAACAGATGACACTTGAAAGGGTTCAGAAGCGCTTCCTCAAACACTTGAGTTACAGATGTGACGGCTGTCATCCGCCTCGTGGCGTGGACTATAACTCTCTTCTTGATAGACATGGTTTTCAGTCATTGACGGCTCGAAGAGAGAAAGTCAGTCTAACTTTCCTGCTTAAACTAATTAACAACTATATCGACTCTCCATCCCTGTTATCTCAAGTCAATTTCGCCGTGCACGATCTTCAGATGCATTTCTTGTACCTAGGGGCAGAACAAATATTTGGAAAAAGGCTCCATTGTGTCATATGATGAGCAATGGTAATAGACTCGATCTTGACCCGTTTGGCTAATCTTATTGTTTTTGTTAATATATAGACATATATATATATATATATATATATATATATATATATATATATAGTTATTGTTTCTGTAAAGGACTAATATTTTTGTTTTGATTTCTATATCGTATATGTATGTAATATTTTTCACATTGGCCCTTTTTTATGTTGAGAGCATATGTAATAATCTTTTTCTCTTTATTTTGAATTATCCTATAAATTGGAATTTTTATTCTGTTGGATAATAAAGATTATTATTATTATTATTATCATACTCCGATGTGAAACTTCGAAAAAATTTCGCTCATCATAACTTTTGCTGATGCCTTAATTTTAGCAAGGAATTTGTTTCCAACTGACACTCATTTATAATTATTAATTTTTTCTTCACGTATCGTCATTCCCTTAAACGAAAATCGTAATTATCTGTCAAATTACCATTACTAACCATCCATTTTGTGTGTGTGTGTGTTTCTTTTTAGAACGGCTACGATCACGAAATTTACATCCGAATCTCCTACGTTCGACTTAATTCGTTGTGATCGCCTCTCATTACTGCACGACTACATAATTATCGTTTCTAAAGACGCCGCCGCAGAGCCGCCTTCACCTAGCATCAACTCCTAATTCGAATTATTTTCGCGCACCTGTCTTACACCCGAAAAACTCGACCGAAATAACAGCACGACTACGAGCGAAATGAGAGAGCGACGAGAAGAGGAAAAAGAAAAGGTCGGTACATCCGATTGGACCTTTCACTTTTCGCCGTCCATCTGAACTAAAAATTATGTGCGTTTCGTGCGTCGTCCGACAAGTTTATTCATCGATGATCGCTTTCGTAGTCGTTAATTCCTCGCAGGTACTAATTGCGGGGAATTATCAACAGATGATTGACGCCGACTATTTTCGGTGCTAATTTTACGCGATATCCTGTCGATTTTAATTTAGAACGGTTAGTGTTTGGGAAGCGCGTTAATTAATCGCCGTTGATAGATTCGAACTGGAAACTTTCCTCTTCGAAAAGCGTTCGTTACGTAAGTTAGTTGGAAATTGCGGAAATTTCGATTAGGATACGTAAAAGTTACGATGGCGAAGTTTCGTAAAGATCCGAATTTATCGAATCGGCTTCGCCTGAAAGTTTTGACCGAGGCTATTGTACCATATTAAGACTCGAATGGTTAAGTACCATTGGAAAATTTATCCTTTATTACAATTCAATATATCAAAAATTCGCAGTAAATGTTGAGGTTATGGATGTTTATCTTCAAATGACATTCGCTTTATTTTCGGGTTCTATTTATACTTTTACGATACCACGCGTACCACGTTTTAAGCATTTTACTACCCTACGGGCGTTAGCTTCTCATTTAAAGTGCAGCCAGACGCGTTTAATGAGAGAAAAAATGTAACTAGAAATAAAATTATTAATTATTATAAAAAGCATCGATTAAAAGTATTCTAACCATTCAAATACATACATTCAACACTTTTACATCACATGAATTCTTAGTAACCACTGGATATAAATAACCAAGGATACATGGACATTAACAATACAGGTTTCTACAATAACGTTACGCCTTAGATGAATTGAAGTCATGGTTTCCTTTCGTCGATAACGGAGAAATAATGTAGTGTAGTCCTGGTTTCCGAAAAAAATAAAATAAAAAGTTCGTTTGGTTGACGACGAAGAAAATTGACATGATAGATAAGTCAACCAAAATAGTTTAAAATATATTTTGGACCAAAAGGGTTCTAAATGACGTACCAGTGAATAAAAGTACATCACCACACCGGGGAAAAAGAAGGAAGAAACCATTGAAAATAGAGCCACATCGAAAAAAGAATTTAAAAGGGGGAAGAATCCATAGAAAATAGAGCTGCATCGAAGAAGGAATCCAAGGGAGGAGACATAGGAAGAACCACCATCGAATAAAAGAAATTACCCTCACGCACACACAACACTAGGTAATTATCTTGATTTTATGTTAAATATTTCTCAAAATTTATAAATATAATTTGTTATAATTTATGCTTTTTCTATCATTAATTAAGAGCAAGACCGGCGCAATTTTGTTTAAGAAATTAATTAAATTCTCACTACACTATAGTCGCGTTGGATGTGCGAAAAGTAAGACCTGCGAAGTGAAAATCCGTTTCCAATTTCGAAGCCGTCTTCTGCGCGTAAAACCTATTAAAAGCGAATTAATCTCGGGCGATAATGATGACTTGGAAATGTTCACGCAATTGAGGCGTTTGTAATTTCCTTTTCGCGGTAATTGGTGAAGGTAGTTCGTTTTAATTTACTCCGCGATTTCTTTCATTTAGTTCGTATACAGGCGCTTCCGATCTCAAATAGAAACAGAAATGCGAAAAGCGTTCTGAAGGATAAGCACTTAAATGATGGAAGTATAGTTTAGTTAGTTAGTGACTTTAGTTTCTGCCTTTCGAGTTGGATGCGATCTTTTTAGGAACGTAGAGTCGTCTCTTCTTACCATTATAATATTGTCGTAGATATTTAGTATCACAAAAAGAAAAATAGAATTAATTCCCATCAACATATTTTGGACCAGATTACTGACCCTACAGTTTTGGCATATCATATTTGCGCGTTTCCTACAAATTGCTAAGTTACATTTTATGCAACCATTGCGAGTCTTTCTATCTTTATTTCTTCGACAAAGAGGACATCTCTGAGATTTCCTGACTTGTTTCGGTGGTGGTCCTTGGGACTTCTTCCCTCAAAATCTCATACAAACGCTTTCGCGTATCTCGTCGGATATGCACAATTGCTCCGGTGCCTTTTTTCCGCAAATTCACACTTCTGCGATGTTTATTTAGTGTCCTGGTTTAGTTTTTGATCGTTACAACTTTTAGGTTGCCCCCAAAATATCGTCCACTTACCACTTACTATGTTAGATCGCACAGTGTATTTGGGACTTTAGCATTTTCGTTTCTAACGTTCTATTTCGTTTTCAATCATTATCTTGCATTTCGGTGTGGATTTCAATCGCTCGATAAATTTTCGGACTCTTCATTTCTATTGCTTCCAGATCTTCGAGGGATTTTCAGATATTTTTCGTTACTCTCCACTGTCAGCTCTAATCTTCATTTAATATCATCACTTACTTCCTAATTCCCGAAGCTTATAAATCTTCCCACACAGCATTCAATCAATACTTTTTGTGCCTGTGTACTTTAGAAAGGGTCCTACTCACTCCTTTAATATTTTTCTATTGTATTTGGTCATCCATCCTTAATTCTCATAGTTTCCAGTTCTTCCTTTACGTCGTTCGTACATCAATTTTCTTATGTTTTCTAAATTAGGTACGTAATATAACACTTCTCTGCTAAAGTCGATTGAATCATCAGTTTTCTTCTCAGTTCCTTTACGATTTTTGTTTCTCAAATCGGTTTTCTTCCTCTCAATCCCATTATTAACCATATGCACAACCAAAGTATTGGTACCAGCATGATTAAGCAAGTGAAAAAAGATATAGTCAGCGGCCATCGTCTTGAATTGCGTGAGACGTCATACGTTCTTGCGAGCTTGCCAACAACATCAACACCGCTCACAGTCGCATTATAAAACGTGATAATAGAGGCTTTGTGCTGGTCTTCGCTTTCTGAATCCACTTCATCATCGTGGTGTAAAGTTGACATCATTTAATAAAATATAATACAATATAATATAATATAATATAATATATTAAATGTAGAAGACTCTCTATAAACGACCTAATAATAAAATTAGGTTCGTTAATGGGCAGTTAACAAGTAACCGTGCAAAAGCCTACAAAGTAAGCACAATTTGCATATGCCAATAATCCTGTAGGAAATGTTGACTATGTCAATCGCAAAACGCGAAAACACAGTGGCTATTTTCATTCGTCGCTGAACGCGATCTTACCGGGTATGCCAATACATCTCCTGCTCGGAAGATGGGGTCATTATTTTGACCGTATCCATCTCGCCGAGATTTCGACGTATCACCTGGAAATGTTCACTGTGTCACTCGCAGAACGATATACTGTACTGACGAGTCCTAATGAGGACGAAACTAATTAGTCTGCAGTTGCGTTTTGCGATTGACATAGTCAACATTTCCTACAGGATTATTGGCATATGCAAATTGTGCTTACTTTGTAGGCTTTTGCACGGTTACTTGTTAACTGCCCATTAACGAACCTAATTTTATTATTAGGTCGTTTATAGAGAGTCTTCTACATTTAATATATTATATTATATTATATTGTATTGTATTATATTTTATTAAATTTTGGCTCTCGAAAACACGGTCGCTATTGACATCATTTGCACGCGATTTTGAGGTTTGGGAATGTACGATGCAATAGTTATGTTCTGTTGGAATCTAAAGAGGGATAATTTTTTTCTCGACTGCCCTTGAATTGAAGTGGAACGCACCTTTTTAATAATAATAATAATAATAATAATCTTTATTTCCCAACAGGCCTTTAAAGCCCAAAACAGGGTTAAGAAAAATACATTTGTGCGTATATACAATACATACCTAATAAAATAAATAAGCATTCAATATTAATAAAATATGTATATATATATAAAAAAGAAAAAAAGAAAAACCAAAAATACATATCGCTCTCAGTTGAAGATCATGCTGTTCCCACAAACACGTCTCCCAGTCCATTAGCTACACGAGTGTGCCCTTCTCATTATATTTGTTCTTGCAAATGGAACCAAAAACGTACCATTATATCGAGAGTTAATACGGGGTACTAGAAATAACATCGAGTTGAGGATGTGCGGGCAGTCAATATTGCTATTTAGTAGTTTATGAATAAATCTTTCACAGATAGCATCTCTTCTAATATTAATTGACAGCAGACCACGACGCAGTAAAAGATCATTCTGCGGTAAGCCTCTCTCGGGATAACAACCATCTATTTTGAAGGACAGAAACTTCAAAAATCTACGGTGGATGCGCTCCAATGCCAAGCAATCACATGCATAAAGAGGGTACCAGATGAGTACGGCGTATTCAAGCTTACTTAAAACATAGGCGGAGTATGACGATTTCAAAAGCTTCACATCCCTGAAATACCTTGAAACTCGCATGATGAAACCCAACGACTTACATGCAGCTGTACATATATTTCAAATGTGGGATTTAAAGGTAAAAGACGAATCAAAAGTGACTCCAAGATCCTTGCACTCGATTTTCCTAGTCGAAATCTGGCCGTTAATGTAATAAGAATTGTGTGCGGCTGACGAGCGCGTGAACGTAACTACACAACATTTATCAACATTTAGCTTGAGTCCTGAACGGTCACACCGTGCAACTATCAGATTTAGATTCTGCTGAAGTTTCGCAATAGCAACATTGTCGGTAATCTCAGAGAAAATCTTGATATCGTCCGCATATCCAAGGACACGGCCGTCAAGCTGGAGAAGTAAATCGTTAATAAAAAGTATGAACAGCAAAGGGCCCAAATTGGAACCCTGTGGGACGCCAGAAGTGAGCGTGAAATCATTGGAACAAAATCCATTGTAGCACACATAACATATTCTCACGCAGAGGTAGGATCTAATGAGGGGCTACAGCAGAAGGCACAAAGCCAAAGGAACTCAGTTTAGACAAAAGTATCACATGATCAATACGGTCGAAAGCCTTCGAAAGATCTGTGTATATCACATCCACCCGTCCACGTCTGTCAACAACTTCAGTAACATATTGAGATGGTACAGCCAAATTAGTGACTGTAGACCTGCCAGAAAGGAACCCATGCTGATTGACCGATATAAAGGGGTGTATGCTAGTGTATATGTTGGAATATAGGACCCGTTCGAAGAGTTTAGAAAAGTTAGATATTATAGAGATAGGTCTGTTATTAGATAGTAACGTACGTTCACCCTTTTTGTGCACTGGCACAATCCTAGTTCTTTTCCAGCGCTCTGGAAATACACGTGAAGAAATCGATAAGTTGAAAATCACCTTGAGGGCGTACGCAAAAACAGATCTGCAGTCCCGAACCAGAAAACTGGGAACCTGATCATCACCAGCTGTGTGTTTATTAGGAAGGCAGCCATAATTTTAATTAGTTCACCTTCAGTTACATGCCTAAACGAGTAAGGTAGAGGATTGTAAGTTGATGCAGTATATTCAGATGACTTGGCCGCAGTATGTGCTGAAGAGAAGGACTCAGCAAAGGCATTTACAATGTCAAGTGGACCACAGAGGTTATTGCCATCATTGTCGTGAAGATTACTCGGTATCCTAGTAGAACGAGTTTTAGCACGGAGAAAGTTCCACAGACTGGATGGAGATGTTTCCACAGTGTTCTCGATTTCAGAAAGGTAGGACATATAATTCTCTCGTATTTGTCTCTTAACCAAACATCGCACACGTTTAAATTCATTGTAGGATACCAGACACCCTGTGCGAACCCATCTAGAGTGATAATAGTTTTTGATTTTAAGGTTCCGTATAACCCCAGGTGAGAACCAAGGGGGATAGGTAGTATGTGATAGGCTGTTATTAGGAATAAAGACATCGAATATAGAATACAAAGCTTTGTAAAACGCATCCAATGCAGCATCAACATCCGTGAAACGAGTTAAGAATGACCAATAATGGTCTAATAGTTGCCTGTATAAAGACAGGTAATCAGCTTTATGAAAGTTGTAACGCAAGTTATTGGCTAATGGAAATCGTTGCTCATCAACACCGATCGAACAGCGAAACGCAATTTCAAGACTGGGATGGTACGGATCATCCGGAACAAAAGAATTATCCGATTGTTGGACTTGAAAGTTGAGGTCCGAGTTAGAGAAAATCAAATCCAGCATTTTACCACGACTGTTGGTAACATTGTCGTACTGTGAAGCATCCACAATATTCAGAAAGTTCACAAAGGCCCTCGTCCTACCGCAATGTTGAGATGCAGGAAGAACCAAATTAGGCAGATAGAAGTCGCCAATCAATATGAAAGTATTATTAATTATAAGAGTCTCTAAAACAGAGGTAAAGATATCTATGTCATCAGCAGATGTATCCGGTGGAATATACACAATGATGAGTCGGCGAAAAAGCATTTGCAGAGTACCAGATCAATAATAGACACAAGAGCACTAAGATGGCTAGTATCAACAACCTCAAATAATATGTTATGTTTGAGTGCAACCAACACTCCTCCACCTCGAGTCCGACCAGTAGCAACAAAGTCTCTGTCCCCACGGACAACATTGTAGGTATTTGTGAACAGTTCACTATCATACACCGAGACATCCAACCACGTTTCAGTAATAAGAATTATATCAAAGGAGAGATCAAGTAAATTAGTATAGAAGGTATGTGTCTTAGAATTTAAACCACTAGCATTCTGATAGTACATTCTGCAGGGGATGGAAAGCCTGTTGGGATATGTTAGTTTTCCGTATGAAATGTAATAATAATAGGAGTACCATTGCGATACTTAATCTTCAAGTTAGTTTCACCCTTTGCAGTGCGGTCAGGTTTAAAGTGAGCTATTTGCGGTGTGCGGTCACTCGAAACGGACAAATGGGAAAATAGTGTATTGTTTTTGATTGTCTTAAATTTACGTAATACCCTAGATACATCTTCCGTCGAAGAAAGACGCACCCGGATAGGCCGTGTACGCTGCTGCTTCGTGAGTTAACATTTTCCAAGTCTGATTGGTTTGATTTGGTCATGACCCACACCTGCTTCCTCAAGTACGCTTTGAACTAAAACAGTATCGCACTGGATTTGCTCATGTTTGGAAATAGCATCCTCTCTGCTGCCGTAGAACATAATATTCTGTGAACGCTTGGTCCTTTCGTATATTTCCGCAAACACCTCCTCAGTGAGTGAAAAATCGGAAGAATTAGATGACGAAGTAGTATTGGATAAGTGAGCATATCTATCCTTCATATCCTTCATCTCATCCTTCAAGTCATTGATCAGTGCAATTAGTTTTGGAATCTGATGTACAACCTGTTCACAATCAGAACATATACATATTTTATCCTACGACGAGAACTCGGACGTAATGTAAAACACTTTAACTCATCATCAATTAATTCGGAACAAGTAATATGAGTAGATCCATCACATTTTATAAATCTATCTGATTTCTCATTAATCAATATATTACACTTAATACATGACATATTGCAAAATTGCTTTGCTTAGAGCTAAGGATTCCCGAGTCAGATTCATTTTCTTCGAGCAAAACAGCAGCAGTATCTTTTTGTGCATGTTTCGAGACATGTTGCTTATCAGTACTACCAAAAAAGTGAAATAAAATTTCACATACTCTCACATAAATTATCTCACTCACAGATGTATTGATTTGGCAACTTTTACAAAAAGTTGTGCAAGGACCGCATTGCGGCCTACATTGCATATACCAATAATTATCACGGAGTTGTTTGTCGTGGAAGTGCTATACCGTACTGATGAGCCCCTAATAAGGGCGAAACCGGTCTACGGTCGCAGTCCGCGGCAAACAAAGCATAATTCCCTCCGTGATAATTATTGGTATATGCAATGTAGGCCGCAGTGCGGTCCTTGCACAACTTTTTGTAAAAGTTGCCAAATGAATACATCTCAGTGAGATAATTTATGTGGGAATATGTGAAATTTTATTTCACTTCTATTGGTAGTATTTAAAACTCTCTCCAACCTCTTGTAAACTATTTTTCAAAGCTTATCAGTACCTATGATTATAACAAAATTCTATCAATATTGATATGCAATTTACGAAAAAACACATAAAAAGTCACAATAGTAGAAACTTACTATTTCAGCTACGTGCCGTACAACGTGGGGTTAAAACCGCGCTATGGGTTTTTAGCTCCAGCTACTAAGAAAACCATCCCATGAAAATAAAAAATAAAGTATGAAACAGGAGTTTTAAAGTCATTCGGGTTAAAATAACTCCACCTCGTAAACCGAAGGATAAGAAGCTTACTGAGGAGAATGCTTTACGGATAAAATTAATTAAAAAAAGTCCCAATTGAAATGAGCTTTTATAGTATCCATGAATTTTTAGGGTATTTTTTCTGTTAGTTGTTTCCCTTTTCTGTGTATTTAGATATGCATTTTCTCATTGACGGTGTCTATTTCTTGAAAAGACCCTGAACAATAAATATGTTATTATTATTATTATATTATTATTATTATTATTACTATTATATTATTATTATTATTATTACTGGCAATTGGCGCAAATTTGGCAACTCTAGTTATGGTTTCTTGGCCTAATAACTATTTATAATTAAATTCCTAACCTTTGCGATTCCATATTTAAGTAGGATAGAGCACACGCGACTCATCTTAATTTTCGGTTATTTAGGCAAACAATTGTCTCTCTTCTGTTTACATTTGTTTTCGGTACCCATACAAATTTTATCTACTTATCTCCACTGAAATCTAATGTACCTTCGTGCGCAGCAAGTTGGAATAGGCATCCCTTGTGCGGTATCCCAATTATGTTTATCTCGATCTTACCCTCGAGCGTGTACAGAAGTGACTTTTAAAATACTTGTCTTATAAAACTGATGGAATTTGCCCCGAACGTGGTGCATCTTATGTCGACCTTTTAAATCGACATGATTTCACATCTCTGTCAGATAGAAGGAAGGATTCTAGCGCTAGATTTCTGTTGGAACTTATTACAAATGAAGTTGATTCACCGCATTTATTGAGCAAAATTGTTTTGTTTTACTCCTCTGCGATCGACTCGCTCTTTGGAGGTATTTTTGGTTCCCAAAACTAGAACAAACTTTTTAAAGAAAGCACCGATCACGCATTTATGTCACGACCCCAACAATTTACTTAGACGTTATTCTCAATAACAATGAAAATTTCAATTTATTTTATTATGTAAAAAGATTTTGTTCGTTTCCCTTGAATTTATATTATTTTATTTATTCTATTTATTATAACATGTTGTTCTGTAATTGGTTTAGTTATAACTGTTGGGTAATAAAGGCTATTATTATTATTATTATTATTATATTAAAATGTATTAATTGGGGTTAGGTTAAAGCAGCTAGCGTATTTTTGTAACTGGTAGTGACCTGATGATTGTGCTCGATATGCTTCTGTTGGGCTCTCGTCATCTGGAAACACCGAAATAGGTTCGGGGGAATAAATCCATCATTTGTCACCACTCAGAATGCTGTGAACATTTGTTGAGCCTCCGTTGATGAACGGGCTCGAGGAAATCCGCCACCACTTGACTTTAACCTTGCCGTTTACTTTTCGGTTCAAAGACCTAGGATCCAACTACTAACTAGCTAACTTTACCACATTCGAATCGGATTGAGGAATATGAAGGATTGCGATCAACCTCGACTTTCCTCGATCGTTCAATATCATCAAATTATGAAAAAGAGAAGAGAAGTTCTCTCCAATAAAAGTCACTGTTGACAAAAATTATAATTTTATTCCATACAATGATAAACATTAAATTCGAAAAATTGTTGTTTACGTAAACTATATACCTAAATTTAAAAAAGAAAACGATTTTACAGTTCATTAGTTGTTCATCCTGCGACTTCACATTTATTCTAAATACAAATCCTAGACCCAATTTTATAGACTTCAATTTGAATATAGACTGTATTATATTAAAAATTAATTAAAAATTTATATTGAACCAGATATTGTAAACTGATAAATTTTGGATGTACATAAATCTTTAGGAAACCAAATAATTTTAAACGTACATAAATATTTTATAGACCAAATAATTATAACATGTTTGAATAAAGTGTGAAAAAAAAGTTAGTAAAAAAATGAATTCTATAAAAGATTTTAATCGTGATGATGGATTTTAGAAGAAAAATAAAGGAACTTAAAAATAAACAACCTGAAAATGATTTTGAAAAAACGATTTTTGATGAGATGATTATACATTTCAATAATTTTTTTAATTTTTAAAATATTAAATATGGAAAAATTAGGATAAATAAAGGTGCAAACGAATCCTGAAACATTATTTCAATAATGAATAAATTTAACGATTTTGAATAAGTATAAATATTTCCAAAAATTTATAGCTTTGAGTAATCGCAAATTTCTTACAGATACAAAGATAGTTTCTATCATAATTTTTTTGTGTAATAAATGAAGTTTGCGGAATTACGAAAATGCTGCATTCAAAACAAGATACCATATTTTTATTATTTTTATTAGAGAAAAATATAAAAGATTATTTTATTATTTTATTTATTAATTTTGATGAGGATATAATTCAGAAGCCGAGACAAAGCAAACGAGGAATACCAAATAAAAGGAAAGATTTAGATGAATTACCAAAAATAAACGAAAGCGATGAAGATGATGTTGGAGTTGTTGGGGCGCGTGGTTCATGGGGTGAGATGATTGTCGAAAAATAAAAATAAAAAATAAATAAAAGCTATATCGATAAAATGAACATTTTCTTTAATTATATCATTGAATATCAAATTATGAACAAAGGGAAGTTCTTTCCAATAAAAGTCATTGTTGACAAAAATTATAATTCTGTTCCGATGAAAATTAAAACATAGATCTCAATTGTAGTTGAAGTATTAACTTCATGCCTGCACGTTGCTCCTTTTTTCCCGTTTCCTGTTGATTTATTTGTAATTTGAAATGTTTGTATTATTTTGTATTATTTGTATTTCCTTATTTTCGATTGACCATTGTAAATTTTTATGTTGGTTCCTGATCTGTAAATAGACATGTCTGTTGATCAGTCTATTTAAATAAATAAATAAATAAATAAATAAATTGTTTTCAATTGGTGCACAGCTTCGAGGCTAGCACCTCCAGGTTGCAATACTTATCCTCGCGTGTTTGAAATTTCGAATACGGCGATTTCATCGCCGCATTCGTCCTACGAAGATGCTCAAAGGATGGGATCAGAAAATCTACGAAAAACTCCAGTTTCCGCGCTGTGACCGGGCGATTGCCGCGTTTCCTTCCATTTCCGGTAAAGACGGACGTCGATACGCCGAGAGAAAGACATCCGTACGATGCGACACACGCCAAATACGTATCTGGGCGAAAGATAGTCTCGATCTGTCGCTCTGTAGAAGTCCCCGTTAATCGTACGCGGTCCCCGTAACGTGCTTGCGATAGTCGAGCGAGGCCGTCGCAAAAAATACCGACATTAACATTCTTAGAGCGGATTAAAACGGAGATCACGGGAGAAAACGCTTTCAATTATACGGACGTCGTTTCATTCCTCTTTTTTTCTTTCCTTCTCGTTCGGTAAGATCGCGATTTTTACCATAAACGAGGATGCGTGCCCTGACATTATGCATGTACGTACGCATAAGCTTCTCATTTTTCATTTACTCCTATGCACGCATTTATACGTATGTATGTATGTATGTATAGTATGTCTGATCTGTCCGCTTGTCGCTTTTAATGGACGCTTGGGGTTAGTCCGAGCGATCTTTGCGGTGGCTTCCTGGTGTTTCTCGACGGCGCGGCGGCAAAAAAATCGAGAGAAAAAGAGAGAGAGAGAGAGAGAGAGAGAGAGCGAGAGACGACTCGTTGCGCAATTCGAGATCACGTAGATAGATACATATTGTGGAATTACGTAATCAATTATATACGCTTAAACATCCATTTTTATTAGCTCGCTTTCGTTTTGAAACGGAGCGCGCGCGCTTCGATGTTAATGGGACGGTAAAAAATACGGGTTGTTTCAGGCGGCGAATTGGGAGCGGTTTGCCATAGGAATTAGCCGTCATCGGTTACACAATTGTCGGAGATTAGCGCGTACTTTCGAGGAAGAAAACGTCGGTTTTAGTCTCGACGATATTTCGCTGAAAAGAAAATCGGGAATTCGTCAACCTAATGTCCGCCTCCTTCGCTGTTTTCTTTTCGGGTGTAAGGTAAATGTTCCAGTAATGGATCCGTGAAGGAACAATGTAATTTCAATACGTCATTATTACCTGAAAAAAGCATCCAATCAACATGTCTTTTTTATTTAGGACATTTAGTCCTTCGAATGCAAGATTCACATTCGATCATATCAATGATTATTCGTGTTATTAAACATGAAATCTTTCTAAATCGGAAAAAATGGAGCGGGTTAAAAATTTCAAATATATAGGCAGGAGATGATTCTAACAGAAGATGGGAGGTTTGATGGAGGGGCGAAGAGTAGAAACGAAGCAGTGAGAAAATTGTACCTTTCCAGGTACAAAAAAGAAATACCACAACAGATTAAAATGGAATTTTTTAAGACGATAGCCGCACCAATACTCACATACAGATAATAATAATAATAATAATTTTATTTGTTCTGTGGTACAAATAGCTTTGCAAGGAACAAGTCAAGAAGAAAGGAAAACACAAAGAAAATACAGAGAAAGTACGAAGAAAATAGAAGGAAAATACGTAGGATAATTTCTAACATATATTTTCAGCAGGAGCTATGCGCATTAAAATATTCATCCGTAGAGTAAAATATACGTTTTTGCAAGTATATCTTTAGCTCAGTTTTAAATCTGGATTAAGTAAGTAAGCATTTGTTCAACGTTGTTACGGGCAATTGGTCACAACGTTTCGGTATTGTTAATTTCGGCCTCGCGCTCCACTTCTGACGTGTAGATGGCGCCCCGCTCTCGTAGGGTTCTGATACAATACGCGTGAGACATTCCGTTAGTGGCGTTAGGTTGAACAGGTCGTTTCTCGTGAATAGGTTGTAGTAGGAATATACAAGAAGAAAAACGAAGTTGGCAAATTCATGTTGTCGTCTAGGAATCAAAAATCAATAAAGAACACTTGTCAAAATATAAAACATAAAAATTATACTTTTGCTGTAAGTAACATAAAATAATAATATTTTATCGTGGTTCTGTCTAATTGTTAATACATAAACAAGATTCAGCCACAAGGTTATTACGTTTTCGCTTTAAAATCTGGCTTGTCGAGGATATACACGCAAATTCGATTCTAGGAACTCGAATATTATCGTTGCGTGAATCTGGGAGTTACGCTTCCCCAACTTTGCTGTTCGAACTGTCGCCTACGTTGTACGTTTGCTTTTCCCTATGTTGGAGTTGAGTTTTTTGTTTGTTAATTACGATGCCGTTATTTTCTCGTTCACGTTGTTGTAGGGGACTAATAGAGGAACTAGTACGTGCTAGTAGAGTGCCAAGATTCTTTTTCTGAAAACATCTGGGAACCTTACGAACATCTAAGTATTATCTTAGAAGCTAGAAGCCGAGTTAGTCTTCTGTTTGCCGTGATTTCCGACATTTTAACACCAACTGCGAAGAAACCAGCCATCTTTGACTGCTTCCGCCCCGATACCGATTACCACGCCGTAGGAGAGTTGACAACCAGAAACACATCACGCACAATTGGGAGCGGTTTGCCATAGGAATTAGCCGTCATCGGTTACACAATTGTCGGAGATTAGCGCGTACTTTCGAGGAAGAAAACATCGGTTTTAGTCTCGACTATATTTCGCTGAAAAAAAAAATCGGGAATCCTTCGACCTAATGTCCGTCTCCTTCGCTGTCTTCTTTTCGGGTGTATGGTAAATGTCCCAGTAATGGATCCGTGAAGGAACAATGTAATTTCAATACGTCATTATTACCTGAAAAAGACATCCAATCAACTTCTTTAACTTAGCATCACTTATCGCGGGAAATCTTTTTCCTAAATATCCAGCGGATCGAAATACATAAAAAGCATACTTGATCCGGGACTATATTAAATTTCTTTCATTTCCATAACTGCGTTTTTTTCGATTTTTAGTCATTTTTGACAGTTTCTTTGCAATTTACTCGAACAAAATGATGTGTACATTTGACCAGAGCTACATATCGATATGTATCTTGATGCGCTGAATCCGAATTTGGGGTCAGTTTGGCCCGTACACCCTCTAAATTTCGCAAATTGCAGTTTTCTCGCGATTTTTAGCCATTTTTGACGGTTTTCTTGCCATTTACTCGAACAAAATGGTCTGTATATTTGACCAGACCTACATACCGATATGTATCTCTATGCGCTGAATCCGAATTTGGGGTCAGTTTGGCCCGTACACCCTCTAAATTTCGCAAATTGCAGTTTTCTCGCGATTCTTAGCCATTTTTGACGGTCTTTTGCAATTTACTCGAACAAAATGATGTGTACATTTGACCAGAGCTACATATCGATATGTATGTCTATGCGCTGAATCCGAATTTGGGGTCAGTTTGGCCCGTACACCCTCTAAATTTCGCAAATTGCAGTTTTCTCGCGATTCTTAGCCATTTTTGACGGTTTCTTGCAATTTACTCGAACAAAATGATGTGTACATTTGACCAGACCTACATACCGATCCGTATCTCGATGCGCTGAATCCGAATTTGGCGTCAGTTTGGCCCGTACACCCTCTAAATTTTGCAAATTGCAGTTTTCTCGCGATTCTTAGCCGTTTTTGACGGTTTTTCGCGATTTACTCGAAATTTTGAGGGTGTACGGCCCAAGTGATCCCAAATTCCCATTCAGCGCATCGAAATACATATCGGTAGGTGGGTCTGGTTAAAAATACCGACCGTTTTTTTTTATGTGCCGGTGTAATTGTTCCTGTAATGGTTCATCTTGTCCCAGTAATGGGGTTATCAAAATGACAATAATTATTGCTGTTTTCTCAATCTTTTAAAACTGCAATAAATTTCCCTGTTTTATACGGAATGCAATTCGGCCACTTTCCTTTGTAATATGCTCGTCCAAGGCATCGCTTTCTTAAACTTTGCCTCGGTTTTTAGTATGAGCCCGTTTTCCTTCGCTCTTGCAATTTCTCCTGTCAAACTTTGTAGTTCTTCCTTCCTTTTCCTAATTCCTCCGGCCGCCAAAGTCGGATCCATCATCTTCTGATTCCGTTATATTTTCGTTTGCGTCCTCTTGTCTGCTTTTTTAACTTTTGTCCTGATTCCTCCCAATTCTCATTACCAGGTCCAACTTTAATTCTTTCTTTTCCCTACACTTGAATTTCATCCGCTTCGTTTTCTTTCTTCTTGGCTTGCCTTCCTTGCTCTTGTTGCAGATGACGTCAAATTGTTTGCCCGACCTGGATGATGCAACATCCAGGCTGATACATTGCAAGAAGCCATCAATTCTCTCGTTGGATTGTCGGAAGTCAACAAACTTCAGCTCAATTTTGACAAATACCTCACCGTGAGGTTTTGCCGAAAATCGAATTCTGTTGTAAACCATTAAATAACGCAGACAGTGTTAAAGACCTTGGCATCGTATTTGTTAGCAACTGGTCATTTACGGATCAGATCATATACATATATCTGATTTTCACTGTCAGGTTCAACTTTAATTATTTTTTCTTTCTCCTGCACTTGAATCTCATCCGTTTCTTTTTCCTTCTTCTTGGCTTGCATCTCTTGCTCTTGTTCGTTTCTTGCCTCTTCACGTTCCTCCTCTTCCTGCATCTTCTCCGACCGTTTTAAATTCTGAAAATCATTTTATTTTTTTTATTCTTTTGCATCTTTCTTCCTTTTGAGTCTTTTTTAGTTTCCTCTGCCCGTCCTTGTTCCTTTGCAATTCTTCATGTCTTCTTTCTCATTTCTTCCCTAGCAATACTTTTCCTGTTTTTTTTTTAACTCCAAATTTTGCTTCGCTTTTTCTTCTCGTTTCTGTTTTCTTTCGTCTTTTTGCCAGATCAAAAGTTTTCTCTCCGTTTCTTTCGCTTCGAAGTATTGTTGCCACTGTTGCGAAGAAACCGCGGATGGTGCTTTTTCTTTTGGGTTTCTTTTGTATCACTGTCGTTGTCGTTGTCGTTTTTTTGTGGGCTAAAATAGAACATCTTGAAATACCGCACAAGGATTCGAAACGGGCACAAGACTTTCCGAAGAAATCCTACTGGCGTGTTTTCTGTCGGTTGAATCAATAAGCCCTCAACTTTGGTAAATGGGTAACTAACCATTCCGATTGGATTATCTCCCCAATTAACGATCTCTTGTTCATCCGCCGCCACTTCGAGGTCTGCCTGACTTTCATTTTGAATTTCCTGGTGTTCTTCTTCAAATTCTGAATTATCACCTTGATCTGATTCCTCTGGCTCCCAAATATCGCTTTCGTCTCCATCTAAGTCCGAATCACTATTTTCCAATATGTCTAATAGTTCTTTTTCTGTATAATATTGGTATCGGGGCCTTTTAAGGCTGGGATGGCCCTGGTTCGTTAGTTTCCTGTTCCATTTTCAAAACAGAACTGGTCAAAAATGGCGGGAAAAAATCAGAACGGCGCACGTAAAATCACGTCGTAATACTTCTGCTGAGTGCCGTTATACACTACCATAACCACATACAGTGCCGACACAACTGAACGACTGGGAAACAGCAGTAGGCAGGTGACGGTAAAATCCGTCGGTGGCACCCGAATGAATACGAACGCGACGGAATTTTCCGTCAATGGCATTGAACGTGTTAAAAACACTTACGTTGAAAGATGGCTTAATGAAGTCGTCCAATGCATTGACAAATTTACACTCCATATGGTAATAATTCCGCAAATTAAGTGAAATGCGATGGGCAGGGGGTTGTAACAGATCCTTCTTACGTGTTAAGTAGTCGTGACCTGTTTGACCAAGCAGAAACATTAACTTAAAGTGTTGTGTTGATCGATAACTTGTAGCAATGCCCGCACAAACAATTTATGCATTTTTTAATCAGATTGTTTGAAATGTTGTCAATTCCTCAAGAATCGGAACACTTCAGTCTATCTATCAGATGAGATATATCATAGTTCGACAGAGGGCATAAAAACATGGACTTAGACTGCTTATTTAGAGGTAGGTCAAATTCATCAGGAGCAAGACCATGTGTATTGTGAAATGATGTAAATCGTAATTATCAGCAATAATTTTTTTGACTTGAAAAATTCTTTCCTCTTCAGTACACTGAAAATGCCCTTAATTTGAGGGCAAAGATTCTGTAGCAGGAATAAACGATATTAGCAAAATTTAAGTCTTTTCACCTTGACGTTCCCGAGAATCTAACACGTTGTTACTCCTGAAGTTTGTTCCGTAAGTTACGTTGTACGAGGGTTGCCTTTTATATTTCGGGATTAGAGAACAAAAACAAATATTAATCATCGAAAATCACTTTATTGTTTTTCAAAATATTCCCCATGAGATCTATACACTTTTGCATGCGTTTGAACCAATTGTCGAAGCACTTTTGCCACTCTGATTGAGGTATCTCCAAAACATGCATTCTGAATGCAGCAACTGCTTCTTCAGGTGTCGAGAAACGTTGACCTCTCAGTTTGTTTTTTACGTACGGGAATAAAAAGAAGTCATTCGGTGCCAAGTCAGGGCTATACGGCGGATGACTCATCAAATCGATGTTTTGGGTGCTCAAAAATGCAGTTGTTTGAGCCGATGTGTGAGAGCTCGCATTGTCGTGGTGAGGAGTGATCCGTCTTCGGCGGTTGGTTTTCCTGATTTCTCGGAAGACAACTGCCAAACAAATGGTTGGGTACCACTCAGAATTGACCGTTTTGCGTCGTTCTAGTGGTACGGTTGCGACATGTCCAGTTTTTCCGAAAAAACAGGCAACCATTTGCTTGGAAGTGCTTCGTGCGCGAATAACTTTTGTTAGATTCGGCTAATCTTGAAACACCCATACAGTCGACTGCTGTTTACTTTCGGGCTCATACGCGTAAATCCACGACTCATCAGCTGTCACGATGTCATAGACGTGTTTCGGAGCACCGCGATCGTATTTTTGAGCATTTCCTTCGACCAATCGACACGAGCCCTTTTTTGAGCGATTGACAAATTGTGTGGGATCCAATGCGAATAAATTTTTTGACGGTCAAATGTTTATGCAATATTGAATGTATGCTGGTCCCACTAATGCCTAAGGTTGTCTCAATCTCACGATAGGTCACATAACGATCTTGCAATATCTGTTCGCGCACAGCATCAATGGTTTTCGGAACAACAACTGATTTTGGACGACCTTCACGAAATTCGTCTTGGAGTGAACTACGACCACGATTGAATTCACCATACCATCGATAAACACTGGTCCTTGATGAAGCTTCATCGCCAAGAATTGAATTAAGTTCATCCATGCACTGTTGCTGAGTTAGCCCACGTCGAAAGTTGTAAAAAATAATCGCACGAAAATGTTCACGATTTAATTCAATTTTTGGGCCGAGATGAATCTTTTAAGTTACTGTAAACAACACAAATGGCGCTCGTATGTCAAAACGTTCTGAGTACGTATAACCTCAAAAATGTCCAACTTTACGATAGAGCTGTCAGTTGCCAGATTGCAACACTAGGGTTGCCAAATCCCGAAACATAAAAGGCAACCCTCGTACTTGTTACTTCTGCCTGAATTATTACCAACCTCAGCATCCTGTCGGATCCTGCATCTTCTAACCGAAGACCGAAAGGCGATTCGCACCAATTACTGCCGAAAAGACCCCTAAATACGCATAAAATTTCCCTCGATTTTGATCTTAACTCAATCCAACGATTCGTAATATACAAGAAAATTTATTACCTTCCTTAAATGCAACATTGTTTACAGCTTGTACGCGCGTAGCGAAAAAATGTTTATCGCGGTGTAATACAGCGGCGAATACCGCAGCCTAACAGTAGCCGTACGCCATCGGTTTTAAAGCGAGTTTCTCACATAGCTCGTAACTTAATTCAACGTATAAATGTATTTTGATGAAGTTTTCGAGACTGTAAATACGCTTCCAACTGTCGCGGTTCACATGTCGTTCTCGGGAAACGACCGAGAATCGCTGGAATATCCGAGACGAATGTCCCGGAGATCGCGGAAGCGAGGGGGGACATCTTGAAATACTAGCTGTATAGCGGAATTTATTATTGTCGATGTATGACATGTGAAGTTCTTCGTTCGTTCGGAAAAATTCGTCTGGTAAGTAGGGAAGTTATCGGGAGAGAATTGCGTTAAAACGAAATTATACGAAGCTTACGTTTCGTCCAATTCGTGATAGAGATGGTATTTCTTTTTATTCGCTTCAATGTTTAAAAATTGCATCAAATAAAGTTAAAGGAAGAGGATGTGATACGGAGATGAGATATCTTCAAATATTTAGCGTGTTAAATCGAAAACAACTAAAATGTAGAGGACCCTAAATTCAGCTTTGTCAATCGCAGACCGCGACTGCAGACTAATAAGGGCGAAATTAATTAGTCTGCAGTTGCGGCCTGCGATTGACAAAGCTCAATTTGGAGGATGCCCTCTGTTGTTTACAGTAGTTTTAGATGAGAGCATAAAAGAAACAAAACGGCAGGTAAACGAAAATGTTGACGATATGGTCTCACAGCCAGAAATATAGAAATTTTAAATGAAAAAAGAGTACGATGAATATTTGGAAAAAATAAACATTAAAATAAGCGAAGACAAAAACTATGTTAATCGGCAAGGAGGAAAAGGAACATAAAATCTTTCTAAATCGGAAAAAAATGGAGCAGGTTAAGAATTTCAAATATTTAGGCAGGAGATAATTCTAACAGACGATGGGAGGTTTGATGGAGGGATGAAGAGTAGAAACGAAGCAATGGGAAAATTGTTTAACAATATCAAGGGTACCCAGGTACCAAAAAGAAATACCACAACAGATTAATATGGAAATTTTTTAAGAAGATAGCCGCACCAATACTCACATACAGATAATAATAATAATAATAATAATTTTATTTGTTCTGTGGTACAAATAGCTTTGCAAGGAACAAGTCAAGAAGAAAGGAAAACACAAAGAAAATACAGAGAAAGTACGACGAAAATAGAAGGAAAATACGTAGGATAATTTCTAACATATATTTTCAGCAAGAGCTATGCGCATTAAAATATTCATCCGTAGAGTAAAATATACGTTTTTGCAAGTATATCTTTAGCTCAGTTTTAAATCTGGATTAAGTAAGTAAGCATTTGTTCAACGTTGTTACGGGCAATTGGTCACAACGTTTCGGTATTGTTAATTTCGGCCTCGCGCTCCACTTCTGACGTGTAGATGGCGCCCCGCTCTCGTAGGGTTCTGATACAATACGCGTGAGACATTCCGTTAGTGGCGTTTGGTTGAACAGGTCGTTTCTCGTGAATAGGTTGTAGTAGGAATATACAAGAAGAAAAACGAAGTTGGCAAATTCATGTTGTCGTCTAGGAATCAAAAAATCAATAAAGAACACTTATCAAAATATAAAACATAAAAATTATACTTTTGCTGTAAGTAACATAAAATAATAATATTTTATCGTGGTTCTGTCTAATTGTTAATACATAAACAAGATTCAGCCACAAGTTTATTACGTTTTCGCTTTAAAATCTGGCTTGTCGAGGATATACACGCAAATTCGATTCTGGGAACTCGAATATTATCGTTGCGTGAATCTGGGAGTTACGCTTCCCCAACTTTGCTGTTCGAACTGTCGCCTACGTTGTACGTTTGCTTTTCCCTATGTTGGAGGTGAGTCTTTTGTTTGTTAATTACGATGCCGTTATTTTCTCGTTCACGTTGTTGTAGGGGACTAGTAGAGGAACTAGTACGTGCTAGTAGAGTGCCAAGATTCTTTTTCTGAAAACATCTGGGAACTTTACGAACATCTAAGTATTATCTTAGAAGCTAGAAGCCGAGTTAGTCTTCTGTTTGCCGTGATTTCCGACATTTTAACACCAAGTGCGAAGAAACCAGCCATATTTGACTGCTTCCGTCCCGATACCGATTACCACGCCGTACGAGAGTTGACAACCGGAAACACGTCACGCACATTGGGAGCGGTTTGCTATAGGAATTAGCCGTCATCGGTTACACAATTGTCGGAGATTAGCGCGTACTTTCGAGGAAGAAAACATCGGTTTAAGTCTCGACTATATTTCGCTGAAAAAAAAATCGGGAATCCTTCGACCTAATGTCCGTCTCCTTCGCTGTCTTCTTTTCGGGTGTACGGTAAATGTCCCAGTAATGGATCCGTGAAGGAACAATGTAATTTCAATACGTCATTATTACCTGAAAAAAAAACATCCAATCAACATTTCTTTAACTTAGCATCAGTTATCGCGGAAAATCTTTTTCCTAAATACTGGATCCAGCGGATCGAAGTACATAAAAGGCATACTTGATCCAGGACTATAAAATTTCTTTCATTTCCATAACTGCGTTTTTTTCGCAGTTTTTAGTCATTTTTGACGGTTTTTGCAATTTACTCGAACAAAATGGTCTGTATATTTGACCAGACCTACATATCGATATGTATCTCGACGCGCTGAATCCGAATTTGGGGTCAGTTTGGCCCGTACACCCTCTAAATTTCGCAAATTGCAGTTTTCTCGCGATTCTTAGCCATTTTTGACGGTTTTCTTGCAATTTATTCGAACAAAATGGTCTGTACATTTGACCAGACCTACATATCGATATGTATCTCGATGCGCTGAATCCGAATTTGGGGTCAGTTTGGCCCGCACACCCTCTAAATTTCGCAAATTGCAGTTTTCTCGCGATTCTTAGCCATTTTTGACGGTTTCTTGCAATTCACTCGAACAAATTGGTCTATACATTTGACCAGGCCTACATACCGATATGTATCTCGACGCGCTGAATCCGAATTTCGGGTCAGTTTTGCCCGTACACCCTCTAAATTTCGCAAATTGCAGTTTTCTCGCGATTCTTAGCCATTTTGACGGTTTTCTTGCAATTTCCTCGAACAAAATGGTCTGTACATTTGACCAGACCTACATATCGATATGTATCTCGACGCGCTGAATCCGAATTTGGGGTCAGTTTGGCCCGTACACCCTCTAAGTTTCGCAAATTGCAGTTTTCTCGCGATTCTTAGCCATTTTTGACGGTTTTCTTGCAATTTACTCGAACAAAATGGTCTGTATATTTGACCAGACCTACATATCGATATGTATCTCGACGCGCTGAATCCGAATTTGGGGTCAGTTTGGCCCGTGCACCCTCTAAATTTCGCAAATTGCAGTTTTCTCGCGATTCTTAGCCATTTTTGACGGTTTTTTGCAATTTACTCAAACAAAATGGTCTGTACATTTAACGAGACCTACATACCGATGTGTATCTCGATGCTCTGAATCCGAATTTGGGGTCAGTTCGGCCCGTGCGCCCTCTCAATTTCGCAAATTGCAGTTTTCTCGCCATTCTTAACAATTTTTGACGGTTTTCTTGCAATTTACTCGAACAAAATGGTCTGTACATTTGACCAGACCTACATATCGATATGTATCTCGATGCGCTGAATCCGAATTTTGGGGTCAGTTTGGCCCGTACACCCTCTAAATTTCGCAAATTGCAGTGTTCTCGTGATTCTTAGCCATTTTTGACGGTTTTCTTGCAATTTACTCGAACAAAATGGTCTGTATATTTGACCAGACCTACATATCGATATGTATCTCGATGCGCTGAATCCGAATTTGGGATCAGTTTGGCCCGTACACCCTCCCAATTTCGCAAATTGCAGTTTTCTCGCGATTTTTAGCCATTTTTGACGGTTTTCTTGCCATTTACTCGAACAAAATGGTCTGTACATTTGACCAGACCTACATATCGATATGTATCTCGATACGCTGAATCCGAATTTGGGGTCAGTTTGGCCCGTACACCCTCTCAATTTCGCAAATTGCAGTTTTCTCGCCATTTTTAGTCATTTTTGACGGTTTTCTTGCAATTTACTCGAACAAAATGATGTGTACATTTGACCAGACCTACATATCGATATGTATCTCGATGCGCTGAATCCGAATTTGGGCATCAGCGCATCGAAATACATATCGGTAGGTGGGTCTGGTCAAAAATACCGACCATTTTTTTGTGTGTGCCGATGTAATTGTTCCTGTAACGGTTCATCTTGTCCCAGTAATGGATCAGGTTATCAAAATAACAATAATTATTGCTGTTTTCTCAATCTTTTAAAACTACAATAAATTTCCCTGTTTTAGACGGAATGCAATTCCGTATCCAGCGTTATAATAGGGTAGTGGCGGCTTGTTACTAATAAATTCTCCATCTTGAGCCGTTTCCATGGAGCTACTACGACTCTTTATAACCAACTAAGTGAGTTATTCGAATGGTAACGTCCGTATCGGACACGTTTCCGACTTTTACATTTATTATTATCGCTTTATCCAAAAGTTTTTGATGCCAGTAACAACGTTGAAGGTCAGACGAACACTCCAAACGAAATTGGATTTTAAACGCAATGAGGTAGTACCACGTCCGCCTAAACCCTCCTAAGTCTCCTGAATAATCCTAATTAATTAACTAACGAGTTCCTCTGTTCTCATCCGATTCGACCTCCGCAAACACAAAAGACCGCGAGCTTCGAAAAAATCTCCGGACAATACGATTCCGCATCGCCATTGAAGAACAATCCGCTCGGTTGATAAAGCCGAGCGATAACTTCAATGATAGCATTAAAAGGAGACCCGGGGGCTCACGATTTCGCGGCGCGGTCATTCTTACGACAGCACAGGCTACGATAACGAACCTCTCGCGTTGTATATTTAACTTATTCTTAAACGTACACGTATCCGACGGCGACGGCGAAGATAGGGTAAGCGATATGACGCAATTTTGCGTTATTAATAGTCGCGCGCGTTACCTTCGTTTCGTCGCCTAAGGGATGGGCGCGGGATGGAAATGGAAAAAGACGCTGGCGCGAAAAAGAAGCGTTATTGCGAAATAATCCGCTCGTCTAATTGTGGCTCCCATCTTAACCGAAACGAAGAAGGTCGATTCGCCGTTATAAATTAGCTCTTTCGGATCCCGCCGAATGGTGTTGTGGCGATAAAATCGAAATTAATCTCGTATTTCACCGCGCGGCGAGTTCTCCATTGAATCCGAATTATTCGGAGAAATATAGCCGAACTTCGGCGCGCGAGGTCTCGGGCTTATTTCCTAATTAATTTTATTGAATTGAATAGTATCGATTACGCGAGCCGCTTTACGAAAGGAAGAGCATGTGTAACGCGCGCGCAAACGCCGCGCCGTGCATGTTAGAGAGACTTATTGCCTTAATGAACTTTTCAAGGCGGTTCCGATGGATTGCGAACGACTGATTCACTTTAGGAGAAGATTATATAAGCGAAGACGGCTATTTATTCCCTGTCGAGAAGTGATTTAAAAGCCATTCGACGATGGCGTTCGTCCAATAATAAATTAACGACTGAAAGATAATAGCCGATGGATTCTGCCCGTATACGCAGTTATTTAGGTATGCCTGCGTTTATAAAATCTGTTATGCTACATCCTTCGGTTTGTGCGACTGCGATCGTTATAGAACTGGGTGTGCCGCAAGGTTCCATTATAAGATGTAAAGGTTTATTTTTTGTGAAGTTTGTTTAAAAAGGATCAATGCCGGAATGCGACATAAATAACTGGGGTAGATGCCGAAGTATTTGGAGTGCAGACGGATTTTTTCACAAACTCTTCATATTTTCGCCTCCTAACTTCACCGTGCCTCGTACATTTTGTCATCACCTTATCCACAGAATCAATATACATTTTGCGATCGTTTCGTTGCTCTTTCAAGAAGTTTTCCTCAGCAGCAGGCGCTTTAGTTACACATTTGCATAGATTTACGTGTTGCGATACCGAACAACTTCTTGAAGGAATCATCATAGAATATTTGTTTGTTTTTGGTGTCACTGCGCAATTTTTATACACTTTTGTACTTTTTATAATACAAAATCAACATAGAGACGACTTGTTGATGAATAATTGCAGGAATAGAGGCTTTATCCCATATATTTTCGATATCATTAGTAATCACTTCGCATGAGCTTTTGACAGAACGATCCTTCCCATTATTCACCCTCAAGCACATCGTTTCTTATCCACAAGTATTGTCTAATAACATCGCAATACCTCTTAGTTCTAGTGGATCGCGAAACAGAGGACACCGCAAATCTCTCCGTGTTTTAGGCATTTCTAAGATAGATTTCACTTATATAAAATAAATAAAATTACAAATATAACTAACTATAAATCAAAAAAGAGACAAAAAAGAGAGTCTCAAAAAAATTTTTTTTTAATAAAATTGGCACTATAAATTTGTTTCGTCACACAGTGGCGTCATCAGGTGGATAAAAACTAAAGATAAACGAACGATTAGTATCTACTTATATACAAAAGAATAAAAGGTAATTATAAAATTAGAAATTTAGTGCTAGTAGGGGGAATGATAAACATCTGTTTGGTCGTTTAAAACTAAGCCTAATCTATTATATCTATTAATTTCCATCGATTCCAAAATATTTAGTTTTTTCCCTTTCTCTTGAATGTGAAGTATATCAAAATTACTATTAAAATTATGGTTGTTTTCTAGACAATGATTAGCAAATGTTGAGTCAGATTTTTCGTCTAAAACACTTCTCTGACGTTCGGCAATCCGGGTAGTGACAGTTCTTCTTCTTTGGCGAATATATACTTTATTACACTCACATGTTAACCTATAAACACCCGAGCGCGATCCTCTGTCTGTTCTGTCCTTATTATTTTTAATGAATTTCCCGATAGTATTATTAGTTTTGTAAGCAATGATACTGTTATTCGCTTTTAATTAATTTCCCCACGATATCAGACGCTTTACCTATGTATCTTTACCTGACCGGGGTCCGGTGCTGGAGTGTTTGACGGTGTGTGTGTTGTCGGTCTGCTCCGTGTTTATACCCAAGGTTCTTGGAGGATTGTGATCTTTTAATTGGTAACACAGTGATAGATATAAAAACAAAGTGAAAGTGATTATCTGGGAATGAAAATAACAGATAAAATTAAATAATTTATTCCAATATCATTGATGAAAGCCAGACTTCCGACGGGTCGACCGGAGCTCGGCTTTTGCGCGGTGATAAGAAAAGAAAACAGAAAATACATATCCGTAGAGAACAGGGGCGGAGTAGGAAATTGTATATATCATGGATACGGATGAATACAGCTCGGAAGATAGGAAGAGAAAAGGAAAAAGAGGAGAGGATGAAGAGAACAGAGACGCAGAGAACAGCGAAAATATTTTCAAGAAAGGTAAAAAAATAATAAGATCGCCTATGAAGTCCCAGAAAAAGCTGGAAGAAAACATTGGTGTAATGATGGGGATGATTGAGGAAATGGGAGCGAAGATGAACAATTTATCAATAGAAATAAAAGAGATGCGGGAGGAACAGAGAGAATATAGGAAAAGAAATGTCAGAGTTAAGAAAAGAAAATGTGGAACTCAAAAGGCAACATAAATTCAATAAGGGGGTAGTGATGGATATGGAAGACAGATTGGAACGAGTAGAGAATGAGGAAAGACGGAATAATGTAGTGATTCAGGGTCGAAAAATAGATACAGAAGATAGGGAACAACTAAAAAACGCAATGGAAAATTTCATAGATAAAGAATTAGAGATAAGAGTACATATAAAACAGGCCATAAAATTAGGTGAAAAAACCTGTCTAGTGCAATTAGACAGGACAGAGGATAAGGTGGAGATAATGAAAAACAAAAAGAAATTAAGAACAAAAATAGGAGGAAGGATTTTTATTAACGATGATCTATCTAAGCGGGACAGGGAGATACAAGAACAAATTAGATTTAGAGCTAAAACTGGGAGGGAAAACGGAAAACAAACAAAAATTGGGTTCAGGAAGTTGTATATCGGGAATGAGGAATGAAGATGGGATAGAGAGCAGGATAAGTTGATACAGATACAGAGATCAAAAAACTAGAAGGCGTGAACGAGCAGGGAATAGAGAGGACGTACCTGGCAATGAGAGCGGATACAGAACAAACTCGAACACGAGAATACATGGATGTGAGGATGGGAAATAGGAACAACAAGGTAGAGACAGAGAGGAATGCTAACACGATGACGACCACAGCTATGAACGAGGAAATGGAAAGATACGCGTTGGAACGTGGAATATAACTTTCCTAACGGGAAAAGAATGCGAACTAGCAGAAGAAATGAACAAGTACCAAATTCAAATACTGGGAATAACTGAAACAAAGAAAGCCGGAGCAGGAAGAATAGGGGTAGGAAGAGGGAGAGGGATATTGTTAAAAAAGGAACTGGATAGAAGAGTAACTATACATCAATCACTCTCATCAAGGTTGATGCGCTTGAGAATAGAATTGGAGAAGGAATCGGTTGACATCATACAGATGTATGCACCAGTAGAAGGAACAGATGTACAGAAGTACAATGGAGGAGTTCTATGAAAAACTGCAGGAACTGCTGGATGAAATAAGAGAGACAAACTCAAAAGTAATATTAATGAGGGACTGGAATGGTAGAGTGGGTAATGATACAAATAAGGGACTGGGCTGCTTGGGAGCATATGGAGAAGAAACGTTAAACGGAAATGGTTGGAGAATGATTGATTACGTAATGATCTAATAGGGAACGGTTTCTGGGAGCAGCCACTGGAAGAGAGATACACCTTCGTCGCGGAAGAGAGAAACGCAAAGAGTATAATAGACTACATAGTCTATACCCAAAGCATGAAAACTAATATACGAAACATAAAGACACAAAAAGAGGCTGAAATGGGAACTCAACACAGATTGCTAACGGCAGAACTCCAAGAACAAATTAACACAAAACAACAAATAGCTGAGTATCATAAAATAGCAATCAGCAAATTAAGAAACGAGACGAAAAAAGCAGAATACCAACCGAGAACGAATGATTTACTAAAGAGACATGACCAGGAAGAAATGACACTAGAAGAGACGTGGAGAATTTTCAAGGAAATTATTTATAATTCTGCACTAGAAGTATGTGGTCAAATCACATACAGGAAAAAACAGAAAAGAACAAAATGGTGGACTAAGAAAATACAAAAGGAAGTCAAAAAGACAAAAGATGCGTGGAGAAAATACGTTTTAACAAAGGAACAGCGATACAAAGAACAATATGTTAAAATAAGAAACGAAGTTAAGAAGAGAATCAAAGAAGCGAAAAAGAAAAGCTGGGAAGATTTTGGAAATGATATTAATGAGGAATATAAAACAAATAACAGGAAAATTTTGGAACCTAATAAGATCAATGAATGGAAAGAAAAAGAAAGAAATAAAACCAATTAGGAATCTCGCGAATAAACTAAAAACAAGAACAGAAGATATACTTGAAATATGGAAAGAATTCTTCACGAAAAAATTCACAGATGCAGGAGATCATACAGATTTATTGCCAGAATCAGGAACACGAAATGAATATAATGAAGAACTTGAAGAGATAGATATGGAAGAGGTAGAGAAAGCACTGAAAAGAATAAAAACGGGAAAAGCCTGCGGTGCGGATAATATAGAACCGGAAATGGTAACATGGCTCGGACAGGTGGGAAAGGAGTGGATCCTTGACATCTTTTGTAAGGCATGGCGAACGAACACAATTCCTGCGGATTGGGAAAATAACCTCATCACTCCCATATATAAGAAAGGCGATCAAAGTCAGTGCGAAAACTATAGGGCAATATGCCTATCGACAGTATGTTTTAAGGTCTATACCAAAATAATAGCGGAACGACTTACACATTCAGTAGGAGACAAACTGGGAGAAGAACAAGCAGCCTATAGAAAAGGGAAACAAACGAACGATAATATCCACATAATTAAAAACATTATAGAACGTAAAATTGAGACAGGGGAGTAAATCTACTTCAATTTCATAGACTTGCGAGCAGCCTTCGATACAGTAGATAGAGGGAGTATAGATATCTGTCTAGAGAAACTAGAGATTCCAAGAAAAATGCGCCAAATAATCAATAGTCTATATTGTCAGGTTAGGGGGATAGTACAAGTGAATGGAAAAAGATCAGCAGATTTTGAAATGCAAGTGGGAATAAAACAAGGAGACAGCTTAAGTCCATTAATATTTATTATAGTAGTGGACAGAATCCTGCAAAATACGAGGAAACGCACCGAAACTGTGAAGACACTGTTAGGATATAACAGACTGGAACCTGTAGCTGTGGATGCATTACTGTACGCCGATGATCTGGCACTAATAGCTGACAGTTATGTGAAAATGGAAAAATTAACAAAAATATGGACAGAAGACATAGAAAAGATGAAGATGGAAATAAACGTAGAAAAAAGCAAACTAATGGTGATAAATAATAAAGAGCCAGCCAGTAATCTAATAATTAAAATAAACGATAAACAAGAAGAAATTGTCGACGCATACGAATATTTAGGTACTATTATATCGAAGGATGGAAAAATTGATCTAGACATAGCAGAAAGAGGACGGAAAGCCACAAACATATACTACGCTCCGAATCAAACCATCTTTGGAAAAAAGAAATAGAACCCAAGATCAAACAGATAGTATACAATGCAGTAGTAGCCCCCACAAGTGAGTCCTGGACAATACAGCAAAAACACGAAAGCAAAATAACAGCTATGGAAATGAAATTTTTGAGAAAGATCGTGGGGAAAACAAAAATGGACAGAATAGAAAACGAACAGATAAGGAATATGATAAATCAAGAGATATACTAAAAGGGATTGAAAAATGTCAACTGAATCGGTACGGCCACATAATTAGAATGGAACAAAAGAGTTTAACCAAGAAAATAATAGAAGCCAAAAATAACGGGAGAAGAAAAAAGGGAAGACCAAGGGAAAAATGGATTGACAGAATCAACGAATTAGGACGAAAGCGAGGGAAGACCATAGCAGAAATGAGAAGAATGAGTACAGACCGGACACGATGGAAAGAATGGATTAAATCGTCGTAAGATCCAAAAATAATCCGACGCTGAAAGGCATAAGGATTGACGAGAAGAAGAAGAAGAAGAAGATTTACCCCTTCCTATCCGTCGGTAACCGAATTCCAGAATAACTTAACATATGATAAATCAAATGACTTTGTACGTTTCAAAATTTTTAATCATACTACCACTACAATATTGTTCCACCACAGTGTGGCTTCACCAGATGGACGAGTACTGTGATTCAATATTTTGAAACTTACAAAGTCTTTTGATTTATCATTAGTTATTCATGATAGAGTTTCAACAAGCGATTCTCGCATCAATTAATTATTTGATGATAAACGGTCAAAGTTCGACGCGAGCAGATTTGTATTTTTGGGATCGCCAGTCCGAAATTCCTCACAAGACGAGGCAATGACACCAACTTTCCGTCACCATAGACCGAAACCAGATCGCGTCGTCTCCGGAGAGATTCCAAGCGCGCATACACGTATATAGAGGTCCAAGATCATTTCCCTTTCGTCCGAGAAATGATCGGGATGCGTAAGAAAGTAGATCGATCGCATAGAGACGCGCGCGAAACTCGTCTTTTTCCACATCATCTAGAGATCGGCGATCTCGTCCGTTCGATTTTCACAAAATTAAAATGGACATTCTCCTTTTCGGAATGCGCCGGCTTCGCCTTACGCGATTCGCACGTCCGCGCGCGTTCCGTTCTATATTCGTAAATACGCGCGATTTGAATGCATCGGCTTTTACATCTCCACATCCATCGTCTTGGAAAAAGGACGATCGACACCTCGATCTCGGCAGATTTGCGCGATTATAATTGAAGTTTTCCGCGATTCTAACGGAAAGTAGTAGGTACACTTATTTATTCGATAAATTCGCTTTACGACGCGAATCAAGTTTATGCAAGCGAAATTCTTAGAGAATCTCGAACATTGCTTGTTTTTGAACTAAAAGGACACCTGATCGCGATAACTTTCGTATCGATCTACACGCGGCACACCTCGGATGTTTGCAGAAATCGATTAATTAGTGCAAGGCTATCGTCGGGGAACAAATCGCTAGAAATGAGAAACTTGAGCCCAGCCAGCGGCGTTCGGCGGGAAGTCAATCTCGTGGAGTTTAATCTGAAGATTTCTACGAGCTTTACTTCCAATTAGCATTGATTTATTCTTGATCTACATGTTGATGTAATATTTCCAAGCGAGAGGAGATGTTAGAAGATTCTAAGCAACAATTTTTGAAATAAGATCCTCGGCGCCCAGAGGAGTCCAAGTTCAAATCGATGCTTTGGTTTCAGTCATTCTTCGATTATCATGACCTAAAAGACAGGTAGTCCATTCTGGAGTTCTAGAATTCACGCTTCAGGAAGTTTGAGTAATAACTCTAAAATCCCAAAAGTTTCAAAATTATTATATTCGTCCTAGTCGGTTTCGACTTTTCTCAGTTACGATCTTGGAATTCCAAAGATCCTTTATGTACTTCCATTGATTTATTCTTGATCAACATCAGGCATGGGCAACCTTTTTTGTAGAAGTTTTATGCTGTGAGTAATCTTGAAAAATATACATTTTTGTAGTATCCCTATGATTCATTATGAATTAAGTTTAGACGAGCCGTGCTAATATGCAACGAAAGAATTCAGTAGCGGGCCGGACCAAACTTACTCGAGGGCCGCATGTGGCCCGCGGGCCGGTGATTGCCCATACCTAATCCACATGTTGATGGGATTTCCTTTTGTAATAGTTCTAAGCGGAATGGATGTTAGCATCTTCAATAACTTTCTCTCTTCTTAATTTTTGATTAAAAGCGAAAAACGGATTAGTTTTCGATGGTAACTAAGGGAACTAGATGATTTCGTTAAATTCTAGACAGTAAAACGAACGACAACAACCTCACTTCTAAAATCATCACCGATCATTCGGTCTTTGGTGGAAATGCTAGTTCTTCATCATCACAACCAAACATAAACATTTCACCTGTGATTGCAGCCACCATCGCTACGGTGAGATGGTTATGTTTTTGGCTTCCGCCATGTTTTCGATGATGAAGTATCAAAACTTCACACAAATCTGACGGAATGGTTATGTGTTATGTTTTATACCCATTTCAACAAACAGTTTTCGTTGTGTAAATACGGAAGAATTTCGAGTGTTAATTAAACATTACTTAATACGTGGAAAAAGAATTAAGGAAACGGAGGAAAAGTTACGTAAATATCAGCGTGAATGTGCTTCGCCCGATGGAATGATTTCTAAGCGGTTTTCTGCTTCTAAAAATCGCCATATCAGCACGGATAATGCAGAAGGTCCGGGACCGTCATTTACTGTAACTACTCCCGGAATGGTTAATAAAATCCACGCCCGGTCGTCGATTGACTATTACCAAATACGTAAGATAGCTTACGAAGGGAATATATCAACCGAACGAGTATCCCACATTTTGCGTGAACGCTTAAATACGAAAAATCTATCAGCGAGATGGGTGCCGCGTTTGCTTAATGCCAATCAAATGTGCGCCCGTATTAAAAGATTTTATAACAAATTAGTAAAAGAGGAAACTCGCTAATTTATTTCTGACACATCGTGCTTCCTCTCGCTTGTTATTGGTAAGGTTCGACAAACGTGCGTCTTTGTTCGCTGAAAGAACAGTCTATATACAGCGAACAAGGCGAGAATGCGAGTTTGATATATGTGTGTGACGGAGCAGATATATATCAAACTCGTATGAGTCTATCGCCTTCTTTCGACAAACGCGTGTCTCTTTCACTGTATGTAGGCTGTTCTTTCAGCGAACAAGACGCGCGGTTGTTGAACCTTAGTTATTAGCGTTCGTTAGAATGAGACAGAAGATAAACTTTTGCTAGAAATAGCCGTTCAGTTCTTAATGCTACATCCCGCTACGCCCGAACGAGATAAGGGACAAACTTTTACCACAAATTACAAAAACTTATACCTATTTGGTTCTGAACGCCACATTCCACTATCCCTTGTTATTGTCGTTGGTTAGCACAGGACAGAAGATAAACTTTTATTATAAATACTAAACGAGGATGAGTTTCTTATTCGTGTCACATCTCAATATCGAGTTTTCTTCCCTTTGGTACTAACGTTAGTTAGAACGAGATGGAAGGTAAAATCGAACTACCAACATAGAAGAAGAAGCGCGTTTAGTTATTTTTGCTACTTTCCGGTATCGAATCCTTTGCTATCGAATCTTCTGTCCCTTGCTACTAATGTTGTGTAGAACAAGACAGAAAATGGTATTTTATTATAAGTAAAAAATGAAGCAGGGCTTCGTAGTTGTGTCACATCTCAATATCGAGTTTTCTCTCCTTCGTTACTAATGTCAGTTAGAACGAGAGGAAAGATATACTTGATCTACAAACATGACAAGGAAAACTTTTATTGAGTTATTTATGTCACTTTCCGGTATCGAATCTTTTGTTCTTTGTTATTAGTGTTACTTAGAACGAGACAAGAGATAAAGTTTCACTACAAACGTCAAAAATTGAAAACACCTTTTGGTCTTTGTGCTATTTTGCGATATCGAAATTTCTGTCCCTTGTTACTGTCGTTGTGTAGAACAAGACAGAAAATGGTATTTTATTATAAGTAAAAAATGAAGCAGGGCTTCTTAGTTGTGTCACATCTCAATATCGAGTTTTCTCTCCTTCGTTACTAATGTCAGTTAGAACGAGATGAAAGATATACTTGATCTACAAACATGACAAGGAAAACTTTTATTGAGTTATTTATGTCACTTTCCGGTATCGAATCTTTTGTTCTTTGTTATTAGGGTTACTTAGAACGAGACAGGAGATAAAGTTTCACTACAAACGTCAAAAATTGAAAACACTGTTTGGTCTTTGTGCTACTTTGCGATATCGAAACTTCTGTCCCTTGTTACTGTCGTTGTGTAGAACAAGACAGAAAATGGTATTTTATTATAAGTAAAAAATAAAGCAGGGCTTCTTAGTTGTGTCACATCTCAATATCGAGTTTTCTCTCCTTCGTTACTAATGTCAGTTAGAACGAGATGAAAGATATACTTGATCTACAAACATGACAAGGAAAACTTTTATTGAGTTATTTATGTCACTTTCCGGTATCGAATCTTTTGTTCTTTGTTATTAGGGTTACTTAGAACGAGACAGGAGATAAAGTTCCACTACAAACGTCAAAAATTGAAAACACTTTTTGGTCTTTGTGCTACTTTGCGATATCGAAACTTCTGTCCCTTGTTACTGTCGTTGTGTAGAACAAGACAGAAAATGGTATTTTTATTATAAGTAAAAAATAAAGCAGGGCTTCTTAGTTGTGTCACATCTCAATATCGAGTTTTCTCTCCTTCGTTACTAATGTCAGTTAGAACGAGGACGAAAGATATACTTGATCTACAAACATGACAAGGAAAACTTTTATTGAGTTATTTATGTCACTTTCCGGTATCGAATCTTTTGTTCTTTGTTATTAGGGTTACTTAGAACGAGACAAGAGATAAAGTTTCACTACAAACGTCAAAAATTGAAAACACTTTTTGGTCTTTGTGCTATTTTGCGATATCGAAACTTCTGTCCCTTGTTACTGTCGTTGTGTAGAACAAGACAGAAAATGGTATTTTATTATAAGTAAGAAATGAAGCAGGGCTTCTTAGTTGTGTCACATCTCAATATCGAGTTTTCTCTCCTTCGTTACTAATGTCAGTTAGAACGAGATGAAAGATATACTTGATCTACAAACATGACAAGAAAAACTTTTATTGAGTTATTTATGTCACTTTCCGGTATCGAATCTTTTGTTCTTTGTTATTAGGGTTACTTAGAACGAGACAAGAGATAAAGTTTCACTACAAACGTCAAAAATTGAAAACACTTTTTGGTCTTTGTGCTATTTTGCGATATCGAAATTTGTGTCCCTTGTTACTGTCGTTGTGTAGAACAAGACAGAAGATGGTATTTTATTATAAGTAAAAAATGAAGCAGGGCTTCATAGTTGTGTCACATCTCAATATCGAGTTTTCTCTCCTTCGTTACTAATGTCAGTTAGAACGAGAGGAAAGATATACTTGATCTACAAACATGACAAGGAAAACTTTTATTGAGTTATTTATGTCACTTTCCGGTATTGAATCTTTTGTTCTTTGTTATTAGGGTTACTTAGAACGAGACAGGAGATAAAGTTTCATTACAAACGTCAAAATTGAAAACACTTTTTGATCTTTGTGCTATTTTGCGATATCGAAACTTCTGTCCCTTGTTACTGTCGTTGTGTAGAACAAGACAGAAGATGGTATTTTATTATAAGTAAAAAATGAAGCAGGGCTTCGTAGTTCTGTCACATCTCAATATCGAATTTTCTCTCCTTCGTTACTAATGTCAGTTAGAACGAGAGGAAAGATATACTTGATCTACAAACATGACAAGGAAAACTTTTATTGAGTTATTTATGTCACTTTCCGGTATCGAATCTTTTGTTCTTTGTTATTAGGGTTACTTAGAACGAGACAGGAGATAAAGTTTCACTACAAACGTCAAAAAATTGAAAACACTTTTTGGTCTTTGTGCTACATTGCGATATCGAAACTTCTGTCCCTTGTTACTGTCGTTGTGTAGAACAAGACAGAAAATGGTATTTTATTATAAGTAAAAAATAAAGCAGGGCTTCTTAGTTGTGTCACATCTCAATATCGAGTTTTCTCTCCTTCGTTACTAATGTCAGTTAGAACGAGACGAAAGATATACTTGATCTACAAACATGACAAGGAAAACTTTTATTGAGTTATTTATGTCACTTTCCGGTATCGAATCTTTTGTTCTTTGTTATTAGGGTTACTTAGAACGAGACAAGAGATAAAGTTTCACTACAAACGTCAAAAATTGAAAACACTTTTTGGTCTTTGTGCTATTTTGCGATATCGAAACTTCTGTCCCTTGTTACTGTCGTTGTGTAGAACAAGACAGAAAATGGTATTTTATTATAAGTAAAAAATGAAGCAGGGCTTCTTAGTTGTGTCACATCTCAATCTCGAGTTTTCTCTCCTTCGTTACTAATGTCAGTTAGAACGAGAGGAAAGATATACTGATCTACAAACATGACAAGGAAAACTTTTATTGAGTTATTTATGTCACTTTCCGGTATCGAATCTTTTGTTCTTTGTTATTAGGGTTACTTAGAACGAGACAGGAGATAAAGTTTCACTACAAACGTCAAAAATTGAAAACACTTTTTGGTCTTTGTGCTACATTGCGATATCGAAACTTCTGTCCCTTGTTACTGTCGTTGTATAGAACAAGACAGAAAATGGTATTTTATTATAAGTAAAAAATGAAGCAGGGCTTCTTAGTTGTGTCACATCTCAATATCGAGTTTTCTCTCCTTCGTTACTAATGTCAGTTAGAACGAGATGAAAGATATACTTGATCTACAAACATGACAAAGGAAAACTTTTATTGAGTTATTTATGTCACTTTCCGGTATCGAATCTTTTGTTCTTTGTTATTAGGGTTACTTAGAACGAGACAGGAGATAAAGTTTCACTACAAACGTCAAAAATTGAAAACACTTTTGGTCTTTGTGCTACTTTGCGATATCGAAACTTCTGTCCCTTGTTACTGTCGTTGTGTAGAACAAGACAGAAAATGGTATTTTATTATAAGTAAAAAATAAAGCAGGGCTTCTTAGTTGTGTCACATCTCAATATCGAGTTTTCTCTCCTTCGTTACTAATGTCAGTTAGAACGAGACGAAAGATATACTTGATCTACAAACATGACAAGGAAAACTTTTATTGAGTTATTTATGTCACTTTCCGGTATCGAATCTTTTGTTCTTTGTTATTAGGGTTACTTAGAACGAGACAAGAGATAAAGTTTCACTACAAACGTCAAAAAGGTGAAAACACTTTTTGGTCTTTGTGCTATTTTGCGATATCGAAACTTCTGTCCCTTGTTACTGTCGTTGTGTAGAACAAGACAGAAAATGGTATTTTATTATAAGTAAAAAATGAAGCAGGGCTTCTTGGTTGTGTCACATCTCAATATCGAGTTTTCTCTCCTTCGTTACTAATGTCAGTTAGAACGAGAGGAAAGATATATGATCTACAAACATGACAAGGAAAACTTTTATTGAGTTATTTATGTCACTTTCCGGTATCGAATCTTTTGTTCTTTGTTATTAGGGTTACTTAGAACGAGACAGGAGATAAAGTTTCACTACAAACGTCAAAAATTGAAAACACTTTTTGGTCTTTGTGCTACATTGCGATATCGAAACTTCTGTCCCTTGGTACTGTCGTTGTGTAGAACAAGACAGAAAATGGTATTTTATTATAAGTAAAAAATAAAGCAGGGCTTCTTGGTTGTGTCACATTTCAATATCGAGTTTTCTCTCCTTCGTTACTAATGTCAGTTAGAACGAGAGGAAAGATATACTTGATCTACAAACATGACAAGGAAAACTTTTATTGAGTTATTTATGTCACTTTCCGGTATCGAATCTTTTGTTCTTTGTTATTAGGGTTACTTAGAACAAGACAGGAGATAAAGTTTCACTACAAACGTCAAAAATTGAAAACACCTTTTGGTCTTTGTGCTACTTTGCGATATCGAAACTTCTGTCCCTTGTTACTGTCGTTGTATAGAACAAGACAGAAAATGGTATTTTATTATAAGTAAAAAATGAAGCAGGGCTTCTTAGTTGTGTCACATCTCAATATCGAGTTTTCTCTCCTTCGTTACTAATGTCAGTTAGAACGAGATGAAAGATATACTTGATCTACAAACATGACAAGGAAAACTTTTATTGAGTTATTTATGTCACTTTCCGGTATCGAATCTTTTGTTCTTTGTTATTAGGGTTACTTAGAACGAGACAGGAGATAAAGTTTCACTACAAACGTCAAAAATTGAAAACACCTTTTGGTCTTTGTGGTACTTTGCGATATCGAAATTTGTGTCCCCTTGTTACTGTCGTTGTGTAGAACAAGACAGAAGATGGTATTTTATTATAAGTAAAAAATGAAGCAGGGCTTCTTAGTTGTGTCACATCTCAATATCGAGTTTTCTCTCCTTCGTTACTAATGTCAGTTAGAACGAGAGGAAAGATATACTTGATCTACAAACATGACAAGGAAAACTTTTATTGAGTTATTTATGTCACTTTCCGGTATTGAATCTTTTGTTCTTTGTTATTAGGGTTACTTAGAACGAGACAGGGAGATAAAGTTTCATTACAAACGTCAAAAATTGAAAACACTTTTTGATCTTTGTGCTATTTTGCGATATCGAAACTTCTGTCCCTTGTTACTGTCGTTTGTGTAGAACAAGACAGAAGATGGTATTTTATTATAAGTAAAAAATGAAGCAGGGCTTCGTAGTTCTGTCACATCTCAATATCGAGTTTTCTCTCCTTCGTTACTAATGTCAGTTAGAACGAGGGAAAGATATACTTGATCTACAAACATGACAAGGAAAACTTTTATTGAGTTATTTATGTCACTTTCCGGTATCGAATCTTTTGTTCTTTGTTATTAGGGTTACTTAGAACGAGACAGGAGATAAAGTTTCACTACAAACGTCAAAAATTGAAAACACCTTTTGGTCTTTGTGCTACTTTGCGATATCGAAATTTCTGTCCCTTGTTACTGTCGTTGTGTAGAACAAGACAGAAGATGGTATTTTATTATAAGTAAAAAATGAAGCAGGGCTTCTTAGTTCTGTCACATCTCAATATCGAGTTTTCTCTCCTTCGTTACTAATGTCAGTTAGAACGAGATGAAATATATACTTGATCTACAAACATGACAAGGAAAACTTTTATTGAGTTATTTATGTCACTTTCCGGTATCGAATCTTTTGTTCTTTGTTATTAGGGTTACTTAGAACGAGACAGGAGATAAAGTTCCACTACAAACGTCAAAAATTGAAAACACTTTTTGGTCTTTGTGCTATTTTGCGATATCGAAACTTCTGTCCCTTGTTACTGTCGTTATGTAGAACAAGACAGAAGATGGTATTTTATTATAAATAAGAAACAAAGCCGGATTCTGTATTTGCGCCATATTTCAACATCGAGTTTTCCCTCCTTCATTACTAGCGTTAGTTAGACCGAGATAGATGATAAATTTGAACTACCAACATGACAAGGAAATCGCTTTTAAGTCAGTTAATTATTGCAATTGTCCGATCTGCACGATACTTTTCCCATTTTCATTGTCTACCTTTTACTTATTTATTTTAAGAAAAAGAAGAAAAACAAGTTTATTTGTTCATTCTTTATATCGAGCGTTTTGCAATCGCAATTACGCAATTAGTCCAGTATCTAAAAATAAAACTCATATCTATATACGAAATCGCGCGATGGTAACGTCGTCAATTCATCGTCAACTTCCTGCATCGCAATCTCGAGACGGACGCCTTCGTTTTCGAAATAGAAAACCTATTACCTTACTGTCAAGCATACCACCACCACACAATACTTCTATCGTAGCGTAGAGCTATTCGGGTAAAAACGTTTCATCGACGAACGAACTCAATACGAACGGTACGGTATTGTTCTCTTCCGTGGAAGTGGTCGACGTTTGTCAACCGCGTTTTCAAAACGCGGCGAAATCCGTCCGTCCGTCCGTCGCCTTAACTGTAAACGGGACAATGGTGTTCTGGTACGACAATGCCACGGGAATAACGTGAAAGTGGCAAAATGAGGCGAGGAAACGTCATTTCGATCGAATCGCCGTCGTGGAAGATGCGTGACGAACGGACGAAATTTCGTCGTTCCCGTGTCGCAATTTTGTCCCGTTATGCGGCGAAATGATCGGTCGTAGGAAAAAGTTTTTGTTTTTTTTTGTAATCGCGATCTTTTGGAATGAGGCGTTAATCGACTGTTACAATTTCCCAGTAGGGAGCTGCTCTGTTTCGTGATGACAGGATCATCCTTCTTTAATTATTTCCTTCAGTTTCAGTGATACTTTGTCTCTAATGGTTTCTTCCAATATTTGATTAAATTTTCGTTGTGTCACGCTGAAACATTCAAAAAGGTTTAAATGTGCTTCAATGTCAATGATAGACTCATCTGTTTCGTCCATTTTATCGGAGTTTTGGCAAAATATAACCGATTTCCTGGCTTAGGTATATATCACTTCCATATCATAAGCGTGTAATTTAATTCTTTATCTCTGTACTCGGAGCGGCTTCAGGTTCCCCTTTAAAATATTTGCCATATAAATCTTGACGGAATCTCATACATCCAAACACTATCGCTTGCGTCTCCTTCTCGCCTTGCGCATAATTAAGTAGTTTATAGCTTACAGCTAACCGGCTTGGAGGCTAACAATAAGTGAGATGTCGGAAAACCAGCTTCTAGCTCCTATGATAGTTCTCAGATGTTCTCAAAAATAAATATTAGCTCTCCCCACTAGTATATACCAGCTATCCTAGTCTACACTAGTTCCCTACAACAACGTCAAAGAGAGAATAACTAATCGTGGAAAACAAAAGAAAAAGGAAAACTCACCCTCAAATGAGGGAAAAGCAAAAGCTTAATGTGCATGATTAGTTCGAACAGCAAAATTGGGAAAGCGTACTTCCAAATTCACACAACGATAATATACACTTCCCAGAGTCGAAATTCCGTGTATATCCTCGACAACGAGACTTAAACCGGACGACAATGGTGTTCTGATACGACAATGCCACGGGAATAACGTGAAAGTGGCAAAATGAGGCGAGGAAACGTCATTTCCATCGAATCGCCGTCGTGGAAGATGCGTGAGGAACGGACTAAATTTCGTCGTTCCCGTGTCGCGATTTTGTCCCGTTATGCGGCGAGATGATCGGTCGGAGGAAAAAGTTTTTTTTTTTTTTGTAATCGCGATCTTTTGAAATGAGGCGTTAATCGACTGTTATAGTTTCCCAATAGGTACGATTTCGTTAAATCGAAAATATCTGCCGCACGCTTTCTCTCTAACTTTACGTTAGTACATGCTGTCGTGAGAGGGGTCTTCCGGTAGGAAATAGGGTAGAGTTATTAGATCTTCATAATTGTGGACTGGAATTATGGGGAAGGTCACTATTGACACTATTAATTTGCTCGAGTTGCTGTGTTTCGTGGTGACAGGATCATCCTTCTTTAATTATGTCCTTCAGTTTCAGTGATACTTTGTCTCTAATGGTTTCTTCCATTATTTGATTAAATTTTCGTTGTGTCACGCTGAAACATTCAAGAAGGTTTAAATGTGCTTCAATGTCAATGATAGACTCATCTGTTTCGTCCATTTTATCGGAGTTTTGGCAAAATATAACCGATTTCCTGGCTTAGGTATATGTCACTTCCATATCATAAGCCTGTAATTTAATACTTTGTTTCTTAACTCGAAGCGGGTCCCTTGAAAATTTGTTCCAATGATTTTTGGTCAGTTTTCTCTTTAATCATTATCATCATTTATTATCATTTACCATATAAATCTTGGTGGAATCTCACACATCCAAGTACTATCACTTGCATCTCCTTCTCGATTTGCGCATAATTAAGTTGTGTATAGTTTAGAGCTAACCGGCTTGGTGGTTGAGCGGTGAAACACGCGCTGGACAGTGACAAGTTCAAAACCTGGTCGCGGCAGAGCGTACCGATTTGTTATTGATTCTCCTACTTTTTAAGTTAGCCCAATGGAGACGGCGTAGGTAAAAGTTCGAGAACAAGAATATGTGGAAGTGCCAATAACTGTGATTCCTCCCTTAAATCCATTTTACTCGAAAAAACAATCTGACCTCCCCCGCCCACCTTAAAATACTAAAAGAATTGAACGTTTAAAACGTAGTAGAAAACCCCTTCTTTACTCAAAAACAAATCTCCGATTTACTAACTCTAAATTAATTAAACGATTGTAGGGAATTTTTCCCAGAAGCTCAACTATATAAAAATATCAATTAAATCAAATAAAAGCTGGACTTAACGTGTTTCCTGTTGTCGACTTTCGTACGGCGTGATATTCGGTATCAGGACGAACATTGTCCAAGATGAAACGATGCCGGGAAACCAGCTTCTAACTCCCGCGATAGTTCTCAGATGTTCTCAAAAATAAATATTAGCTCTCTCTACTAGTATATACTAGCTATCCTAGTCTGCACTAGTTCCCTACAACAACGTCAAAGAGAGAATAACGAATCGTGGAAAACAAAAGAAAAAGGAAAGCTCACCCTCAAATGAGGGAAAAGCGAAAGCTTAATGTGCATGATTAGTTCGAACAGCAAAATTGGGGAAGCGTACTCTCAAATTCACACAACGATAATATACACTTCCCAGAGTCGAAATTCCGTGTATATCCTCGATAACGAGACTTAAAAGCGAAAACGGAATATCCTAATCACGGGAAACGACCTGTACAACTCAACGATAAAAGCGGAATTTACGAAAGCTGGGCGCCATCTACGGTAAAAGTCGAAGCGAGAGAGGCCATTAACCACAATTGCAGGAAACTGTACCAATTGACCGTAACAAGTTTAAAACGCTAAAGTGGATCTGTTACCTTTAATATGTTGCGAGAAAGTAAGGAAATCCCACTGGACGGGCCAAAAGCGGTACGGTATACGTATGTATACGGTTCGGCGACGAAAGAGTAAAAGATCATGATGATGATGCTGATCGTTTAGAGCTTTGACGCACTAGCTGCTGGTCCATGTTTTCGTAAGATAACAGCACCCACATTGCAGACCTTGAACTGTCAATCGAAAGAACTATTTCATCTTTCTTATTGAAAATTTTAAGAGCTGCCTTTGTTGTTGATATCTGCTTCAAATTTTGAAATTCTTGTTCGTGTTTCTACCTTATATTCGTACTTTGATAGCCCTTAGTACTTTTCGATAATTTTTGAAAAATCATAGTTTGTTCCTCGTCAAAGTGGCAAAGGTGGCAAAACTGAAAATTCTTCTGAAACCTCATAATTAACTGCAATGTTGAAATTTCCATAAAGCTCTTTTTTATGTGTCCAAAAACGCACATAAAAGGACGAAGAATACAACCGAATCAAAATAAGAACAAATAATTCGCCTAATGATACGTTTTGTTATCACATGACCCAGCACAGCACGTTATGGCTTTGAATAAATGCAATAAAAAAACATGCCTTCCTTGATTTCTACTTCCCACACTTACTATTACGATTTTGACACATCCTCGTACGCATCAACTCGACGATTACTAAAATGAGTGATTCCCAGCGATTCCGTTTGTGCCAAATCGTTAAGAACGCGCGAATCGAGTGAGAGAGAACGAAAAGGCGATCGTGAATGGTGCGAGTATACTTCTTTCTCTTACGCCCCGACCAATGGAAACACCAGTTACGAGGTCATCTTTCATCCCCCAATCTCGCGCGTGGGTGTACTTCTCGGTTTACCCTAACGGGACTAAAAAGATTCACCTCGAAAACTCATTTGTTTATTAACTGTTATTGCTTACCTACTTCCTTAATCTTTAAGTCTTTTTCATCCCTTTCTGGGGTGGAAGGCGTGTGTGGAGTTAGGTTTTCTAAGTTGTCTTGTTTTTCTGTCTGATATGGCTTGTTGTGCGTTTTCCCACGATACTCTTCTTTTACGCAATGCAGCTCCCACGCGTTTCAGCCACGTTCGTCTGGGCCTTGCTCTTGATTTCTTCCTGATAGTCCTGGCCTCAAACACCCGTTTGACTATTCTTTCTTGTCCAACTGTGCTTCTTCGGTCCTACATTGGTTTCAGTTTCAGATTATCTCTCAGTACTACGCTTCCAATCATGTCCATTCTTGTTTTATTCCCCATTTTTTTCACAATTCTCATTTCTGTAGTTGTTATTTTCCTCTTTTGTTTCTCAGTCAGGGCCCATGTTTCTCCACCGTATAAAAGTATTGGCGTAGCTACTTCTTTTAAAAATATTTGTACTCTAACATCTTTCGGTATCTCTCTTTTCCTCAGAAATGCATTTTTTATCTATTAAACAGTCTTCCTCCTGCTGTTGTTCTTCCCTTCATTTCTTCCACTGATAGAATTGAGCCCAGGTATCTAAATTCCTTTACTTGGTCCAGCATTTGTTCTCCTACTTTTATTGTGTGTTTTTGCGGATTACTTCCCACTGTCATTGTCTTAGTCCTCTCTATATTGATATTCATGTTCATTTCTTCCAATATTTCCTTGTAAGTCTGTATGTTCATATTAGGTATTTTTCGACTTTTGCAATTAGAACCATATCATCCGCATAGCATATCTCCAATATTTTCATATTTTTCGTTTTCCAGTAGCCTATTTTATATGCTATTATTCCTTTTTCTTTTATTCTCTTCACTGCATCATCTAACACCAGTGTAAAAGACATCGGGCTTAAAATTCATCCTTGCCTGAGACCTCTAGTCGTGTCAAACATATCTGATCTCATTTGTTGTGTTCTTACATTATATAAAGTCTGTATTCGTCTTACTATTATTTCCGGTATTTTCCTATTCCTTTGTATCGTTCATACGTCTCCTCTATTAACCTTGTCAAAAGCTTTCTGTAGGTCTATAAAGCATAAATGTGCTTCTTTATCTTCTGTCATTGCTTTCTGTCCTATTCGCCTGATTATAAATATTGCATCATTTACCCATCTACACGTATCGTACGAATTCGCGTTCTATCACTAGACTGATCCAATCGAAACGGGGTCGACTGAACGAGTCGCGAGACCGCGTCGAATATCGCGTTTGGCCGGTAAAATAAACGAAATGCCGAATTTCGAGCGTTAAGCGTGATTGTGGTAAGATCTCGAGTTATTCCTATAGTGGGTGTCGAAAAGTGATCTGTCGCGTCAGAGGCCCGAGAGAAACTCGAAAAGTTTCCCCTTTTCCCTTATGGGCGAATCGGAAGCGGACGAACGGAAAGTGGAAAACGGAAAAAGCGATGAGAAGTATTAAGAAAATAAACTTTACTTTTATGATAAAAAAATGAACTTATTACCAACGTTCTATTCCATCTCCTCTTGGGGGTCTTTTTATCTTTTCTTCCAATTTCTCAATTCTTTTTATTAATGGAATTCTTTCGACGTTCCAATCTGTTTTTATTCAGACGACTTGCATCGCTAAATACTCAATTCCCTCTTCATTTCGCTTAAATTGTCTTTTTATAATTTCCCAGATATCTGCTTTAATATCTTTCTCGATTTCTTCTTTAACATCTTCCATTTTCACGCGCATTTCCTTGATATCATCCATCATTTCTGTGTCGGTCGAAATCCGTATTGTGTTTCCTCTAAAACGTGTCCTAGTTTATCTCCCACACATTTTGCTAATATTCTAGTATATAGCTGTGATACTGTGCTAGCTACTTTTATTCCTCTATAGTTGCTACAATCTCTTCTTTTGAAGTGAAAACTTCTTTAGGACCGTTGTGAGTGGTTTGAAACTCGATGAAACGAAAGAGAGACACTATAGCATGGATGCACAGACCGCGGCCCGCGGGCCGCATGCGACCCGCCTGTCGAATACTGGTGGCCCGCCGACGGCAAAAATAATACTCTCGTACATTCGAAGAATATTTAATTCTATTCCAGAATAAAACCAAAAAAAAAATATGTTCGAAAAGTAATTTGAATCTCGCGCGCGCGCTATTTGAATCTAGCGCCCAAAAATGCTAAGTCAAGTAACATCGCTTGCTGCCTGTTTACAAAACCCATTCAAGATTCAGAAACAGCTACAGAAGTTAGTTATGAAATTTCTCGAATGATAGCAAAGCGAAGTCGCCCCTTCAATGATGGCGATTTTGTAAAAGAATGCATAGAAATTGCCGCTAAGAAAATGTGTCCAGAAGCAGCAAAGAAGTTTGAGAAAATTCAATTGAATCGTATGACTATCCAAAGACGAATTATGTCTTTGTCAGGTAATATTGCGGAACAATTAATTGAAAAAACTAAGATCATTGAATTTCTTTCATTAGCACTCGACGAATCCACTGATATTAGTTCCACAGCTCAACTTCTCATATTCATACGAGGTGTTACTCAAGATTTTGAAGTCTTAGAAGAGTTATTCGGAATGTGTTCATTGAAAGGTCAAACCAAAGGAGTTGATATACTCAATGTACTTTTGGATGAGTGTTCAAAAACTGATTTGGACTTATCAAAATTATCGGGAGTTGCGACTGACGGTGCTCCTTCGATGATTGGTGTCAATTCCGGGCCAGTTACTTTACTGAAAAAGCATCTGCAAGGAAAGAACATAAACGCTGAAGATCTCATGCAGTTTCACTGCATTATACACCAAGAAACCCTCTGTTCTAAAAAATGAATGAATTTCAAAATGTCATGAAAGTGGTAGTTTCGACTGTAAATTTCATAAAATCACGAGGACTCAATCACAGACAATTCAAACAATTCCTTGATGACATCGAAAGCGAATACGGAGATTTACTGTATTATACAGAAGTAAGGTGGCTAAGCCGTGGATTGACACTGGAACGATTTCTAAATTTAATAGAAGAAATTGGAATATTTCTGGCGGAAAAGCAAAGGGATGTCCCGGAACTTAAAAATCCTGATTGGTTGTGTGATTTGGCTTTTTAGTTGACATTACAAATCATTTGAATGTCTTGAACACACGGCTTCAAGGCAAAAATCAACTGATATCCCAGCTCTACGCTCATGTATCATCCTATCAATGCAAGCTGACACATTTCAGATCACAATTGAATTCTGGAAATTACAATCATTTTCCGAATTATAAGAAAATAGCTGAAAAATTCAACAAAACTGCGATTAATTTCAGGTATGTAGAAAAGCTAGATATTTTGATTCAATCTTTTCAAGACAGATTTTCGGAGTTTAAAAAAGTGAAACCTCTGTTGGACATATTCAGCAATCCTTTCACGATTTCAGTTGAAAATGCGCCAGAGTCAATGCAGTTAGAAATTATCGACATTCAAAACGATCAAGATTTACGCAACAAATTCAACGAAGGAGACTTGCTGAACTTTTACCGCTGCATTGATAAATAAAATATGTACGAAAAGTTGCGCATAAACGCTCTGAAATGTGCCAGCTTATTTGGTTCTACCTATATATGTGAACAAACTTTTTCAATACTAAATAATAATAAAACAAAAAATCGAAACCGCCTTGCAAATGAAAGTTTGGAAGCAGTTTTACGTGTTGCTACAAGTAAATTTGAGCCAAATATAAGAAAGATTGTAAGCACTATGCAGTGCCACGCTTCAAATTAATAAATTCTTTTTGAATTTTAATAAATTATTATCAATTCTTTATTGTCTTTAATTACCTATACTTCTGGCGGCCGGCCCGCCATCAGTTCATGATTTGCCCGAGTGGCCCCTAGTCTTCATAAGTCTGTGCAACCATGCACTATAGGATCTATTTATAAATAAAATTTATTTAAAATAACGATATTTCCGATCACTACCTGCCTTGATCGAAGCGTTCTGTGTGCGTGCGTCTGCGTATTACGAAGTTTTGATACCAATATTATAATAAATATACCCTACAATTATCCCAGCCCCGATACTGCAGTCGTCTCATTCTCTTGCAGTTTACTTTTCTGAAGGTTTCACTTCTACCGCGTGTGAGTACACACATAATTTTCTTTTTTTTTTTTTTTGTAAGTTGATGTTATTATCCCTGTTGCCCAATCCCTTGCAACTGACCTTAATTTCTATTATTTATTATAGAAAAAGGGTACTACGAAAAGCCGCTATACTACATCACCCGAACGCCTTTTTAGTCGGTATTCTCGCCGTTTCGCCCCTGATAACTCTCAGGACACACCGCAGGAGATTTGAAATGACAATTCCTTATCGAGTTTTTGATAATCGTCAAGTCGATTCGATTCGAATTAAAAGCAAATAAAACCCGACGACGTACGTACGCGGCTCGCGAGCAAGGCACGCACTTCCTGCTTCTCGGCGTGTACACTTACGATATTACCAAGACTGAAAATAAGACGACGGGAAACGTCCGCGTATTATTATTACCGATTATCGCAAATAACTTCGAGCGTCGATCGCATTCGATAAGCGAGTTTTTCGAAACGCGATTCTCCACTCGACGACCGTTCGTTCGAGGAGTCGCGGCGGAAACGTACGGTTGTTAATTGTTATAACTCATCCATCAAACGTCGCGCCCGTTATTAAATGGAGAAGTCCAATAAGAGATAGGAAAAAATCGAACGTTGCCACTCGCGTTTTACATAACTGCGGTGAGTTTCTGCAATTACCGCTGCCCGGTACTTAAAAGTATGAACAATTAGAGTTTATATAACGGGAAATGCTATTTCGCGATTTAATATACGCGTAATTACAAGCAGCAGATGAAATATTTGCGTTATTAACTCGGAATAACAGGCGCAAAAAAACGTCGTCGAGTTTTATAATTTCGCCGGTTTTATTGGAAATCAGCTTCGCCGAGTAGATTCCAATTTGACGTTTTTCTAGAACTGCGTCGGCACAGTCTATAAGTTTTTGCGCCTCCTTAAGAAATTGTGTAAGAAAAAAAGAAATCCGACGTAACAAGTTCCAACCGATAAAAGTCTAATTACTCCATCGGTTTTTTTACTTTCGGAGGTAATACCACGCGTGCTTAGAAATTACCGATAATTTTCACGAAAGCGCGTTCTTCGCTCTTCGAACGCGTGGAATTAGACAACGCGAGCTTGAAATCTGAACAAAAACGACAGTTTCCTGACGATGATCTAATTCGGCGCTGTGTACCCATATCGTCTCGTTACGTACTCCGATAACCGAAATGGCGCAAAGCTCTTCCGTTGGCGAAGTTAAGAAAAATACGCAACGGATATGACGAAAACCAATCAAAGATTATTAACCCAAATACTTCTGTTCCAACGTATTTTCAAGGACCGCTAATAACAGCTCTTCCTCGTCGTTTTTTCCTGCTCGTTTTTTCCTCTTTCCCGAGCGCGATTATTAACGTTATTATGTAAAATTTTAACCGTTTAGAATTGACCTTTACGCGTCCGAACATCGTTTCTTTATTAGCCAGTTCGATTCGATTGAATAGAATTGCACTTCCGATTTCGCACGCCTGCGTCTTAAAGTTCAAATATTACACGTATTACGAAATTAGAGACGTTATTGGGGTAAGAATTTTAATGCGATAATTAGCGCACGATAGCTACGGCGGCTGTAATAAGTAGTTTGTAAGCGGTGAGGTAGTACGATACAAGCGACTACGAGGATTGGAAGTAACAAGTCGATTTCATTAAGTTGTAATTATTTTGCGCTTCTTTCGTTTCGACTCAACACTAGAATAAATATAATGCGTCGATATCATCGATTGCCGCAAACCGATCGTGCTGTGATCTGGAGTGCCCTCCATTATCGATTTGTGTATAGATATAAGCCTCGCCGACTATACCACATATATTTTACTTTTAATGGCATGTCATACAACTCTGTTGATGACTAATAAACCATTCATTTATTCATTCATACTTTTAAATACACGGGAGATTAAATAAAGTGATTGAATCAGTAATAAACCCAATAAATTGGGTTAAATTAGGCACTCTGAGATCTCGCGGAAGTTGAAATAAACCAATTAAGACCAAAAACAATTGGCGACGACCATGCTAGTAATAAGAAGGTCATACGAAACCACCTTCGGTGTACGTCCGAACAAACGGCGGCGGCGGGCTGCTGAAAGAAATAATTAATGATAGAATCAAACCTTACCTGTCCTAAGGGCTTGATATCGCGCAATGGGGCTGAACACCGGTGCGCTGCAGGACTGTAGTGGGAGTATGCACCATATCATAGACGTATCGTACAAAATTCGCGTTCTATTAGTGGACTGATCGAATCGAAAAGGGGCCGACTGAACGAGTCGCGAGACCGGGTCGAAAATCGCGTTTGGACGGTAAAGTAACGAAATGCCGAATTTCGAGCGTTAAGCGTGATTGTGGTAAGATCTCGAGTTACTCTATCGCGAGTGTCGAAAAGTGATCTCTCGCGTCAGAGGTCCGAGAGAAACTCGAAAAGTTTCCCCTTTTTCCGTACGGGCGAATCAGAAGGGGACGAACGGAAACGGGAAAACGTAAAAAAGTGACTTTATTGAGAAAATAAATTTTATTTTTTATGATAAAAAAATGGACCTATTACCAACGTTCTATTCCATCTCCCCTTGGCGGCCTTTCTATCTTTTCTTCCAATTTCTCAAGTCTTTTTATTAATCGAACGCTTTCGGCGTTTCAGTCCGTTTTTGCTCTGTTGACTTGCATCGCTAAATACTCAATATCCTCTTAATTTTGCTTAAATTGTCTTTTTATGAGATCATTCTCAATTTCCCAGATATCTGCTTTAATATCTTACACAGTTTCTAAGATTTCCTTTTTAACCCCTTGCACTACGCCGAAATTCACAATCAGCCGTGCCAAACTCGGGCGCCTGAGTGGTCCCGAAAAGAGTCGAAGCGGCGAAGACTGAGTGTCGGAACTTTGAACACATCTTACGACCATTCTTACGACTGACAATGAGTGCGAGATAGGCGTGCTCGTGTTGACAACAAGATACAAGATAAAATACCCAATCATTCAAGAAAAGGAAAGAAGAGATAAGACCTCATTCAGGCGTTCCTGGTGGCCCGAGATTGAGACCACCAGCACGGCTCGTGATATTCATGTTTGGCCCGAAATGTCGATTACGAGCCTGACTCGTGATATCCACGTTTGCCGTGAAATTGAACAACGAGCCTGACTCGTGATATTCAAGTTTGGCCTAAAATTTTCATCACGAGTCAGACTCGTGAAAATAGTGCAAGGGGTTAACATCTTCCATTTTCACGAGCATTTCCATCATCTCTGTGTTTTCTTCCTTTTAGTCGGTATTTGGTTTAGTCGGAGTACTTGGTAAGTTAGGGGAGAAAACCATGAAGACGAAAACGTCAGCTGTTACTGATGGTGGAAATTCTAGTCACGCAGAAGTCGAAAAACAGAATGTGCAATGAAATTATCGAAATTTTGGTATGCAGCTTATTATTATTACAACTACAATATAAGCATTGGCGAAAACTGTCCCTATGTGTAAAACCTTGTTTTTAAACACCCTTGGTCTAGGAGAATGGAGTGTGAGAACGTGGGTACAACAGACTTAATTTGGAATTCCTGACTCCCCTGAAAATAGTGGACTATCTTCTAAACGCCAAAAATTAACTGAAACTGTTAAATTCACGTAAGCATTTTTAGAACAACTACGGAGCCACTATTGTCGTAGGCATACAAAAAGGAAAGTTATTTTGGAACGCGATTTCAAAAGTTATGTGGATTTATAGGAGAAACTACAGTAATAAAACTGATTAAGAAAATATATGTTGGAATACTCAAGGTAAGGGAAGATCGCTGCGATACATGCGTGGAACTTGAAGCAGGAAACTTAAGCGAAGACATGTGGGATATTCATAGGGTTCGAAAGGATAAAGATCACGACAAAGAGGAAGCGAGAAAAAGGAAATTTTCACGTCATGACTATGGATTTGTAGGCGGTCAAAACTTGTTTGTAATTACTAGCGAATTCGCTTTCCTTTAAAATAAAATTGGTATGCCATAATTTCACATTTTTCGGCCTTCTCATAAAAGATGCTGTATGCTAGTAGTTCGACGAGACAGACCCCAATTTGCAAGCGTCAACATATGCATCGACGGTTGTAAATTTTCTAATAACATTTCCCCTAGGGATAATATTAAGACGATTGTGTTGTATTTAGGTGGATGCACCTATCAAAATCGTAATAGCGTTTTAGCTAACGCTCTAGTAAGCCTGTCGTATCAATATAAAATAACAATTATACACAAATTTTCGATAAAGTGGCCCAAATGTTCATGCGATCATTGGAAAAGAGCCAAAAATCGCACTATAGAAATATCTAACGATTATTTAGGTTAAGGACGATCGTCGCAACCCGAAACTTTGCGACGTTGTATGCCCGACATACAGATTTTTCCAAAATTCTAATACCAATCCAGTTTACGATTCCATCAGATCTGGTAAATAATACTGCAGATCCAAGAGTCGCTGAAATTATCGCCTTGCAATACGAAGAAGGTAACATCAGCTAGAAACGAGGTCTTGATGCAGAATTTTCGCCAGTGCCTCAGGGACCAAAACACCTACCAAATACTTTACCGTATAAAGAATAAGTGTAGTAGGTCTTATAATAATAATAATAATAATGATAATAATAATAATAATAATAATAATAATAATAAATGTCTTTATTACAGCAGAAACAGAGAGAAGAAAAAAGAAAAATACTATTATATATTTAGAACTCAATTAAATTAAATTAATAAATTAAATTAATATGCGACAATCATAAGGCGAGATTCAGTGCGTGAGTGCAAGTCCCACCACTGCTCTACCATTTAAACCTTGGCAAATAACAATACAATACAAACTAACGATATACTGTACTGACGAGTCCTAATGAGGACGAAACTAATTAAATATTGTCTTTAAATCTAAATATTATTGTAACTCTTCCTATACTTTAAAATCCGGAAATGCTTGCGTTGCTGGTACTATTTCGGGTCCTATGACCTGTCGTAATTTGGTGTTCCTCGCGGCAGTAATCTGGGCCCCTTACTATTTGCTATATCTGATTCGTGGCGATTCGATCATTTCCTCGCGTTATGACGTAATTGGCTATAAAAACGCGTACGTTATTTATTTTATCGTCGTAATATCTCCAGCGAGGCATCTCAAAATTACAATAATACCTCAGCGACCTCTGGCGTCGTCGAAAAGCACTTAAGAATCTTATTTCCGCCTGTATACGGTCAAAACGCGTTACTAACAGCCACGTACGCGATCGTTTATGAGAGCGTTGCTATACAAACATAATCCGTTCCCCCTCCGCCCCCTTCAGCGCCCGAGACGCCTTAATACAAATTGCGGGCGAGCGCTCGGCAAGACGGATAGCCGTGCCGTGTATTAAAGTAGTAATGCAGGCCATTTTTAATGCTTCAACAGCGCGGTCGGCGAGATGCGGATCTAGTGACCTCTGCCCCGGTACACCTGTAGGTATTTATTATACGAAATAAACCGTTTCAAAGGCGACGCCGAGGCAACGGGAACGAGCGATTTTTTCATTTTTGTTGTGGAAATCGACGATTTTTATCGCCGCGAACGTGACGACGACGTTAGACAGTTGCACGACATCGCGGACCCATCTGTGCGTGTCAATCTAGAACGTCGTGAATTTTAATTAAGCCGCCGAGCGGTCGCCTTTTGTTTTATTTCATCGTTTTCTGCGCGTTGCCGACTGATGTTTGCCGCTAACTTTTACCGCGAGTCGTTCGTCGACGCGCGAATGTCTCAATTACGGTGGAAAAATCGCGCGAAATTGTAATCTCGTAGCGGCGCGATTTCGTCGCGCTCGACATCGAGTTAACCCCGCGAACGCGTCCGCAATCATCGATTTCTCAGCGCGCTGGAATTCGATGTAATAATATAAAGGAAGAGGGAGCGCGGAAATGCGGCCGATGCGACGATTTGCATTCCTAGACCATCTGTTTCTGACGTTTTGTGGCGATTCGGACGCGCGATGTGGCCGTTATTCGCGACGAAGGAGGAGGGCGGGGGAAAAGGCGAGGAACGAGCGCCGCGATCGAAAAATGTTGACCGTTACGAGGTCCATTTGCGGGACGATCCGGATGAAAAAGTACGGCTCCGAGCGGTAAATGTCTCATTCCGTTGTAACTATTGAGAATAGGGTAGTAGATTGCGAGAAAGACGCCTTGTGTATGTGTATAGTGTAGTATAGTAATACTCGAATACCTTTAGAAAATTCATCATTTATTGCAATCCAATATATAAAAATTCACAGTTAATGTTGGGGTTATGGTCTTCAATCGTCATACGGTTTATTTTGGGATTCCATTTAGACCTTTCCGACACAGAGTATTTTATTACCCAACCGGTGTTAGCCTCTTATTGTAACTCCGGCCAGAGACGTTAAATGGGAGAAAAAAATGGAACTAGAAATAAAATTATTAATTATTATAAAACGCATCGATTAAAAGATAGAAAACAATGTAAACATTCAGACATTTTTACACTACAAGAACTCGTCATTCAAAACAGATCGTTACCTCTTCATTGTTGGCAAATCTTTCGCCACCGAGCCATTTTTCAAGTTTGGAAAAAGAAAATAATCCGAGGGGGCGGGGGCGGGGGCGGGGGCGTAAATCTGCTGAATAAGGTGCGTGAGGAAAGAATTTGTACTTTAACTCGTTGATTTTATTTCCCCTTTTTTGTTTTTTCGTTTTCTTTTTGCCATCCCGATAACGTAAGATGGTGGTGGTTCTGGAAAAGAATCCGAAGAAAAGAATGAATGACAACAGTTTTATTGGAGCCGAAAGTAAAAAAATGAAGGCGATGAAGAAGCTAGTGAGCAAGAAGAATCTGAAGAGGAAAATGAGGACGATGACGGAGCTGCTGCAGAGGAGACTGACGATGACGATGATGCTGAAGAGAAATAAGGTAACGGTTATGAACAAGTCTCTAGTGGAAAAAGGGCAATAGCTAATTAGAAACAAAATGGAAAATGCGACTTAACCCATTTCGATGATAAAAGGACACAGATCTGCACGACCACAAAAGCGTGCTACAACTAATGCAGACAAAACGTGTGTCGGGTGAAGTTATAGTAGCAGTAGAATCAGATGAAGATGACAGTGATTTTGAAGAAGAGGATAGCAACAATTTAATTAAAACCGGAAGTATAAAGGCTGAAATCAAGCAAAGGAAGATAATGGAAAAGCTATTGAGTAAAAAGAAGAGTAGGATGACGTAGTCGTTGAAGAAAAAAGACAATGATCATGCCGAAGAGGATGGTGATGACGAAGAAGTTTCTAGTAGATGACCAGAAAAGGTTACTACAACTAATGCAGACAAAAAGGGTGTTGCCCAGCTCAAACACAAAATTAAAAGAAAATCGAGGTATAAAAAGCAGGTTATCCACAAAAAGCGTCTTTTTCTTGGCTCCTTTTATTTGGTATCTTTATATTACCATCTATAGTAATGTAAATTTTTGTCCCGTCTCATTACATGTCCCAACTAGTAACCTAACAATACAAAAACTGAAATTGCGCGACCAGAAAAGGACGCTACAGTTAATGTAGGTAAAGAGGTAGGTAAAAGGGGATTAAAATAGAAGTAAAATTAGATAAACATAAAGATCAAATAAATAAAACACACTTTTTACTTTGTAGCCATTTATTTGAACCATGGAATATCACAAAGTAACGGCCAAAAGCGTTAATTATTTGAAACATAAAGATGTTTCTGAAGAAGAGAATGGCAACTGCTGCTGCAGAGGAAAACGACGATGATGATCTGACGATAAGAAAGCAAATCTGCGCGAGAACAAAACGGTGCTGCAGCTAATGCAAGCAAGAAGGGCGTTACGATGAATATAAACAAAAGACGTGGTGCCCAGCCTAAACGAAAATTAATAATAAAGATAAAGAGAACATGGTGTAAGAAAGAGAAATTGAAGTAGAAATAGAATCAGATGAAGATCAAAATAATTCTGAAGAAGAATTCGTGCAGAGCAAAATCTGACGATAAGAAAGCAAATCTGCCCAATTAATGTGGAGGAGGAGTGCTGCCTAACCTAAAAGAAATTAAAAATAATGAGGAAGGGGAAAATGTTATTAAAAAAGGAGACTATAGATATAAAGCAAAATTTGGGTAAAGTGTAGGTATAAAGGAAAAGATGAAAGTGGAAAAAGAGGAAGAAGATGACCAAGAAGTTAGTGAGCAGAAGAAACGCGACGAGAAGGAGGAGTAGGACGACGTAGTTGCTGAAGAAGAAACAGACTAGCATGATGGTGGTGAAGAAGAAAATAGTGATGATGAATAAGGCTCTAGTAGGAAGAGGCAATAGCTGATCAGAAACCAAATGGGAAACCTGGCTTAAATCAATCCGACGATAGAAGGAAACAAATCTGCACGACAGCGTGCTACAAGTAGGCAGACAAAAATGGTGTTGGTCAGCTCAAAAGAAAATAATAATAATAATAATAATAATAGTAATAAAAGAAAAGCAAGATACAAAAAGGAAGTTATAGTAGAAGTAGAATCAGATAAAAATGAAGATGATTCTGAAGAAGAATCTGAAGAAAAGAATGATAACGGTCTAAATGATGTCGAAAAGAGATGAAGATGAAGAAGGGGGACGATGAAGAAGCTGGTGAGCAAAAGGAAAGTGGAGAGGAGAGGGAGCAGGAAGAGGTAGATGATGATGCTCCTAAAAGGGAAGACGACGATGATGAAGATAGCGAAGAGGTATAATGTGGCGATGATGAAGAAGTCCATCGCAGAAAGGCAAAAGTTGGGAATGGGAAACCTGGTCCTGTCCCCCTCATAAAACAAATCTAAAAAAAAAAGAAGAGGAATCAACGTTCAGTACGCTCAAAGTAGCAAGGAAAAAGAAGAAAAAGAAAAGCAAAAAGAATTGAAATTGCCGGCCACGAGGTTTGAAGGGGGAGTAACTGTTGGTGTTAAACAGTCTCCAGAGACGGTTGTTAGAAGGAGAAACAAAACTTGTTATTAATTTTTCTCATAATTCTAACATTGGGACGTGCCTTCCCCCTCTCCTTGTCTCCCTCTTCCCTTCTCCACCTCTCCTTTTCCTTCCCTCTCCTCTTCTTTCCCTCTCCTCTTCTTCCCCTCTCCTCTTCTTCCCCTCTCCTCTTCTTCCCCTCTCCTCTTCTTCCCCTCTCCTCTTCTTCCCCTCTCCTCTTCTTCCCCTCCCCTCTTCTCCCCCTCTCCTCTTCTTCCCCCTCTCCCCCTCTCTTCCCAGTAAAATGGTCATGAAGCTTTGGGGGTGCAGGCACCACCAGTTGGGGGAAGTTGATCTAAACGTTTTCCTTTAGATCCCACAATTTCTTTGATTTCTCACCAATATCGCTGGTTTCCTCCTCGTTTCTTTATGATTTTCTTTCCATCGATAACTCCCTGGATCTCACAAGTTCGATTAATCACGTCTTGTTCGTATGAAACGAAAAACGCAAACCGCACATCGGGCACGTAACGATCTCATCATCTCCTATGCTTCTAGATTCTATCTTAATTGCGATCTCGCCGCGCCGAACCTTTTTCCCCGCGAAATTAGATCGTTTAACGTCTTCGTCTCGTCTGAGAAACGTGAATCGTCAATTTTTCAACAACCTCCCTCTTTACCGCGCGCGAAGCCGATAAGATAGGCAACTGTGAGTGGGTAATTACGCTTCGCGCTGTAGCGTTTTAATAGTATTACCGAGCGCTGGCAGAAACGTTTCATTATCGATTTCATGTCGGTATGTTGTAGCTTCGCCTTTTTTCTTCTTCTTCTTCTTCTTGTCCCGTCTTGTCCACTCTCGAAAGACCGGAGGCGGACGCGCCGCGGTTCTTCTCCGGCTTCGCTGAAATAATAACATTTAATCGGACGGACGGCGCGCGAATTCCCGAATTTTAATTAAGTACTTCCGAGAGATCGGACCGTTTTTACGCGGCACGATCCTCTCTCGTTTCTTTTTGTATTCTTCTTGCGTTCGCTCGTCCGGCCCTACCGAAGACGAGGACGAGGACGAAGGCGAAAATGCCGAGAATGTTCGTACGAGCGGTAAATTCGAATCGTCGATTTGAAGAAACATTAAAATTATAAAATTTAAATTACGCCATTGTCGCCGGACGCGGACCGATAAAAGATGATGAATTATTTAAGATCGGGCGGCTTCGTAAAATTTAATTGGAATTCCGCAAGGTCGACGTCTGGGGACCCACCGAAAAAATACTCCGTCGTCGTCGTCGTCGACGACGACGACTTCTCTTCGCCAAATTGTCGGCAAAAGTTTGGGTCCGGCGGGCGGCGGTTCGAGCTTTGTGTAGCCTAAAAGGCAACGTTATTGTTCCGTGGAAATCTCGCGTCGTTTAAAGCGGGAATATTAATTGCGTGATTTACCCGATTGAGCCGCCCGCCATCATCGCCTACGGAGGAGCTTTTCGATGAGGAATACGTATCTTTTCGTATTTTTTAGGGGCAAGGCAACGTTGCCACTAGAAGACGAGTACAGTCGAACTTCTTTTCAGCGAAGTCGCAAAATCAGCGCGAAAAAATCGATAAATCGCTTTATAGAAATAACAAAGATTTCTTGGGTCCAGTTCACATATTACAAACAATTGGAAACAATGTTTTTGTTTCTTGGACGCTGAGTACTGTTTGTTGTGTATCTCTTGATGCTGATTTTAAACCCGGTATCAGAAATCGTCCATCGAGCACCAGTTCTCCGCAATTGAAAAACATACCTGGCACCTTTGCCGAAGTTTAGAAATCATTGCCTTTGTCCTCGTCCTTCAACTTTGCTGTTTCTTGTGCAAGTGAGACAGCGGAGGTAAACAAACTGCTGATGTCAGAAAAATAATGGCGTACCTTTATGCACTTCAGAGTTGTGAAAATCGTTCAATACATGGGCTTAGTGGTAATGTAAACGAGGGGCTTAAATTAGAATTGCTGCCCACTTACCATTCAAAGACACCAAAAATCAAGAAAGAAATTTTATAATTAACTTTATTTGAAATTCTGGAGGCCAAGAAAAGATTTTAGATCAGCATGTACATTTTACAGAATCGGTTTACCAGACAATATTATTTACTACTAGCCGTTAAGCCTATCCCTGCCAGGCAGGAAGAAAAAGAAAATAAAATAAGCTAAAACGTTAAAAAGTAGAATTTTGCCACGCCCCTTTTTCGTCTTAATTCTCCGCCCACAGGCCAAAAAAACAAAAATCCGACTATGTTAGGATTTGGGTCTAGACGTTTTACTATATGCATGCTAATTTTCAGCTTTCTAGCCCATCAGTGGGCTTCAAAAAGCTCTGAATAGACAAAAAAGAGGAACACACAAATAAGGAAATTATATATAAGATTATTTATTGGTTCGAGGCATGTGTTTCGCCAGGAACGAGACCAGCATTTCCAAACCTTTTTGTAACGAATTTTAATAATCACCGATACATATAAATGTTAGTTAGACCAACTCATACGCTTTTCAATCATTGCAAAACTGTATCGGAGGCTTTTGGAAAACGTAAAATATTATGAACCTGTACAAGATGAATAAAATTACCCTTACTAAACTTGTCTGAAAAATCCAGATACGTATTTCGGCAACGAAGTTGCCATCCTCAGTGGAAAACTGGGGAATTCATTATCACTAACGAATCCGGCTAATGCTCAAGACGAACACTGCATAACACCAAAACACTGCACAATGAACATCACACAATGAACGTGCGAAACACACCAAAACATTGTTGACACTGAATTCCCATAAAGGGGAAAACTGGGGACATTCGGTATTACTAGCAAATCCGGCTGTTACGAGCACGTAACAGTTTTCTCATTACATTCTAGTTGTATTGATAGATGGATAGATGGCGACATAAATTAAGATAAATATTTGTAGAACTTGCGCACGCGTGATGGAGGAGAACAGTGCATTGTGGGTAGTGAAAAAAAAAAACAGTACAAAAAAAAAAGAATTCCGTTAAGCAAAGAAGGAGGCATGTCTAGCAATAATTGCATAAAAAATGAATTAGTAAATTTTTGAGTGGTCCATATTTTATTTCTGCACACCCGATTACTCCAAGTCCTAAAACCACTTGGACGTGCGCGATAAGTTTGACCAGCGAAGGAAATTACTAAGGAAAACGATTAAAAAAGTCACGCGCACGCGCACACCGGCTAACGCCCGAGATGAACATCACGCAACGGACACTGTACAACACCCAAACACTGCGCAATGAACATCACACAATGAACGCGTGAAACACATCAAAACACTGTTGATACTGAACTCCCATTAAGGGGAGCGTGTATTAATGCTACTTCTAATCTGAATTTCATGCTCTATGGAGCGTGTTAATACGGTTGAAAGAATCTAAAATTGAATTCAATAGCTCGTACAATTTGGAATTTGGAATAGGTCCTCCATCAGCATTCACAATTCTCTCACTATTCTTATAGATTATTATTTGCAATTGTGAACCTGGATGCTGTACGTGTATGTATAGAAGAATGTATGAGTGGAGTTAAGCAAGGATGTCGACGTGAGAAAAATACAAAGCTGGTCGATGGAGTAGCATTTAACAATATAAATGGGTAGCATATTGCAGAGTTATTACAAACTACGACTACTTAAAGTCTATCCCAAAATGATCTTGAAGGATTAGTAAAACCACATGATAACATTTTCAAGCTAGGAGAAGGAAATTATGTGAGAGTTTATACAAAACGATCTGAACTGTTATGGAGGTTCGAAGACAGGACGAAGTAAAATGTTTTGCCATCGATAATTGCTTGTTGAACGAAAGAGAAAAAAGTAATGCGTCGGTCCTCAAATTGGTGAAGCAATGAACGATCCCGCGTTCAATGTCACCTTAAATGAGCAAGAAACACCATCGTGGGAGTCATTCAAGGAACCAGTCTCAACACTTTCTCGGAAATAACAAGGCGCACGACTACAAGAAGGAGCTTGTGGAGGAATCACTTGAGAACTATAAAGCTCCTGGTTGCAATATGTCAGTGATGATAAATTCTCTTCATTCACACTGAGATTATTTTCCCGGGAAACCTAAGAGGCATTGGCGACGAGCACGTTGTGCGATTCCTCCGGGACATATCCATCATGGAACCGCGTTGTCAAGGCGAGTTGGTCCCAAGCGTCCAGGACATTGAAAAGAGATATTCCTGTTGCAAAATACAGAAGAAAATCGTGTAAAAATAACTTTTTAACTGCCATCAATGTAAGAATTTAAGCTATCTTAAGTTGTAAGCAATTGCGAGAAATATACGGTTTTAAAAATTTTAAACGCGTGCTACTCAAGGTATAGCTTACCTGACACACAAATCTGGAAATCAGATCTGAATCTGGAACTCACAACTGACTCTAAAATCAGTGGGAAAAATACTATAAAAGTGACCCTATTAAGTCGAAGGAAAACGTAAGACGTGAAATTTTGTTTATCAGAGCTATTGGCATACTCCAACAATTCTTACTTGCCATGCAGGCTAGTGCACAGCTTCCTATGAGAGCTGCTTAATTGACCAGTCTCAGTTATAGGTTCCTTGGTAGAGAGTTATTTAGGTTTTCCATTTTTTTAATTAATATTTCTCGCGCCCTTTTCCTCATGTCAAAGTTTGTAATTGTTTATTTCTTGTTTACTCGTTTCGTCACAGCCCATTTTATTTCTTCTAATTGTCCATTATCCTACCCCCAAAATTCTAATCCCATCTTCGACATGGATCTATATTTAAAGCATACGAAACTATGCCTGATACACAAATCTGGAAAGCAGATTCAGAATCAGCGGGGAGAATACTACTTATAAGGGTGACCCTATTTGATCAAAGAATCACGGAAAAAGTGAAGTTTCGTTTACCAGTGTTATTGATAAAAGTAATTCCTGCTTGCTGTAGAGGCTAGTGCACAGCTTTCTATGAGAACTGTCTAACATATATATTATATATATATATATATATATATATATATATATATATATATCAGCACCAACAGGCCTTAAAGGGCCAAGGCTTCGATAGTGTTTTTCCATTTTTTCTATCTTGGGCTATTGCTCTCCAATCTTCCACCTTTAGTATCTGGAGATCCTCTCTCACCGCTTCCATCCATTTTCGACGTGGTCGCCCCCTTCTTCTCTTTGTGCCTCCTACACTCTCCACCACATCTTTAGGGGTTCTCCCCTCTTCCAATCTAGCAATGTGTATGAGCCATCTTAACCTTTGCCGCCTGGCAAGGGTCGTTATTTTCGGTTGACCGCAGATCTTCATCACCTCTTCATTTGTTCTTCTTCTCCATAAATTCTCCTCCCTCTTCCCTCCGAACATCCTTTTTAGAGTTTTCTTTCCCACCTCTACTGTCTAACATACGAACCAATTATTTCTTTTTCCTTTTTCATTCTGTATTAATATCCCTCTCTCTCTCTCTCTCTCTCTCATGTCAAAGTACATACGTTATTGTTTATTTCTTCTTTTCTCGTTTCTTCACAGCTCGTTTTATTTCTCTTAATTTTCCATTATCCTATTCCAAACGTTCTATTCCCGTCTTCGACATCGAGATTCGGAATTAGTGGGAAAAATCCTATAAGAGCGAGCCCTATTTGTTCAAAGAAACACGCAAAAATTGAGATTTTGTTTAACAGTGCATTGGCATAAGTAATTCCTGCTTGCTGTACCGGCTAATGCACAGCTTTCCACGACAGCCGCCTAACTTCTAATCAATATCGCTTCTAGAAGAACCGTACGAAACGATTTCAATGCACCGCTCTCCCGATACCGCACAAAAGCGTATTGAAATATCCGTTAGATCGCCGACACCTCGATCTATGCATCGTTTCGCCCGTGCAGATTTCGTCTGAATGGGTAGCCGAGATAAGAGCCCCGGCCTCCGTACCCGGCAATACGAATAAATATCTCGCCGCGACGGAGATAAGCCGGTCGGAGAGTGATTTCTCGTGTATTTTCGCCCGTAGGTCAGAGGAGTGCGCAGGAGTGTGTCGCTCGTAAACGACGACGGAACGAAGCGCATAATTCAAGTTAACTGTGCGCGCACTTGTTGCTCGCAAATCTAAAGGCTAATGGTCAGCGCGAGGATCGCGTGGTATCCTCCTCGCTAAACGTACGATGTAAGTATCTGTGCCCGATGCTGCCACGTGCACGTGCGTGCTTCGGAATAAAGAAAGTCCCTCGCCGTCTTAGGCGATGGTAGCGTTTGATGCTTCATGTAGACGGGCGTTATGCGCAAATCACCGTCGGAAATGGACCGGTAGTAACAGAGTTGAGATTTCTCGACGAAAGCAAGCAAAGCACACCACCAAGTCTTCGACAACTTTTCTAAACCCATCCTCATCTTTGCCAGCGAAGATTAAGTGCAGAAACAATTTGGCGTCCTCGTAACTGGTGAAGGTATTACCTAACCTGGACGAACCAGTTACCTACTGGCACCAGGTGACATTTGAACGGTGAGAGTCTCTGATAGGTGACTAGTTTGTGCGTGGTCTAGCTTCATTTCTAGAGCACGCAGATGGTTTGCGGGATGAAGCGAACCTACACAACAGCCCAGACGAAGCGTCTGGTCGTTTGTGCCACGAGGATGTAACTTTCTGTAATAGTTTGTACCAGAGGTATACCGCCATCTCTAAATTTGGTTGCAAACTACTTTTGTATTGGCGCCATATTTAAACAGTGCTTTCATAGTATTGTATTAAAATAGTTTAATTCAGTTATGTAAGACCTGCGATAGTGTAACCTACTATTACTAGAAGAATTAGCAACTGCTGGTTGCAATACCAGCGGGCCTGGCAAATTGTCTGCTGTCTTCATTTTACTAACATTTCATGTTTCATAATAATCGGTATTAAATACAGTGATGTTATGGTATATATTTTTTTCAACTAATATACAAAAAATATTAATTTCTTAAAAAGAAGTAGTAAAAATGTTCTTCTAAAAATTTGCTTACTATTTAGTGATAATGTTTGGTTTGTAAAATTACTACTACTAACAGCTAAAATTGTTTTTTATTCAAAATGCTATACAGTAATATACAAAATACATAGAATCTAAAAATAATATTCTCGCATTTTTCTTTTAATATATCTCATGTGCTGGACTATAAACTGTCTTTACAAGATTTGCAGGTTACCATAAATACTACAACAAAATTAAATACAAAATACATTTAAACTAAAACATAATACCCTTCTCGTATGTTTATAACATATTGCATGTGAGTCCTAAACCACAAAACTAACCATATGCTAACCATGCAAAAAGTTCTGCACTTCGGCCAGCCTATCAACCTCGTTTCTCACCACATGTCACTAAAGAAACACCAAAGCAACAAAAATAAACAGATCGGTAACATAGATTTCGGTTTGACACAGAAAACGACTGACCTGACATCTTTTATGTTGGTTGCAAGTTGTAAAAATTGCTATCCTTGTCTAATAAACCGGCTCGTTCTCTAAGAGTGCTTGTGCAGGCTTGCATCATCCCACGAACCATCTGCTCATTACCGGTCATATATCCGCTGATGCTGCAGCGGGTACTTAACCGTGCCTTCATATGGAAGGTTTCGTGTTGGAAACTCGGCCAAGGGTAGCACTGCAAACCAATAAGGTCCATGGCTTGGTTACAAATTCCTTTCCATTTCTAGTTATCCATTGTCCTCCTTCGCTAGTCACTTATCTCAATGTCCCTCAAGTCGCTTTTCATCGTCTACCCTCCTTCTCCCCGATACTCCCCTCGTCAACACCTACTTCGCTACCCTCTCCTCCTCCATCCGCGCCACATGTCAAGACCATCTCACCATACCAGTTATTCTCCGTATAGTTCCATCAGTTCTTCCTTTATCCTTCTTCTCCAGAGGTCCTTTACTTCCTTCCCACCATGTATTCTTCGCAGGACTTTCTTTTCGAAAAATTCCAACGCATCTCTATCTTTTGATTCATTTTCCGCGTTTGCACCCATCTATAACCACTAGTCTTGTAATTGCTCTCTATATTCTTTTTCCGCATCATTTGAAATATTCCTTGACTTGCAAATAAGAATAGGAAGACCTCAGTGGAAAACTGGGAATTCATTATCACTAGCGAATCCGGCTAATGCCCTAAACCGAGGGTCTCCGAACTTTTCAGCCTTGGGGCCATACTGATTACTTCAGTGAGTTCCAAGGGCCAACACCGTTTTAATGTTCAACTAAATAAATCCGAGTTATTATCATTCTGTGTTTTTTTAACCAACTTATCACAACAACAATAAGCTATTAGCTGTCGCGGGCCGGATTGATGACACTGACGGACCGGATTTAGCCCGCGGGCCGTAGTTTGGAGACCCGTGCCCTAAACGAACACCACACAACGAACACCACACAACGAACACCGCACAATGAACGTCACACAATGAACGTGCGAAACAGCCCAAAACACTGTTGACACTGAGTTAACAGTGTTTTGGTGTGTTAAAGGTGTGGTAAGGATAATTTCATTTATTTTATACATTCCTTGACTTGAACTTCATTCTCCTTCTCGCCGGAGTTCGTTATTTCTATTACTATATACATCTCAAGAAAATGGCAATTTTCTGTTTTTCTTTTAATAATTTCTCTTTTAACATTTTGAACTTTTTCAGATATATTTTATATCGGCATATAAAGCTGCAAAACATGTCCCATTTTAACCAAAACTCCATCTTCAATGATAAGAAAGTCACCCATGCAATCCCATTCGATCTGGGACACGCGGTATATCACTAGATACTGAATTCTCCCAGTTTTCCACTGAGGATGCCAACTTAGTTGCCAAAATACATATCTGGATTCATTTCCGAAAGGTGCGGTCAGGGGTAGTCTTTTTACTTTATATATGAAATGTAACAATTGGAATTAGTATTTTGTGAGTTTTTACCCTAGGCCTAAACAGTCTGTTGAGCATATAAATAATAATATGAGGGAAAACGAGTCAATGAGTGTAAAAGAGAAAAAAACAGGATAAGGGGGAACCTAGCTAAGGATTTGTTACCACACAGTCGACGACCGAAGCCGTATCGTAAGAATAATGCATGTCCTAACAAGTAAACACATGCTTGTCTTTACTCAACATATTGACCTAATTTTACTGTCGTTTACATCTTTACTTGTTTAAACGGTAAACATTTTCCCCAGTATCCTTTGCTATCCTGGTAGAGCGTCGGAGTTGAGTTCTTTTAAGGTTCTTTATTCAATTTCTTCCATAACCTCCGATCCTGTGCGAGCCCCTTCGTTTCTCTGGTCGTTCTTCCTTTCTTCCTTCTCCTATTTACTCTATTTGCTGGATCCAGGTTTTCCTGGGTCTCCCCTTTCGTCTCTTCTTGGATCTTTTTGCTTCCTATATGGTTTTAACTCATCTGTTTTCACTCATCCTACATACAAGCCACAGTAAATATGCGCCTCTTTATTTTACTCGATGTGCATCACAAAATAATTTCCCTTTAAAATTTCTGTAAAACTTCACCGTAGGGAAATTTTCTCTCTGAAAAAATTTATTGCGTTTGTTATTAACTTTCTTCTACTTCAATTTGATGCATAAGTTGTAAAAAGTTTTCGCAACTTATGCAACAAATTCATGTAGAAGATTGTGATTGTGACGTCCTAAAGGCAAGTCGAAGAGTGTAGAACCAATCGAATTCGAGGAACATCGGCAAATGAAATCATCGGCATCGTAATAGATCGTGTTGGTTATGAATTTTGTTCTGAAAGAGTTCTAAATTTGTTGTGGAATGTTACCCTTCGACGTTCCAGCTCGGTCTGGGACCTATCTTACCATCAGGGATAAGTGTTGGGATGGTACCAATTCGTGTTGGTTTTGAGTTTTGTCGTGAAAATCGTAGAACCTAGCTAGTAAATGTAGTCCAGCAGCTGAGAAGCGAAGTTACGATGATGAAGAGCAGAACTTAAGTTTCAGGCGTTCAGCTCGGTTTGTGACCAATTTTCCCATCAAGGGTAATTGTTGTCGATGAGTGTAGAACCAATCAAATTCGAGGAACATCGGCAAATGGAAGCCCAGTTTGCGGTGCAGTGACTTACTAATCCTAATGAACGATCGAAGTGATTCCAGCCTGTGTTGCTTAAATTAATTAATTTGTGCGGTGAGGAGTTTCCAAATGCGACAGTCAGTAATAATACACCACACTTCTTGCAATCGCTATCAATTACCTACCAAGTAGGTCGTTGCACGATTTCGTATTCGCCGTAATTCAAGTGGTTGTGTAGAAGTTGAACGGGAAGTAGTTAGTTTGTAAAAAGTAACTCTCGGAGCACTCTCCACTCTCCTTCCGTACGTTTTAAAAATCGAATTACATTAAAACGCGTATGCGTTACCGTTAGTAAAACAAGGGCACGATCGTTTCCGAACGATCCATATCTAGCGCGTTGTACGTCGAGTTAGTTACGAGGCGTATTCCGCGAGACGCCCATGCTCGATGTCACAGCGATCCGAAAGCATGGCTAATTTTAGAAAACGACCGACTCGGAAGCCTACGCGATCGCGTATTATTGTGCGCTTAATGGACGAGGCGGCGTGAAATTGAAATATTTACGTCGAAAGTGCGCAAAAATCGTCGGAAATCGAAGAAGCCGTGGGTAACGGCATCGAAGGACGAATATATCGACGACGGACGTCGCGAATCCGCCGCTAAGAAAGCAATTACGACGACGAATTCGTTCGATTTTAAAGAAGCGATTAAATCGCCTTCCCCAATCCCCGCTTAAGTTTTAATCTCGCTAAAATCGATCCGACGATCTCCGATATCGCGCTACTTTAAAAGATGTTCACCGCGATAAACGGCCGTTATTATTTTATAAGATACGACGATGTCGGGCGCTTATAAGGCGAGAGCGGTTCCCCTTTTATCTCTTCCGAAGCTGTTCCTTTTTTTTTTCGTGCTCTTTTCTTAGCGTGGAATTGGAAAATTGGACGGGAATTTCCGTTTTTTACGCGTATTTACGTTATTTTACGGCGACGTAATTTGTCCGCTTATCTCGAGAGAGACGGGGGAATCCGGTTTGATGTATGGCCGAACGTGATGACGCTGTAAATAATTCGCAAAGTTTACTCGAAATTTATCTCTCCATAACGGAGGAATATTTCAATGTTTTCGTAACTACATCGATCCAACCCAATTTCACCAAATATTTACATTACATTTGCCTAGCGTAGACTTCTCCTTGTCTTGGTACGCATGCTATCATAATCAGTAGACTTTGTTAAAAAGGTGGCCCCGGCAGTGGCGCACCGCATAAAAGTAGGTACGTAATATACAATATTAGTAAAAATAATATTGTTACCTCTTACTGTCGTCCTAATGTCCACTGTGGCAATAGGTAACCGCCCTGGTAAGCTGCGCGTGATTTGCAACATCAGCAACGCTTCCAACGTTGATTCATTCAGCCATCAGCGGTGTTGTATTGTACCTTGTCGTATTCTTCGAAAATCCTTGTGAAGTAAGGTTTGCAAATGCCAGATATACTTTTCCTACTCATCTATGCACGCTTGATTTGCAGTTATAGAGCGATCCTTTTGTAAATCAGGATTTAAAATTGGATAACATTTTTGAACAACATCGACTCTTATAGTGTCGTCTCGTGTAGATAAGTGACTGTTTTTCACTTGTTCAATAGCTTGTGTAACTTCAGAATAGTTCATGGATATTTCATCTATTTGTTGTTGAACGTCCAAATTGAAAAAAGTTGCTGACTATCTCGAACTGCTGCCGAATCGTTTAAATCAAATTTAAAAATGACATTTTCACAATGTTACACCCCTTGGGCGTCCAATCTCCGTATACTTATTTTGCCTCCAGCATACAACGTACTGTCGCTTTGAACTCTCTCTCTAGCAGTACTGTCGAGATCGAGTGCGAGTTGAAAATTACCTCCACCCACGCCCCGATCGCTACGCTACTGCCATCCGGTACCACTTTTCTTAACAAACTCTAATAATCAAACAACCCGCCAAAACCTAACAATTGACACTAACGACATCTAATAATTTATTTATCAAACGAGGTCTTGCCCGCTTTCCTTTCGTATTTTTCTCATTTTTTTCGTCCAACTGAAACCCAACACTTCACGCAGCATCGAATATCTCTCTCCGCGCAACGACAACGACGACGATAACAGCATAACAACAACCATAACAACAACAACAACAACAACAACAACAACAACAACAACAACAAAAACAACAACACATCCTTAATTCGTGTTTTCGCCGCTCCATCGTCGTTACTTACGCCTCTTTCTCCGGAACGATTTCTATAGCCTCTCGGATTCGAAAGGAAGAAAGAGAAGAATTCGTAGTTAATGGTATAGTATTACCGAAGCGTCCGTCGTTCTTATGTAAAATCATTGATAAATTATTGAGCAACGTTCGCGATCTGAATGAAAGTAGGTACCACCGTAAAAAGCCAGCAGTTACGGAGCGAAGAGAAATGCCCCGGCGTATGCATCGCGAGCGCTAGCTACGAGTTATATAATGGGGGACGTATCCCAACGAGACGAGACGCTTATTATTGTTATCGGGATTGCGCGGAATCGGCGATTTAATATCGTAGAGATGTGCTGATAGCGAAGGTAGGTACATAGTAGGCAGTTGCTTCGACCGCGATTGCTGCGAGTCAGAGGCGGTGATGTCGAAGATCGTTATTTCTGAAACTGACGCGATAGCCGAGGATTCTATTGATTTCGAGGTTATAGGAGGGATCCTGATGACTCGCCGGTAAGACCCAATAGATAAAGACGAGGTAGTTCGCGTATGGACGCTTATGACGATGCTAAGGACATTGTGACCAGCTAACAATCAGGAGTGTGGGTATAGCCCAGTGGTTAGGGAGCTGGACCGCAATGTTGGGAATGCGGATTCAAACCCTAGGAAGTTCTGATGCGGTTGTCACCTACTCAATCATTGAGTGCAACTATCATCGTGGTGGGAGTTGGTTACGAAATTTGTTCGGAAAACGCTCGAACTTTGTTATCATGTGTAGGCCTTTGACAAACATCGATATAGCCGAGCAGTTAAAAAGCACAAGTAAGATGCTGGAGACCGGGACACAAATTCCAGACGTTCCAGCTGGGTTTCTGACCGACTTGCCCATCAAGGGTAACCGTTGGCATGGTAATAGATTCAGTTGATTATCAACTTTGTCCTGAAGGAGATCCAAATTGGTTATGAAATGTTCCTGAAAAAACTTGAAGTTTGCTATTGATTGCAGCCCTTTACGTAAGTCGATGTAGCGCAGCAGTTAAGAAGCCCGGCTACGACGCTGAAGACACGGATTCAAATTCCAAGCATTCCAGCTGGGTTTGTGACCGACTTGCCCATCAAGGATGACCGTTGGCATGGTAATAGACCGAGTTGGTCATGGATCTTGTCCTGAAGAAGCTCCAAATTTGTTATGGAATATGACCCTGCACATAAGTCGATGTAACCCAGCAGCTAAGACGCCCGACTGCGTTGCTGAAGATCCGGACTTAAATTCCGGGCATTTCGATTGTAACCAATTTGTCGACCAAGCACAAAAATTAGGATGGTACTAGTCCGAGTTGATTATGAATTTTATCCTGAAGAAGCTCGAAGTTTTTTATCGAATGCAAAGCTTCACATCAGGCGATGTAGCCGAATAACTAAGAAGCACCGTTAGAACTTTGAAGACCAGTATTCAAATTTTAGACGTTCAGCTCGGTCTGGGACCTACCTTACCATCAAGGATAACTGTTGCGATGGTACCAATTCGTATTGGTTTTGAGTTTTGTCGTGAAAATCGTCGAACCTTGCTAGTAAATGTAGTCCAGCAGCTGAGAAGCCCAGAAGAACAGAACTCAAATTTCAGGCGTTCGAGCTCGGTTTGTGACCGATTTTTCCATCAAGGGTAATTGTTGGCGTGGTACTACTTCGAATTGGTTATGAGTTTTGTCCTGAGAAAGTCGAATCTTGCTACAGAATGTAAGGTCTTCACGTAAATCAATGTAGTCCATCAGTTAAGAAACCCAGTTACTACGATGAAGACCAGGACTCAAATTCCAGGTATTCCAGCTCGGTCTGCGACCGACTTGTACGTCAAAGGTAACCGTGGGCATGGTAATAGGCCTAGCTGATTTTTCAGTCGCAAATCCCAGTTGATTATGAATTTCACCCTGTTGATATTTGAGTTTTGTTATGTAATGTTGGCTTTCACATACAAGTAAGTCGATATAGTCGAGCACTTAAGACACCCGACTACAATGCCAAAGACCAGCATTCAAATTCCAGGCGTTCCAGCTCGGTTTGTGACTTTCGTGCCCATCAAGGGCAACTGTTGAGATTGTGCTAATTCGAGTTGATTACGAATTTTATCCTGTAGACTTTTGAAATTTGTTATGCATTGTCTTCTCATATAGTCGATGTAGCCCAGCAGCTAGAAGTCTGACTACGATGCTGAAGACCAGGGCTCAAATGCTAAGCGTTCCAACTCGGTTTGCGACCAACTTTCCCGTTAAGATAGATAAATAGATATCTCTAAATAAAATTCTTGGGTTGGTACTAGTTCAAGTTGATTATGATTTTTGTCCTGCAGAAGTTCGGATTGTGTTATCGAATGCCGGGCTTCAGATTAGTCTAGGTAGGGGAGCAGTTAAGAACCTCGACACGATACTGCAGACGAGGCCTCTAATTGCAGGCACTCCAGCTCGGTTTGCGACTGACTTACCCATCATAGATAATTTTAGGGTTGCTACTAGTCCGAGTGGATTTTGAATTTTATCCCCTATACGCTTGCAATTTATGTAATATAGGTCTTCACATAATTCAATCTGGTCGAGCAGTTAGGACACCCGGCTACAACGCTGAAACCTGGAATTCAAATCCCAGGCATTCCAGCTGGGTTTTTTGGGTTGGTCCTAATTCGAGTTGATTATGGTTTCTCCCTTGCAGATTCTCAAATTTTGATATCGAATCCAGGTCTTACGATTAGTTCATGTAGGGGAGCAATTAAGAATACCGGATACGATGCTGCAGACAAGGACCCCAATACCAGGTGTTCCAGCTCGGTTTGTGACCGGCATGCCTACCAGCGGTAACCGTTGGGTTGATACCAGTCAGAGTTGGTTATAATGGTTTCCTATAGAAACTGTGTTATCGAATGCAAGCCTTCCCATGAGTCGATGTAGTCCAGCGGTTAAGAAGCCCGGCTACAACGCTGGAGGTTATAATTCAAATTCCAGGAGTTGGAGCTCGGTTTGTGATCTAGTTTCCCATCAAGGACGACCGTTGGGATGGTATTGGTTGGTATAAATCGGGTTAGTACGTGAGTTGGTGTAGCCCTGGTCTCAACCACGGAGCTGAGGACCAGGTGTTCAAGTCTGGTGTGGTAATTTAGCCTAAGATGGCGCTAGTAATCCAAGTTGAATATGAACTTTGTCGCGGAAATTATTATCGAATGTGGCCTTTCGCCTACGTTGGTACCCAACAATTAAACTGTACGACTACGATGGTAGTTCTCTGCTCGCTCTGATTTCTCTGGAAACTTTGGTCCTCGGAGTTCAAATCCCAGACGTTTCGAACCGGTTTGTTGTCTATTTAAACAACGGAAATTTCAGTTAGTTGTGTGTATCGCAGACAAGGGATGGAGGAGGCATATTGGCGGGTAGGCATTCCTGCAAACGAATACGAAAGCAAGGATAGGGAATCCCTGACGTTGGACTTGGCAGGTCATGTTCCAGGTCTAGGTCCTAGCACCTTGCCATTATTGTTAATCGATAGGCAATAGGAGTTTGAGATAAACTTCAAGCTTGTGACGAACGAATAAGAATGCCGCAAGCAACAATGCGTTCAACAAATCCTTCAATAACGAGCGACTTTAATAGAAGCTATGTAGAACGACGGTGACTGCAAGAAAGGAACTGGCGATATAAATAACGTTTCTCCGGACGGACGCTTCCGAAAGAAGCGAACGCGCATCCAACCAGCTCGTCTCGCTAATAAAAGACACGAAAGTAATTAAAATTGAAAGCGAGGCCCGCGGCTGTCCGTCCGCCGTTGCGCGCCGCCGTTACAAATGAAGCGATTTCGAAGAAAGGAATGCGTAGCAACGGCTCGTACATGCATGCATCTACGTAAAAGTGAGCGACATCCGCGCGAAGGGAAACGCTCGACTTTAAAAGATGAGTTCCGTCTTCGGTAAACGGAAAACGACGCCATCTTAGATTTTAAACTACAAAGGGTGTCGACTCGAAGTTCCCCCTTTCACGTTTCTGCGGATGATGGGGGCGAGTCGATGAGGATTGAGGGTCATTAAATCGGCGTGAAGCGGTTTATTTACACGCGATTTATTAAACTGTCCCGACTCCCACTCACGCCATTTCTTCAAAAACACTCGCTGGTAGCTAAGTACACGTGTGTAAGTATGCTATCGGTGCTTTTTAAATGCGCGCACGCCGATGCCTTTCCCCGTTCGCTTCGCTTCTTTCACTCGGGCGTAAGAAAACGGGGAAACCGCGCGGACAGAGATGGAAGAAAGAAGTTTAGAAGAAATTACGGAAGATTAATAGTCGCACTTGCTCTATTTCGTGCAGGACGTGAAATATTCGCGACCGGAGGCAAAGAAAGTCATCGTCGGAACGCGCGCGCGCCGCCGCTCGGTGCTCCGCACGTAATTACGTGATAAACTGCGTTTTTCAGAGATGGAGATCGCGCGTCTCCGCCTCAATAAATGACATTCGATACGGTTATTTACGCGGCGATCCGCGCACGTCGACTTTGGACGTTCTTACGTAAAAATCGTGGTGTATCACATCGATAAACTCTTCACCACGCAATTATTTAATTTCAAACCAGAAGGGGGACCGTCATCTTGGTTGAAACCAAGACGACGGTCCGTTCCGTTTGTCTGTGTTGATTGATTTATTAATGCGCAGAAAACGTTTGACTTTGTCGGCCTAGAAATTAAGGTTTTTAACATTTGCGATGACGTAGGTGACCATATACGGATTAGTTTCTTATCCTAGTAGATAGAGTATGCCCCAAAATTGTGGAAGACAGTGACCGTCATCTTGGTTGAAACAAAGACGACGGTCCCTTCCGTTTGTCTGTGTTGATTGATTTACTAATGCGCAGAAAACGTTTGATTTGTTGACCTAGAAATTAAGGTTTTTAACATTTGCGATGACGTAGGTGACCCTATACGGATTAGTTTCTTATCCTAGTAGATAGAGTATGCCCCAAAATTGTGGAAGACAGTGACTCTCATATGAAACTTTTTCGTATTTAAAAGAAAATGTCAGGTCTGATATTTTGAACTTTTTCAAACGGATTTTAAATCAGCATATAAAGCGACAAAAATATCCCATTTAACACATTTACGGCCGCGGTGCCATATGCGTATATGCATCAAGTTTCGTCTAATTTAGACCAACTTCATTTTTTCCTGAATTTCCAAAGGGGTACCCCTTGGAGATTTGGACGAAAATCGAAATGGTTAAAAGTATGACTTATTACACATCAAATTAAAGCTTTTTCCGTGCAGATTGCGGTTAAAACAATTTCCGGGACCAGAGATGTGTTATTAAGAAAATATTCGATGAGAACGTGAGACGTAGTTCTGGACGAAGCGCTTCTCTATACTCCAAGATCCAAGCAAAGCAAATTCCATCAATGTCGACATCGGAATCGCACTCTACGCCTTCGAAAACGTATATGCATCAAGTTTCGTCTAATTCAGAACAACTTAATTTTTTCCTGAATTTCCAAAGGGGTACCCCTTGGAGATTTGGACGAAAATCGAAATGGTTAAAAGTATGACTTATTACACATCAAATTAAAGCTCTTTCCGTGCAGATTGCGGTTAAAACAATTTCCGGGACCAGAGATGTGTTATTAAGAAAATATTCGATGAGAACGTGAGACGTAGTTCTGGACGAAGCGCTTCTGTTTACTCCCGGATCCAAACAAAGCAAATCCCACCGATTTCGACGTCGGAATCGCACTCTACGCCTTCCAAAACGTATACGCATCAAGTTTCGTCTAATTCAGAACAACTTCAATTTTTCCTGAATTTCCAAAGGGATACCCCTTGGAGATTTGGACGAAAATCGAAATGGTTAAAAGTATGACTTATTACACATCAAATTAAAGCTTTTTCCGTGCAGATTGCAGTTAAAACAATTTCCGGGACCAGAGATGTGTTATTAAGAAAATATTCGATGAGAACGTGAGACGTAGTTCTGGACCAAGCTCTTCTGTATACTCCAAGATCCGAACAAAGCAAATTCCATCGATTTCGACATCGGAATCGCACTCCACGCCTTCGAAAACGTATATGCATCAAGTTTCGTCTAATTCAGAACAACTTCAATTTTTCCTGAATTTCCAAAGGGGTACCCCTTGGAGATTTGGACGAAAATCGAAATGGTTAAAAGTATGACTTATTACACATCAAATTAAAGCTCTTTCCGTGCAGATTGCAGTTAAAACAATTTCCGGGGCCAGAGAAGTGTTATTAAGAAAATATTCGATGAGAACGTGAGACGTAGTTCTGGACCAAGCTCTTCTGTATACTCCAAGATCCGAACAAAGCAAATCCCATCGATTTCGACATCGGAATCGCACTCTACGTCTTCGAAAACGTATATGCATCAAGTTTCGTCTAATTTAGCACATCTTCAATTTTCCCGGAATTTCCTTGAAGATTTCGAAGAAAATCGAAATGGTTAAAAAGCTTTCTTCGAGCAGGTTGTGATTAAAGCAATGTCCAGGATAAGAGAGATGTTATTAAGAAAATATTCCACCAGAACGTGAGGTGTGGTTCTGGAAGAAGCACTTCTGTATGCTCCCAGATCCAAGCGAGGCAAATCCCATCGATTTCGACATCGGAATCGCACTCTTCGCCTTCGAAAACTGAGCCATTGGGTACTAGAGTTGTGAAAACGCTGCTTGATTGACGAATCCTGCCAATCACAAAGTCTATTTTGATAACTTTTTTACAAGTTGCGATTTGCTAAATGATTTACGTAATTTAGGTTAGCGTGCTACAGGAACAATCAGAGATAATCGCACTAAGAAATGCGCTCTGACAAATATAAAGGAATTGATGAAAAAGCCAAGAGCAGAGTTTGATTATAGGACGGAGTTAATGAAATGGGTCAATCCATATTGGTATACAGAATTGGCATTCAGGGCAAAAAATGGTGGTGAGTTTATCCACCTACATGATAGATAGGGCTATGTCAAATACTTGGCGCTTGCATGTATGTAGTAAAGAAAACAGCACGGATCAGTTACTATTTCGAACAATAGCTAGATTTTACCTAAAGCAATCACCAAAAAGACCCGCTGCTCGTCCTTCGTCATCGAATATTGAAGGTTTACAGCTAGACGGCGCCGGTCAAGTTCCCGAAAAGCTCCCAAATCGTGTACGTTGCTCATATGCCGCAACAGATGCCGTTGGAGTTGCCAAAGATGCAAGAAATCCCTTTGCATTGACAAAGTGTGCTTTTCAAAATTTCACTCATAAGTGGCCACTGTGCCAATTTGGGTACACCCCTTTTATATCCTGAACAAAAATTTACCTTTGTTTTTGTTTTTCTGTTTCTTTTTACTCGTAAATTTCCTTGAGAATTTGGTGCATTTTGGTTGTACAGTTATTGTATAACTTTTGGTTAGAGCTTGGTTCCGTAAATTAGTCTACCTTATCAAAGAGGATTTGCACCAATTCGTCAACCTCGTGTACTACATAGAAACGGCTTTGGGAAAATAGCGCTGTCTCGCTGTACACCTTTTTCCCCCAAAACATCTAAGGCCAAATTCCATACTTTCTTATCATTTGAGCAAGAATTCGTTATGCCGTTACTTCTAACTAATTTAGGGGAAACCTTAATCTCTGGCAATACATTAATTGCCCGATAAATTTTGATCGCTCCCAAACCAACCACCCACCATTGATTGTTGGGTTAACGAAAGCTGTAATCGATACCGAAAAGTAGTTTGGCGTCCTTCAAAAGGCAAAGGGGGAAGGATTGTTAGGCCCCTTTTCCTTAGGTGATTTTTGTAAAGCGATAATATTTGATCCAGTCCTTGTGTGTGGATTTAGACCAACATTTAAGACCAACGTAACTTCGACGATTTCTTGCTTGTCATCGCTGGTCCTCATACACCAATAAAGTTTGGGAAACCGAAATTCTTGGACATACCGGCTTGGGCGTTGCCCTTTTCTTTAATGTTGGAACCCAATAGAACTAATGTGGGAACCCATCAGTTGATTTCCTAAACTTACGGACTCGGAGCAGCCGGCACAAAATCGTCGCCGCAAAGTTAATCTTAATAGCTCATCTATGACAAGATATGTTCACCTAATGTCCGAAAAGAAGATTAAATCTTATGGTGGATATGATGCTCGAAGCCACTACATCAGAATTCAGTCGACTAACGCATCAGCAAAGCTACTTTCGGATTCCGCCGTTCAAGTAAAATAATTTCGTATCGACCCTAACAAGTCTTCTAGGACCGTTCGATTCTTGCGCAACGCGACGGTAACGCTTGTTCTCGATCGTTGTCGATCCGCACGGCCGGTCCATATATCTCAGAAAACAAACAGCGAATTATTTTTCTTACCCCTCGAGGCGACGCTTTTCTATGTATATAATTTTTTACGTGCGCACGCCTCGTGTAATCTTCTTTCGGTCGTGTGTCTCGCGGCTAAAATCGATCGAAGAAGTTTTTTTCCTCTTGTTGCTGTACGCTCAGAGTTATGGCGGAAATCATCGCAACGAGTATTGTTTCGCCGATTTGGGAACGCTTCGTTTCGGAGCTCGTAAATTGACGAATCTTCATATCAAAGAGACCGGTAACCTTATCTAGATGAAATTTCGTTATGTAAAATGGCGATGGCTAATAAATAATGCGAAATGTTTAAGTTTGACGGGGCATACATCCTGTTCGTTAAGAACGTGCGGACGATTGCATAGAAACAAAGCGGGAAGTGATAGGTGATGAGACGGTGCCAGGAAGGGACAGATATCGACTAGCACGCCAGGTACGACACACATCAAACAATAGGGCATAGTTTGTTGTAATGGGTGTTCCATATAAGTTACGGTCCGGAAATTTTCTACGTAGCGACAGTCCAGTATATGCGAAAATCAGTATGATATCTGTGGAAGTGAGTGGAGGATGACTTTCCAGCTACCGGTAGGACGCTGGACACTTCCGGACGTTCAAATCGGACGATACTGGAAATACCTCGGCGAAATTCGGCGTTTAAACTTGGACTGACAACGCGTTTCCGTCTTTGATTCGCTATGTTTGTCTGTCTGTCGGTTTGAGAGCTTTAATCTTAAACGGGACTGTTGATGAACAGTACATGGAGGGCAGTACGGGTGCCAGAACAATTTTAAGCGTTCAGTAAGGAGCCTTGCGCCGCATTCAGATGCCTCTTTGACTATTTCCCTCCGAATTTCGGCACCGTACAAGAATATCGGCTCCACGATCCTTTCGTATACCCTCTTCCTCAGCTCCTCCTATCAAAACGTAGGCTCGACTGGCCATTTCCAGAGTCTTTCTTCTGTTTGGCTTGACGGGCTCCACCTAGTTCCCCGGGGTCCACCTCTACACCGGAGTACGCGGCCGTTTGCTTGAGGCCGAAGCATTGTGCCCTCATGCTGATTACGGGTTTCCTGGGTAATCTTTTGGCGGGGGTACACATGCATTCACATTTCAAGACGTTGTACTTGTACTACAGCCGATTTCTTGCGGCTCAGGTCTTGCAATGTTCCCAACTCTCCTCCCAAAGCTTGACGATCTTGGCTCCAAGTGCTAACACGTCATCATCGTACGCCTACTAATCGAGGCCTCCATCCTCAACTATCCCCTCCATTAATTTAAACCAGTCTTCCATCAGGATCAGGCAGGGCACTAGTCCTAGCAAAGATGGCTGTTACCAACTTCTCGCCAACATCTACCCAACACCTTCGCTTTTCACCTTCCTGTCGGTAAGGAAGTTTATGGCTAGCTTCGCTATGTCCTTTCAGGCATTTCAAGACCCTTAGGTCTTGCACTATCACTGGGTGCCAAACCAAGATGGAGGCGTTTCTCATACCAAGGGTGACCACCAGGGTGTCTTTCCCTTCCTCCATGATTATTCTTATAACCCCCGTGCCCATGTTGATCTTTTCCTTCGTCCCCTTCCCTTTCCTAAAAGGAACAATACGTTGCTTCGACCATTTGCTTCTGTTTTCCAGGTGGTTGGATGTTCTAACTACACACAGCTTATCCAACGCCTTGCTTACTACCGATAGGAGGTTGATGGCTTGGGTATCCTCTTCCCATCTTCTCAAGCCATATCTAGCGGAGATTCCAGATAATAATAATAATAATAATAATTTATTTTAATCCTTTCGACTATCACATAGTATAGGACACGTCACAATCTTAGTATAGACAAAAAGAAAAGAAACACAAATACATAACATATGGAGTAAAGAAAAAATTATTACTGACTAGGTTTCAGGGTCATTCATATACTCTCTGAACGAATAATATGTCTTAGATAGCAACATATGCTTCACCGTGCACTTAAATTTTTCCAATGTTAATTGTTTATATTTATTGGACAATTTATTATATGCTTTAATGGCGCGATAATGAGGATTTCTCTCACTAAAAGCTAACCTGTGGAAGGAAACTTCTAAAACGTTTGCGTTTCTGGTATTGTAGCTATGGTAATCTTTTAGCTTCGGCATAGTGCTAAAGTTTTCCCTTGCATATAGCAGCAGTTGATATATAAAAATACTTGCCAACGTCATGATCTTCAAATTCCTAAATAAATCTCTACAACTCGTTCTGGCGTTATTGCCTGTCATCAATCGCACAGCCCGCTTCTGTAGATTAAACACCCTCCCCACATCAGTTGAGGCGCCCCACGCCGACACTTCATACAAGATTATTGAGTGAAAGTGTGCACAGTAGAAGACGCGTAAAAATTCCAAGCTTAAATGTGATTTAAGTCTCATGAGAAGAAAACATGTACTACTCAATTTCCCACAGAGATGCTCAACATGGTCTCTCCAATCACATACCCAGGAAGTTACCTCTTGGCAGGGATTTGTTCACTACCCGTAGCCAATATCCCTTTCCACTTCCGCATAACACCCAAGCTACCCATGTGGGAAGATTTCTCTTTGAAGCGCCTTTCTTTCCTAGACTTGACTCGTCCAGCTCTCTCTCTCTCTCTCTCTCTCTCTCTCTCGAGCTGAATTTTCCATCTTCGTCTCCGTTGAGTGCCCCCTGGCTCTCCTCTCTATTGCTATTCCTTCTTCTCTCTTTGTCCTGCGGCTCTAAGTCGGATGGAAAGCATTTGCCGAACAGTTTCTTGGAGCTCTCTCATCTCGTCTTGTCCAGTCCCCTGTTCTCTTCTATATACTTCCTATCTATCTTCTGCTTTTTTTCTGTTTCCCTTCGACAGATTTTGTAGGCCAAGCTCCACGACTACTGCACCGAGTTTTCCTCGCAGAATTGGTTGATGGTAGACTTAAAATACGGGCGTCATTGGTTCCGTGAATGGGTACAATAAACGTTTTGTACACCGATGAGGATAAAAATTAAATTACGACTTCGTCACTTAAAATAACTTGAACATGTCCCGTTTTCGCTTCCCATGACCATAGTTCGACCCGACGGGCCACGTCTGTGGAAGAATTAGAAAGAAACCTAACGATCGTGTAAACGTACTAATTAGTTCGGAATTTGTTAAAAACGAACGCGGTAAACGCGATTCGATACGATATTTGTGTTTCTTTATTAACTTTCACTCGCTAGAAATACGTAGGTACTTGGTAAAGGAAAAAGCGGGAGCAAAATCCCAATCGGCGGCGACCGCCTCGTAAAACTCACGAACTTCTCTTTTATTAGAAACCGATCAAAACGGCAAACTAACGGTGAATTCCCACACGAATCGATCTGGGGAAATTAAAATCTAACTGACCGCAGCTATGTACGTAAATATGTGTATCTGTGTGCAACGTTCCTAACGAACAAACCTGGAACAAACAGCACGGTATCGAATAGGAAATGTCAGAGCTCTGAATGCGTACATGCGCAAAACCCGGTCATTACTCGCGACAATTAAACCGCGTCCTCTAACGTTATTTTCTTTCGACGACCATAACAATATCGTAAACAAGGCGGTAATGAGTCGTTTCTAGTCGTTCGGATTGTGAGAGGTTCGCGGACGAGCGAGGAGAGTTTCGTTAGCGTTCTTTTCGTTACGTTGCGTTTCTGCTCGTCTTCCTATCGCGCGTAAACTGGATCGCGGAAATTTTTTTCGTAGGACGTCCATAAAATAAAGAAACGATTATGAGTTCGCCACGCGGATATTTACGAGATCTCGAAGCTCGAGGATCGTTTCCCGGGAAGGACGAGCTCGGTGTCGCGGAATTTACAGCGTCGTCCTTTAAAGGATAACATGTCAATTAGAGGAGATGGCGAACGAACGACGTTCACGGCTCCGCGAGATGGTAAATTGGTAATTTAAGCGGCTGGGAACGACGATGGGAAGCATAGGAATGGGTCGTTTTGGGTGTGGTTGTATTTTATGGGTTCGATCTCTTTTTCTCTTTGTTTTCTTTTTTTGTTGAGCATCAAGCAGATGCTCCGATGGTTCTTAGTTTCACTTTCACCGCGGATTTATCCACGTTACGGCGGTTCCCCGGTAATCTCGAAGCGCTCAGAAGTGACTGGTCAGCTAGAGCACATCGTCACTTACGCCTCGGTGAACCGCGACATGGCTTTCGTAATCGAGAGAGGCGATGGAAGTAGAAACAAATTAAACCATTGAGGTATCTTAACGCATTGCGTACCCAACTATGCAAATTCCTGGTGTACCATGCAAAGACGTCGGTACCTAATCTGACTAATTTGTAAAAACGATTATCGAAGTGATGTTAAGGAAACGATGCTGCTTTAATTTCTTAATTACCATCATTTGATGCGCGACGCAGAATGTGCTTTGACTAAGCACTCACGAGGTGGATTGATTTGAATGCGGTAAGACCTGAATTGCGACTTGACGGCGACAACTTGCCTTTCGAGATATGTGTCGAACGTACCTCCGAGCTTCTTGAAACGAGCTCTGAAGTAAGAAAAATGTATTGGCAGTAGTTAGCAACTGCCGGTGGGGAGAAAAGTCTGCGAAGCAGAACTTCAGGAACCTACCACGCTTATCGTATCCTTGAAGCGCCATTTATCAGCTGGAATTAGGCCAAAGGAGGTACGAGTGCTTCAACTGCAGCCTTCGCTTTTATGCAATAAAGCTTCACTGATACCTTCAGGATCTAGAAGTTCTGGAAGGGAGAAGATTGACACCACTAACCTGATCCCAGGGATCATTCATCCCGTTCTCGAGATACTAGTCATCAGTTACACCTAAACCTAAGAACGCAGGAGTACTTTAGCTGTAACAGTCGCTATTACGTAAGAAGGCTCCACGGTTGTCTTGGGGATCTGAAGAATCTGGAATCCATTGTCCTGATCCAATGGATCGTTCATCCTGTCCTCGAGAGGCTCGATTCATCAGCTACAACTAGACTTAAGAACGTGGGAGTACTTCAACTGTGGCTGTCTTTATTACGTAAGAAGCCTCCACCTGGAACATCTGAAAGAGAGAAGATTGACACCACCGTCCCTGTAATAGATCGTTCATCCCGTCGTCGAGGTACTAGTCATCACCTAAATCTAAGCACGCGAGAGTGCTGCAGCCGTAACAATCGCAATTACATAAGAAGGTCCCGCCGTTACTGTGACAATCTGGAAAATCGAAAAAATTCATAAGCTCGCCTTTAGGGTCAATCATCGAGATGCATATTTTCTTGGACAAATTGATTTCACCCGTAACTTCGTTCCCTGAGAAATCTTCACCCTTCAAGATTACGAGCCAGAACTTCCTCGGTCATTCTCAAGGATAGAAGCGTCGCAGTGGTAGTATATTTCGTATGATTAGACCCAGAGATGGGTCTGGCTCTAATCACGTGAAATTCACGCACCACCGGCAGGTTGACGTAGAATTACTTTAATTGTAACCGTCGCTCTTCCGCAAGAAGGCTTCACCATTACCTTGAGTTTCCTGAAGATATGGAAGAGAGAAAAATGGCCCCACTCTCCTGATTCAATGGATCGTCTAGCCTTTGCTAGCGGGGCAATGCTTCAGCTGGAACGAGACCTAAGAACGAGGGAGTACTTCAACTCTGGCCGTTTCTATTACGTAAAAGAAGTCCACTTTTACCTTGAGGATCTGGAAGATCTGGTGGAGAGAAAATTGACATCCTCGTCCCGATCCAATGGATCGTTTATCCTGTCTCTTCGAGGCGCGATTCATCAACTACAAATAGAGCCTAAGGAGGTAGAAGTGCTTCAACTCTGGCCGTTTCTGTTACATAAGAAGCATCCACTGTTACTTCATGGATCTGGAAGATCTGGAGGAGAAAAACATTAACACCTTTACCCTGATCCAATGAATCGTTCATCCTGTTCTTGAAGCGCGATTTATCAATTGCAACTAAACCTAAGGAGGCGGAAGTGCTTCAACTGTAGCAGCCGCCATTACGTACGGAGGCTCCATCGTTATTTTTCCAATCTGGAAAATCTGGAAGGGAGAAGATTAACACCATTGCCCTGATGCAATGGATCGTACATTCTACTCTGGAGAGGCCGTTCATCAGGTGTAACTAGACCCTCGTCTCTATTACGTAAGGAGGGTCCATTGTTACTTTGAAGATCTAGAAGATCTGAAAGAGAGTAGATTAAAACCATTGCCCTGATTTAATGGATCGTTCATCCTTTCCTTGAGACGCGATCCATCAGCTGCAACTAGACCTAAAGACGTGGGAACGCCTCGACTGTGACCGTGTCTATTACGTAAGAAGGGTCGACTGTTACTTTGACGATCTGGAAAATCTGGAGGAGAGAAAATTGACGACATCTTCGCTTTGATCCAATGGATCATTCATCCTTTCTTCAAGGCGCAATTCATCAGTTGCAAGTAGACCCAAGGGCGCGAGGTTACTTCAACTGTGGCCATCCCTATTACGTAAGAAAAGTCCACTGTTACTTTGAGGATCTGGAAGATCTGGAGGAGAAAAAATTAACACCTTGACTCCCATCCAATGGATCGTCCATCCTGTTCTTGAAACGTCATTCATTAGCTGCAACTAAACCTTAGAACGCAGCAGTATTTCAATTGTAACCATCGCCATTACGAAAGACGGGTCTACTGTTACTTTGAGGTTCTGGAAGATCCGGAAGATTTGAAGATAGAAAATTGGCACCATTACCGATTATCCGATGGATCAGATCGTATTCCTGATGCTCCATTCATCAGCTGCAACTAGACCTAAGGACGCAGGGCCCGCAGCTATTACGTAAGAGGGCTCTACCGTTATCCTCAGGATCTAAGAGGTTTGGCAGAAAGAAAGTTGACACCATTGCCCTGACCCCATGGATCGTTTATCTTGATCTAATAGACCAGGATAATCGATCATAATGTTGGATCAGGGCAATGGTGTCAATTTTCTCCTTGTGGAGTGAGTCATTAGTCCCAAGCAACCAGTTTCGGCCCTATTCCAGGAAGGCAAATCTGGAGAACTTGGTTAAAATTCACTTTTACCCGCAAAATGCGTTTGACGAAGCCCATCTCGTTACCGCCGGAGGACATGTCCTAAATTAACTGTAATTGTGGTGAGAAGTCGCTACTGCGTTACCGAGAGTGGAGATGCATCTGGAAAACGATCATTTAAAAAGTGTCTCAGGTGCAGCTTAATTTCGAAGCTAACTCCATTAAAGTTTTTTTGACTGGAAAAACACGATCTCATTTCCAACGAAACAGATCTCCCGAATTCATATGTGATTGTGGTGAGAAGTTATCGATGTGTTATTGCAGTGGATGAAATTGGGAACCATCAGCTAACGGATGATTTGTCCTATATTGGTCACCTATACGTGAACTAACAATTTCGGTCATATTCCTGCTTACTTGACCATAGCGATTTGGGTGCCATTGAAACACGTGTCTCGCATATCAGATATTGCCGGTATAATTTGTTGTCACCTCTAGTCTGGGCAAGCAGCGGTGACAGCGTACAATTACGAAATAAATTACGACAGCATCGCCGACTCCCCACTCTGGACAGTACTAAATCGATGCTGTATGCGAGTAGTTCTGTGTATATGTAAGCTGTCGTAACTTATTTCGTAATTACCGCTGTTTGCCCAGACTAGTCACCTCCCAGTTGTTACTGTAGTATAATTCTTTCATTCCGTCTGGTACCCCTGATCACGGACGAGGCTCGTGGTTTAAAGTACAGGCCTTGGTGAAGACGTTTCTTGTAGCTCTTATCTCTCTTACAATACCGTCCCACGCGATTTTACCGCGAGAACTCGAGCGCGGAAGTTGACGCTGAAATATTCCGTTCTCTCCCGAGGAATTTGTAAACGCCGCGTTTTCCGTCACCATTATCGCGAGTCCTCGCGTCACGTGCGAGAGATATGCGAGTCGGTCCTTCAGAACGGAGCGTATTTCACCGCTGATAATGGGCCGACTTTCATGAGAACAGATCGACGAAGTCGCATTGTCGGCGAACGGATGAAGATGAAGAGGTATCTGCTGGTGATCCGCGCGTTGTTCCGTATGCGGCGCGCGTCGTTCTATTGTCATGGATCGTATATGTTACGGAGGACGCAATAGATCTGACTATCGGGGACGTTCGCGGGCCGGTTTTTCTTTTTGTTTGTTTGTTTAGAAGTCTTCCGTGGGAGAAATGGGAAATGCGCGATGCATATCCGTGAGAACGTTTTTCGGTCTGCGGTACGCCGCATAGTGGGCAATCGGTGGAAACAGGTCCAATAAATGATGGTTCAACATTTTCAACGATTGATTTTCCTTGCGTTTGGTTCCAAATACTCCGAATAACTAAACTCGTAAAAGTTAGAAATACAGGATGAGTCACAATGGGTTATTTCTAAATAAAACGGGAGTTGCACTTCCCGTCCCCGTTAATTGACGAAGCCTAAACTCTGTCCAATTAATATTTTACATTCCTTCGCGTCCAATTATCCATCGCGTCCAATTATCCATCCATCGACGCGATATCCCGGGCGAATGTAACGAATCCATTAAAGCGAACCTCCGAGACAATTGAAGAGGTATTGTCTAATATTAGCATTCTCGTCTTAAGACGGAGTTGGAAGCTTTCGTTCCTTAATTATTCTTACATCTTCATAGTAGCAGACGACGATCGTTAAATTTTAATGCGCGCTCGTAAAACGTAAAATACAAGCTCGCCGGCTCGACACGCAAAATAGAAGACTAGGAACCGATAGATGGCCATGCGGAAGTCCAGCGCGCGTAGATACGCAGGTACGAGTAATGGATTATGCAAAATGCCGCGCCGTCGGCCGTTGCGTTTCATTCATTTCTGATCCGGGAGATTGCGATGCTCGCGCTGGAAGCGTTCGAACCCGATAAAAGAGGCTCTTAACGGTCGCGCCTTATCAGGAACGAGACGGCAGCGTAATTACGCAAGCGTAAATTAGTCGTTGGACGCGAATTAGGAAGCGGTTATGCGGGAAAAATTACGCGAAGAGGTTGTAATCGGATGGGATATTTGCATTCCTCGACTTGGTCGCCTTTACGCGAAACTAATCGCTTTACATTTATTCAAATGAAACAGGAGGAAATGTCTAAATTAAAAGTGTCAGGGAGATCGACACGCACATATAAAAACGCAGGATGAAGTTGTCTAAGTCGAAGTTATTCTTTCTTCCCCTAGTTCTTAGCACCGCGTAGTGGGTAATCGTAATCGCAACTTGTTACCCTCTTCAGCCGTTAGATGGCGAGGAAAACCCATTTTCCCGGGCGCGGATCGGATCTAAGCTCCCTCTGTGGCCGATGGAGGTACTAGCCATTCTACCACCTAATTGAGTGTCTCTGTTATTGAATGTCTGAAAATAATTACGTGCAAGTTTCGGTAGTTAAATCACGGACGTTGAATGGACAGGAAGCTTTAGATCGAAAGAAGGCGATGGACCTATACGAACTTGATATATGTCTGCTTCGTCACATATATCAAACTCGTATAGGTATATCGCCTTCTTTCGACGTACGCTGTATACAGACTATTCTTTCAGCGAACAAGACGCGCGTTTGTCGAACCTTATTAATATGCGCCGGACCGACGACGTCCCCTATCAATTATGCATCACGCGGCATCGTCTAGGCACAGTCGTTCGGCTTTAGCATGCGTATGCGTTCGTAGCGGGGATAGGCGTGTTAGTGAGTGCTACTTGCATGGTCGTTTATTTAACCGTCGACGTAAATCGTCACTTTTCTTCATCGTTAACCAAACCAACTTTTTATTTCTTTTGGAAACCAGGACTACATTGCTTTATTTCTTCGTTGTTCACGAAACGATAACTTTAATTCACCTTGACTCCAGTTCATCCAGCTGTTAGAGAAACCTGCATTGAATGTCGATGTATCATTGGTTATTTCCAGTAACTTTTTATGAATTCTTGTAATGTAAAAGTGTTGTATGTATGTGTCTGAATGTTAACAATGCTTTTCTGTCTCTTAACCGATGCCTTTTATAATAATTAATAATTTTATTTCTAGTACATGATAGAATCATTTGTTTCTCCCATTAAACGTCTCTGGCTGGAGTTAAAATAAGAAGCTAACACCCGTAGGGCAATAAAATGCTCAAAAGATAGTGGGCGTGGTGCCGAAAAGGTATAAATATAACCCCAAAATAAACCGAATGACAATTGAAGACTGTAACCCCAATATTAACTGTACATTGTGATATATTGAATTGTAATAAACGATGAATTTTCTAATGGCAATTAACCATTCGGGTATTACTATACTACACAATACTCGAAGGTAAGATATTGGTTAGAATAAAATTAACAAACTCGGAGTTCATTAGATAGGGTTGAAATAAAAATGGGTGATAGAAAAGTGACCGGTAATGCGATTCTAGTACTTCGAACGTATTAAGAAAACTGGACCTTATCTCTTCATCCGACGTTAGCGTGCGCCGTATTCTAACGGACCCGTTCGCCGGACAATTTGTCTATCTGGGTCTTCGGCAGTCACGATCGTCGACTGCCGGCCACTCCGCCCCGGCCCTATTACGACCCGCGAGTATGCACGGGTGTGGGTGCTCGGTCGTTTATCGCCGCGACTTCCGCGTGTTACACATCTCTCGACGTCTTCGCGGCGCGCGGCCGAGCGGCGAATTCTTCTTCTTTCCTCTTCTTCGTTTTTGTCTTCGCGAACCGAACGAATAACGGTAAGGCTAATCTGGCTGACCGGAGAGGGCCGACGAGTCGCCGTAATAGGAAACGAGAGGAAATGAGATAATCCGCGGTTCGTATCCATTGCGGGAGCGTAACCGATCGTGGCGCAATAGAAAAGCGGGATAATTTGCGTACCGTATGGCGTACCGCACTCCATGACTTCGTGGGGATTGTTAAATTTGGATAAGGAAGTAGAAGGTAGAGATACAAAAGAGGACGCGTACATAATTTACCTTTTGATGTCTAAAATCGAAATTTCGAATTCGACACGGTCGCCTCCCGGAAACGTTCTCATCGCCGAATGGAAATGACTCTGTTATAGAGTTCCCGACCGAATCGCAACAATACGACGTGAAATTAGAATCGTCCGTCGAAGCAACAAAGACGATAATCACGTCGGATCGTTTCGGCCATAACAACAGCCGGAGAGTTAAAAATCTAGCGCATATCGCATCTTCGATACCGACTCGTTCCGAACGTTGAAATTACTCTTAATTACCTTCCATCAATGCCGGGCGTATTCCTAATCTAATACCCGCTTCGAATTCATCTCCCGGCATTGATTAGCCATTATGCGGGCGAACGATATCGTGACGCGCGATCCGCTTTCTCGTCTTCGTATTCTGCGAACGTCCACAATAGCCGTCCGGACCGATTTTGAAAAGAGATCGATCTCGAATCTGTTTCGAGCGCGCACTAATTGCGTAATTTTTACGCGGTAACAATACGGATGAGCGTGCCGCGTCGCCGCTCGCCGAGTCGTGTCTTCCATTGCCGGCACTAAATTTGCATCCACCGGCCTCCGAGAACGAATCCAATTAAATTTAATTAACGCCCGAATTAGGAGAGGACACCGCTGCTGGTCATCGGCTGGCTAGGAAATCGCGGAACGAAAGAAGAACGGTGCGCTTCGTGGGCGTTGCGGTGATGATACTAGGAACGGTGATCGCGGCAGTTTTGTTGGTTTTGTTTTTGAAGATTGAGGTTATGCGTAAGGTACAAATCAGGTGATTGTCTGCATAGATTATACAAATTTATCTACAAACAAACACTTTAATGTAACAGATAAACATTAATTTCATGCCTTTACACAAGAATCGTGAAGTTCCACCATGGCTTAACTTTAGAGAAAATTCTATAGGCTATCGAGTAATGAAACTGAATTAACAATCAAATTTCCAACGCACTTAGAAAGTGACTGGTGCTAGAATCGCTGAATACAAAGATTAGATTGTGCTGACAGATCATATACCTGTGAGAATTTCTAGGAAATATTGATTAAAAACCTTTTCTTGTTTCTAGCCATCTTTATAAGATGGCCAGTATGTCCTATAATGTTCGCAGTAAATTCACGTTCCGGCATTGTGACTGATCGAATCGAAAAGAGTTGACCGAACGAGTCACAACACCCGGTCCAAATTCGCGTACGCATGTTAAATGATGAATGACAAATTTCGAATGTTACTAAAATCGATGTACATTTTTCTCCGTTTTTTTGTTTCAGGCATCCCCCGACATTCTGATGAGCGTTGTCGACTCGGGGCTACCTTGGCTCCGTTACCTACCGCCGTTACCGCTGAGCCTTCCCCTAACCATGCGAGAGAAAGACGCCTCGCCGCGCAAGATGCTGATCATGACGGGGGACACAGTTCGCCCAAGCAAGCCGCCATCTACCCCCTTTCGGTGAGGGTACCGCCGGGCGACGACGGACCTTTCGATTTGTCGCGAAACACGCGATCCCCCGGCCCTCACATGTCACCGGCCGGACGACCGCCTCCAGGTCCGCAAGACGACGAAGACCAACCGCTAGATCTGCGGGTGGATCACAAGAAATCCCTGATGATGGTCCGAAGGCAGGTCGAGGACGAAAATCGCAACCTGATATCGCCCTCGGCCAGTGTCGGTAGTGATAAAGACGAGGTGAACGTGGTGGTGGAAGGAAGGCGTAGCCCGGCCGTCGCCCCGGTTACGAAAGACCTGGGCAAATTTAATCCGCAAATTCCCGGTTTCCCCGTCCTGTTTCCGCCGCAACCGATACATCCGTTGATGTACGAGGCGATGTGCAGGGCGCAAAGCGAAAAGATGCCGCGGTTACCTTTGTCGTATCCCAATTCCCCGACGGGATACCATCCTAGATATCCTTTTCTGAACCACACCCTCATAAGTCCGCCGGTTAATTCCGTTCCTTTCGATATGTTACGAACTCCGCCCGCCCCACAAGCTCCCAAACCATTCTCCGATAACGCGGGTGGTAAAATTAAGGACAGATACGCTTGTAAATTTTGCGGTAAAGTTTTCCCCAGAAGTGCCAACTTGACGAGACATTTGCGCACGCATACCGGCGAACAGCCGTACAAATGTAGATACTGCGAGAGATCCTTTAGTATATCGAGTAACCTGCAAAGACACGTCAGGAACATCCATAACAAGGAGAAACCGTTCAAGTGCCCGTTATGCGAGAGATGTTTCGGACAACAGACGAATCTGGATCGGCACCTGAAGAAGCACGAAGCCGACGGTCCGACCATCCTCGACGAGAGGACCCTCCAAAGGAGGAACATGACCCATAGAAACATCACCGAGGAATCGTACTTCGAAGAAATCCGTTCCTTCATGGGAAAAGTCACCGACGGAAGGCTCTTGCAGCATCTGCAACCGTCCAAGAACCTCCCCAACTTTCCCATGTCCTTGCCTTCGAATCTGTACGAGAATTCGAAACTGGCTCAAGAGAAGTTGGCTCCGCCGACGTCGCCGGACGAGAACAAACGCGATTCCTCGTACTTTTCCGATAAAGACAACTATTCTTCGGGATCGTCCACCACGTCGGAGGCGTCCACCACGAACAAGGAGGAGGAGAACAACGACGGGAATTCGCGGGAGAATTTCAAGGCGGAGGAGAAGCAGGATGAATCGGAGAACTCCAGCGGTAACAATACCTGATTTTGGGCGTCTTTCCCGCTCAAAGCCAAAAAACTTCGCTGCTCTTATCAAATTCGTTTGTGATATTCGGTGATATTGGTTGTCAATTTTGTATAGAGATGAAATTTTTTGGTACAAATACTTATACGTACGTGTAATTAGAAATGGATACCTATCGATGCGATAATGGTGGCAACGTTTGTATGTGTGTATCGTAAGCTGGTAAGAGCCGGCTCGAAATGGTAAGGATTTAGTCAGAACTTTCTGCGTGTAGCGACATTTTTATTTTAAACCGATCTTGTAAAGCAGATGTTTGAGATTGTTTGGGTCCAAGTTTGGGTCCACCTATCTCAAAATTACAGTTTTCTTTTAAATACATCAAATTCGTCCAGCCGTTACGAAATTTAGGCGCCTCCCTGTTTGTTTACCTATGAAAAATTCACGCTTCTCCGACTATAAACCAATGCTGCAATGTCACGACGTCCGCTCGAGCGCAAAAACGATTTACGAGACGTCTACAAGACGAATCGAAACAACTCGAACATCTGCCACGCACACGCTATCTAGATCTGTTTTTAGTCTAGTTTTAATCCTAACTACGTAATTCCTCCGTTTTTTCCTCTCTCCTCCTCTTGCGTACGTACGCCTATCCGAAGCGACTAACCGTAAACGGTTCGTCCGGGACCGTCTTTTTTCCATTCGAATATTCAAATTGAAGGCGAACCGCCGCTGCTGTTACGACGAAAAGAGATATATTGCACCGCGTCTCTACCGTTCGAGTCGTTGCTACTTTCTTCTGCGTTCGCAAGATGAATCGTCGACGGTAATTAAACGGTACACTCGCGATGGTAAATGTCCGGACAAGGCGAATTTTCCCCTATGAATAACGCTATATAATTTGTTATCGCAAGCGACCTGATGGTTTGTGGGATGACACAGTTGCCCAAACAAAGCACCCGATCATTTATGTGACGTGTACTATCAATATCTGATCTTACACGAGCATCCCGGTGGTTTGTTTGGACGGCTGTTAAACCTGGCACCATCCCATAAACCATCCACTCACTACCTAATATTTATCGTCCCATGATTACACGGCCCAGAGGCTCAAGTTTTGATGATAGATGTCGTGCGATCGATCAGATGTTTTATCTGGGCGGCTATGCGGATTTGCGTCATCCCCTAAACCGCCCACTCACAAGTCATCGCATTGTCACAAATAATAGAACAATTACAACTGCTCACTAAACCCTCTCTTTCCCGCCATCTATTGACTGTTCCTATTTACAAAAAGTGAAAGATTCATAAGGCGTGGTTTATACAACAACAATGCTATATCTGTACCTAATGGTTTCCAATGTTCGCGTTTCAATTCTGTGACGACTGGTGAGTGAGAACGGTTTACGGGATGACCCAAGCCTCATACAGCTGCCCAGACAAAAGCGGTCCGATCACTTGTGCGACGTTCACAATCAACATCTGATCTCGCACACGTATTCAGGTGGTTTGCTTGGGTGCTTGTACAATCCTGCTTCATCCCATAAACTCCCCACTCACTGTCTAACCTGTATCTTCCGATGATCACACAGGCCAGCGGCCCATTTTTTGGTTATAAATATCATGCCATTAATCAGAAGCTTTTTCTGGACGGTTATATGGACTCGAATTACCCCTTAACCAATTCGCCAACTAGGTATCACATTGGTGCGAATTATAAAATTTTGATCTTTTCTTGAAATAATGTTTACAAAGAAAAAAATATTCATAGGGCATACTGTTACAACCACGCACAGGGTTTTGAATGTTCTCTTGCTTCAATTGTATTATAACCAGGGAGCGGATGGTTTATGGGATGGCCGACGCCTACACAGCTGCGCAGACACAGCGTCCGATCACTTGCGCGACGACGTTTGCAATCAACACCTGATCTTGCACAAACGATCGGGTGGTTTCCATTGGACGGATATACAACGTTGCATCATGCCCATAAACCCTCCACTCGCTATCCAACATGTACCCTCCGATAGTTACACAGCTAAATGAGCCGAGTTTTGTTTATAGACTTTCATACGATCGGTCAGAAGCTTTTTCTGAGCGGATATGAGGATTTTCGCCATGCCCTAAACCAGGCACGGGCAACTCCCGGCCCATGGGCCACATGCCGTCCTCGAATAAGATTTATCCGGCCTGCCATTGCATTTTTCCTTTACATATTAGCACCGCCTGTTAAACTTGCTTCATAAGGATACTACAAAAATGTATATTTTCAAGATTACTCGCAGCATAAAACGTCTTTGGCCCCCTAGGAAAGGTTGCTTATGCCTCCCTTAAACCATCCGCTCACTAGTAATCACATTGGTGCAAATAATAGAACAATAATAACTATTCCAAAAATCAAGTGGCAACTACCGCCTCCACCTGCCATCTTGTTCACAAAGAACAAAATATTCGTAGAACGCGGTTTATACAACAACGACGCAAATTGTTTCGAATGCTCTTGTATGAATTGTGTTATGACCAGCGAGCGGGTAGTTTATGGGATGAGGCAAATTTACAAAGCCGCCCAGATAAAGCGCCCGATCACGATGCGCGATGTTTACAATCAACACCCGATCTTGCACAAACGAGGAGAAGATTTATCTGGGCGGCTGTACAGATTTGCGCCATCCCAAAAACCATCCATTCGCTGCTCTGTATCAGAGGTTACACAACCTAGTGAGCCAGGTCTTGACTATAGACATCATGCGATCGATCAAAAACTTCTTTCGGACGGCTATGAGAACTTGCGTCATCTTTTAAACCATCCGCTCACTAGTCATCACATTGGCACAGGTAATAGAACAACGAAAATAGCACACAAAACTACCGTCTCCTTCTGCCGTCCTATTCGCGAAGAAAAATTCTTCATAATACCTGATTTATACTACAACGATAGAAATGCTCGGGATCCAAATACATATATAGTGAGCGGGTGGTTTACGGGATGACGCAAGCGTACACAGCCACCCGGATAAGGTACGCGATTGCTTGTCCCATACTTACAATCAACACCTGACCTTGCACACATATTCAGGTGGTTCGTTTGGACGGATGTAGAATCTTGCTTCATCCCATAAACCATCCACTCACTGCCTACCACATATCCTCCGATGGTTACAGAACCTATTGGGCCAAGTTTCGATTATAGACATCGTCCGATCGATCAGACGCGTTGTCTGGACCGCTGTTCGGACTTGCGTCATCCCTCAAACCATCCGCTCACTGCTCATAACCACATTAAAGGCGCGCTTCATTTCGTACGTTCTTTTCGTCCGGATTACATCGTTCACCGCCGTCCGTCGCTCTCGGAAAAAGTAACCGCGCGGTCGTCCATCACGCGCAACTCCCGATAATAATTCGTTCGGACTTTCCAAGTTTAGAGCTCCCGGAGCCCCCAGGGCACGTCAGCGAAATGTGGCGAGCGCGCGCTCGGACCGAATTACGGGAAAATTAATCGTCCGACGCCTATTTGGTCGTCTCCGTCGGCGACGCGGCATCAATTTCTTTCGAGAGAGTTACTCGCCGCTTCGGCCGCATCGCTTTCGGTCCGTGCGTAACGAACGGAGGTGGACGAAGGAACAAATTACTATTTCGTCTTGCCTTATTAGCCTGACGCAACCGAAAGAAGAAAAAAAGCGCCACTCGCCGGTGTCGCCGCGCTGGTATCGGGCGTGATTGATGGTGGTATCGGTAAGCGATAGTCGCGAGCATGCTCCTTGCTTCGCGACCGTGTCAGACGGTGATGTATCATGGGCGAGAAACGTAACGAAACCGACGACGTTTTGGATAACGTGAAAAGGGCGAGGGAGAGAGAGAGAGGAGGAGAAAGTCGATATCGATGATGTGAATGCAGATCGATCGAAAGCGAAACGAAATTTACCAAACCGGAGAGGTGCTAGGTGTTCACCTTGAGGGACTCAATTTTACTGTAACTGTTGATACAAGTAGAAACTTGTTTAACCCTCGCTTCCTTGAAGTATGGTCTGTGCTGTAACGTTATGACGCCTAAGTGCGTCATCAGTTACAAATGGATTAATAATGTTTGCCGACACAAAGCTGAATACCATATTGTAGTAGAATTAACCATCTTAACTACACAAAACCATCCACTTCAAAAATCAAACTAAGACTGAATAAGGGAATAAATTTAATGTTACATACATTCCATTTTAGGTTATCTTCCTATATAAAATAAATAAAATTACCCTTACCATACCTTTCTGAAAAATCCAAATACGTATTTCGGCAACTAAGTTGCCATCCTCATTGGAAAACTGGGGAATTCAGTATCACTAGCGAATCCGGCAAATGCCCAAGACGAGCACTGCACAACGAACACTGTACAACACCAAAACATTGCACAATGAACATCGCACAATGAACGCGCGAAACATACCAAAACCCTGTTGGCACTGAACTCCCATTAAGGGGAAAGTGTATTAATACCAAAATTTCATGCTCTATGGAGCGTGTCAATACGGTTGAAAGAATCTAAAATTTAATTAAATAGCGCGTACAATTTAGAATTTGGAATAGGTCCTCCATCTGCATTCATAATTCTCTCTCTATTCTTATAAATATATATGCTTTCGTAGCTATCCAGTTCCCTGTTGTTTTCTACCGCCGTAATTAATTTTAAACTCTCAATTGGCATAGCGTGTTTTTTGTTCGAAAATATGTCGGGCCATAAGTGTACCTCAAGGTACTAAGCGGAGTCCTTTTACTAGGTCCTAGGTTGCTACTTTGAGGGACTCCAACTCCATTTTACACTAACTACTTGATACAAGTAGGAACTAGCTTAACCCTCCCACTTACGAAGTAAGTTACGTGATGTCACGTTATGACGCCTAAAGGCGTCATCAGCAGTGATTGGATTATAAATAAGGTTCGATGAAAGAGTGGATGACGTGTACCTTTAGGTAGTGTAAACCGGACTCACGCTTTCACTTCTACGAATTTTATTATTCAATGATAACTCATCAGTGACAGCGTGAGTCCGGTTTACACTACTTAAGGGTAACACGTCATACCCTCTTTTATAGAACCTAAGTTATAAATCGTAAATCAGTAGAACCGAAACCAATTGGTCCAATAGATGTGCCTCAAGAGTACTAAGCGGAATCCTCTCACGCTGCTTTAAATAACGGTTCATCTTAAATATCCGTTTTAGGTCTAAGTTTCTTGCGTTAAGACACATATTTTTAACATCACCAACAGATCAGATCATATTCGCTTCGTTCCACGTCGAATCTCATCGAAAACGATCAAAATTTTTCGAGTTTCTCCCGATCGATCTCGGCGCGTCAGACACGTCGAGTAAGGAGACGAGAATTCCAAGCATCGCCGATTATGTAATAAAAATCTTTTTCCCATAACGTTCGTCTAGTACAATCGCCATAAACGAAGACAATTCATCCGGACACGGCTCGCAATCGCAATAAACGCGTCGATTTGCCATGTTCACTTGCGGTTATCGAGGAAGGGAAAAAACGATCGTAGAAACGGCGACGACAACAGCGATAAAACGGTAAGCGCGATCTTCGTGTCGCAATTTCGAATCGACGAAAAAGACCAACGAAACGCGGGAAACGAGGGAAGAGGGAGGAGAAGAACCGAAAATAGACAAAAGTGCGCGCTCGATCGATAATTATTCGATCCTCGATCGAATCGGTCTTAATATGCGATCGTTTCCAGATTAACCTTAAAAGGCTGGGAATGTACGAGTCAATTACAGTAGTATAGTAGTAGTACGTACCCTATCCCGGCGAAAAAAAAAAATTAAACGAACCATTGTGAACTGATTGTCGTGAATGTTCTCACCGCGTTCCCGTATAATGTAATGGTCGTCACGTGTTGTATCGGCAAGTTGGTGAAGATGTTCGTTGTCGATCGGTGGTACGACACGGATGTCACGATTGTAAAATTGTAAATCATTCATTTGTTTCCATTCGAATTCAATTGTTAAATTCCTAAAAATGAGAGTGGAACTATGTATGGAATTTTCGGATTTCGCGCTACCTACCGGTTCCAACCGCCTCCCTCTCCCCTTCCTACTTTTGGCATGCATCTCACTAATTTTAGTAGTAGGTTTTACGTCATCAATCCAACAAAAACATATACTAGTTGAACAAATTCGAAGCGATGTTCGCTCTGATCTAATGAACTGTAGCGACTCAAATCGATCTCACTAATTTTCCAAGTACCAAAGTTCTATCGAAGAGGAATTACTCAACCCCAAACTACATCGAGACAAATGGAAAATGTCCCACTAATATTAATTACAAAACTTTTGCTAAGCAGAACTCGTCGCAACGCCGCAGACCAGTTTGAAGTTGGCCCACTAATTTTAGAAGTGGTCTCCACATAATCGTTTCAATAAAAGACAACCGCGTATCGATAGAACTGACCAAATCTGAAGACAAGTTCGATGCGTTCCGGTGAATTGGTGCAGCTTGAACAGGTCTTACTAATTTTTAAAGCGAAGTTCAAACTATTTATCGTAAAAACATCGTCTAATCAAAAACAAATTAGAAAAACACAGAAAACGGCTAAGTGTAGTTCTAATTCTACTACGTTATGTCAAATGGAAACAATTCAAGTTCAATCTGACTAGTTTTTAAATGCAGAGGTCTCACTAACTTTGAAAGTCCAATTCAAACTATTTATCGCAGAGACATTGTCCAACCGATACCAACTTGGGACATAATAGGAAATATCTTACTAATCCTAATTTTACAATTTTTTGTCAAATTCACTCTCACTCATTATTAAACGTAGGTCTCACTAATGTTGAAAGTCAAGTTCAATCTATTTATCTAAAATACGTCATCCAAACAAAATCAAACTGGGAACAAATAGGAAATATCTAACTAATCCGTATCTAACTACCTTTTGTCAAATAGAAGCCTTTCAAGCTCAGTCTTACTAATTTTCAAACACAGGTCTCACTAACTTTAAAAGCCTACTTCAACAAATTCATCGCAAAGACGTCCAACCAAAATCAAACTGGGAACAAATAGGAAATGTCTCACTAATCCTAATTTTGCAACTTTTTGTCAAATGGAAGTCGTTCAAGTTCGGTCTTACTAATTGTAGGTCTCACTAACTTTAAAAGTCAAATTCAAACAATTTATCTAAAAGATGTCATCCAAACAAAATCACACTGGAAACAAATAGGAAATGTCTCACTAATTCTGATTTTATCAAATTGAAGACGTTCAAGTTCAGTCTCACTAACTTTAAAAGTCAAATTCAAACAATTTATCTAAAAGACGTCATCCAATCAAAATCAAACTGGAACACATATGAAATGTCTCACCAATCCGTATTTAGCTACCATTTGGCAAGTAGGAGCCGTCTAAGCTCGTTCTCACTAATGATTAAACGTAGGTCACACTAACTTTAAAAGCCAGGTTCAAAACACTTATCGCAAGGACGTCGTCTAACCAAAATCACACTAGAAACAAATAGGAAATGTTTCAGTAATCCTAATTTTACTACTTTTTTTTTTAAGTAGAAACCGTCCCAGTCCAGTATCACTATTTTTGAAACGTATGTCTCACTAATGTTAAAAGCCAAGCTCAAACTATTTATCCCAAACACATTGTCCAATCAAAAACAAACTGTAACTTGCAACTTTTTATCAAATGGAAGCCGATCAAGTTGAGTCTCACTAATTATTAAACATTGGTCTCACTAGCATTAAAATCCAAGCTCAAACTATTTATCGCAAAGATATCGTCCAACCAAAATCAAACTGCAACAAATAGAAGAAATCTTAGTAATCCTAATTTTACTATTGTTGGTCAAATAGAAGCCGTTCACGCTTTGTCTCACTAATTTTTAAACGCAGATCTCACAAATATTAAAGTTAAAGCTCAAACCATTTATCGCAAAGACATTGTCCAATCAAAAACAAACTGGAACACAATAGGAAATGTCTCACTAGTTCTAATTTTGCAACGTTTTGACAAATAAAAGCCGTTGAAGTTCACTCTCACTAATTTTTAAACGTATGTCTCACTACCGTTAAAAGCCAATCTCAAACTATTTATCGCAAAGACATCGTCCAAACAAAATTTAACTGGGACAAAATAGGAAATGTTTTACTAATCCTAATTTTGCAAGTTTTTATCAAATGGAAGCTGTTCAAGTTCAGCCTCACTAATTTGAAACGTAGACATCACTAACTTTAAAAGCCAAGTTGAAACTATTTATCAAAATCAAACTGGAACAAAATAGGAATTGTCTGACTAATGTTACCGCGTTTCGTAAAGTAGAAGCAGCAGTCAACTGCAGTGTCAGTAATTTTAAACGTAGGCGTCACAAACTTTGAAAACCAAATTCGAACCATTTGTCAAAAGGACATCGTCCAATCACTAATCTTAATTTTCGTCCTTTTTATTAAGTAGATGCTAAGTAGATGTCGTCTCACTAATGCGAAATCGGTCCAGCAAAAGCAGCTGAAGATGATTTGACTAATCAGGTTTGAAAACGAATCTAACCTGCTTAACGATGAGCACAGCTCCAATTCGTCTCACTAATTTTGAGGACAAGTGCCATGCTATTTCGCAAATACGTTCAACTCAAAGGTGCTTCTATAATTCCGAATACATTATGCCGTAAATTAAAGAAAACAATTGGGGAAAGATTCGTTCAGTCTGCAGCACTCTCACTAGTTAGATTACCCAGGTATTGCACTAAATCTAGGGTATCAAGGTAAAAACGACTTGATGAGATTAAGTTAAAGCTGGATTCACTACAATGTAATTCAGAAGACAATGTGACATTCGTCTCACTAATTCTTGAAATGGGTCTCGTACCGGGATTCAAATATGCTTGCAACGCCCAGCGTTTGCTCCCTCCCTCGCAAAGTCCAGATGATTTCTAGGTAGATACACTATAATCTAGTTCAGATGACCACTCCACATTCATCTCACTAGTCATTGCCGTGGGCTTCATCCCAATCATCGAATGTGTTTGCTACGCTCAACTTTTGCTTCTTCCATTCGCAGAGTCCAGATGATTTGCACGTAGATCCGGTAGGATTAAATTCAGGAAGCAACTCAGCATTCGTCTCACAAATGCTTGAAAGAGAATTCATACTAATTATTGAAAACCAACAGTCTAAAAATTGTGACAGTTCCCACATGTTAACAAAGGTCAATTTGTGCTCTACCTTTCGAGAAGTCCCGATAATTTGAAGTAAATTCCCGCTGTCTCACTAGTTAGATTCAACGGAATATGATAACCATATATAATTGACAATTTACCAAATCTTACTAGCCTCTGGCGTGAGGGTATGACTTTTTCCATTACATTTGTTTTTGTGTCTGTCTCACTAGTCTCACTAGGTTGATCCGATGATTAAGCACCAACATTCTAACTACATAATTTCAAATTTTATACATTTTGTCACATCGGTTGACACCCTTCACTGGGGTCTTACTAGTTATACACTTAGAACATCCACGTTTTTCCCATCCTACTTTCGCCGTTCTACGACCAGAAACGGCGACCTCCCTTATCGAAGCCGTCGATCGCATAAATCTCCGATTCGAACCTATCAATTTGGACCCACCTAGCAACAACTAACGACCGTCGATCGACGCGACCAACGTTCGGCGGCAGGCAGGAGGCATAACTGTACGTACCTGTTAATTTTCCGCGCGCTCGAAATTATTACATACGTGCATCCGAGGCGAAGCCGGTGGTTGCTAATATCCGTCGTTTCTGGATCGCCGATCATTACTGCGCCTCCTCAATCTGCAGTAACCGCCGGCTACTATTTGCTTAACGGTTATCCGCCGCGTACGTCGAGGTGTGTTGCGAAAAAGTTCGATCTCGAATCGGCGAGATGAACGGAAGTAGGTGTAGCTCGGCACGGACCGCTCTCAGCCGTTGCCCTCCGAGTGATCTTCTAGGAAAGGATTCGACGCGAAGGTGAAGTGTTAGTGGAAAATTGGTTGAGTTTTTCTTCGATATTCCCTCTAGTGGGGAAAAAATTGGAATCCTACATGAGCTAAAATGGACCTATATAATTTTTCTGCGATGCAATCAAGATTAGTTTCAGTTCCCTTTCTTGAATTTATCAGGGAAAGTTCGCTTTCAAGACTAGTGAGACCGCTTCTAGATCGCTCTGAAGAACTCTACTTTCACAAAAAGTACCAAAACTTTATGATTACTGACTTGGAACAAATGGGGACGTGCCCCTTTTGTTCCAAGTCGATTTTGATAAATAGTATGAACTCTACTTCCAGAATTAGTGAGATAGATACCAGTTGGTCTTATCGAATGCAACTTCCGTTAGAATTTGACATGTCGATTATTTCAAGTTGTTTTTGTTGGTTTTATCGCAATTACACGGTGTGTTCACGTATAGAGTCTGCGTCTGAAATTAGTGAGACCGGTTGAAGTTGTCCTGATAAAACGTACGAAAGTTAAAATTAGTGGGAGAACCACTACTTATACCAAGTACAAGTCGATATTAAACGAAATATTTCAGTCACACCAATAGTATGAATTCTGCTCTCGAATTAGTGAGATCGATTGGGGCCAGTCGTGTCTAATAGATCACGTGAAGTTGTCCTTCGAATCTATCAAGAGACTAAGAGTGATTTGAATAATTATTATAATCGTGTTGTATCGACTACGTGAAAGCAGCAGTTTTCAAACTAGTAGGACCACGTCGAACTGGTCTCCATCACTTCAATCCTCCTTATTTAGTGGGGAATATAAAATTAGAAATCGGGGAAACGTGCATCTGCGTTTCTAACTAGTGAGACCAAATTAAACTAACCGAAATCACTATAACCGCACCTCTAGTTAATAAGAAACATCAACTTTAATGCTGGTGAGATGTACGCATGTGAGCAATTGCGAATTCGTTTCGACCTTTTTCGCCCGATAGATAGTATGAAGCCTTATTTTCCGATTAGTAAGATGAAATTGGGACTGATTTCGTCAAGTATCTCGTATGAGACTTGTCTCCGAATCTCATTAAAATCAAAAGTAAGAAAATGATATTTTATAACTGCTTATTTAATTTTGGCCGCAAAACTCGCATTTCCAACTAGTGAGACCATGCCAAATTATTAGTAGTACTAGTAACCAGAAGCATAAAATTTTAAAATGCCGAGAGATACATAAATAAGCAATCGCGATTTCATTCCGAATCAAGTCCGTTCTAAAAATAGTAGGAAACCTGTTTTTCCAACTAGTGAGATATCTTAGAGTTGATTTTGTCCATGAAGTCGTACGGAGTTGGTCTTTGAATCTGATTAATCTGAAGTAATTTTTCTGACTTTTTATTTCACTTTTGCCGCAAAACTCGCGTTTCCAACTAGTGGGACTGTGTCAAATTATTATTAGTCTACTAACCAGCAGCATGAAATTTTTAGATACTGAGAGATACATAGATAAGCAATCGCGATTTCATTCCGAATCAAGTCCGTTCTAAATAATAGTATGAAACCTGTTTTTCCAACTAGTGAGATATGTTAGAATTGATTTTGTCCATGGAATCGTACAGAATTGGTTTTCGTATCTGATTACTAAAGTGTTTTTTGTAACTCTTTATTTGACTTTTACTCCAAAACTCGCGTTTCCAACTAGTGAGATCCAGTTTATTATATTATTATTATTAACAAGAAGCATCAAATTTTAAGCTACAGAGAGATACATATCCGAGCAATCGTGACTAAAATCCAATTCAAACGTGTTTGAATAAATAGTGTGAAACCTGTTTCCCAACTAGTGAGTTATGTTGAGGATGGTTATGTCCAGGAGGTCGACGGAATTGGTCTTCAAATCTGATTAGTAAAGTAATTTCTTGTAACCTGTTACTTTTGCTTTTACCCCAAAACTCGCGTTTCCAACTAGTGAGACCCAAATTATTATAATTATTATTAACGGAAAGGGTCAAATTTGGAGCTTGTGAGAGATACATACACGAGCAATCGTGACTACATTCTTAATCAAGTGTACTTAGAAAAATTGTCCAAAACCCGTTGTTCCAACTAGTGAGATGTGTTAGAGTTGCTTTCGTCCAGTGCGTCGCATGGTATTGGTCTTCGAGTCTGATTGGTCTAATTATCTTTAGTTGCTTTTGTCGAAACGGTTCAGAAATTAGTGAGAATATCAGTTCCAAAACTGTTCACAAGTCTGACGTTAGTGAGACGTATGGGGACGATGCGACAGGATTCGTCTTCTCACCCTGATTCTAAACATTTTCCTTTTTCTTTCTACCATCACGTCTTTTTCGTCATCCTCGCGCTACGTACATACATACATTGCGCGGCGCAAAAACGAAATTATCTTAAAATATCGTCGACGGGGCACCGCTTATGCCAGCCATAAAGTCGAATATCCTTATATACAACGTGCTAAATCCACTCCGAACGAGCGTTTAAGACGAAATTAATTACGCGAACGGAATCGATTCGCGTCGAAAAAACAGCGCTCTTAAATCGTAAAATACGGCATTCTTAATTCGAAATAAATCGTCGTCGCGATCTTCCAGATCTTTTTTCGAGTCAAGGTCCGAATTACCCAAGTGAACCGTCGTCGGGGACCTTGAGTTGAGCTAGCTGCGCGAGCGCGTCTCTCCGAAGACCTGAAAAACCTCAATAAAACTAATTTATGTGTCGGAACGGCACCTTGAACGGCGCAAGACGTACATACGTATTCGCACATGCTCGATCAAATCGCGCGCGTGAAGAGCGGAGATATCGCGATATTCGCGCGTACGTATGCGTTTGTGCGCCGGTAACTTCGCCGGTAAGGAGAGCGTAATGTCTTTTGGGGACGCGTGGGTCGTCCACGATGACTGGTAATAACCCTCATCTTTATATCGCGCTGACGTTTCCAGATAAATATAAGCGATATAATTACGCCGTGTGAACGGTCGTGTTTCCTTGACTCGTTTCGTACGATTCGGTACGTATGACTAAGTTGCGAATAATGCGAAGGTTTGCGTGTGCGATTGGATAAGAATAAATGGAGAAATAAGCAGGGCACGTTGGTGTTTCTTCGCGGTTGATGTGAAACTGCCGAATCATCTCGGACAGGAATCGTTAATGGGACACTAAGGCAACGCCGGAAAATCGGCGTGGTCGAGCGGTTTCATGCGTTGGCTGCAATGCCGAGGATGCAGATTCAAACCCGCGGTCTCCAGACCCAGATGATAATCTACTCAATCGCCATCAAAATCAGGCACCTTTGTCTATTGTGAAGAATAATCCGATTTGCAAATAATTAGTGCCCATTTCAGCAAACAGGCGTCGTCTCATCACACCCAGTTACTAGAACGGGCACCAAGCATTAGGGTATGGTATTCTTACCGGCGGTTTACAATCAACGTAGGTACCCGATTTTAATGGTGTAAATTGAGTAGTTCATTCCCGATCAGGAAATCTGGGTTTGAATCTGCATCGCCGAAGGTTCAAACCCCGACTTTCCGATCTCAAGCTGAACACCGAAACCGCTCAACCACACTGTTGTCGGGAAGTAGTAAAAATTCAAAACGGTGCTGAGCACACCTGATTTCTGATAAAACAAGAAGTCTCCCATCGTATCTTCGTTTGGGGATTGAACCGATGTGTTACAATGATTAGGAAGCTCGACTACGAGGCCAAAGCCAAGAATGCGAATCCCAAGTCTTTCGTCCCGATTCGTTGCTTACCCGGCCAATCAAAAGGCGAATACCCGCGTTCATTGTGGACGAGCGAGTAATAATGGCGGTTACCTAATCATAAATCCATGCTCATTACACATCACCTCGTACCCATTACCGGGTGTGAAAGCAAAAGTATCTATATCTTTGCTGTCACAGCATCTCAGAATGATGCTTCGCTTTGCAAACTACCCCCTTGCAAAAACATTAGACATTAGCCCTACCGGACGTTTCAGGATAAAATTAAAATATTTAAACTTCGTCATACGTCTATCCAAATAGTCAAACTAGTGTGAAGAAGGAGCGAAGGCGGCACGATCATCTTATCAATTAGCACACGTTCAAATGGAAAACTGCCCGTCCCCTCTACCCCCTTGGCCACGATTTTCATCCAGTCAACGCAGCGTTTCACTCCTGAAGCCACACTTATAACTGGGCCCCGGAAAGTTTAGGTGACGTTGACTCCAATTACGCCACGAACTTTCATCGCAAACGCTCGGCGAATGGCATGAACACCCGTGCATACCAATCTTCCCCGTATATATTTAGAGGCGAAGTTTTCATTAGTGAGATGCAAAACTGGCCGCCTTTTCGTGTGAAGATTCGTCACCTAGCAGACTTCATGAGTGTCGGCTGAGGCAACGTCTTCAAGTCCTTCGACGATCATTAAAATTCCTTCGCTTAGCGACGATTAAATCAAGTAATTCGATTCATTCACTTCTGAAATAGACGCTTTTTCCCAAATCACCATTTAGTTTACTCAGTAAAGTAATTTTTTCATCACTCCCAAGACGGCACAATTGCAGCAGTCTTTTCTCTGAGATAGGAGGGTACAGGGCGGTTTTCGCTGATCCTAGAAGTTGAGTAGAAGTTCTATGTCATTAGTTAGAGGGAATGGTTTTCCTGTCAACTTCCTCAAAATTTTCCGGGCTCTACACATTACATAAGCACCAACAAAAACCCTCCTTAGAGCCCTTATTAACCCCATAGAAGGCGTTCGATTCCAGACATAGATACTCTTGCCGCGTTTCCGATACTGTGGTGAGAACTTCATCTATCAGACAGTTTCGTATTTGTATTCAAAGTTGATTTTATCAAGCGTTAATGAGACAACTCGTTCTCAAATCGATAAAACATTACCATCAGGACCAATGTCTTAGATCAGATTGACTGGGAGCGAATGCGCTTCGCTGACGAGCTCCAATAGCTGCAAAACCGGTCCGAAACTTTCACTCCCCGGTCAATCCAAAGCAACTTCCGTTTCAAAGTAACTGGAAAATTCTCGATAAATTCTCGATCTGGAAGTTGTTAAATAACCGGTTGTGCTTTCGTATGGGAAATACTTGTTTTTCAGGCGAGTATTGACCAAACACAAGAATTAGATATATTGCAGATACCGAAACACTGCATTCACATGATAACATATTTAAGGCGTGATAAAGAACCTACTTCACCTCACGAGAAAGAAACAGACTTAAAATATTTTTACGCTATATCGTTTCGGTACTGATGTGGTAATCAAGTTCCATCTCGTTTCCAAATCGACAAAGTTTGACTTCCAGGATTCGTATCGTACATTAAATCGACTGGGGTAAACTCGCTTCGTTGACGAGCTCCAAAACGTGCAAAACCCGTAGAGACTTTCGCTCCCCCGTCAATTCAATGCGATTTCCGTTCTGAATTAACTGGCACGCGGTGTCTGTGGTCACAAAAATCCCGATTTGGGTTTATTAACCCTAGGACTACGATAGACGGGTCACCCGTTGACTTCGAAATCACGTTTTTCTATCGTATTTTTTAATCCTCATTTGTTCTATGGTGCTACTGATTGCATTCTCCTGATGTGTAAACTTTTATTGTCATGTGGCTAAAACTGCATGGGTTAGTTGCTATAGTATCTCGTGCAATTAAAAGTATTTTCGTACTCCGAAGGTTAATAGTCGATGTTGATCCCAACCGAGTGACCCCCTTCTCTGCTTATAATTGATCCTATTTCCTCTTCCTTCTTTAAATAGTTAAATTAATCTAACCTCGTTAGCAGAGCCCTTCATAACTTCCATGGGATTTCGATACTATGGGAAATTGCCCCCGTGGTGACGGTCTTCATCCAATCAACGTAGAGTTTCTCGAAGCCAAACTTGTAACTAGCCCCCTGAAAGTTTAAGGCTGTTTTTTGTTTAAGTTAAGTTGCGACATACGACGTCACAAGCGCTCGACGAATCGCTTTAATGAGTCCACATACCGACCCTCTCCGTATACGTTTGGGGACGAACCGTTCAGTAGGGGTAGGGCATGGTGTCCGTGTCAACTTCCTCTAAACTTTCCATGCTCTCGATATAACCTAAGAACAAGCAAAAGCCCTCGCTAGGGCCCTGATTAACCCTATATAAGGCACCGAGTTCCGTAGGAGCATATTCTTGCTGTATTCTCGATACTACCATGACGATTTCAACCTGACTATTTTCCGGGGTTTAGTAATTATTTAAACAGTAAACAGTCGAACGTACGTTAGTCCGGTTGGCCTGAACAAGTTAGGCTTGCGCAGTTAGGTAAGGTAATCATTAGACCCCGGGATCTCCCTAAATTGCCCGGGGTCTACTTATAAGTGTCACTAACAAGACAATCCGGTTAGTTTACGAACTCAGCTAACACAGATACCTTACTTTTAAGCAGATACACCCAAAGAGCAATGAGTTATAGTTAATCTGGACAAACAGCGGTAATTACGAAATAAGTTACGACAGCCTACATATACACAGAACTACTCGCAAACGGTGTACTGACTAGAGTGGGGAGACGGCGATGCTGTCGTAACTTAGTACGCTGTTACCGCTGTTTGTCCAGAATAGTTATAATGAACCCGCAGCGAAGTAGGATGCTTGTAATCATCACGAGGTCTAAACTTAGGACGTTTGATTAGTTTCCAATCATAATTTCTCTCCGGTACGCACCGACCACCACCAGGTTCCATTTTTTTCCATTCCATTGCTCGACTTTAATTTATTCAAACAATTCACTCCGTCACCCGTTCTCGCCGTCCTGACACATTTATTTCGTACGATTTTCTCTTCCTCCGTCGATAAATTAGCCGTAAAGGTCTTCCAGTCGGCCGGCCTCTCATAATTAATTTCCTTTACGGCATGGAAACTAATAAACTTACCGCGCGTACGGCGCTTTTTCTCTCGGACATAATCCTCGTTAAACCACTTAAGCGGCTCGCCTAATTAGATGTAGTATTTCGCCTTTTGCGTCGTCGCTTACGCCTTCGCACGCAAATTAAAGCGTTCTGCGTGGTCACTTAATTGGAGTGAAAGTGAGACAATCGATTAATTCCATCGCCCGGTCATTTTTCTCGGCCGCGTCGCTCGATTTTCACCCGTAATTCGCGGTAAACCGTGCTCACTCACTACCTACTACCTATCTACATACGTACCTACCGATTCCCCCTTCGGCGTTCTTTTGCAATCGCGACGTCGTTTCGTTCTCGTTTCTCGTTGGAAAAATCGAAGAAGAAGATTTCTTCGTTAAAACGTCTAAAACGCTAATTGTAAGTGGAATGGAAGCGGTACACGCGGCGAAGCGATTTGAAAGCGGAATTTTCTGATTATCGTACGGACAACGAGAGCGACAATTAGGTTAATGCGCCTTTGTGCGCTCGCATAGAACGCGTTTTTTTTTGTTTTATTATTATTTTTAGTTTAATTACGCGCGTTGTTCACGAAAAACCGTCGCACTTTCACGTTACCGAAGAGATTTCCCGTCCGCCCCGTTTCGGCCCGTATTACATTTACATACTTGCTCTAGAAAGGCTTTCGTAATACGCAATTTCGTTGAGGTCAATATACCGTACCGTCATGTCCCCAAAAATCGTATTTTCTTTCCATCTATCTAAAATATCGCTTTGTTGCGTCCTGGGCTTCCGCAAGTACGTCACTTAGGACCAATGTTATAAACTTTTGTTGCCGGAAATCAACGTGTACGTATGCGGAGGTAGGATATAAGGTACCTGCCACCAATAGGGGACAAGGGCACAGCTAACTAAACGTAAATCAGCCAATCAATTCAAGACACCGGAAATAGTTCTTCATATTTCGGAGTGGCCCAAATACCTCATCAAGAACCAATATCACAAATTTTATAATCTGCATCTTTATAAAATTGATAATGTTGGAAATACAAAACAAAATGTACAGGTACGTTCGTCTGCATCGATAGCGAGATGCGGTAAAAACCACCATTCTTTGCTGCAGAGGGTACCGGGTTCGAGCCTCAGCTGCAGTAGTCGCAACAGCAACGATTTATTAGAGCGGTAGCGACGAGTTCCTTTAAATAGACAAATTCGTGATCGCTGAGGGTGAGTGACTAAATAAGTGAAAATCGGCCGATTAATTCACGAAAAATATAAAACATTTTGGAGTTCCTCAAATACCTCATCTAGGACCAATATTATTAATTTAATAAATATCCAGAATTAACAAGGGGACACCGTATCCATTGCGGATTTCGATCCTATTACGTGTGTGTGTTTGAGACCTCACGAAAAAACTCTCCGAGCGTTTATCCGATTTTGGAGATATCAAATTCCGAAGAATAAAGTGCGGAAACTACACGAGTAAGTACCGAATCGCGCGAATAGAGTTGCACAGGCCGGGATGGCCGAACGAACAAGGTGACGTACTGGAACGCTGGAGCTTCTGGTTTCGATTCCTATTGACCTCAATCCCTTTTTATGTTTTTTTCTCATTGCAAACATCAGTGGTATTGAATTCGGTAATTAAAAACAAACGAAAATAATTTTTGTTTCGTTTCCTAAACTTTCATTCGAGTATAGAAAGGGAAAAAAATTGCGTTTCCCTCGTCACAAGCATCAGTGAGTCGAATTCAATTGTCAAAAACAATTTAAGTAATCTTTACATTGTTTAATAAACTTCCATTCAAGGATGAAAGGACGATTTTGAGTGGGTGGCATCACAGAGTCGAGTCCGTAACCTTTGGAGATGACTGACGAAATAAGTGAAATTAGTCAATTTTTTTTTCAAAAATATAAAGCATTTTGGAGTTGCTCACATACCACATCTAGAACCAATATCATTAAATTTTTAAGTATGCAGAACTAAGACTAAATCATTACCACCAACACGAAATAAATACAGAACTAAATTTGTCTGAACTGATGGCCAGATACAGAAAAGCATCATCCTTTACTGCGGAGGGTACAGAGTTCAAATCCCAGTCGCAGTAGTCGCGACAGCCACGATTTATTAGATCGGTTGCGATCGGGTATCGTGTAAGAGTCCAACCCATTTCTTTTAAGGGTGACTGATTAAATAAATGAAAATGAGCCAATTAACTTACGGGAAATTATAGAGAAGATTGGGGCCCCCAAATACTTTATCTAGGACAACGTAAATATGCAGAATTGCCACTGAATTGTTACCACCAATGCGAAGCAACAATTGGACAACTAAGTTGATGGCGAGATGTCGTTGTTTGATGTGGAGGATATCGGGTTCGAGCCCCTGGTAGAGCGATCTTGACGTGCGCGATTTATTAAACGACCCGTGACGGGTATCGTAAAAGAATCGACTCCGTGATTTTTAAGGGTGACTGGCTAAATGAGTCAAAATCAACCAATCAACTAAAGACACGTGAAGAACTATTTTGGAGTCCTTCAAATACCTGACCTAGGACCAATATTATTGCTTTCGTTACGTAAATTTGCAAAACTAAAACCATGTTGTTATGGACCACTAACACGAAGAAAATACACAACTAAGCTTGTCCGTACCGATGACCAGATGTGGAAAGCTGTCGCTTTTTGGTTCAGAGGGTATCGGGTTCAAATCTTGGGCGCAGCAGTCGCGATCGTCTCGATTTATGAAAGCGATCGTCACGGGTGTCATCAAAAAGATAAATCTGTAGTCTTTGGAGGTGACTGAGTAAATGAGAGAAAATCAGCTAATTAACTAACGAAAAATGTAAAATATTTTGGAGTCCCTCAAATACCTCACTTAGGCCCAATATTATGACTTTCACGACGTAAATATTCAAAATTAAGACCAAATTGCTATCAGCTACCAATACGAAGAAGTTGCATAACTAAGATTGTCAACACCCACATGTGGAAAGACGTCGTTCTCCGATTTGGAGGGTACCGGGTTCGAATCTTGATTGGAGCAGTCACGATTTATTAGAGAGGTCTTTCACGTTGCCCAATTTTCTTTCAATCTTACTTTCAATTTCCTCTATTTCAATGTTTTTTTGCTTCTTCTAGCTTCTTCTAATCTTCGTTTTCTTCCATTGTTTTCTTCCTGATTTCTTTATATTCAGTTCCGTTTCACTTCCTTCAGTTTCCTGCCAGTTTCACTCCAGCTTGTTTACAATTTTCTTCAGCTGCCCGTACAATTTCCAAACTTACTACAGGTTTTCCGTGAATTATACCTTATCTCCATTGGATTTAAAATTTCGTCAAAGTTTTGTTCGACCTAGATTTCTTGTAGCCCCTCTCTAGCTTCCATCCACCCTTCTTAAAGTTGTCTTTCTAACTTCTTTCCGGTCTTAATCGAAATTAGGTTTTAGTTTATTCTTTCTCGTAATTTATTTCCAATTTGCTTGCCTCCTTCCAATTCCTTTGAGGTTCTCATCTACTTTCCATCAAATTCCATGTTTTCCTCCAGTTTCTTATTAACTTTTGTTGTCCTTCAATATATATTTAGCTCCCTTCGATTTCTTTTAAAGTGTGTCCAATTTGTTTCTATTGTCACCCTCTTTCAATTTTCTTTTAGATATTTTCCAATCTGAAATCCAAATTCTGATGTTTGGTTTCTTCTCGTAATTTTCTCCTAGATTCTTCTCAATTTCTTCTTTAATTCTCTTGTAGTCTCTTTTAAGTGTGTCTGCCTTCTTCTAATTTTACTCGACTTTTCTTCTAGTTTTCACCAAATCTCTCGTTTTCTTTCAATTCCTTTCTAACTCTGGTCGTCTTTCAATTGCTACTTAACTCCCTTCTTGTGTTTTGAGTTTATTTACGTTGCTTCCCTTTTCACCTTTTTCCTTTCTTAATTTTCTTGCAATTTTCTTCTAGCTTCTTCCCAATCTTCGTCGAAGTTTAGTTCTTCGTCTTCTCTTCTAATTTCCTCTTCTAGTTTCCATCCAATTTCTTGTCTTCTTCCACTTTCTTGCTAACTCTTGTTGTCCTTCAATATATATCTAGCTTCATTAGTGTTTCTTAGTTTATCCAGTTTGCTTCTATTCTCACCTTACCTTTGCTCTAGTTTTTCTTTCTATTTTATTCTACCATAGTTGTCATTTCTTTTTCATTTTTATCCCAAACTTTTTGGATTATTTCTTCGTATTTTTGTTTTTTTGCCTTCCAATTATCCTTTTAGTGTTCTTCCAACTTTATTGGTTTTTCCAGTGTCCCCCTCCCCTAATAATTGTTTCCGTTTTGCCTTATTTTATTCTAGTTCCAGCCTCACTTCGCTCTAGAAGTTTTCAAAACTATATCAGACTTTTGTCTCGTTTTCTGCTAATTTTCTAGTTCGCTTTTCAATCTTTACCCGGCCTCCTCGTTTTGCCTAATTTTCCTCCAATTTCCATCTAGTTTCATCCCGGTTTATTATTATTATATCTTCCAAAACTTCCTCCTACTTTCCTCCTGATTGTAATTTTCCTTTAGCTTTCATCTGAATATGTTTCGAATTATTTGCAGTTTCTTCTTTGGTAGCTTCGAATGATCTTGCCCAGTTTCCAATTTTCTTTCTATTTCTGTTCTCTTACAACTTCTTATTTTTTCCGGTTTCTTTCCGATTTCCTCCTAACTGTCTTCTCTTCTTTTCAGTTTCCTTCTAATTTCTTTACTTTCTTCCAAGTTTCAACTGGTTCGCCTTGCTTTATCTTTGACTTTATACAGTTAACTTCCAGTTTCATTGCCGTTTTCTTACAAGTTCTTTTTTCTTTGATGTCAATATTCTTAATGTATTCCAAATTCTCTTCTAATTCTTTATAATAATTGATTTTCGTTACGAAATTCCTTCTACCTAGATATCTTCCAATCTTGCCCAAACTTTTCTTCTAGTTTCTTTTTTCTACATTCTTTCTTTCATTCTTATCGAGTCCTTTTCTAATCGCCACTTTCCTAGTTTACCGCCAAGTTCTTCCAAGGAGTTTGTCCTAATTTGATTGTGCCTCAATTCAGAGTGCCATCTACTGCATTCTTAACGTAAACTCAGTACTTCGCTGGCGTTAAGAATACTGTGTGGGAATAATAGGGTTATAAAATTTTTGATTCTAATTGGCTAATAACGACGCTCCAATTACACCAACGGCAGCGTGTCTGATTTATGCCACTTGATATTTGGAATTTTGTCTAAGATAACCTTACTTATTCCAGGAGTTTGTCCTATTTTGATTGAGCTTTGGTTCAGAGCGCCACCTTCGCGAATTCTTAACGTAAACTCAGTACATGTAGAAATATACCGAGCAGGTATAGACAGCGGGAAAAAAACACAATCAAACCTCAATCACACAACTCAAGAAACACAAAGAAGCCGTCTGGAGTCCGACAAGTTACAGATTTAGGCCCAACCTCATCGGTCTCCTTAAATAAATGAATAATTTCCTCCTCGCTGCACTTTGTGCAAATTATCAGTCCTACCACACCAACAAACGCGAAAATCTAAGTCGAAACTAATCGCAAGTAAGCCGTGGCGTCGTCATGGAAACATGGGCACCACTCTGCGCATAGCATAACGTCGATCTTTATTAAAGGATCGCCTTCTGATGCGGCCCGCTGGGACGGGCAGAGAGACGCGCGGCCGCATACGGTTCGACGTGCAAATGTCAGATAACACATGCCCACTAGATCTCGGCTAATCTATCATGTCGATGGGCGAAACGAGCCGTATCCTTCTCGTTCGGATATGCGATACGCGCGCGAAGGTGTAGCGAGCGGCGGCGCGATCTGCGGTTGGCGATCCTGTCGACGATAACCGGCGCGGGATCAGGTTACACACTTTTACGAAACGCGCGTGAAAACGAAACGAGTGAATTGAATTTTAATAATAAATTATCTCTCCTAGATACATTGGACACGCAACTACTTTTCGTACAGATCGCGTCAGCGACAACTGGTCAACTTATTTAGTTATTTTAATAGAATACCCGCGTGAAATCGTCATAAATTTGCTAGGTTGAACAAACAACTACTACGGGTGCAGTAGCACCGCCGGGTGTTAGTTCTGTTATCGATATTTCGATATGGTGCCGCTGTATGGGTTATACATGTCTTCAATGAACTGCCTTTCAATCGTTTCTTACACTTTCAAGCGGAAATTAGCTTGTCTCGGTGCCAAAAATTACGCCCCGCTGATGAGCATCGGGTAGAATGATACCAGTTCCCGACTATCGTTCGTTGCAGAATGAAACACGATTGCCTCTTCTACCAGGTCTAACGCATCGAAATAACGTAGATGTCGTCATAACTCCACAAAACAATTGAGCATGGCTAGCTGTCGCAAATTAGCCCGAATTCTGCGAAAAATTGCAGAAATCTTCATAATTTATCGGTTTTTTGCGTATAATTTTAAAACTAGCCATATTTTCACTTTAGAAATAATTTCCCCAGAATCTACTTACGAAGAGCTTCGATTTGATATATAACACGACCGACTTTTCGACATTTGGATTATTCACGAATTTTCAAAGGGGTACCCCTTGGAAAAATTGGAAAAATTTAAACTCTTTCAAATTTGAACGAAACTTCGTATATTTATGTTATCGAATGCGTAGAAAACGAATCTGACCTTTACATTACCGAAATATTTCTCGTTTAGTTGTAATTAAGGTTGAATCGGTGAAATTTTGCAATTTTCTTCGATTTTCCCGCAATTACTTGAAAAGTGTTTGACTTTTGACAACTTTACGTACATAAATCTTCTACTAAAGACTCGAAAACACTGAAGCGCGTCGTAACAAAGCATCTGAGCATCGCTGGCTTTTGCAAATTAGCCCGATCTCTGCGAAAAATTTGAAAAATCTTCATAATTTAACGGTTTTTCGCGTATAATTTAAGAACTCGCCTGATTTTCGCTTTAGAAATAATGTCCCCAGAATCTACTTACGAAGAGCTTCAATTTGATATATAACACAACGCACTTTCCGACATTTGGATTATTCAAGAATTTTCAAAGGGGTACCCCTTGGAAAAATTGGCAAAATTTAAACCCTTTCAAATTTGAACGAAACTTCGTATATTTATGTTTTCGAATGCGTAGAAAACGAATCTGACTTTTACATTACCGAAATATTTCTCGTTTAGTTCTAATTAAGGTGAAATCGGTGAAGTTTTGCAATTTTCTTCGATTATCGCGCAATTCCTCGAAAAGTGTTTGACCTTAGACAACTTTAAGGGCATAAACCTTCTACTAAAGACTTAAAGACACTGAAGCGCGTCGTATCAAAACAATTGGGCATGGCTGGCTTTAGAAAATCAGCCCGAATTCTGCGAAAAATTACAAAAATATTCATGATTTACCGGTTTTTCGCGTATAATTTTAAAACTAGCCAGATTTTCACTTTAGAAGTAATTTCCCCAGAATCTGCTTACGAGGAGCTTTGATTTGATATATAACACGACCCACTTTCCGACATTTGGATTATTCACGAATTTTCTAAGGGGTACCCCATCGAAAAATTGACAATTGAATTCTACATGTTTTCAATGAATTGCCTTTCAATTGCTTCTTACACTTTCAAGCGGAAATTAACTTGTTTCGGTGCCAACAATTACGCCTCGCTGATGAGCATCGGATAGGAGGAAACTAGTCCCGATCATCGTTGCAGAATGAAAGACGATTGCCTCTTATACCACCTCTAACGCATCGAATCAGCACAGATTTCGTTCTTACTTCTACTACAGCAACCGGGGATGCTCTTGAACGGGAGGTAGTCGTTTAGTGGGCGAGGTCGTTCAACGCTTCCATCATTCCACCGTTAAATTTATAAATCAGCTGTCGCTTCGGGGCACATCTTACCTATCCCCCGCGATACTAACCCGGCTCGAAAATTAAAAATTCCGCGAACAATAGTCGCGGTAGCCTAGATCGTACGGCTCTTTTAATTTACCGTAGAAGCTATTACATCGACGGGCTTGAAACGAAACACACCTCTTTTTCGCCTCTCGACACCTCGCGGCCGTAACAACGAAACTCCGTTGCCGCCGCCGCTGCCGACGAGGACGACGAGTAATTCACGCCGACCGATCGAGGAAATTGTTTTGTAATGCAAATGGGCGACCGTAAGGAAACCGTGCGCTTATTTCAACGCCCACCCAACCCCAGCAGACGCGATCGCCGAGGCTCTCTTTACTCTCGTCTGTCTTTATTGCTACCACGAACCGAGCACGTCGGCCGGCTTATTTGGAGCGGTACACGCTCCGCTGATCGCGAGCGCCTCCGTCCATTCGCATTGTCCGTGCACGCCGCCGTTTCTATCTGTTTTTGCGGCCGTCCGTTTCTTTCTTTCTGGTAGGTTGTTGTTGCTGCGCGCGCGTTGAAACGGTTCTTCGACGGTATCGGGTTTAAGCTTTAATTTTTATCTACGCCAGCGGCATTGTTTATTTCGAAGCGACGACGTTATGGGGAGAGCGTAGGCAAGGTCTTGATTGGATTTTTGCTCCGCTCGTCGAAATGGTCCGTATGTATATGTATGGGCGATGCTCGTTTCAGATAATTCCGATCGCATGGGCGAATTCGGATTGGGTAGTCAATAAAAGGAGTCCGTAAACTCTCACGCGGAACTGGTTTTGATCGTTATCATTGTTGTCGTTATTACCGCAGAATTTTTCTACGATAATTTAGTTTATTTGCAACTTGCCTCACAAGGGCGTGAAGCGAGTCTCATTACTAACCACAATAGTAAGAGCAGTAATAATTGATAGTGATTGCAAGGGCCGTGATGTAGGATTAGTGATACACGATTGAAGACCATATGACATCCCTTGTACATATTTACTATTGACTATTTGAATATTAAGAAGTTCCCCCAATATGTACTTAAATGCCCATTTTTGCAGCTGTTTATTGGATGAATTTCTTAATTGAACTCTCATATGTACAAATATCAAACGTACTAGCATGTATGTATAGTGCTTATCTGGAAATAAAGACTACTTCCCGCAAAGTCGCAGTGACGAGCAGTATAAGCGCGAAACGCGTCTGCGAATGGTGAAAGTAGTTTCCTAATTACACATTATTACTATTATTACTGACACTATATCACATCGGCGAACTCCGCACCACACAGTTATTTCATCAAATTCTATGGCACGTGTTTCGCTAACAACGGGGCTAGCATCTTCAAGCAGATGAGGAACCATGAGAAGTACACCTATGTGATATTAATAATAATAATGATAATAATAATACTAGAGATGCCACGTGGTCTTCATTCCTATCATCCTAGACATTGCGGGTGATATCTCTCCCTTTTGCGTGTTAACATCTACCAAAAAATAAAGAAATACATTTCACGATAGAACAAACAAATATTAATTAATTGAATTTTGACTCTCGTGCACGCTCAGGTCTCGCGAAACTGGCCACATCAGCGCCGAAAGACGAGAAACTCGCCCTGCTCGTCTACCTACTACATGTATGTCGTGGATGCTGGAAAAGTTGGCCCAGTAAATGTGTCGTTTTGAAACCAGTGCAATATGTGTTGAACAACGATATTTAGAAAATGTAATTGTGAAAATACGACAGAAACGGGGACGCCCTATCAAAAAGAGCACTTTACCTTGCTTGACATTGACCCAGATTTTACAAGCGGTGGTCTTTCCTCCTCTAAATTATAAATATTCAGTTTTATTCATTCATCACGGACTGCCAGTGACTCTCCAAATCTTCCTTATGACGCTTGTGAAACATCAAAATTTAATTGCGGGTTTCTGGTGCCAGTAAAAAACTATTTTTGCTTTACAACTTTTGTCTTATTTTTTTAAAACTTCTTTCTATTTTAATTTGATGCATAGGTTGTAGAGAGTTGTCTTTTTAATATCTTAACCAGCCGATTGATTAAACAAAGACGTCATATCAAAAAATGCACTTCACTTTGCTTGACATATGGCCCGGATTTTACAGGAGTATATATTTCTTTCTATAAATTTTAATCATTCGTCTTTGTTTTTCAACTATTTGTTTGTAATCCTTCTAGGCAATTTATTTATTGTCCGCGTGATAAAACGAACACGAACCACGTGACCATGCTCCAGATATGATCCGAATTTTACTGGCATTTACGTTTCTATGTCGAAAAAAGTAAACATCCTAGGTCACCGCGTGCTGACAGTGACTCTCTAATCGTCCTTTATGAAACTTGTGAAACTTAAAAATATTAATATGCGGCTTTCCTGTGATAATAAAAGAAATATTTTATCTTATACAAATTTTGTCTCATTTTCTTCGAACTTCCGTCTATTTTATTATATTACTATTTTAATTCGATGCGAAAGTTGTGAAGAACGGTGGACTTTGATACCTTGACCAACCGATTGATTAATCAAAGGCGTCCTGTCTTAATATATGCTTCACTTTGGTTGATATATGGCCCGAATTTTACAATCGTTTATATTTCGTCCTCTAAATTGTAAATATTCGCTTTTATTTTCCGATCACATGTTCGAAAAGCATTGACAGATAAGATTTACACCTCGTACACTAAAGGGAACACGAACCAGACTTTGCTCTAGATATGACCTGAATTTTACTAGCGTTTACATTTCTTTCTCGAAATTGTAAACTTTCTACTTTACTTTTCCATCATATTACGCATATTATTTATCGCCCGCATGATAAAACCAACACGAGCCACTTGACTTTGCTCCAAATACGGCCTAAATTTTACTAGCGTTTACGTTTTGACGTAAAAAAATAAACATCCTACCTCACCGCGCACTGTCAGCGACTTTCCAAACATTCGTTGTGATACTTGCTTGAAGCTTAAAAAATTAATTTGCTGCCTTCCTGTGACAGTAGAAAAATATTTTATTTTATACAATTTTTTTCTTATTTTCTTCGCACTTTATTCTATTTTAATTTGATGCGTAAGTTGTCAAGCACGGTGGCTTTTGATACATTAATCAGCTGATTGATACTGATGGCTGATCTGACCTGGCCTGACTTATGGCGCGGATTTTACAAGCGTTTATATTTCTTTCTCTAAATTGTAAACGTATGCTTTTATTTTCCAATCATTTGTTTCCCTGATAGAACGAAACCAACGAATCACTTGAGTTTGCCCCAGCTATGACCCGAATTTTGCTGGCGTTTGCGTTTCTACGTCGTCCTACTTCATCGCATACTGTCGGTGACTCCCGATTCTCGAATGTTCCTGACGAAGCTTACGAAACTTAAAAAAATAATAATTTCGGCTTCCTTGTGAGAGTAAAAGATATTTTCTGTCATACAAAGTTCGTCTTTCCTTTTCCTTTTTGAATATTTTTCTATTTTAATTTGATCCATAAGTTATCAAGAACGGTGGATTCTGATACTCTAACGAGGTGATTGATGTTACCGTCTGACCTGACGTTACTTGACGTATGTCTCGGATATTATAGCGGTTTATATCTCTTTATTTAAATTATAAACATTCACCTTTATTTTTCAACCGTGTGTTCGTAATCCTTCGAAGCGTATTATTTATTGCCCGCATGATGAAACGAACACGAACCACTTAACCTTGCTCCAGATTGGACCCGAATTTTACTAGCGTTTACGTTTCTACGTCGAAAAAATAAATATCCTACTTCACCGCGTACTGACAGTAACTCTCCAAATGTTGCTTTAGAAACTTGTGAAACTTCGAAATTTAATTGTGGCTTGCCGGTGATAGCAAAAAAATTCTTCTATACGAATTTTGTATTATTTGCATATTGTTTATTGCTCGCATGGTGAATCGAACACGAACCACTTGACTTTGCTACAGATTTGGCCCGAATTTTACTAGCATTTACATTTCCACGTTGAAAAATTATACATCCTACATCATCGCATACTATCAGTGACATCGAATATTCCTCATGAGACTTGTGAAAACTTCAAAATTCAATTACGGTCTTTTTGTGAGAGTAAAAAATATTTTCTCTAACAAATTTTGTCTTATTCTTTTTCTGAACTTCTTTCTATTTTAATTTAATGCGTTAAGTCGTTAAGAACCATGGATTCTGGTATCTTAATCAGGCGATTGATTAATCAAACACGTTGTGTCAAAATATGTGCTTTACTTTGCTTAACATATGGCCCGAATTTGACAGTCGTTTATATTTCATCCTCTAAATCAGGTATGGGCAACCTCCGGCCCGCGGGCCACATGCGGCCCTCGAGTAAGATTTGCCCGGCCCGCTACTGAATTCTTTCGTTGCATATTAGCACGGCCCGCCTAACTTAATTCATAATGCATCATAAGGATACTACAAAAATGTATATTTTTCAAGATTACTCACAGCATAAAACTTCTACAAAAAAGGTTGCCCATGCCTGCTTTAAAGCGTAAACATCCGCTTTGATTTTCCAATCACATGTTCGAAAAGCTTTGACAGATAAGATTTACAGCTCGTATAGTAAAGGGAACACGTACCATTTGACGTTGTTTCAGATATGACCCGAAATTTACTAGCATTTACGTTTCCGCGTTGAAAAATAAACTTCCTACTTCACCCCGAACTGAGAGTGACAATCCAAACGTTCCTTATGAAACTTGTCAAACTTCAAAATTTAATTGCGGCTTTCTGATAATAGTAAAAAAAAAAGGTTTTCTCTCATACAAATGTTAAACGCGTGACCTGGCCTTGCTTCACATATGGCCCAGATTTAGAAGTGTTTATATTTCGTCCTCTAAATTGTAAATGTTCGCTTCTATTTTCTAATCACATGTTCGAAGAGCGTTGATAGAATTTGCAGCCGGTATGGTAAAGCGAACACGACCCGCGTGACTTTGCACCAGATACGACCCGAATTTTACTAGCATTTACCTCTTCACGTTAAAAAATTACACATTATATTTCGTCGCGTACAGACAGTGACAATCTAAACCATCCTTACGAAACTTCAAAATTTATTGGCGGCTTTCCAATAAAAGTAAAAAAAAAGTTTTCTCTTATACAAATTTTGTCTTAGTTTCTTCGAACTCTGTTTTAATTTAATGCATATGTTGTCAGGAACAGTGGATTCTGATACCTTAACCAGTCGATTGATTTAACAAAGACGTCCTATCAAAAAATGTCTAAATTGTAAACGTATACTTTAATTTTGCAGTCGTTTGTTCTCCTGATACAGCGAACAGGAACTACTTGACTTTGCCCTAAATGTGACCCGAATTTTGCTAGCATTTGCGTTCCTACGTCGAAAAATAAACATCCTATTTCATCACATACCTGTCGGTGACTTTCGACTCTCGAATGTTCCTTATGAAGCTTGCGAAACTTAAAAAAAATAATTTCTGGTTTCTTGTGATAGTAAAAGTACATTCCCTTTTTCACAAATTTAGTCTTACTTTTTTTTTTACTTTTTCTATTTTAATTTGATCCATAAGTTATCAAGAACGATGGATTCTGATACCCTGATTGATACTGACGTCTGACATATGTCTCAGATTTTACAGCCGTTTATATTTATTTATTTAAATTCTAAACATTCACATTTATTTTTCAACCGTGTGTTCGTAATCCTTCGAAGCGTATTATTTATTGCCCAAATGATGAAACGAACACGAACCACTTAACCTTGCTCCAGATTGGACCCGAATTTTACTAGCGTTTACGTTTCTGCGTCGAAAAAATAAACATCCTACTTCGCGTACCGCGTACTGACAGTAACTCTCCAAATGTTGCTTTAGAAACTTGTGAAACTTCGAAATTTAATTGTGGGTTTGCGGTGATGGCAAAAAAATTCTTTTATACGAATTTTGTATTATTTGCATATTATTTATTGCTCGCATGGTGAATCGAACACGAACCACTTGACTTTGCTACAGATTTGGCCCGAATTTTACTAGAATTTACATTTCCACGTTGAAAATTTATACATCCTACGTCATCGCATACTATCAGTGACATCGAATATTCCTCATGAGACTTGCGAAAACTTCAACATTCAATTATTTTTCTCTTATATAAATTTTGTCTTATTTGTATATTATTTATTGCTCGCATGATGAAATGAACACGAACCACTTGACTCTGCTACAGATATGACCCGAATTTTACCAGCAGTTACGTTTCTACGTTGAGAAAATAAACATCCTACTCAGTCGCGTACTGTCAGTGACTCTCCAAACGTTCAATAATTATATGGTGAGGAGTGTATCGGTCACATATCCTTTCAATAATCGAAATGTACATAACTCTACCTAAAACACCTCGTTCCCTAACGGCGCACGTAACGAAATTAAAACTTTAACCACCGATAAAACGTAATACACAACGACCATCCGTATACAGCGCGGTCGAGTTATAATTTTTCGTTTATCGACTTAGCGCGCCGGATAATTAAGCTCTAAATCAATCTCCGAGCCTGACGGATCGTTGTACGAGTTCGAAACGTATACTTACATAGGGGCAGACGAGGGGCCTCGCCAATCGTTACTCGTACGTTGTAATTTGGCGGAATTCAATTTGCGCGAATCGACGGAAACGGGGTAATTTATCGGATTTCGATCGCGAGCCGCGGACTGAGCGTAATTGGAGCTCGTTGTTTGGATAGCGGTGGAAGCGGTGCAATAAACGCGATATCATTTTTCCAACCCCTCCCTTCTTTCGGAGGACTAATTTGCGTCTTCCTTCTACGGGATTTCCGAACGTTTCGATCATCTTCGTATTTAATAAATAATAATCTATCGCCTGAACCCCGCACATCCTCCCGTTCCCAGTCGGAGCAGGATCAGAAGCGGGTGTGAGATAGATGATTATTTAGAACGGGGAAAAAATTGATCTCTATTTTTGTGTGTAATGTAATTAATTAATTAATTAATCGTAATGTCGTAAGTTCGATCAGTATTTTTCTCTTGCGTGTTGTCGTCGTTGTAACGAAAAGAATTATTGTTCCTTCGCGTTTAAATCTAATCGCGTGTAATCCTAACGCACGTAGTAATTTTTGTTACATCTAACTATTATAATCAAGTACTATTATTACCGTAAGAAAGCACCTACAATTCTAGCACCGTTTATGTAAAGAAAAATCGAAACTTACTAACCGCATTTGCGTCTCGCAAGAGACCCAACTGACCTATCATCCCCGAAACTTCCTCCGGATATATTTCCGATTTTCCACTTTCGTTGAAGAGAAAGAGAATTAGATTTACTTCACTCTTAAATGTAATGTGTTCGTTCCTATCTATAGATCGATTTTTGTTTTAAACAATATTAATAATAATAAGAATAATATTCGAAATATAAGTGCAATTTATACATTTATGTATTTTTAAAAAGAAAATATATATTATATAGTTACCTATACGTACATGTAATAAGAAAAAAACAAATTATTCGAGGATAGAAGGCTGCGTTTTCAATACACAATTTCTTCTATTTTTTTATTTTTTTGGAACCAAATGAGCGCCTTCGATTTTCGTCTTATTAGTTTAGTAAAACACCCTTGTTTAATTAGTTTTTAAGCTATTCTTCGCACACGACGGATGAAACATCCGAAAGACTTTTGTAATTTTCAATTTTCAAGATGAACACTAAGCCATAAATGAGATGCACTACACCTTGTTATAATTCAAACACTATTTCGTTCGTTTTAGTCAAATGTATGGTTACCAATTTTATTTTATTTTATTTTTTTTTTTTTTTTTGTATAATGATAATATATTTTTTATTATTGTAGGAATTGTATCGTTGTATTTTCTAAATACTTACTAGGAGAATTTTGTTTTTATCCCGCCCACGTATATACCCTATACGTGCGCTGCAGCGTTGTATATAAAAGAGGACGAGCGAGAGACGAGTTGGATCAAATTGTTTTCAATTTTATTTTATTTTATTTTATTTTTTTGATTTTGTAAAAATGGAACAGAAATTTTTTGGTGTATTGTGAATGTAATATATTACTATATGTATATTGTGTAAGACTACTGTATATTTGTGTATTTTTTCTAGATTAATAATAAATAAAAAATGATTACATAAACGAATATTTGCGTTGTTATCTTCCATTATCCTCCACATTCCTCTGCGCCACCATATCAAGTTATAATAATAATAAAAATTGTTATATATATATATTATATACATTATATTATTATTATTATTATTATTATTATTATATATACGACGGTACTCCCAAAAGTAAGTTACACTATTAAAGAAATAATAATGGAAAAACGTTCAAAATTTAAAATTAATTATATTTTGAAAAATACATGTAATACTTATTGTTCTATATAGTTTCCTTTAATCTCAATACATTTTTAGTATCGTGATGACAGCTTTTATTTAAATCCAATATCCAACTGGCTAGCCATCTTTCCACTTCCTATTTTAACCCATTCCGATTTGCGATGCGTCTTCCCCCGAGATGTTGCTTCAACTGCGGTAAAAGTTCTAAGTCGCGAGGTGCAAAGACATGGGAGTAAGGTGGATGACCGATAATATCCCGTTGAAATTAACTCAAACAGGGCTTGAGCCTCACGATAAGTGTGCGGGCGAGAGTTATCGTGAAACACAAAGAAAATCGTTTTGCTCAACTTTTCCCTCCCTTTCGTTTCGAATCGCGCTTCTGAGGTTTCTCAACGTCTCACAATGGCGAGTAGCTGTGATCGCGGTCCCACGGGATAGGTAGTCGATCAATAATACCTCGTTGGAATCCCGGAAAGACCGTTGCCATAACCTTGCCAGCCGATTCCAAAATTTTCGCCTTGTTTTGGCGTTGGCTCGTCCTTCCCTTTCCACACCACGCTTAATTTTTTGGAATTAAGCGCCCAGTTATGGACAGAAGTCTCATCTCCGATTACTATTTGGTGGAATAAACCGTCTTCTTCATTCCTAACAAACTGAAAATATTGCAATGCAGCGTGGACTCTCTGCTCTTTGTATTATTCTGAGAGCTCCACGCCTGCTTTCAGAACAAGGAGCAGAGAGTCCACACTGCATTGCAATATTTGCAGTTTCTTACGATTGAAGAAGACCCGTCTTGCACACACTTTTGATAGACGCAAATCCTCAGAAAGAATTCCGTGAAATGTTGCACGGTTCGCAATGAATCTCAGTTGCAGTTTTATCTTTTGCCGTAATAAAAAACAATATCGGCACGAAGTTCGCAATCGACGGTGGGAGCAAGTGGAGTCTCCACGGCTGCTGGCGCGTGACCGTCCGACACCACCAATTCCTTATCTGTATATTCACCAATTACAAAGAAAGCAGCTTCGTCATAACAAAAGGAGATTTTCATCTTCAACTGAATATTGACCTCAGTCTTATAGAAATGTGTATATCAGCACTAATGTGGAATTATCTTTTCCTTCTCTCTCACTCGATTCCAGTGCTGTTGACGACTTGACACAAACGGAATCACTGGGAATCGCCAATTATTACTCGTCGAGTTCATGGGTACTGGGAAGTCATCAAAATAAGTGCGGAAAATAGAAATCCGAGATAAGCGTGCTTTTATTGCATTCATTCCAAGCCATAACGTGCCAATCCGCTTCATGAAATGACATAACGTACAAAATGTGTCATTTAAAGAATTATTTGTTTGCTCATCGGAGTCGAACAGGCCTCGTGTCTGCTCTGAAGTCTCTTTTCGGAGAGGGGATAGAAGTGTATCGCACCTCGGGTGTTCTGGATCTTTTAATAGTTCATGTTATCGCGGTCTCTCTTCCTATCTATCCTCCCGTAGGACGATAGGGTGATCCTCAATGTTGGGCCTGAGACATTTGTAAGATCCATAAGTGTGGCCAAAAGCTGTTTGAATTTTGAATGACTGGTCTTGGTGTGGCAGAGCGTCTTCGTGAATGAGGAGGAAACATCCGTGATCGTCGGTGGCGCCGTCTCGGCTGCAACCTTCAGTGTTTCTTTCGACTTTCTCCTTTTCTCGGTCTGTGAACCCTCGGATCCGCTTGAAAACGGAGGGTGGCTACAAGCCCTTTCGATAGGCTTGCAATTCGCACCTTCGACGCCACAACGCGTGAATTCGCCCGAACGCTTTTGAACGAGCACCTGCAAGTCTTACATAATTCGACATTGCGCTGACGCTTCGTTTGTCCGTTACAACGTGGTCGCTAAGTGGCGACAAACTCCTTTGTTTGGACATCCAACAGGTCGGTCAAGTTTGAAACTTAACAAGGAATGTGGTAGTGCACCATCGTACTGGAACCATCAAGCGCTGACCGGCAAGAGGGAATGTTCTGCATTTGGATCGAGAGCAACAATTGCGGATATTATGCTTCGTTCCAGTAGTAGAAAATAATTTTTGCAAATAAAACGAAATTCCTTCTAAACAGAAGCCCATTGCCGAGATGCGCTCCAGTTATCTATATATATATAAGTTCCTTATTTGTGTGTGCCTCTTTTTATCTATCCAGAGCTTTTTGACGCCCACTGATGGGCTAGAAAGCTGAAAATTGGCATGCATACAGTAAAACGCCTAGACCCAATCCTAACATAGCCGGATTTTTGTTTTTTGGCCTGTGGGCGGAGAATTAAGACGAGAAAGGAGCGTGGTAAAATTCAATTCTTCAGCTTATATTTTCTTTTTCTTCCTGCCTGGCAGGGACAGGCTTAACAGCTAGTTTCAAATACTTACCGTTTCGTGTTTATATATATGTGACCTATTGTGCCTCGCATTTGCCAGTAAAGAAAAGTTCACACTTAGTTATCATCGATATCAAACGAGACACAAAGAAAATACCTTAATTACTGACCAACATGTAACTGTAACATATTGAAGGCGAATCTATTATAACACATGCAAATTGTTCTATCACCTCGCCCTAGACATTAGAAATATTTCGCTAATTTCACGCAGTTAAATCTAAAATTGAAACACTTTTGATGAACAGAGCCGTCGATGGGTATTTTGAGTTTGGGTGGTAAAGAGGTATTTTTGTTTTTATTTTTATTTTATTTTACCTTTAGTATGTTTGTGCTGCTTTTTCAATCTTCTTATTGTATATGACCTGAATCTCAAAGATGTTGTTACTCCGTAACACATTTACTAAGATGCATGCACAGAAACTTATAAACATACTGACACCCTAAAACAACGTGTATTAAGGCGCTTGCGCAAAACATTGAAAAGATCTTATTGCGCAACGATAGTAGACGAGTGAGAGCGAAGAGCATCTAAAAAGATTACAGTAGACTTGTTAGAAGAAAAAGTGTTTTAACCTACCCGCGCTGTAATACACTTGTAAATTATAAAGCATTGTTCATACGCCGCGAAGTACAAGGATTGTATTTGTGTGTACTATGTTGTGATTCGAAATCAATATTACTACTATCATCTTGCTCTTCTCACGAGGGTACGTGCTCAAGCTACTACATGGTAGTTAGGTAGCTCTCGTGGCTCCGGTTTAATCCGACCGTTCCTCATCACGAGAGGTCGAAATGAGATATCGAGATTATCCTGACTCATCCTGACCGAGATTGGAACCCGGAAATCGAAAGGAACCTAGGATACGAACTTCTAGGATGACCCAATACAAAATTTACAACTCACTCAACGAAGGCGTAAGACTTCTAAGCAGACATTTTAATCCCGCGCGCTTCGCAACTGATTATCAGTTCTCAAATTGTGTGGTCCTTACAAATTAAAAAGCAAACTGGACTATGTCCAGTAACCTGCGGCACACCGCACTGTATAGAATTAACCGATAAGCATCCGTTCCGATTTCTAGATTTAGATTCGTTTCTTAATTTCTTTCCCAAGCAATTAACTCTTAATAGAATTTTAAATTTCGACTCGCCTCGTCGAGAGACTCGTCCTCGCCTTAATAAGTCTACCTGTATAGGACGGCTTTTCAAACGCGTACTCGCTGGCATCCATTGAAAAGATTTTTAACAAACTAATCAAGCAGATAACGGTGCCCGTATCTGGTCTTCGCAATTAACTTTACCATGGGTGGTATCCAGAACAAACGCCTCACGGACGCGAACGCGATGAAGATCATCGCCGCTTCGCTTCGCTCGGAGAGCCGGATCATGGTAGGTTTAAGATTTATGTAGTAAATCGTCGTATATCGAAGGAAATTCTCGGCTAGAAATTGCAATTTGTAGTTGTTACGTAAATAGCATTAATAATAATAATAAGACGTTCTGAATTCTTAACAGATTGTTGGAAAGTGCCGGGTCGATTAACATACTAACGAAGTATGCGTGTAATCGTGCACATCCTCGACTATATGCTAAATGGAGGTTAATACTACGTTTCCTGTGCCGTATCTCGCGCCGATTTACGGATCCGTTTTGAATGGACGACGACAGAAAGGAAATCTGCTCGACACAGGAGGAGGAAGAAGATTTTACATAAGTGGAGTGTTCGAAACCGGATGGTGGACGGCGATAGAAAGTGTAAATGAAATTGTTGTGTCGTTAGTAATGGGATCTAATATAGGTTAAGTATGACGAACATCCAGTATTGCCAACTTCTAGTTCTTAGATACAAATCGGACAGATCTTGGGAACGGATAGCGCTAGCTCGAATTTTCTTTTACCAACACGTGGACCACATCGAAATGTTCAAGGTGGGGAGTAAAACTAGAAACATCTTCGATGTCAAACCGAATCCGGGAAACATTAATTTGTAGTTAGGCGTTCTCCAATTGGTAATCCATATTTAATCAGATCTGGGGAATGGATGGCGATAGCTTTAGTTTTCTGGCATCAGCATGTCCGTTGTACCAAAACAGGTAGGATTAAGAGAAAAATGTAACGCGTTATAAATTACCTACGACCAGATGGGAACCACTGCGGATACTGTGAGAGCACACGTTACTTTTCTTCATCCATTCAAGTACGGCTAAACAATCTATTGAACCTACCTAAAGTTCCTGCCTTACCCCCATTTTATCCTTATCACGTGTACCAAAAATTTTGCCTGGCTCGAGCGACAAAATCGGAACCCTTCGTCCCCGATGTTAGAATTGTTGTTTATGAGTCTGAGAGAACAAGTTGGGGGTTCCACAAATCTGTGTCTTCCGACCTGCCTTGTTTCCGATATAAATCGCGCTTCAGGCGCAAGTTTCTATACCTCCCACCTCAAAAGGGCATGCGCCCCAATCAGTGATGAACCCCTGCACTGTCCCCATGTAACACCACCGGCCGCGCAAATCCAACACCTTCTGTGGGAGACCGGCTAATAGCCATCGGTGGCTTCTCTCCCTCCCCCACCGTACTTCTCATGTTACGCAAGTTGCCTCCCCAACGTTTGATGGGTTACCGTCGTATCAGCTCCGGTTACTTCTAGAGGCCAGATCATAATTCACCAGAAGATGGAAACAAAACTATCACATGTGGTACAGTAGTACCCACCCGTGTAAAGGTGTAAGACGGGTACGGTCTACCGGAAACTCCAGCCCAATAAATTCTAATCAGTTGCTATCTTTGTCCAGAAGTCGGGGGTAGATGGTTCACGGTTGCCCTGCGGCTAGGCTTTGACTCGTTCGGTCAATTCCGATTTCTTGTAGTGCGCAGATCATAATTTCCTAGGGTCTTCTCCCCATTGGGAGGAAATTCGAACCTAAGGTGGCGACGAAGCTGCCCCTTGTGGTACAGTACCACCTACCCGTTTAAACGTGTCAGATGGGCACAGTCGAGACGAATATCTCGCCAACGTAAGAGTATACCCTTACAGACGTCGCCTATAGGCTTGGGGGTGAATAAAGAGACTGCGCCTTACCAACAGTGCTAGCAATTGGGCAATAAAACTACTGCAGTGAATTCAAGATGGTTTGTAAGCAACACGTTACATATCAAATTGGTTGCATGACTCATCGGTTGATATCCTCTCGACTAGTTGCAAGAACATGTTTTATTTCATCCTACGTAGAGGTTATAAATCAAATTATAAAAAGATTTGGGAGGATCTTTTTACTAAAGCAGTGCAGCGAACGGTGTAATTTTGGTTACATGTGTTATCTGGTCACGTGGCTTGCAGACACATTTTGAAAACCCGGTATAATATATTATATGTGAACAGAGATTGTGTAGGGGTGGAGGGCAAAAAATCATTAGAAATAATATGAAATGGAGGGGCTAAAATCACTACTTCGGGGACATCGATATATGTCCAAGATCATCAACGTACGTAGTATCCCGTCTCCAACTTCGTGTTGCTTGTCCCGAACGGCTTAAATTGTTCCTCCAACAGCTTAGCTGCCAGGTGTTTGAGCCAATCATCGAGGAACGGTTTAAACCATCCAAGGTGCTGCTTAATCTGTTCCAAGATAAGCAACGACTTCGTATCTGCGATAATCTTGAGAACACCGATCATCTCCAACGGCATCTTTATATTCCCATGTTATTCCTCACGGTATTAAGGATCTGCATACTTATAGCATACCTATTCGTATAGGTACTATGAAAGAAAAATATAGGGAATATCATGTTACACACCGTTTTTTACAAGTTATACATCAAATTGACACGGAAAATCCAACATATCCAAAATATCTTTTTGTAACCAAAAAGTCGCAATTCATTTTTGTTAATTCTGGGAAGTTATATAAAGAACATTTAGAGAGCACTTCACAGTATGCGATGACGTAGGATGTTTATTTTTTAAACTTAGGCCATATCAGGAGCATGGTCAAGTGGTCCGCGTTCGTTCTATCATACGGGCTGTAAATCAAACCTGTCGACGCTCGTCGAACACGTAATTGGAAAATAAAGACAAATGTTTCCAATTTACAAAGAGAAATGTAAACGCTAGTAAAATCCGCGCCAATTGTCAAGCACGGTGAAATGTTTCTTCTGATAGGGAGTGTTTTCTTTACCTTTTACAACGCGGATGGTATGCTTGTATCGAGCAGAGAGTTCGATGACAGCTGCATTTTTGGAATACCATTCGCCAGTACATAATTCAGTGGTCCTCAAATAACATTTTCATTTGCCCAATTTTTTCTAATCAATTAGGCAAATCCGGGACATATGTTAAGCATGGTGAAATGTTTCTTTTGTTAGGGCGTGTTTTATTTACATTTTAATAGCCTTACTGTATGCTTGCATCTAACGGATAATTCGTCGACCGAGGGGCTTTTAACATACCATTCGACGACACATCATTCAGTGATTGTAAAACAATATTCCCATCTGCACAATTCTTTTTAATCATTCTGTTTCTTTCTTATACTCATGGACTTGCTTTTGTCTTATAATCCTGTAAATAAATTTACTGCCTTACTTATGACAAACTCTGTACGTATACAATTGCTCCTTCTAATTACATGTATAGCGTCACTCGTACCATACAAATTATTTACCTCGCTAGGACTGGTTTAATTAATTTAATAATCTGACGCATTATCCGCACCGGGCACTTACCCGAACGTGAGAATAAAAATTCTTACGATCGGCAACCTCTTTAACCCAAAACGCCGCGAAATATTGCCCATATATGGGGACGAAATTCGCGCAAAAGCACTCGCAATTCGACGAAATCTTATCTCGAGCGGCGTTTCTACGCCTCCATTTTTCGTCATTGCGTTCGACCGGATAATAATTGACGTATTAAGATAAGATAATCCGTCCGTTTGTACGATATCTTTCTCGATTTCGGCTACAAATTAGAGCCGGCATTTCGGATAAAAAACGGACTTGATAAATGTATCGGGGCTGTCGTAAATGGCATTAAACCCGAACCGTCGATTATCTCCACGCATCGGATTTTAATGAGAGAATATAATAAATTTCGGTAGTTTATGAGGAACGCGAAAGCGTCGAGAGCGTTACGGGTGGCAAAAGCGGATACTTTACGATTTCGATTGGAAGGTATTTTAGTCGAAATCGACTGGTGTCGTTTTAATGGGAAACGATTATTCGATTACCTCCTCCATCAGGAACGGTAGAAACTTCGTTCTGATCATGATATTTGTTATTAGTTGATGCCCAAAAACTAGAATATTCCTGAGGAAATCACCAGTGGGGAGAACGAAACGTCAATTTGAGCTAGTACCGCATGGTATGGGGAACCCGAAAAACAAAACAAAATTTGAGGATAACGGTCAGGAATTGATAAAATCGAGTCTAGCGAATGTCAGGAAACATACATAGGACAGTTCAGACGGGCAATATCTACGCGATATATGTTGCACGTTATCGTTGAAGAGTAGAATAGGTTTATCCAGTGTTGCAAGGCACATGGACAACACACTGAACAACATTAAGATCTTAAATTTAAAATTAATAAATGTTTGTATATTCGCCGCAAGAACTGGATGCGTACCAAACGATACATATTCGTAAAGACCCGAATCTGCCAAGCAAAGACGACGGTCTCCTGAGTCAGGCGATGCTATTTGATTTATTGTAGGGAGGAGTAGTTTGCCTTCTGTACGAGTGTTTAGTAAATAGAAACAATGTCCCAAGAAGAGGTAGGTGCTATCAGCGTAAAGAGGAACTTTGTTACGAGAATTCTAACCCTTTTTGGAATAATTTTCACCCTGGTAGCTAGAATAATAAAAGTCCGCATCTGGTAAGGAAAGACCACGGTCCCTTGAGTAAGTCGATGCTTTTTGATTTATTGTAGGAAGAGGTAATTTGCCTTCTATATGAGTGTTTAGTAAATATAAAAATTATCTCAATATCATACACGTGCCATCAGCGTAAAGACGAACGTTGTTACGAGTATTGTGACGACATGGTCAACCCTTCTCGAAATAATTTTCACCCTGATAGGTAGAATAATAAAAATCCGAATCTGTTAAGGAAGGACTACGGTTCCCTGAGTAAGTCGATGTTTTTTGATTTATTGTAGGGAGAGGTAATTTACCTTCTGCATGAGTGTTTAGTAAACAGAAAAATTATCCCAAGAACAGATACGTGCCATCAGCGTAAAGAGGAACGTTGTTACGAGAATTCTAACCCTTTTTGGAATAATTTTCACCCTGATAGGTAGAATAATAAAAATCCGAATCTGTTAAGGAAAGAATACGGTTCCCTGAGTAAGTCGATGTTTTTTGATTTATTGTAGGGAGAGGTAATTTACCTTCTGCATGAGTGTTTAGTAAAGAGAAAAATTATCCCAAGAACAGATACGTGCCATCAGCGTAAAGAGGAACGTTGTTACGAGAATTCTAACCCTTTTTTGGAATAATTTTCACCCTGATAGGTAGAATAATAAAAATCCGAATCTGTTAAGGAAAGACTACGGTTCCCTGAGTAAGTCGATGTTTTTTGATTTATTGTAGGGAGAGGTAATTTACCTTCTGCATGAGTGTTTAGTAAAGAGAAAAATTATCCCAAGAACAGATACGTGCCATCAGCGTAAAGAGGAACGTTGTTACGAGAATTCTAACCCTTTTTTGGAATAATTTTCACCCTGATAGGTAGAATAATAAAAATCCGAATCTGTTAAGGAAAGAATACGGTTCCCTGAGTAAGTCGATGTTTTTTGATTTATTGTAGGGAGAGGTAATTTACCTTCTGCATGAGTGTTTAGTAAAGAGAAAAATTATCCCAAGAACAGATACGTGCCATCAGCGTAAAGAGGAACGTTGTTACGAGAATTCTAACCCTTTTTTGGAATAATTTTCACCCTGATAGGTAGAATAATAAAAATCCGAATCTGTTAAGGAAAGACTACGGTTCCCTGAGTAAGTCGATGTTTTTTGATTTATTGTAGGGAGAGGTAATTTACCTTCTGCATGAGTGTTTAGTAAAGAGAAAAATTATCCCAAGAACAGATACGTGCCATCAGCGTAAAGAGGAACGTTGTTACGAGAATTCTAACCCTTTTTGGAATAATTTTCACCCTGATAGGTAGAATAATAAAAATCCGAATCTGTTACGGAAAGACTACGGTTCCCTGAGTAAGTCGATGTTTTTTGATTTATTGTAGAGAGAGGTAATTTACCTTCTGCATGAGTGTTTAGTAAAGAGAAAAATTATCCCAAGAACAGATACGTGCCATCAGCGTAAAGAGGAACGTTGTTACGAGAATTCTAACCCTTTTTTGGAATAATTTTCACCCTGATAGGTAGAATAATAAAAATCCGAATCTGTTAAGGAAAGACTACGGTTCCCTGAGTAAGTCGATGTTTTTTGATTTATTGTAGAGAGAGGTAATTTACCTTCTGCATGAGTGTTTAGTAAAGAGAAAAATTATCCCAAGAACAGATACGTGCCATCAGCGTAAAGAGGAACGTTGTTACGAGAATTCTAACCCTTTTTGGAATAATTTTCACCCTGATAGGTAGAATAATAAAAATCCGAATCTGTTAAGGAAAGACTACGGTTCCCTGAGTAAATCGATGTTTTTTGATTTATTGTAGAGAGAGGTAATTTACCTTCTGCATGAGTGTTTAGTAAAGGGAAAAATTATCCCAAGAACAGATACGTGCCATAAGCGTAAAGAGGAACGTTGTTACGAGAATTCTAACCCTTTTTTGGAATAATTTTCACCCTGATAGGTAGAATAATAAAAATCCGAATCTGTTAAGGAAAGAATACGGTTCCCTGAGTAAGTCGATGTTTTTTGATTTATTGTAGGGAGAGGTAATTTACCTTCTGCATGAGTGTTTAGTAAAGAGAAAAATTATCCCAAGAACAGATACGTGCCATCAGCGTAAAGAGGAACGTTGTTAAGAGAACTGCGACGACATGGGTAACCCTTTTCGAAATAATTTTCACCCTGATAGGTAGAAAACTTTGTGTCCCGTTGTGAAGGAGGGAAGTTTAGTTTACACGAATAAAATTTAAGAAATCACGATTTATTGAGTGAAGTTAGGTCTGAAGGTGCTAGCCTCGCTGCTGACGAAACACGGACTTAATTAAGTAAGGGTGCGATGAGGAGTCCAGTGATGTGCTATAGTGTGAGTGATACTACGCCGAAGAGTAAGACTTGTGAAAAATATCACAGTTTGATAGGTGTTGAGTTTGGTGTTCCTCTAGGCGAGCTACCTACAGCCCTTCCTCCTTAGGTTATTTGTCGCTGAGCTCAGATGTGAATTGTAGTAAAAGATGTGGACCCAACAATCGGGTTTGAGGCAATGAAGATTCGTTTATAAAATTTTTGAGACTAGTTCTAACATTGTCAGGGTGGTAACTCTGAAAGTCACCAAATACGCAATCGCAATTCGTTCCCATTCGATTCCACCATTACGACTCCCCGCACTTTCATCACCATACGCCATGCCTTTACGTGTACACGCGAGTAATTTCTGCAATACTCATCCGATCGTATTTCATACGTGCCAACGACTTCTTGCCACATCGTCCGGAAAATCTCTCCGCATTACGGCAACAGCACGACGGCGGCGGTACCTGACAAACGCCTCTCAGTTACGCGATCCGCCCGAGATTTTCCCATGACCGACGTGACGTGACGTTGCTAAGGTTTCTAATCGTCCGTCGCAAGAATCTGTAAAATCGCCTTAAACCGATTTAAAGAGGTCTTTCGGCAGCCGCCGGACGAACCTCCCAGGTCGTGTGAGAATTGGGGCTTCTTTCGAGACGTTACGGCATTCTTCGCCGCGCGATCTGTCTCCGATATCGGAGGATCGAGTCGTCTCGCAACTGTTGGCCCCGCGTACCGTGTTGGTACGTTACCGTCGATTTTGACATCGGAAGCGACGAAGCGAACGGATTACACGGATGTGTCGTTGCGAAAACGATCGACGCTGTTCGTGTGAAAGACGGATCGAGAAGTCGATTTAGGTTGTTTTCGCGATGTTACGCAAGATGTGAGATGTCGAGAATCCTTTTCGTCGGAAAACTGTTTTTTTCTTTCGATTCGTATCTTCAAAACACGTCTTGAATTTCTAGGTGTGAATCATTTAAAAACGGGCGCAGTCGAGCTGGTAGGGAGCTCGACTACTTGGCCGAGGACCGGGGTTCAAATCCTCTAAACGTGTTCGTCCGATTTGTGACTTGACCACCAGTAGATCTCGTAGGCTACAGTACTTCTTTGCCTATGCCACTATAAATCCAGAAAACTATTCATCCAATTCTACCACGGACCTGTATCGCCTGGTACAAAAGGCAGACTAATGGGTGGGGTGTAGTCATAATTTACCGGGGAGGGTACAATAAGTGGAATTTGGCTCATGGGTTCCTCAGGAAGAACATCAAGGCTTGTGGTTTTCACTAGTGGCTGGGTCTTATATGTTCTTGTTCAATCCCAGTCTACCATCTTTGGTGTAAGCATTGCGACTTTTGAGATGCATACTTTCCTTAGCAACTGGGTTAACAAAAAAGTTACTTAAATAGTAGAGTTGTATAACTGATCATTCTTCAAGAATTGTGGCTAAGCTGTTGCACTTGGAAGGCATTGAATTACATGGAAGGAGTTTACGCGTCCCGTCGTAGCGAATTTGCCGCATGATGAAGTTAAGCCATGGAGATGACAACGTATCAAACACTATCCAAAGCAAGAAATGTAATCGTATATCACTTTATGAGCCGGAGCTGAGTTACGAAGTCCACGATCAGGGTTCAAATCTTAGCTGAATAACTGTGGTCATTCTTAGCAGGGTGATTGCCCAAACCGCAAAATCCACTACCTACCACTCCTGGCCGACTAGAAGTAAATATACAAAGTTCTTGGCGTTCGGTTTTCAAGGTCATGCTCCCTCACGAGACGTTAGTACCTTACCACATCATAAGAGATCATTTGAATCGTAATTAAGTTCAACTCTTTGTAATGATGAAGTGTAAAATTATAAGACCTATATATATGTATTTCTTGAGTCAATTGTGTTTTGATTGTGCGGTACTTGGAGTACGAACTCTGATGGAGTAGGTTTCATCTCAAGTACCCGCTATGACATGGAAACGTTGTTTCGAACACTAGGTAAACCAATCTTGTAGAAATGAGTACCTGAGAGAAATTTCCTGAGGCAATAATTGGTACCAGAAACGAAGTACACGTCAAGACCAATCAGCCTCCATGAGTTAGTAGTGGTCCGGTGATGAGCTTGTCTTCCTCTACTTGCACCACGACCATCGACCGATTCTTTCCTTCAAAAAGGAAAACAGTCAAAAAGTTAATAATTGGAACCAGTGAGTGTCTAGGAGTGCTTGGGTTCGTGTGATTACAAATCTGGAAAGTATAGTGAAGCATGGTTCTATATGAGCTGGAGATGATCCAGTTGCCCTCTTCCATCGGAACCAGATCGACAGCTTGTTTCCTTCACAAAGGAAACCAGCTGAAGCTAATAATTGGAATCAGTGAGTGTCAAGAAGTGCTTGGGTTAGTAGGATTCGATAAGTATACCGAAGCATAGACCTATATAAGCTGGAGGCGATTCGGTTGTGTTCTCTCATTTGGACCACATCAATCGCCTCTTTCCTTCAGTCAGAAAACAGTTAAAAAGCTGAAATTGGAATCAGTGAGTGTCTAGGAGTTCGTATGGTTACAAATCAGGAAAGTATGGCGAAGCATGGTCCTATATGAGATGGATGTGATTCAGTTGTGTTCCTCCATTTGGATCACATCGTCCGCTTCTTTCCCTCACAATAGGAAACAACCAACAGACTAATATTGAAATTAGTGAATGCCAAAGAGAGCTTGGTTTCGTAGGATGACGAGTCCGGAAAGTTTACCCAAGCATAACCCAATGAGAGCTGAAGGTGACTTATTGTTAGGTGTGTTCCTTCACTTGGACCGCATCGACTGCTTCTTTCTCTCATAAAGGATTCGATTAAAAATTGGAATCAATCACTGCAAAAAGTGCTTGGGTTCGTGGGGTTACAAATAGAGAAAGTACACAGAAGCGTACTTACCGTGGATGATCCATTTTTATAACTAACTAGTTTTTACAGTAACAAATAACTAGCTGGGACCGGCACCAAAACTACGGACGCTCTAAAGTGTGATCGGATGAGTAAAAGCTGTGGGTGGGTGGTTAGTTCCTTCGCAAAATCGCCATAATTCCAAATCGAAGTCTGGAAAGTGACGGATCAGCTCACAATCTACCCATAACTGCATCAATAGATTGGACGAAGGATAGGATTCTGACTCTTAACGATGGCTTGCTGTCTACTGGAAGGTAGTTGAGTTTTGAACTGCTGGGGGTATGGATTACTTTAGAAACGCTCCCTGGGAGCTTAACAACCAAAAACCTCAGACTCCTACTTCGCAGGACGAAACTTGCACATCGAACGGAAACGCGCAGTCCTTTAAAGCATGTCAAGTATGTTGATCTGCAATGGAAGAAACTCAACTGATTGACGACGTGGCCAGTGCCTGTATTGGGACTTGGAGGATTAGGTTCCTCAGGGGCGAAGCATATTCCCTAGGGATTACTCACCTTTATAGTGATTACATTGGCTTTTAGTGAAAGCAGAAGCACTCGATTTTATACCCAAACCGTTGGACTCGGAGTCAAATGCTTCGCCCGCTCAACCGTACCGGAAATGACTTTATTATCGTTATGTTCTCAAGACAAGCCAGTGGGCGAGCATTGTTTTCGGACCTTCTTATTTGAGGAAGTAATAAATACACTGGGAATCAGATGTAAAAAATTTTGCTTTCTGATGATGAGGGTCTAGAATTCGAGTCGGTCAGTCGCTGTTGCAGTAGCTGGATTATGAGAAAAATGCTTAGGAGCCGATCCTGTAACCACGCAGTGTGCCTGACAAGCTAACCCCTCGCCGCCAGCAATTAGAAACATGTGGTAAAGGTAGACTTCGGAAGTGAATTCCTGGCTAGCTAAGAACAGAGCACCCTGCAGCTTTAGTGCTATCGACTAAATCATTTTGGGCTACGTGTACCTACGATTCTCATGAAAACCAATATTTCTTGACAAATTCGTATCAAATTCCATATTCACGTTATTCCACCTTTCCGACAGCTCGCGATACATCGCTACCTTCACTTTCGACTCCGCCGATGCAACGAACCACACGGCAATTATCGACTTCTTCGTAACCATTATTCCATTACGAATCCGCGGATTCCGTTCCGTTCTATCCGAGCGCGTTAAGTTTAGGGGTGTGGTATTGTATCGCCCACCCACTGCTGCCAACCTTTACTTATAGTTTATTAGCGCAATACATTGGCAGCTCTCGAGAGATAACCAAACGTACTTGCGTGCTATATAAGCCGAGTATAAGTACGCGCATAACTCGTTCTCTCGGTTCTCGCGGCCGCTATTATTGCGACTGCACGGCGAAGGTTTATGTTACAAAAGCCCTGCTGATAAATCAGACGCGCAATAAAATAGTTGGCATAGGTTTCAGAACGATCGTCGATTGTCGTCCCCGCGTGTAGGTATTATCCTTCTCGCTTGTGATCGCTTCATTCGGGGGTGTTGAACTCGACGGGATTGGATTTCAAAACATTTCTTACCCGAAGAAATTACTTTTATATACATCAGTCGGGAAAGCCTATGAGATATAAAGATCGCAACCGGCCCGATTTTCTCAAGTTTGAGGGACTCGTTACAGGTGTGCCGCATACCTCATGGTTGGGCCCTCAAATCTTTCTCAGATTTCAAACCCCGCCATTCAGAGAAGGATGTTGGGATTCTTGGACTACTCCTCAACGTTCGGGCATTCCCCTTTCTCGTAACTAATTTCTGCGAATATTTCCGGTAATTCACGTTACGCCAATATCTTTTGTTTCGTACAACGGTGACTTGCAGAAATCTTTCAAATCGACTTCTTCGCCGCCGACACAATTCCGGCGATGACGTTGCGAAGTCTCGAATCAAGTCTCATCCGCGTCGCGGGGACAATTTTAATAACCAGACGAAACGAAGTCGCGTTACCGTAAACACATACGATTCCATCGTTTTTCCCCGGTTTTTCTTCATTTTCGGTTTCGCCGGCTCGTAAGCGCGTTTCCCAACCGTCGACGGTGACGGGGGAGGGAGGGGGATCAAATTATGTAGTTTCGCGCCGGTCGAAACCGCGAATAATTAAAATCCTTGAGTGGACCAACTCGGACGCGCGTTTTTTTCCTCCTCCGATTCGCGGGCCGAAAATCGGTAACCTTCACGGAGGATCATGCCCGTAATTAGGTTCGTCGGGAGACGGGGCCCCAGTATTACCACATCTGGAGGAGATCCGCGATTATGAAAATATCGTAATAAACTCTATTCTTCGTTCCGAGAACCAAAATAGCTTCGTATTTATAGCTTCGGAAGAAATACGATGAATAGGAAACAGCCGCTAATACTGAAGGTGATACCGGGTCACCTGTATTGAATCTCGGGAATACACCGTCAGAAATCCTTGAAATTTGGTGCACGAAGGTATGTTTATATGCAAAATAAAATTTCTAAATTTCGAGATTACAGTTACGGGGACGTGAGCGGGGTATACAGGGAAGCTCCTAACCTTTCCCTGTAGTCCATTCTTACACAGAGCAGTGTAATTACAATGGGTGATCATGAATCATCGTGAATTGAACCAAGTTCCGCGATAGGTAGTACCCGTACCGTCAATTTCACCAGTTCTAGCGAAAATGTGTTCTCTGCCAGCACACTTCGGATGAGTCCTTTTGTGAAATCAAATTTCAAGACGAAGTCTGGAATGTGAAGGATTAAGTCATGCTAAGCCACACAGCAATCTAATTCACAGCGGCTGAGCGTCAAACGTCAGTTGAAATGATGAATGCTGATTCTAATGCCACGATTCGAGTACCGCATTGCCAATTTCATCATTTCCAGCCGGGGATAGGTGGTCGATATACGGAAACCCGTCGTTTATTTCTCCCCGAGAGGATTCCTGTTTTGGAACCTCGGTCGGCCGCAGGAATAAATCGGATTCCGTTACGATCAACCAATTCGACGTTTAGAGAAGTTTTAATTCGACTCGACCGCCACTTGTAAGAGATGGAAGTTTATAAGGTAGGATTTTTCCTTTATGGCGTCGTACCTTTCCCAACGTTCACCGGAACCACGCCCGATACAGATCCAGTGCACGTACACGGCACTAAATCTTCATCACTTTGTCGCAAGTGCGCACGCGTCGATTACGCTTGCGTTATAAAAGTTGTATAAATAAAGTTACAAAAGCCTTTTTTCCATAACAATAACAAATTCCTTCCTTGCGGTCCAGACCTCTCGTGGCGGAGTCACGTTCGGTGAGAGGAACGTGGGTGCCGAGTTGGAGTGAAATTGCCCCGTCTGTTTGACGTACCGTCACGATTCAATCCAGTTCGTGTACGCAACGGAGTAGGATCGCGCTAAAATCACCTTTAAAAACCAGTGACGCCCTCATTAAATTATCACTAACGACCTTTTATCGTGGAAGTAAACCTCTTGACACTTACGATCCTAAGCGCCAGCTGGTCCTACTGTCTGCATATCAAAGACAATTTGACAGCCACCTGCTTCCTGAATACCATGTTTCCTTCCTATCTTATCTTCAAGGGTCTTAGAAATTATCTTCGCGTGTTCTAGGCCTGCTTTATTTTATGGAACGCGGGGTATAAGAGGAACCTCATAGCGACACGTAAATTGGACCATTGACGACTGGAAGCAAGTGCTTTAGGTAGTTTTATTTTGTGAAACGCGCGGTGTCAGAGGAGCCACGAAGCGACTTCCGGAAATATTCTAATGACATTCTACTTCCTGTCGAACGGCTGTGACCGAACGGTTAGGCCAATCAACTCCGATGCTGACAGTACCGGATTCAAACCTAGACAGTTTGGCCAGGTGGTTGACCTTCTTACTCACTATAGGAGTTGAATATCGCCGTCTTCAATACTCGACAAGGGTATAAGAAGTTGTAAAAGAACGGGTGGGTATCTGCGCGTTCATTTGAGTAAAACATGGTAATACGTGATACCAACTTAATCACTATGCGGGGAAAATATGCGGTATGATGAGTCATATGTCACAATATAATATTATATTACAGGGGACTAGGGAGGGATGACTGATCATACCGCGTATTTGCCCAGTGTACGATGCCTCGCTTCAGAATATATTGTTTCCCTAGCATTCTGCTTTGTACACCATACTACCTGGTGTGGGGCTTCGCATCTCACCATTATTATTCTTCTAACGCAACACTGCGTTGGGTACGCGTTTCGTCAACGACCAAACGCTCATTATCAACCGTACCTTACCCAAAATTTTCATTTTTAGTTAGCAAAGCTACTAACGTGATTTATTTATCGAAAAGATTTGCGTCAGAAATCGCTCACCGATACCCGAACGGGCATCGAATTACCGCCAGATTCATCGTCGCCGACTTGTGCAACGTTTCGATACGACGTAATCCGATCCCGGGGAGCTAACTGATGGCTCCGCGAAGGCGAGCACTCTCTCAGAGAAACATGAGCCATCTCTGGAAAACTAGAGCGCTAGACGCGCGTTAAAAATAGCAGAATGTAAGTCAATAGGTGATGTATTGGATGGACCGATGGTGTCCTTGCGTCTCGAGAAAGAGAAAATAATCTAAATCACAAGGAAGGAATGGGAAGATCGTTCGGTGCCGAGATGATGAGGGTTAAGACGTTTAAGTTTGGTTCCTTCTATGGATTTGACGTCCGATTTTTAGTTATTTTAACCATTCGAATCGACGATCGGATTTTGCTTAATTGCCACTACCGAAGCGGCGTTGAATGTCAAGCGAGTCCGATGTATTATTACGCGTGGTAGGTAGTAAGTATAGTCGAGGCGCTCTTGCATAATAAAGAGGTAAGTACGAAGGCGCTATTGTGTCCGGTTCTGTCGGATCGATATTATGCTAATGATACAATATTATAATTAGTTTTCTTTTTCTTGCCTATTGTTGCTCGAACGATTGTAATCGAACGCGTAAATAGATTAATAGTCCGTTGTTGTTAATAAAACGAGTTTCTTGGTATCACTCGGATTGGAAATGTCAGCGTTTTTCTATATTTCTATCGGTTTTTCTATCGTCCGGGAGGATCGAGTGCGTGATTTGATTCGATTGTGCGTTTGTCATTGGTGTTACTTACGAACCACGTGAAATACCTAGAATTAGAAAATTCACTTTCAGATTACTCACCTCCATCCGATCACGTTCTCTGTTTGGGGGTGTTTTGAACTTATGGACTTCCCCAGATGTCTAACAGAAGCTCTTGAACCTATTGGGATATTGATTTCTCAGATTATGATTTGGTCGTTTACATTTTGAGACTTTAAACATTTTGATTATGATTTGTTTAAATCGCACTTACATTAGTTTAAATTTTAATTGTATGTTTTACATGTCTGACATAAACAAAAAGAATAAAACAAACTCACTCTCAACGGGAGTCTTCTTGAACTGTTTAAGTTTAGAACAGTTGCTAGCCGTAAACCTAAATACCCATTGATTACAGATACTATTCGTAGTCTAATATCACATATATTACTCCTTTTTCAACTTTTTACATTTATGTTTGGCTTAGGTTTATGTAAGTTAAAGTTAAAATTTTGATTTAAAACATTGCATTGTATTTTCGCTTTTTGTATATTCCCCTGTTATTGGATTCATCTGTTGGGTATTAAAGTTATTATTATTATTATTATCACTGCGTGATAAAGCTCGGGTGAAATTCCAAAAATCGAGCAGGGAAAGTGATTGGAACTAGTACAAAGAGCTTAGAAACTTTACTAGAAGATCGATCAATAGCCTGGACAAACAGCGGTAACAGTGTACAAGTACGAAATAAGTTACGACAGCATCGCTGACTCCTCACTCTAGTCAATACTAAATCGATGCTGTATGCGAGTTGTTTTGTATATACGTGCATTAAATACGATTTTCGGCTTAGATTGTAGAAGGAAACTCAAACCGATACAAAATCAAAAACTAGAAATAGAACAGAAAACTATTGAGTGTACAAATAGTATAGTTACAGAAAAAGATACATTCCAAGAAAAGAAAGAAAAGATTCCCAATTATGCAGGTAAAATAAATAGACTGACTCTAAAAGTAACAATGAAGGATCAGAAGGAAATAGAAACTCAAAAAGAGAAGGAAGTTTACCAAATAAATTTTAGCCAATACATAAAGATAGAAAATTTTGAAGCTAGAATAGGTCACTTGAACCATAATGAAGAATTAAAATTTGTAATCTTATGATTTTGGGACGAAACCTATACATGTTAGAATATCAACTGGAACAATAAATTATTATTATTATTATATTAATGGGAGAAACAATAGATAATTATAAACATATTTTTACCAAAGATAAATACTACATAGGTACAGTCAAGAATTATGAAGCAAGAATAGAATTGATAATTGATAAATATTGTAACAAAAGACCATACAGATGCACTATTGAAGACAAGAAAGAAATAGAACAACAAATTTCGGAGCTATTAAAGAGGAATGTCATAAAAGAATCATATATTCCCTCTGCAGCTCCAATAATGCTGACATACAAAGAAAATGAAGAAAAAAAATCAAGATTATGCATTGATTTTAGAGATCTGAATAAAACGATCATCCCTCAGTATCGACCATTTCCTCTAATCGAAGATTTAGTAACGAAAACAAGGAAATGTAAATGTATTTCGAGACTAAACATTAATTCAGCGTTCTAGTCGATCCCACTGAGTGTAAGAGACAGAAAAAACAGCATTGGGAAATAGCATAAAATATGACAAATACAACAAACAATTATTTGATAAAAACAGCGTAGCACACGAATCCAACATTGGTGATGTGGTGTGCGTTGAAAATGGTAACCGACTGAAAAGAGAAAAAAGCTGGATAAATTGAGAATTGGTCCGTACAATATTATTAAAAAATATATATCGAAATCAATCTATCAAGTAAATACTGGACACAGAAGAACAGAGTCAAATTTGTTGCACATTACAAAACTTATCCCGGCTCTAAACTATAATAAGGAAGAACAAGAGGAACCTATAGATAATGGGGACGAATAGAAATTTCTTAAGGAAAATTTCTCCATTTCTTAAGAGCTATTTTTGAGAAATTTTAATGGCATCATTAATTTGGTCTCAACCAACGTCAAAGAAACAAGCTCCAGGCGGTCGAGATGAGGTACCTAAGAAGAGTGAAAGGAGTTACAAGGCTACACTGAGAAACGACACAATTAGGGAAAATTTACAAACACAATCACTACAAGATTTTATTGAACAACGATAGTTGAGTTGGTGGGGTCATTTACAAAGAATGAATGATGAAATAGCGGTAAAAAGAGTATGGGGAGCGAGAACTACGGGAAAGAGAAGCAGAGGAAGACCAAAAGAAACATGGGATAACGCGGTGGGAAAGATTATCCAAAAGAAAGGAAAAACATGGACAGAGGCAAAACAGCTAGCACAAGACAAGAAGAAATGGTCTGCATTTGTTTATAGCAATACGTAATAAAATGTATTACTGACACCCAATTGGGTATAGATGAATTATCGATTATACAAGGTGGGCCAAAAGAAGTCATCCGATGTTGTTTGGCTCTCATTTTTTCTAAATGAAAAACTTCGATTCTGTTTTTTGATTATGTTTATTTGAACCTTTAGAATTTTACTGGTCAAGTCGAGAAGATGATATCGGCCATATGGGCGCCGTCACAATTGATTGCTATACGGGCTCGTTTTATGGCATTTTTCATCACTTCGGCGAGAACTTCGGGCGACAGATTCTCGCACTCGTGTCGAATGTTGTCCTTGAGGGCTTCCAGGGTCTCGGGCTTGTTCATGTAAACACGGGACTTCAAAAAACCCCACAGAAAAAGTCTGGAACGGTTAAATCGGGCGATCTTGCGGGCCAGTATAAATCGCCAAAACGAGAGATGAGGCGACCCGGGAACGCCGCCTTCAGAATATCGGTTGTGGCTCGCGCAGTGTGTGCTGTTGCTCCGTCTTGTTGGAACCACATGTCCTCCAATCCTAATTCGTTTAATTGCGTCAGAAAAAATCGGTTAACATGGCCCTATAGCGTGCACCGTCCACTGTTGTCGTTTGACCAGCGGCGTCTTCGAAAAAAAATGGCCCGATGACTCCTCCAGCGTGAACAGCGCACCATGCAGTCACTTTGAGCGAGTGTAATGGCTCCTCGTGCATTACTCGTGGATTTTCGGTGCCCCAGAAGCGATAGTTTTACTTGTTCACGTACCCGCTGAGGTGGAAATGAGCCTCATCGCTCATTATCATTTTGGTCGAAAAATCGTCGACTTCGTCCTCGAGATTGAGGATGACTTGGGCGTAGGTTACACGCGTTTGGCGGTCGACAGGCAGCAGCTGATGCACGGACTGGACTTTGTACGGGAGCATGCGCAGGTCTTTGACCAAAATTCGCCTTAGGGACGACCGGCTGATGGCTAATTGTGAGGCACGGCGTCTGGTCGATGTTTGTGGTGACAGCTCGACATCCTCGGCAACAGCAGCGATATTCTCGGCAGAACGGGCGCTCCGGGGCCGGCCACTCTTGCCAGCGTCTCGTGTGTCCCATACTCTTCAAGGTTGGCGGCCAAACGGGGCAGTTGGTGCCGGACGACCGGGGAATCGGCGACGGAATTCGCGCTGCGTCAACGCCAGAGACGAATTGTTACGCAAAAAATAGACACGATTATTCCGCGTTCTTGGGGAGTGTATCGCTCCATGGCTTGTTCACTTGTATTCTAAATCTGTCTAGTTCACAAATGTCAAAACAGATTTGACATTGGCCGCCATTTGCAAAAATAAGAGCATCTTCCAATAGGGTGATTTCTTTTGGCCCACCTAGTATATATTAATTTGGTAGTTGATTATAAAATCTGATACAATTATAATGGGGACTTCTCTCTCTCTCTCTCTTCTAATTGAGATCAGGCGCCCCTGTGTTATAACTATGTTGGCCCTGCATTTCGAATTCGTTTTTATCAGACATTCGGACATGTGTCGAGCATATACTGTCATAATGCGTAGTGATTTAAATACCCCTCGACAGGTTTGGTAGTATGACATTCTGTTCTAGATCCTTATCATTCTTTTTCAAATAATAAATAAATTTTGTATTCCACTGCTACATCCCAAAAAAGAAATATACCGTATCAGAGTAACGACATGAAATTAGCATGATAGAGAATTTTGAAAGATTTGATTGGTTCATGTATTTTGCAATTGTTCGATAATTGTAGCGTATTCTATTTAACTTCGAACAGAGATATTCTGTGCGAGGCAGCCAATTACAGTATTCATCCAGAAACATGCCGAGCACCCTAACGTTCTCAGAACAAGCATTCGAGATGTTGTTCACAAGAATTTCTTCACGCATATCAAAGTTGCTCTGTCTGGTCCTCAAGACTATTGCCTGCGTTTTTTGCATTGTTAAGAACTAAATTTTATATAAAATAAATAAAGTTACCCTTACCACACCTTTCTGAAAAATCTGAAAAATCTGAAAAATACATCCCTCGTTGTGTGGTGTTCGTTTTGGGCATTAGCCGTATTCGCCAATGATACTGAATTCCCCAGTTTTCCACCGAGGATGGCAACTTAGTTGCCGAAATACTTATCTGGTTTTCCAGAATGACGTGGTAAGGGCAACTTCATTTATTTTATATATTATTTTAGCCACAGTCTCCTTATTCGTTTTGCAAGAACTATATTGTTGGATGTCAATCATTCAGCAATCTTGTGGTAATTATCATTTGTTTGCAGTTTCATGCTCTTGTGATTTGGTTCTGAAGTCAGAAAACTTATGTCGTCAGCATACGAAACCATTGTAGCATTCATCAGTCTGTTAATGTCACTTATATAGATGACAAACAGAATCGGACCCAGCACACTGCCCGGAGGTATTTCCCAATTGTTATATGCTGACCTATAAATAAAAATACGTTATTGGGTGAAAGGGCATTCCGGGATTTTTTACAACGAAATGGTGGATAGACTTGCTAAATCGAGTTGTAGGAATGGAATTTTGTATAAGCCAACACTCACCTCTCTAGAAATTGTTAAAATAATAAAGTCAACTGTACTACATCGTAATTGGGAAGATAACTGGCAAAAATCCTATAATAACAAAATGACACAATATGCGTACATCCACCCGTCGTTCAACAATAAGCCTTGTTACAACGAACACAGTAATATCTCACGATACTATCGTTCTACAATAGCACGAATCAAATTTGGTCATGGCCAGTATCCAGCACATTTGTTTAAACTTGGCATCATTGAATCTCCACAATGTCCATGTGGGAATGAAATCGCTGATCTCAACCACCTACTACTAAATTGTACCTTACATAAAAAGTCGCTCAATATATTTATCCAAAATTTAGTCAGGAAAGGAGTGCAACTACCTACCAGCATTATCACACTAATGCATTATAACAAAAATGCATTTACGATTTAATTATTGACACGATCATCAAAATGAACCTAAATATTTGAGAACCAGATGCGAAGACAACACCATCCTAATCATACCTTTGTGGGATAACCTTCCTTCCGATGGCCGAATTCATGTATTGTACTGCTGTTAGTCATCCCGATAGGCCCCGGGATGTGAAGTGTGTGCCCTTGGTCTTACCCTATAGTCCCTCGCATCTGATTTCAAAAGTAATAACTGTTAAACTCCAACTCACTGAGGCACATGGGCTATGATCCCGAGATGCCAATTATATATAAAAAAAAAAATACGGTTTGACACGGTTCAATTAGAATAAAGTTTATAAAGATTGTTTAAACTTAAAGTTGTAAAAAGGGAACAACATCGTGAATAATAAACATTGAATGTTGTTCCTTTGTTTCTACAGGTTTGTAAATATAGTAAATAATGGTAATATTGTTGAGAATAAAATCGATCATCGTTTTTACAGGGGATCTTTTCGGCTTATTCGACTGTGTTGACTCCCTCAACCGCGATAAATTCAATAACATTATGCATATATATTTTTTGTAAACTTATAATTTTACATTTTATCACAGAATATTAGGTTATGTCTTGGGTTAAGTTAGAGATAGGCATCTTGTGTTTAGTTTTAGTACTGAAATATTCAAGGTTAAATAGTGGATTGGCGCTTGTTGTTGCACCAAAAAGCTAAATTTCGCCTGGAGATTTTCTTTTAAGGTGTGTTTCCCGTTCCTTAATAAAAATAAAGCTTCTATTACTATTATTATTTTAAAGAAGTTTTGAAGGCATTCCTCTGGTAATTACCCCCCACCCTTCCCCCTCCTCGTACCGACTATGGAATAATTTCGAATATAAATGAAACATCAAAATATCTATCTCTTTTAAATCGCGATTTCTCTCTCTCTCTCTCTCTCTCTCTTTCTTTGCATCGCGCGATTACACAAGACTAGAGCGATGCCGAACGGACAATTAAACGCGGAGTCGCAACGGCTGACAATCGGCGACGATAAGGTGTGGTCACCGGCAGCAGCGCACGAAAGTGAATTCCTCATCAAGGTGATACACTTTTCTTCGTGCCATTATTACGTTACGCGGCAGGCCCTGCCGCCACCGCGACCCCGCCGCCGCTACGAGATCTTATATTTCTTCGAACGTTCGACGCGGAGAAATCTTCGATCCGTCATCGGCGCGAAAAACGTAGCGCAACGGAACGAACGGTTCGGACTAATTAGGCGACGGACATGAACGTCGATGTCGGCCTTTTTGCCAGTCGTACCCGATAAAAACGGACGAATGTAATATTAGAACGTAGACGTACCTATGCAGTGTACGTAGTACGTAGTAGTACCTCTGCACACGTCGTTGCACGCGTCGCACGTAAAAGCGAAACGAGCTAATTTGAATATTTAACGCGCGATTAGGTCGGCCCGTAACGTATTATTATCGGCGATAATTTAACGTTGCTTCGATATAAAGGTTAGTTCTTCCATCGGTCGGCGGAGCAACCGGTTGTTCGATTGACCAGGGGCAGGATGTGTCAATCACGGAATTAGATCGTTAGTGAATTGAATCTGGTTCGATACGCGAAATTATCGTGTCCGATGTAAGAAAGTTGCGCGATGAAGAGTTTGGTTCCTCCATCCGAAAGAACCGTTTTAGTTGAGATTACTCTAACATTCCCCGCAAAATGTACTATAGTCTGGATAAAAACTGCTGTTGCGACATCTCTGACCTCAAACGCAACGTTTAATAATAATAATAATAATAATAGCAACAATTGTAGTAATAATAATAACAACAACAGTAGTAGTAATAAAAATATTAGTTCATAACTGCATATTTAGATAATCTTCTTGAGAATAACAATTACTGGCTACTACCGCATCATTTTCAATACCACATCTTGCGGCGATGTCCCAATTAGCTTTGTCTTGTGTTCGAAGGAGCTCGCTCAGTAGCCCAGTGGTAAAGCATACGCTTCGCGTTGAAAAGGTCAGGCGTTCAAGCCCCGGTCGCGACGGAACGTAGCAGTTTAAAACCTAAAATGGCTCTGCTACCTCCAATATGCTGCGAAAAGTGGGGAAATGTTACTGGGCGGACCAGGAGCGATACGGTATACCTATGCATACGGCTCGGTGGCTCCGAACAAGCCCTGGGCGGTCAAGATCTCTTAGATAGTCTTGTCAAATGTGCCATTCCTTAGAGGGACTTCTGTACTCTTTGCATTTTGGTCCAAAAGTACCAGTTTCTGGTGAATATGACAGATATAAAAACCACGAAGATTTTTTCGTAACATAAGCCGACATGGTAGTTGAGACCCATAAAGTGCAGCAGCACTTTCGGCTTGACTAGGACGATCCTAACCATGGGATTAAAATAGGCTATAGCCTCGAGGTGCCAGTTTCCTGGAGCGGAAATTTCGCTTGCACTCGAATCAGTTTGAGTTTCGGTAAACTTTCCTGGTCAATTGGCTCCTAGGCCTCGCCCTCGCTTTCCCCGTGTATTTTCCTACCAAGGGGGCGATAATAATAATAATATAGTTGGCACCTGTGAGTATCAAATATCTTAAAGCTATTCCAGATTTGGCGGTGTGGTTTGTAGAATTGCCAATCATTCATTTTTCAGCTTCCTCAATGGCATTTAGAAAGTTGTGCTGGTGGTAAAGGTTCCAACCAGTCCCGGGCATGCTCGATCAGATATAAATCTGATGAAGGGGGACTGACCTACTAAGGGAGTGCAAGTTGTACTTCGCCTCAGGGTCTCATATTGGCTTCAGTGCAGACATCCAACTTTAGCGGGTGCCTCCGATGTGAAAAAATTAAGATTTTCGCGTCGCTAGTGAACATACTGAATCTAGATTTGTTGGAGAAGACGATGCCCTTACATCTATTACAGCCTACCTATGAAGCTTAATTCCGTTGTATGATCAGAATTTGCCACAGGAGTCTCGATACGCTAGTCGAGTGTTACAGTCCAAATCTTTTGGTTTGATTTCTTTAAATTTCGCAAACTTGATTCCCAAATTCTAAATTCCCCTTCGTAGTTTGTCGAACATTGCATGCATACGTATATCGTCCTTGTTATTCACGCTTCGGGTGACCTTGGTTTAAACAATGAAATCGGGCAGTATTATTAGTATTACAAAACCTTTTGGGCACGAATTTACTTGATTTCTTAAGAAGTCACAGTTGAAACCGGACGTACGATTCCAATTCACGCGATAATGTTCCAGCCTCCGAAAGTTCGTTTAAATTGCTTTTTCTCGTTTATTTGGTAATTAATTATGTTAATTACGCGAGTTTTAACTTCTAGTTGGAGCAATAGTAAGAGCGCTTGAATTTGCGATTTTACAATCTTGGGTTCGAATCTCGCTGAGGTCTGTACTCGGACTAGGGATCATTCGTTATTGGAATACAATTAAAAGCGCTTTCACAAATTTTTCGGGCTTCAGTTAATGGAAGTAACAAGAGCCTGCACATGCACATATACACACAGTAGTTAGCAAACGCGTAAGCTGCGTATCGGCAATTCCAGGAACAAGCTACTATTAACAGGAACATGCTTGGCAATGGGCCTAAAGGGTCTGTTGAAGTTATAATGCAATACAATTACGCTAGTTTTAGTATCGGTAGCCGACCGAAGAAGTCACGCGGATAGGATTTCTTTAAACCGCTTTGTTAGTCCAACAAATCGACCTAGGCAAACGTTTCGTTTATTCTTCTTGGGATGATGATGGTTTCGGAGCTGTTCAGGCTGCAAGACCAAACGGGTCAAAGTACAATCACGCAACATTGACCTTTAAATTGCGCTAAATTCACCCCCTATGAATCAGTGACGTCCCTTTTAAACGTCTGTACTATCAGCCAGCGTTTTAACCACGGCTTTTGTCGTTTAAGTTAATTTTACCCACTCACCACCCTACGCTGTAGCTAGCCATATTCGTTTCTGCGTATCATCAACTTCATTGAGATGTTTTGATTGCCACCTGCTTTCCGAATTGCCTGTGTTTCTGCCTTGGTACCATCTTCGGGAGTCACAAGAACAGAAGCTTGTTTAGTTCCTAGATATCCTATGCACGTAACACCAGTCCTTGACTGACTTGACTAACCAGTGATTAGCCATTACTGTTTCTGGTTTGATTTCTTAGAGGAAACGAGGCGCTTCTTATTTATTATAGCCGTTTGACCCTCTTACCTATTATGAGGACGTATGAAGCTTACTCCTGTTGGATAATAATGAAAGTTGCTAGGGTTATTGACCCGCTAGTCGAGACCATTGTTATTATTCTTTCCCAATTTGTTAGTGGAGACGGTGCCCTTCTCATTTATTATAGCAGTTTCAACCTCCTACATATTATGAGGACCTACGAAGCTCACTACTGTTGAGTAATAAGGAAACGTTGCTAGGGCTTTCAATCCACTGGTTGAGTCTTTGACTAACGGATCAGTAACTAGCCATTGTCAGTCTTCTTTCAAGATATATTTTTTATATTTTTATTATATTTATATATATTTTATATATTTTATTATATTTTTTACCATCATTTACCACAGCAGTTTTACCTTCCCACGTGTTATAAGATTCAATGAAGCTTATTCCTGTTGAATAAAAGAAGACGTTACTAGAGCTATGAATCCTGTAGTCGAGTCATTGAGTGACAAATCAGTGACCACCCATTGTTATTCGTATTTCTAGATATGTTGATGGGAGCGATGTCCTTCTTATTTATTATAGCAGCACATTCTCATATGTACTATTAGGTTCCATGAAGCTTGTCCCTGTTGAATAATAAGAAGCCGTTGCTAAGCCCGTCAGTCCGCTAATCGAGTTCTTCGGCCATTGTTCTTCTTCTTTCCAAATTTATTGGAGCGGACAATGCCCGTCTCATTAATTATGGCAATTTCACCTTCCCACATATTATGAGGACGTACGAAGCTTACTCCTGTTGAATAATAAGTAGAAGTCGTTAAAATAGTCGACTCGCTAGTCGAGTCCGTGACTGATGAATCAGTGGCCATTCAATGTTATTATTCTTTCTAGATTCGTTGGAGGAGACCACGTTTTTCCCATTTACCACAGCAAGTCCTACGGACTATGAGGTTCCATGAAGCTTACTCCTATTGAAGAATAAGGGGACGTTGCTTCGACTGTCGGTCTTCGTTGGAGGAGACCATGTTCTTCCCATTTACCACAGCAATTTTACCCTCCTATGGACTATGAGGTTCCATGAAGCTTACTCCTATTGAAGAATGAGGTGACGTTGCTTGGGCTGTCGGTCTTCGTTGGAGGAGACCATATTCTTCCCATTTACCACAGCAATTTTACCCTCCTATGGACTATGAGGTTCCATGAAGCTTACTCCTATTGAAGAATAAGGGGACGTTGCTTCGGCTGTCGGTCTTCGTTGGAGGAGACCATGTTCTTCCCATTTACCACAGCAATTTTACCCTCCTATGGACTATGAGGTTCCATGAAGCTTACTCCTATTGAAGAATAAGGGGACGTTGCTTCGGCTGTCGGTCTTCGTTGGAGGAGTCCATATTCTTCCCATTTACCACAGCAATTTTACCCTCCTATGGACTATGAGGTTCCATGAAGCTTACTCCTATTGAAGAATAAGGGGACGTTGCTTCGGCTGTCGGTCTTCGTTAGAGGAGACCATGTTCTTCCCATTTACCACAGCAATTTTACCCTCCTATGGACTATGAGGTTCCATGAAGCTTACTCCTATTGAAGAATAAGGGGACGTTGCTTCGGCTGTCGGTCTGCGTTGGAGGAGACCATGTTCTTCCCATTTACCACAGCAATTTTACCCTCCTATGGACTATGAGGTTCCATGAAGCTTACTCCTATTGAAGAATAAGGGGACGTTGCTTCGGCTGTCGGTCTTCGTTGGAGGAGACCATGTTCTTCCCATTTACCACAGCAATTTTACCCTCCTATGGACTATGAGGTTCCATGAAGCTTACTCCTATTGAAGAATAAGGGGACGTTGCTTCGGCTGTCGGTCTTCGTTGGAGAAGACCATGTTCTTCCCATTTACCACAGCAATTTTACCCTCCTATGGACTATGAGGTTCCATGAAGCTTACTCCTGTTGAATAATAAGGGGACGTTACTTCGGCTGTCGGTCCGCTAGTGGAGTCGAGTCGAGTCGAGTCGAGTCGAGTCAAGTCGAGTCAAGTCGAGTCAAGTCGAGTCAAGTCGAGTCAAGTCGAGTCAAGTCGAGTCAAGTCGAGTCAAGTCGAGTCAAGTCGAGTCAAGTCGAGTCAAGTCGAGTCAAGTCGAGTCAAGTCGAGTCAAGTCGAGTCAAGTCGAGTCAAGTCGAGTCAAGTCGAGTCAAGTCGAGTCAAGTCGAGTCAAGTCGAGTCAAGTCGAGTCAAGTCGAGTCAAGTCGAGTCAAGTCGAGTCAAGTCGAGTCAAGTCGAGTCAAGTCGAGTCAAGTCGAGTCAAGTCGAGTCAAGTCGAGTCAAGTCGAGTCAAGTCGAGTCAAGTCGAGTCAAGTCGAGTCAAGTCGAGTCAAGTCGAGTCAAGTCGAGTCAAGTCGAGTCAGTCAAGTCGAGTCAAGTCGAGTCAAGTCGAGTCAAGTCGAGTCAAGTCGAGTCAAGTCGAGTCAAGTCGAGTCAAGTCGAGTCAAGTCGAGTCAAGTCGAGTCAAGTCGAGTCAAGTCGAGTCAAGTCGAGTCAAGTCGAGTCAAGTCGAGTCAAGTCGAGTCAAGTCGAGTCAAGTCGAGTCAAGTCGAGTCAAGTCGAGTCAAGTCGAGTCAAGTCGAGTCAAGTCGAGTCAAGTCGAGTCAAGTCGAGTCAAGTCGAGTCAAGTCGAGTCAAGTCGAGTCAAGTCGAGTCAAGTCGAGTCAAGTCGAGTCAAGTCGAGTCAAGTCGAGTCAAGTCGAGTCAAGTCGAGTCAAGTGTTATTCTTCTTTCTAGATTTGTTGGTGGAGACTATATCTTTCTCGTTTATTATAACAGTTTCAGCCTTATACATATATTATGAGCACCTACGACGCTTACCCTGTTTAATAATAAGAATAGTGAACTATTTCCAAGAGCCAAAATTTTAATAAAATAAAATGTAGAGGACTCTTAAGTGTAGGCTTCCGCGGTCGAAATCACAATGTGTACCTTGGTTTCCGGATTGGAACCACATATGGTTTGGCGCGGGTGCCGACGTTTCGTCCATTATTGCAAAGGACATCTTCAGGGCTGCTCGTCGATGTTGATCGTGTTGCTGTCACCTACGCCAAACCAGACGCGGTTCCAATCCGGAAACTAAGTTACACAATGTAGAGGACTCTTTATAAACGACCTAATAATAAGAAGTTTCTAGAGTTCTAGAGTTGTCGACTTGTCAGTCGAGTCCTTGACTGGTGAATCAGTGGCCAGCGATTGTTATTCGTCTTTCTAGATTTGTGAGAGGAGACTATGTCCTACTCATTATTATAGCAGTTTCACCCTCTTCCATTTCATGAATCCCTGTGAACATTACTCCTGTTAAATAAGAAGGAGAAATTGCTACGGCTGTCGATACGTTAGTCAAGTCCTTGACCAATCAATCAGTGGTCAGCCATTGTTGTTTTGTTTTCAAGGCGGTTATCTCATCGCCGAATGTTTGGATGAATATACGCGAAATTCAATTTATTCTAGCGATTCTAGGCTTTGGAAATTCTAGAAGTTTTGTGTTCGAAAGAGGTTAGGTTCCATCCTGTATCTTCTACAAGATCGCGATTAGATCATATTTAATTAACCTTTTCCGATAATCCCTACCAATTAAATTAAATTAAGTTAGAATTCGTACGTAACGAGGTAACAGATGGCCCGACCGCGTTCGAACACCAATAAGCACCGATAAATATTCTTTTTTCTTCTATTACCCGCACAAACCGTGATGTCATTTCGAACTAATTGATTTTCGTCTCGATCCTCCCAATTAGCTCGGCATTGTGCTCGCAAAAGGCTACCAGGGCTCGCCTAGAACCCGTACGCTAGAAACGATACCTCATTTACCGTAGCGGGCGATTAATATGGCGGCGGCGACCTCTGTATGTATGTGTATAGCTAATTATCGATTATGTAACACGCCAATTAAAATATTCAAATGTGCTCGCTTTCCTATACACACGTACAAAGGACGCGTAAAAATCGGACGCGATCGCGTAGGCTTACGCGTTGCTCGATTTTCTCTTCTTCTCGCCGCCGCGCCGGATCGGTTTTAGTTCGAATTAATAAATAATTTTCTGCCCGGTGGATTTTTGCATGAGAATTGCGCAAGGATTACAGGATATAGCGCGCTAGTGATAAGTGATTTATTCGAATTATTTACGCACGCACAAGCACGGCGTGTGACCGATCGCGGGGTTTCTTGCGCAAAGCGCAAGCGCGGCCGCGGATATCGAAAGCGCGCTAAAATCGGGAATCGATATCCTTGAAAGTTTAGGGTGCTGAAAAAACGCGTAATCACGTTAAAATCGGAGCGGAAAGGTACGTAGTTGGTACGGTAGCCGCTTCTGAATTTTTCATCTAAAAAATGTAATTCCAATCTGCATAATAGATATATCCTCTTTGTAATTTTGATGGACGAAATGATTGGAAAAAATGCTACACAAACAAAGAAAGTAGAGGTAGATTACAAGAATCTATAGACAGTGGGTATATCGGAATGGGCTTGCGCAGATGATGTAGCTATATTTGCTAGCAATTAGAAGGATAAGGACAAGGTAACGTCAATATATGGAAAGAAACACTGGATAATAAGAACTTGGCGATAAATACCCATAAAACTGAAGTAATGGTGATAACAAGTAATGAAGACAAGGAAATCCATATGAAACCAGGTGGAAAGGGAATACAGCAAGTTAAAGAATTTAAGTACTTGGGAGTAATAATTGACAGCACAGGAAATCAAGAAAAAGACATTAAACAGCGTACAGACAAAGCTCCAAAAGCACATTGCAGCATGTGTAAGTGTAGTATAGTAATACCCAAATGGTTAATTACCATTAGAAAATTTATCATTTATTACAATTCAATATATCAAAATTCACAGTACATGTTGGGGTTATGGATATGTTCATGTTCAAATGACCTTCGGTTTACTTTTGGGTTCTATTTATACTTTTTCGATACCACGCACACCACCTCTTAAGCATTTTATTACCCTACGGGTGTTAGTTTCTTATTTTAACTCCAGCCAGAGGCGTTTAATGGGAGAAGGAAATGCAACTAGAAATAAAATTATTAATTATTACAAAAAGCATCGATTAAAAGATAGAAAAGCATTGTAAACATTGAGACACATACATACAACACTCTCACATTACAAGAATTCCTAATAACCACTGGATATAAACAACCAAGGATACATCGACATTCGATGCAGGTTTCTATAACAACGTTATGCCTTGGATGAATTCAAGTCATGGTGAATTAAAGTTTTCGTTTCGTGGACAACGCAGAAATAATGTAGTGTAGTCATGGTTTCTGGAAAAAATAAAAAGTTTGCTAGGGTTGACGACGAAGAAAATTCAGAAGATAAATAAGTCAACAAGAAAGTTTAAAAATATATTTTGGACCAAAAGGGTTTCAAAAGAAAGTACCAGTGAATAAAGGAACTTCACTACATCGGAGAAGAAATATTTAAGAAAAGGGAAGAATCCATAGCAGATAAAAATAGAGCCACACCGAAAAAGAAGTTCAGAGAGGGAAGAATCCATAGAAAATAGAGCCGCAACGACGAAGAAATTCAAGAGAGGGGACATAGGAAGAACCATCATCGAATAAAAGAAATTACACTCACACGCACACACAACACTAGGTAATTATCTTTATTTTATGTTAATATTTCTCAAAATTCATAAACATAATTTGTTATACCTAATTAATGCTTTTTCTATCATTAAGAACTAGGCCGCTGCAATTTTGTCTAAGAAATTAACTAAATTCTCAGTGCAGTAAGTCAATTGCTAAGAAAAGAAGAACTACCCATGAAGAGGAAAATGCTTGTATATAAAACCATCTTCCAACCTATCTTGCTTTTTAGCAGTGAAACATGAACCGTCTCAAACGTCATGAAAAGCAGGGTCCAGGCGGTGGAAATGACGTATCTATGTGATGTTAAAGGCGTAACAAGGAGAGGCCGAATTAGAAGCAAAGAAATAAGAGAATATTTTAAAGTTCTACCGGCTCTGGGGGTAGTGGAAAAACGACAATAGGGTATACGCATGATTTTTATTTATAATTTAATTAGATACTTTAACATCAATAATTATTGACATCATTATCAATTCCGTATAAAATACATTATTTCTGGTATAAAATAATTATTGAACAATGTTAGTTTGAATTCCCCGGCAAAACAAGTGTGACGTATGAGTATTTGTTTACATTTCGATGTTTTCTGTTTCCATGGTTACTTACAGTTAGTCCGACGGTTAGAAAAGATTGCTTGACATATAGCACTAACCTGTAAATTTCCAACAAGTGTGACGTATGAGTATTTGTTTACATTTCGATGTTTTCTGTTTCCATGGTTACTTACAGTTAGTCTGACGGTTAGAAAAGATTGCTTGACATATAGCACTAACCTGTAAATTTCCAACAAGTGTGACGTATGAGTATTTGTTTACATTTCGATGTTTTCTGTTTCCATGGTTACTTACTGTTAGTCTGACGGTTAGAAAAGATTGCTTGACATATAGCACTAACCTGTAAATTTCCAACAAGTGTGACGTATGAGTATTTGTTTACATTTCGATGTTTTCTGTTTCCATGGTTACTTACAGTTAGTCCGACGGTTAGAAAAGATTGCTTGACATATAGCGCTAACCTGTAAATTTCCAACAAGTGTGACGTATGAGTATTTGTTTACATTTCGATGTTTTCTGTTTCCATGGTTACTTACAGTTAGTCCGACGGTTAGAAAAGATTGCTTGACATATAGCGCTAACCTGTAAATTTCCAACAAGTGTGACGTATGAGTATTTGTTTACATTTCGATGTTTTCTGTTTCCATGGTTACTTACAGTTAGTCCGACGGTTAGAAAAGATTGCTTGACATATAGCGCTAACCTGTAAATTTCCAACAAGTGTGACGTATGAGTATTTGTTTACATTTCGATGTTTTCTGTTTCCATGGTTACTTACAGTTAGTCCGACGGTTAGAAAAGATTGCTTGACATATAGCGCTAACCTGTAAATTTCCAACAAGTGTGACGTATGAGTATTTGTTTACATTTCGATGTTTTCTGTTTCCATGGTTACTTACTGTTAGTGTGACGGTTAGAAAAGATTGCTTGACATATAGCACTAACCTGTAAATTTCCAATTAAATGTTAATGACATGGGAATTAATATGAAATAACAGTAGATCTATTAAATTATTACATATTTAACTAATTCTACTTACGATTCAACTTTAATTCTTCTAATTTCGGCGGCGTTGAAACAATCGTTTGAACGAATGAATTCTATCAACATAAACAGGTTAATATTCATTAAATTATCACTTTGCGGCCTCTACAAATTTGTTTTCGATGATTTCAGTCATTCTAACGAACCAAGTGAGAAATTAAGCGCGCGTTGAATTATTCCAAATCAATATTTTCTTTTACGAAAACTTCTGTTTTTCATGCAACTAAATATAACTGACCAGGAACTAATCCTTGTTAATAAACCTAGTGACGTCAATGGACTCGTCGGACGCACTCGTAGGGTCTCGGGCGTTGGTCGGAGACATTCGCTTAATTTAGATTTTAATTAAGATTTATAACATATCGTTTTGCCTAAATAAATGTTATTATATAGCAAACAAACACCTAATTATAGAATTGTTTCAATGAAAATATATTTTGGTGTAAACTCAAACTTGCCAATACCCTATTAGTATGGTGGGATCAGTTACACAAACTAGATAGTGATAGGCCAGTTAGAAAAATAGGGGAGGGGGCAAAAACTTTGTATCGGAGACGCAGAGGTAGACCAAAGGAGATGTGGCACGAAGTGTTCACAAAAGTACTGCAAAAGAAGAATTTGAAGTGGACTGAAGCAAAAGCTTTGGCAATGGACAAAAGAGAATGGCGCAAGTTTGTGCACATCATATAGAGTACTATCCCGACACCTCACGGTATAAAGGAAAATGATTGCACATATAAAATCTGCATACCTAGGACATAGAACGAGGGTGCTAACACGTTACCTTGAAATACACCAGTTCACAAAAATTTTGGGCGAAATATCGATAACGGAAACGTTGGACTACCCTGTATTAAATCATACGGAGCAGACCGATGTACACCGATATAAATATTCGATATCATCTTCCGTCGTCGGCGTTTCAATTCGCAAGGAACGACGCGAGCGAGAAATATCGCGAACAAATCGTTCGCGTCTTCGTCGACGGTGCACAGGAAACGGCGGTAAAATCGTGAGAAATAGGTGAAGCCGGTGCGTTGTCGTAGTAGGCGTTGACCTTGTTATTCTAAGCGGTATATTAAAAGGCGCAGAAGTAGTTATTACGCGAGATAGATGTCCGTTAGTTACGGCGATGGCGTACGCCGGCTCGGAAAAAGAATGACTAAATTTATGATTGTAGGTCGAGTTTCGTTGATAAAATTGCGAAACAGGATGTGCATACGCGCGTACGGATAATTGGAAAACAGGCGAGTACGAAGGAGATTTGGAGTTGGTCATTTCATTAGAGTACCCCCACGTTTCTTCTTTGCGGTCGATATTTTTGTTTTTCCTTATTTCATTCCGATTTTGACTTGATTCCGATTATGAAAACAAGGACGAAACAGATCTGAAGCAACGGTTGGGAGTTTTTATAAAGTTGAGTATATCGAAGCTGATAAAGCATACCGTGCCCGGGAAATTGATTACCAGCAATTGACCGCCAGCAATTGATCGCCAACACGATACCGAAACATCAGTTTATCCCAGTAACTTATTTATTTATCGCCAACAAATATATACAATTTATTATATTATTTAAGAATTAAATGCAGCTAAAAATTGAAGTTGTATGTATTTAATTGGCTGTTATTTACCGAAATTGAAATTTAATGTAGCTCCGGTAGATTCCGTGAGGCGTCATTTAAGCTCAACCCGGAATTTTCCGCGACCATCCTCAAGTTGGCTTCGAGAGGTCTCGTGGGGCGTGGTTTAAGCTCAACCCGGAATTTTCCGCGACCATCCTCAAGTTAGCTCCGAGAGGTCTCGTGGGGCGTGGTTCAAGCTCAACCCGGAATTTTCCCGGACCTTCGACCAAGTTGGCTCCGGAAGGTCCCACGGGGAAGTTAGACTATGTTTTAAAATGTGCGCGGAAACGGAAATAGTCCGGGGGTCGCAGGACACATTTGTCTGGGTGTAGTGACAACATTGTAGCATTCCTATACGTCCGCCTTCACCGCTCGGACAGTCACGCGCCAGCAACCATGGAGACTCCACTTGCTCCTACCGCCGATTGCGAAGTTTGTGCTGTTATTCGTTTATTCGTTCGTCGACATTATTTTCGATACTTCTTGCCATTTCACACGCGAATGATACCCCAGGCGTGCTATAAAAGCGCTCCGAGATCCCCATTTGACCTGCTTTATCGATCATCCGTCGCTGCATCATCAGCTGCTTTCTCGTCTGATACCTTCCCGTTTTGTTAGCCGTTTCAAAGCCCGGCGAACGCTTGTTCCAAATCGCCTGATATATTTTCATTTTACCGACCCTTCCGGGTCCGGCAAAACTGATTCTGCGGTGGCTCCGAGTCCGTCGTTTTACCGGCATCGCCGACTGCTTCGAACCCGGTAACTGCTTCTCCAATCGTCGAGAGCACCATATTATTTTCTTCTTTTTCCGAAATATTAACAAGCGTGCGATAGCTAGTAGATTCAAAGAACATGTCGTGCGTGCCTGTCGAGTGTTGCGAAGCGAACTGTACGGTACGGGCCAGGATATCAAAATCGATAAAATATGTAAATTCGATTCGGCCAGAACTAGATGCGTATGAAGCGATACATATACGTAAAAGTTCGAATCTGGGAAACAAAGCCGACGGTCCCTTAGGTCAGTAGTTGCTATTTGATTTATTATAAGGAGAGGTAGTTTTGCCTTTTAGTAAATAAAACAGATTGCCCGTGCTATCAACGTAACAGAATGTATCTACGAGAATTGAGACCACTTGGCTGACCCCTTTCCGGAATAATCTTTCTTCCTGGTGGATAGAAAAATTCGCCCCCGTATTATAAAGGGCGAGGTTTAGTTTGCATGAATAATAATTGTGGTTCATTCGGTAAGATGCGGTTTGAAAATAGTAGCCTTGTCGGTAGCGAATCACGCGCCATTGGTTTTAATTAAGTCGTCGTGTGGTGAGGTATCATATGGGGGCGTACTTTCCCTCCTAAGTAGAAATTGAGAAACATTTTGAAGCCACTGTCAGTTGATAAAATCGTATCGCTCACAGCTTCCAACATCCGTATTTTCCGTAATCGCTAAAATCAGCGCATTTTTTCTCGCGTCAACCGCGCCAACCTCTTTGCAAATTTTCGGTCAGAAACGAACGAAACGCAACAGCACGACACGTTTCTTACGACATCGTAAACCGCATCATCGGCGGGCGAAACCGGTCGCAACAATACCGCAGCCTCCACCCGTAACGACGACGGCCCGGTAAAAGTATCATTATCTCGTTAAAAACGCGTTTTTTCGTGCCGATAACGACCTTGCCCCCGACGCCCGCCCGCTCGATCTCCCAATAACAATATCTGACGCGGCACACTTACGCGCTAGCCTCGTCGATCGTCGAGGATGCGTTTCGTCCTAGATAAGCCAAAGAACCAATTTTCGAAAGAAAAGCACATTTTTCTCATCCCCTCTTTACTTTTATCCGTTTTTCTTTTCCTTTTGGATCGCGCGGTTTCTCGTTGGAGAAACAATGGCGCGCTTCGCGCGCCACCGTCGTCGACCCCGATGCACACAATAACTTTGACCTAATTAATGGAAATCGTGATCGAAACGGATTTACTCGTTAACAAATTGCCGGTCATGAGTTTGTATACGCGCGGTGGTGCGCACGCGCGCCTTAGTTCCGCACGTTTTCCTTCACAATACGAGATGAAAACGATGAGGTAATCGTGCTGCCCTCTACGTCAATATTACCTCGATTAATTTCGATTTTTTATATCCTAGACGTTCTGACGACGGTATTGGTACTTACCCTCGTACTGAAGCACCACGTAGCGGTGCTAAGCAATACATCCTTAGCCGATCTTGGGAACAATTTCTCATGAATCCAACATATTCCTTGTTGACTTGCTTTTACGAGAATTACTGGCAAAACCTAGGAATAAAACCCATATGGAGAATAGTGGAGGAGAATCGGCTGAGATGGTTCGGCCATGTGTGTCGTATGAGTGATGATAGACTGACAAAGACAGTGTATGAGGCACGAGTGATAGGAAAAAACAAAAAAGGAAGGCCAAGAAGAAGATGGACAGACGATATCAGGGGAGCAGCGGCAGAGAGGGGAATTGAGTGGGAGGGACTAAAGGATCAGATCGGAGACAGAAAACGGTGGAGAGAATTATATATATATATATATAATAGTAAACTTGGCCCCATCCAAGCCTTACACCGAAAGGTAGATAGGAACATGATTAAGAAGAAGAGGAAAACTTGCCTTGGTTATCTGATAGGTGCCTTTCTGCGTTTAATTGATCGTAACTCTTATTTGTAACATGAGGGTTGTTTCTTGGTCTGGATGGAAGCTAAACCACGTTCCTTGATCCTCTTAGTCCTTCTTTTGATGATCTTATGTTCTCACCATGACCAGGTCGTGAGACAATCCAGGTGATATTGGAAATGGTATTCAATTCTTCTTCGCGAGCACGTCATCGATCCCATCAACAAATGCGATTAGAACATACCGAACTCTCCTAATGTTAGTCAAAGCCATTGACTTTCCTAATAATCTCTCGCGTGGTGGTGTGGTCCTTAGCAGCGCTGGACTCACCCAACGCAACAAAATTGTAATAAACTAAGAGAAAAGTCCCAAAGGGGAGATCTGAGGTAATCCAATGAAATAAAACGAAACAACGTCCCATTCCAAAGCTCCTGCGTATCTGCGAAAGAGCTCTGTGGTTGCCATGTCTCGCCATAAACACCTTATCTTAGGAATCGATGAGCTCGAAGCAACTTAAGATCGTCTAGGACTCGGATGCTACCGAAGCACGCAATGGCGGACTTCTTTTAGATCTCCGAAGTTCCCTCAAGAACCAAGCAGACCGTCTGACAAGACACGGTTTTGCCGTTTTTAGGGCAAGAGCGGTGGAAGCATCACCTTCCATAAACCCAGGTTGCTGTTTAGGTAAAAGAAGTCATTGGTAAAGGTTGGTGAAACTTGTTCATCAGAATTATAGTGAGTACACTTGATAAGCAAGAGGGGACCATACCCAAGGTATGCTCCTTCCCCATTCGTTTCATGACGCCAAATCGATTCAAACGCATCCTCCAAGTCGAAGACGCCAAGGACCAAACCAACCACGGCTGTTATATCGTTTCTTACTGACGAGCGTTTTCCAGATCTGATCGAACTCGAAGGTCCTGTCCAGAACCAAGGAGACTACCTGACGAGACACAGTCTTATTGCCGTTGAGCCACTCGAGAAGATACAGCTTTACCATCGTTAGGACAAGAACGGCCGAGGCATCGCCTTCCATACAATCAACTTGCTGTGCAAGTGAAGAAAAGTCATCAAGCAAGGCTGGAATCTCCGGAGTCGAAGCGATATAGCCAATTAAAGAAAACAGGCTTTTGGTCCCTAGTAGCTTCTGAAATATTCAACAACTCCTTACTGTCGAAGGATCGGAACTAAGAAGAGATGTGGGTTTAGAAACGACCCTTGGGGAACACCCAACGTCGTGTGACTAGTGTAGGACCAAGTATCGGTTAGAATCTTGGCGAGTACATCTCACAGATGAAAGATTGCAACCTAGCTTCTGAAATCCTTATCCTGGAAGGATCGAAAAGAAGAAGAGATGTTGGTTTAGAAACGGTTCTTGCGGGCCGTCCGATAGGGTAATTCATAGGGGTGATCTCACAGCCTTGTGATTAGTGGAGGACCAAGCATCAGCTAGAACCTTAGCGAGTACATCTCACAAAGGAGGATTGCAACCTAGCTTCTGAAATCGTTACCAGCTGTTTATCCCTGGAAGGATCGGAAAGAAGAAGAGATGTGGGTTTAGAAACGGTTCTTGCGAGACGTCAAATGGGGTAGGTCATAGGGTTGATCTCACCGCCTTGCGACTTGTGGAGGTACAAGCATCGGTTTGAGTCTTAGCCAGTACATTTCACAAAGGATTGTAATCTAGCTTACACTAGAAGGATTGGAAATAAGAAGAGATGTGGGGTTAGAAATGATCTTTGTGGGGCGCCAGATGGGGTAACACATATACGTTATCTCACTATCTTATGACTAGTGGAGGACGAAGTATTAGCTAGAACCTTAGCTAGTACATCTCACAAAGGCATGATTGCAACCTAGTTTCTGAAATCTTTACCAGCTGCTTACCTTGGTAGAATCGGAAATAAAACGAGATGTGGGTTTAGAAACAACGATTCTTGTAGGACACCAGACGGGGTAATTCATATACGGTATCTCACCGCCAGGTGTCGGCTAGAACCTTAGGGAGTATACTTCACATGAGAAGGATTGCAATCCAGCTTCTGAAACCTTTACCAGCTACTTACCCTGGAAGTATCGGAAGGAAGAAGAGATGTGAGTTTGGAAACGGTCCTTGTGATTAGTAGGAGACGATTTATCGGGTGGAATCTGAGCGAGTAAACCTTGCAATCGAGTCTTGTACCTTTTAGCTCTCGTACGGTTGAGTTTAAGGAAACGAAATCTAGAAGGAAGCCAGTCTTAAGAGGAATTAGGGACCGGAGGTATAATCGCAGAAATCGATTTAATCCAATCGTGCCAATACAATTACCGGCACATCACACGCGTACCATGGACGGGACCCCTAGAAAAATCTTAATGCGCTCTATAATGAAAATCTTTTATCGTAACGATGTTCGTGGCCATCTAACGATCATATCAGCTCCACACGTAGCGCGCACCTAGGTGCGCGCCTTTTCCCACAATGCGGAAGTCCTCTGCGAGCCATTACGGCAAGAACGACAATCTCAAACGCTTCCCTAGCGCTGCCAGTAGTAGTAGTAGTAGTCGCGTTTAATACTTTTATCCCGGCATCCTCGAGCGGTCTCGTACCACCTATCCGCGATATATGCGTCTATTAACTTATCTTCGACGCGGCACCGCTTCCGTTGATGATGTAACGCCCAACATTACGGAATTACCTGGATTAGATTTTATCGCTGGGACGCGATCTTGACGGTCTCAACCGGGGATGTATCATTATGCAATTTTCTAATCCGACCAGTTTATGGTATGTCGATGGGTTTTGTACGTTGGGTTTTGAGAGGTGATCCGAAGAGGTTCAACGCATTCGCCGTGCCAGGGAACCGTCTAGAATGCAGATCCCCAAATCGCCCTCGTAAAGTTTTATGTGACTCAGTCTGCGGTTTCCGGTAATTTAAAGTGAATCACGCGAAATCTCTACTGCCGTTTGACTTATGTGAAAACCGGAAATAGAAGGGTAAACCACCCGTATGTGTTTAAGTTGTAAATTTGTGAGGGAAGCTTTACTCCCTACTCTTTGAGGATTTCTGCTGGAGGCCTGGTCGTACTCGGAAGTCTGGAAACGGATGATTCATTCAAAGCCACTTCTCATCGATCTATAATCAATAGGACATAGAAAATCTAGCGGTTTCGGGCAAATCTTCAGTGGGAGGAAGTAGGGAAGAAAGCCCAACAGTGAGACAGGTCGCATTTCAGACTTTGGCTAGGTATGTGAAAAAATCAAACAGACTGGAGACGGCGGCGACATCCGAATGTCTCCCAACTACGCTGTGAAGGAAAGTATTTGGCGGTGCAGAAGAAGCATCGCTTGAAAATTACATCGTCGATTGCTCACAAATGTTTTATGGATTTTTCGGTTACCGATTGTCTGAAAACTTGCCCATGGAATGGACGTTGTGATTAACAAAAATATCCCCGCCAAATGGCATAATGAGAAAATGGCAGGCTTGAAATTGTTTCGATGTTTTCGCAAACGACGTAATGGACTATCACTAAGAACGCCAGAAGGATGTAGCTTATCCCGTGCAACAACCTTCAACCGGCATAATGTGAAGGTTTTTTTTGATAACCTGAACAATATTTACGAAAAAAGTTCCAATTTCGTCGATGGAAGAAGAATATTCAATTTAGACGGGACGGAAACCGTGACTCTTCAAAAGTGCCAGAAGGTAGTAGCCGTCAAGCGTGCCGAGCAAGTGAATAAAGTAACAAGTGGGGAAAGTGTTGCAACGTGTTGCATCATAAATGCGACAGACCAATATTTATCTATAACAATGGTGTTCCCTAGAACTCACGGAACGTATGTTACGAGGGGTCCCATCTGTTACATCAATCTCCCTGCTCGTAGTGGCTGGATGAATGCCTATTTACTCTTACAAGTTATGAAGCATTTCATCAAATACTCCAACAGCTCAGAAGAAAATCCATCACTTTTGATATATTACAATCAACGAAAGTCATCTCAGTATTGCTGTTTTCATCTTAGCCCAAGCTAATGGTGTGACTATTTTGACAGTTCCACCACACTCCACAAATAAGATACAACCATTAGATGTTGGTGTTTATAAGCAATTTTCAACAGCATATAATGCAACTATCAACAGATTGATGATGCAAGATCCAGGAAAACCATTAAATATATATGAGGTAGCTGAGTGTATTGGAATTGTTCATGAAAAGGCATTGACGCCAAGTAATATTTTTCACGCATTCAAAAGGTGTGGAATATACCCCTTTGACGCTGATGCATTTACCGATCTAGGTTTTCTACCAAGCGCGGTGACCGATCACGTACTTCCTCTTGGCACCTCATCATTAGCCGAAGCTATGCCTCAGGATGCCCCTCCCCCAGGAACATCAAGCATCCATCATCAATAAATTCTAAAAGCTTTAAAGAATTCAGAGGCTTCCCAAACGCAGAGGCACGTAAGTCTAAAAACATTTGTCGACAATATGCTATTTACTGGAGGAGCTATTTCCATGAAACCGTCTGCTTACATTGCAGAATACCCGAATACTGACTGAATGCCCGACTATTTATTTCGACTTTTAAAAATCCCTTACCTCTTACCCCTTACCCGTTTACGAGCAGCACAGTACCGTAATGTAAAAATGCAGAGAGAGGGGCGGAGGCGAGGGGGAGGGGTGGATTTATTAAAATTAAGCAAAAACGTTTCGCGTAATTTGCCATTGTTTTTGCTGATTGCGTTAACTACACCATACCAGCTTTGCCATATTTACAAATTAACCACTTTTACAGTTACATCCTGTATAAGATCTAGCGCATACAAGGTCTGGCGCATAAAAAATCTGGAATATACAAGGCCTGGCGCATCGGACAGGCTCAGATCAACGAGAAGAAGCGAAAACGAAGCATTTTTGGCAATGTTACGAACTGCCCCCTTTGCTTGACGACTCGTCGTACGTATAAACTTATTCTTATCCTCTTCGGTGCAGGAACGCTTCATTGACCCATTTACCAAATCAGTGACGTTCATATATTCATATTTTACCAAAAACCAGCGTGTCGAATACGACTTTTGTCGGAAGTTACTCGTGAACCACACCTCACGCTGTGCTAGCCGGAAAGCGTGTCTGCTTGTCAATAGCTCTCACAGTCACTTGCTTCCTAAGCACTGTGCCCTGCTTTTCGTATTCTTTTCTTTATCTCCTTGAGTTTGAAGACTCAGTTTTTGTCTTTCTGGGTATAGTAGATAAAAGGTAACACTATACCGGGGGTCGTTTAAGGCAAATGCGAAAAGCACATTGACTACACCACCAACAGTACTTTCGTAACCCATAAAATTCTTAAGAAAAACCTTTGACCCCCTAACGTCACACTCGACACGTTGCTCTTTCAATCCGTTCCGTTCCGTTATCGATTTCGTTCGTCCGGAAAGCCAAAAAAAAAAAATACGCCCAGAAATTCCTCGCGAATTTCGCAATTTGTCGGAAATACGCCGAGCAATTTATCTAGATGAAACATCGGCCGTCCCGTCAACGGAGGTGGTGGCATTAACCCGTCGTTCGTTCGTTCGAGGCCTGCCGGTTCGCTCGCTTTATCGCCCGTTTAAATTTTAACGGTTCTAAACGACACCGTGATTGATACTTCGGCCGAGAATTATCCTCAGATTACACTACTTATTTTATTGGATATACGAACCGCTACAAAAATACAAATTGAATTTCGACTTAAGTGGTACATGGCGGGCAGGTGATCGCTGAACGAGCGCGCGCGTTCACCGTACCTAGATCGAAAAACTTTTCGAACGGTATGCCGTCGATCGTAATTTAGACTACTACGACGACGACGACGACGACGAATACGTGTTCGTAAGACGCGAACACTTCCTGATGAAACTGTATAAAAAGTAATGAGCTAAGGCCAGAACGATTCCATGTGGTTTGTCTTGTTGAGTTGGTTGATCCGATTGACCGATTTGATGACGTTATAAGTAGTGTGATGTCCCGCATTTGATCATACAGGCGTTGATAATGACCCGGAGAAATTATCCAACCGAGTCAGCAAGGAAGTCCCTAGCGAATGAGGTGGATTCCCAAGGGCAATAAGTTGTAAACTATCTAGAAAACATCACAGGTAAAGCATTGCAATACTGTCGGAAAGCACTGTCGCTTTTTCAGCATGGATTGAACGTTAAAGGTAAAAGTCAAAGGCAACAAGATTTAGTAGCATCTTAAAACGCCAAAGATGGAGTTACAGGAAGCATTGACGTACTGTCGGAAACTACTGTCGCGTTTGAATGAAATAGTAGATGTAGAGATAAAATATAGTAAACTCTGGCGACGGTCTCTATAAATAGATGAGAATGATTCTGTACTGTCGGTGTGCACTGTCGCTTTATAAGTATCAATTCAACGTTAGCGGTGGAAGTCAAATAAAATAGATCTAACGGCGCGCCACTTTCCTAAATCCCAAAAGAATGGAGTTGCAGAGAATGTATTTAAGTACTGTCGGAAAGTACTGTCGCGTTTGAGCAAAATAGTAGATGGAGAGATAGAAGATAGTAATTCGTAGCAGCGATTTTTATAAACAAAAAATGAGAATGTTTCTGCGCTGTCGGAAAGCACTGTCGCACTATAAGTATCAATTGAAGGTTAGAGACAGAAGTCAACTGAGAAAGATCTAATGGCGTAGATGCAGAGATAAAAGATACTAAACTCTAGCACCGGTCTCCATAAACAGATGGGAATGTTTCTGGACTGTCGGAAACCTCTGTCGCACTTTAAGTATCAATTGAAGGTTAGAGGTAGAAGTCAACTGATAAAGATCTAACGGCGCGCCACTTTCCTGAATCCCCAAGAATGGAATTGCGGAAAATTCGTTTGCGTACTGTCGGAAAATACTGTCGCGTTTAGATTAAATAGTAGATATAGAGGTAGGAGAGAGTAAACCTTAGCAAATAGGACAGGTATGTGTTTAAGTACACAATGGTCTAGATAAGTGAATGTGAATGTTTCTATACTGTCGGAAAGCATTGTCGCGTTTCAATCATGAATTAAATAGACATAATTATACGAAACGGGAATATATAGGAAGTGGCTTTTATCTATTTCCGATTTCTTAACATAAAATAATGTGATAATTATTTTTAGTCCATATCATTCATAGATTATGCATTCTCATATTGTCGGAAAATGCTGTCGCATACGGATCGAATATCAAAGACAGAAGTAACAGGACGCAAAGTTTAGCAATTTAGAAATATAAAAGGCGTCTAAACCCTGTACCTCCTTAGGTAACTGCGTTTCGTCCCAGGCGTTTATGTATTGTCGGATAACACTGTCGTATTTGAATGGAATGATAAACAAAGGCAAAACGATAAATGTAGCATGTAGCATGTAGCAGATGGGACAGGTACCCTAAGCACGGCGATTAGTTAACGTAGCTAGGACTGGATTTTTCTCCGATAAAATGTCCATATTGTCGGAAATAATTGTCATATCTTAAACATGAATTAAGAATTCGATATAGACATCTGATGAGAAAGATAAGCATAAGAAGGGCGTCCAAATCCAGTAAGTAACCTAAAAACTGCGTCGCACGCAAGGCGTTTCTAACTGTCGCATTTAAATCCAAAACCTGAGTGTATTGTCGGAAATAATAGTCGCATTTTAAACACAAATGGATGATTTGTAACAAAAATCGCAAGGGAAAGGTATGACGCACGAGAGAGGACCTCCAAGCACTGTACCTGTTTAAGCAAGCTAGAAACTTTGTTATGGGCAGGGCATTTATGCTCTGTCAGATAACACTGTCGTATTTGAATTCAATGGTAAAGGAGAGCAAAACACGAAATCACATCTACCACATAGACTGGGGTTTCTCAATGAACCGATTTGTTGAGGTAGCTAGAAGCCATTTTTCTCTGACAAAACCGGCCTCTCTTGTTGGAGACCACTATCGAGTTATAAACATGAATTACAGATTAGAGATAAAAATTGCAAGAAAATGGTCTGAAGTATAGGCAAAGGAGTTAAACGCAGTACCCTTTAAAGTAAGCTAAAATGGTGTTACACAGAAGGCGTTTATGTACTGTCGGATAACACTGTCGCATTTGAATCGCACGGTAAGAACAAGCAAAACAACAAATGACATTCAGCAGATAGCACAACGATCTACTAAGGAACTAGGAGCTGTGTCCTCTCTGACAAAACTTGTCTATACTGTCGGAAAGCACTGTCGCATTTCAAGCGTAAATCAAATGGAATGATGTGAAAAATATAAAAGGATGATTAATAAAAGCATTTTTCTTAATAAGCTTCAAGTACTTCCGCTTTGCCAGAACATCCTTGTTCTATCGAGAAACGGTGTCGAATGTAGTGGATGAAATTAATGGTAAAAATAAAAGCAACGGGAAACAATGTCTTATTGATTAGGACACCTTCAGAGATAACGGTCTTCTTAGGTTATTGGGAAAAGCATACTCAATAACAAAGGCATATTTTCGGAAACTACTGTCGTAAATGTCGTATAGCATAAAGGGAATGAAAAAGGGAATAGGATATGGCCATTATAATGGATGTTTAAAGAAAGTTAAGTTAAGAGAATTCTATTAGGTAGCTAGAAATAGCTCCCGATTTGGGAATAGGTTCTTGCTCTGTCGGAAAATACTGTCGCATTTGATGGATGAAACGAGATGTAAAGAAACAATAGCTATGGTAACAAATATTTAAACAAGAACATTTTATTAGATGGTTTGAAATTATTTCCACTTTTTGGCAAAAGGTTCTTGTTCTGTCGGAAAATACTGTCGGATTTAGTGAATGAAGTGGGCGGTGAAGATGAAAGTAACGGGAAACAACGTTTTACTGATTACGACACTATCAGAGATAACGGTCTTCTTACACTGTTAGAACCAGCTTGCTCAATAACAAAAACATATTGTCGGAAACTACTGTCGTAAGAGTCTTATAAAATGAACGGTAAAGTAAAAGGTAACCTGATCTACCCGTTATAATGAAAGTTTAAACAAGCCAGAAATGACTCGCGCTTTGACAAATTGTTCTTGTTCTGTCGGAAAATACTGTCGGATTTGGTGAATAAAATGCACGGTAAAGATGGAAGCAAAGCTGAGAACAATGCTTTACTGATTGCGGAACACTGAAAGATAACGGTCTTCTTAAGCGGTTAAAAACAGCTTACTCAATAACAAAAGACATTGTCGGAAACTACTGTCGTAACTGTCCTGTAGAATAAACCGTAAAGAAAATTTTAAAAGAATCTAGCCATTATAGCTAATGTTTAAACGAGAAAATGCTATTAGGTAACTAGAAAGGATTTCCGCTTTGACGAAAGGTTCTTGTTCTGTCGGAAAATACTGTCGCATTTGGTGCTGCTGGTGGTGATGGATGAAATTAATGGTGAAAGTGGAAACGGCAAAAAGTAATGATTAACCCATTACTACGGTGGTCTTCTTGAACAGTTCAGAAACAGCTTTCTCACTAATAGGATGATTTGCTCTGTCGGAAAATATTGTCGTAACTGTTGTGTAAAATGAACGGTAAAGAAAACGATGACAGGAACCAAACTCCAGACAAACTAGAATGGGTGTATATAGATATGTACTTCCCTCTCCGACGAACCGGTTTGTCCTGTCGGATGCCATTGTCGTATTCGAAGAATGAAACAACCGACAGACATAGAATTTACAACAAATAAGACGTTCTTGTGTGGAATTCTTGCTCCGATTGGAGTACTGTTAACTCGATAGATTTTGGTACGTAAAAAGTAGCAAAAACGCTGATTACTAACATCACCTTCTTTGTGTCAACTTTTCCTTCGAAGATGTTCGCGGTTCGATTAGCGCACACGCTTACACCTCTCTAACGTACATCATCTTCTAGGGGATTCGTGACAAACCGCAATTACAGGAATAAACCGACGAAGATTCAGTATCGCTGCCGGCTCCTATCGACCGGCCGTGCTCGAAGAAAAACTCGAGGAAGAAACCGCTCTCGGACGTTTCTTAACGCACATACACACACTTAAGTGTGTAGTTTATTCGCTAAAATCTACTTCGTTAAGGATCGTACAGCCTTCGGCGAGGAAGGGCGCAGAAATAACAATGTGTAAGTGTAAGCGTAAATAGTTTTGCCCCGGGCTGTTTATTCCTTGTTCACTCCGTCGCGTTTTCCGATATAATTTACGGCTACGTCGATGATGTCTTTTTCGCGAAATATGCGCGCGGTTCGCGTGTATCGTCGCTGTGAACATTGAGTCTTTTTTAGTGTTTGATTATCTCTGTGAGATTAGAAGTTATATGATTTGTCTTTTGTCAGAAATGCACGCACGAATAGGGAGTAGGACTCCCAAACAACTACTTCCCGTACAAAAATTCCACCGGCTCTTGAATTGCAGCTATGAGGGAACCGTGCAGCGACTTACCGAAATAGGAAAAACGGAACAAAAGCGCGATTTCGAGCCAATTCAAATACAACACCGCACCGATACTTTCCTTAGATTTTCCCTTGAATTCCCGAATGGAAAAACCGATATTCTCCTCTCGAATACGCACGTATTACTCACCTCTTACGTTCGAACTTTTCGTCCGTTTCGTGGCGATCCACTTTCACTCATCGAAACCGTTTTCGTTTCGGCGTTTCGTGCCCGCCGAGGGAGATTCCTCGCAGATACGAAGGTCCACAGACGTGACGACGGTGATGTTTATTTCCCTCCTTATTCGTCCGTGCGATCAGATACGCGCGCGTAATAACGGCCTCATTTGTGTCAAAATTGCTACGGATAAGAGAAGAAGAGGACCTACCGCTTTCGTGCGATGCGGCGTCGGCGGCGGCGGCGACATTGAAATAATGACGAAGGGAAACCGGGTCGTGAACGAGAAAGGTTGTTTCGTTTTCGTCGTGCCCAATTAGGGGACATGATGAGACAATTTGTTACGGACGATGGAATCGCGCTTTCGATTTTAGTGCGTCGAAGTTGGTGTGGGAGGCAATAGAATCGCCAAAAATGTAACTCGACTCGAAGGAAAAGGAAAATGAAAAATCGAAATAACTCGGTCGCTAAGCAGCTCCCATGGAGAGCTGTGCAATTGCCTGCACAATAAGCAAGAATTACGTATGTCAATAATTATAGCGGAGGAAGTTATGCTTTGTTAATCACAGACCACAACCATAGACTAGTTTCGTCCTTATTAGGAATCATCAATACGGTATTGTCAGTCTGCTATTAACAAAGCAAGCTACCTAAGTTTGTGCAACAGATTTGATCAAACGATTGGCTCGACCTAATGAGTCCGGGCGATGCAGCTGTGATGAACGAATAGCAAACTAGAGAGCCCAAAATAATTCCAACAACAGAAGAAAATATAAAATCTAAACTAACTAACTCTCTATAAAACGACTGACAAACAAGACTCTAACAAAAAGCTGTGCAATGGCCTGCATAGTGTAGTATATTAATATTCACATGGTTTATTGCCAATAACTAATATATCATTAATTACAATTCAATATATTTAAATTCACAGTAAATGTTGAGGTTATGGATGCTCATGTTCAAATGACATTGGGTTTACTGTTGAGTTCTATTTATACTTTTTCGATACCACGCACGCCATCTTTTAAGTATTTTATTACCCTATGGGTGTTAGCTTCTTTTATTAAGTAAATGTAATTAAAATGTAACCAGAAATAAAATTATCAATTATTATAAAAAGGATCGATTAAAAGATAGAAATGCATTGTAACCATGCGAACACATACATTCAACACTTTTACATCACAAGAATTATAAAAGCATAATTCCTTTGGTGGTAATCAATGCACGATAAGGTATTATTAAGTAGTGTAAACCGGACTGACGCTGTCCCTCCACGGCTTGTCTCCACTTACGTGCGCGGCGCAACATTAAAAATTCGGAGGAGAGACACCGTCAGTCCGGTTTACACAACTTTTCATGCACTCCTTTGTCAAACCTAAGTGAGAATACTGCCATACGCAATTAGGCAGGGCATTGGACAGCTTTCTATGATGAATGACAAATAGCAAAATTAAGAGCTAAAATAATTCAAAGAAAAATGAACTAAAAAATCTAAATAACTCTCTATAAAACTACCGAGAAATGAGGCTCTTACAGAAAGCTTTACAATGTTCTGCATAGCAATTATAAATCAACTACACCGATAAGTCCTAATAATGAAGGAACTAGTCCACGATTGCGGGGTCTGTGATTATAAAAGCGCAATTGCTTCAGTGATAATTAAGGTTCGACAAACCAGTGCGGGATAAGTTATCATTAAGTAGCATAAACCGGACTGACGCTGTCCCTTCACCGCTTGCCCCCACTTACGTGTAAAGCGCAACATTAAAAATTCGGAGAAGGAACAGCGTCAGTCCCGTTTACACAACTTATTATGCACTCGTTTGTCGAATCTTCGCGATAATACTGGTATACGCAATTAGTGCTTACTACGTAGGCTATTGCACAGTTTTCAATAGCAAACTAGAGAACCAAACACAATTCAAAGAAAAAGAAAGGGAAACATCTAAATAACTCACCATAAAACGACCTGGAACTGAGGCTCTCACAGAAAGCTGTGCAATGGCCTGCATAGCAATTATAAACTGATGAGACCTAATAAATGACGAAACTAGTCTATGATTGCGCGGTCTGCGATTATAAAAGCATTATTTCCTCACTAATAATAATACCGGCATACGCAATTAGTGCTTGCTACGCAGGCCATTGCACAGCTTACTGCGATGAATGACAAATAACAAATTAGAGAGTCAAAAATAATTCAAAACACAAGAAAATGAAAAGTCTAAATAACTCTCTATATAACGACAAACAAATGAGGCTCTCACGAAAAGCTGTGCAGTGGCCTACATAGCAGTTATAAATCGACCACACCGATGAATCCTACAGATGACAGAACCAGTCTGCGATTATAAGAGCATAATTCCCTCAGTGATAATATAGGCGTACCCAATTAGTACTTACCACGCAGGCCGTTGTACAGCTATCTGTGATGAATGGAAATGAAAATCTAAATGACTCGCTCTCAAACGACCGACAAATGAGCCTCTCACAGAAAGCTGTGCAACAGCCTCCATAGCAATTCTAGGTCAATTATACTGATGAGCCCAAATTGTAAAATAATTAGACTACGATTGCGCCATCTACAATCATAAAAACAAAATTCCCTCATTTATAGTATTGGCATACGCAATTAGTGCTCGCTACGCAGGTTATTGCACAGCTTTCTATGAGAGTTGCCTATACAACCGAACCTCACCTCATCAGTTACAAGTCGGGTGCATAGATAGTTTAGGTTTTTTATTTTCCTCGAATTACTTTTGCCTCACCTCGAGTTCCTCGTTCAAACTAGTTTTCTAAATGTGAATTTCGTCTACTGTTGCAAGATTCATCCTCGGAAACGTAGAATTATCACCACAATTATTGTTATTACGTGCATTTACTTGATTGGAAAATACTTTTTCAATCAATGATTCTAATTTTATCGAATACTCTCTCTCTCTCTCTCTCTCTCTCTCTATATATATATATATATATATATATATATATACAGCGTTTTTCACAACTAAGATTATATGAGGTAACTGTAAATAATTGAATGTAAAAGCAAAAATTACTAAAAAAAAAAAGTTTGGGTGAAATGAAAGTTTTGTTTGAGATGCACTGGTTTACTTACTGTAACAGATGTTCGAAGAGTATTTATACATATTTTTAACCGCCGGCATGACTCAACAATAGACACGACCTTTCATGATATCCACTTAACCTTGCCGAACATATAGGCCGAATTTTACGAGCGTTTACATTTCTTCGTCTAAACAATTTGCATACACGTAGGCCGCCTAGTCTCGGCGGTAATCAAACGATTCTTTGCGAAACTTTAAACAACAATGTCTGCTTTTTCGTGAGAGTAGGAAAATATTTCCCCTTTCAAATTTTGTTTTATTTTCTTTGAGCTTGCTTTTGTTTGAATTCGATACATAAGTTGTCGAAAATCCAGTATATACCTATATACATATGCATATGTGTAGTTTTCTAAGCGTTCGATTACGTCCGCGAGCGACGTACGAAACGACTACCACGACGACGACGACAGCGACCATATGTGTGTGCGTGTGTGTGTGATTTGCAACCGCCAGCTCGTGTCCTGCTCATTATAATAAAACCATAAGTTGGCTGTGGATTGCGGAACAGAAGACCGGGCGTGGCCACTAGGAAGAAGCTAAGAGATCTAGCGTGCCGTGCTCCGCGCGCCGGGTCACCGCACGCCTCGGGTCTCTCTCCTCTCGACGTGTTCGCGTGTATGCGAGCGCGTTTCGTAGCCAACGCGACGGACGGTCGAAACGAGTAAAAGCTACATTTCAAAGCAACAACGTGTACCTATAGCAGCTCTAGATTCGTTTCTGTTTTCGTGCACGGAATCGTTAATTCGGTCGGCGTTGAACGATCGAAAAAAGAAGTAATGCGAAAACAAAGGAATTACGACGTAGTAATAAAAATAATAACCATAATGATAATGAATAAGAACAATAATAACCGCATAAGTAATGATACATATGATAGTAATAATAAAGACTGTAGTATTAGATAACAATGATAATAATAATAATGGTAATAGTAGTAACTACGGCAACGAAAATAAGAATGAGAAAAAGGGTAATGATAGAAATAACGATAATAATGATAACAATTACAAGAGTAAAAACAGGGATCATATTAGTAATGGAAACGATGATAATAGTAGTGATAATACTCAGAACAACAACTGTATCATATAGAAATGCCAAGAAGGACAATGATAATTATAATGATAATAGCGATAGTAATGATAATAGTAAAAACAACGATCATAATAGTAATGATAACTATAATAATAGTAATAATAACGGTAATAGCAATAACTATAGCAACGACGATAAGAATGATAAGAAGGATAATGACAATAGTAATAATACCGATTATACTAGTAACTATAGCGGCAACAATAAAGAGTACAAGAAGGGCAATGAAAATAATAATAATAGCGATCAAAATAGCAATGATGACGACGATAATACTAATTACAAGTATGATAATAGTAATAATAACAGTAATAATGGTAACTATAGCAACGATAATAAAACTCACAAGGCAATAGCAATAATACCGAATATAATAGTCATGACGACGGGGATTATAGCCATGATTAGTAAAATAATAATAAAAACCGTTATCACAAATTATGATAAAGATGATAATAGTAATAATAACGGTAATAGGAGTAATTACAGCAACAACAATAAAAATGATAAGAAGAATAATGACAACTGTAATAGTACCGATCATAATAGTAATGACGACGGTGTTGATAACGATGATAACAACGATCATAATAACAATAATGGTGATAATAATAACTATAGCAGCGATAATAGAAATGGCAAGAAGGATAATTATAGAAATAACGATATTATTGACAGCAACAATAATGGTAAAGATCATAATAGTGATGTCAACGAGGATAATAGTAATGAAAACGATGATAATAATGATCATAATAGTAACTATACCAACGACAATGTAAATAACAAAATGGATAATGATAACAATGATAATACTAAAAGCAACGGTCATAATAATCAAAAGCAACGATAACAGAAATGATAAGAATAATGATAAGTAATAAGGATAATAATGATAGCACTGATAATATTTATATTTTATTTTAATATAATACTAAAGAGGACGATCATAATAGTAACGATTCGATGATAATCGTAATAAAAACGGTAATACCAGTAACTATAGCAACAACAATATAAATTATAAGAAGAATAGTGACAACAGCAATAGTATCGATCATAATAATAATAACGACTAGGACAGTAGCAATGATAACAAAATAATAATAATAGTCATAATAGTAACTACAGCAACGACAATAAAAATGATAACAAGGATAATGATAATAATAACGATAATAATAATCATAATAGTAACGTTAATTGAAATAACAAAAAAGAAAACTGATAATAAGGATAATAATGATAGTAAAGATAATAGTAAAAACAACGATCGTAATAATACCGATAACGATGATAATAGTAATAATGACGGCAGTAACTATAGCAACGACAATAAAAATGGTAAGAAAGGTAATGGCAATAGTAATAATACCGATTGTACTAGTAACTATAGAGACGGCAATAATAAAAAAATTACAAGAAGGACAATGAAAATAATAATAATAACGATCAAAACAGCAATGACGACGACGACAATACTAATGACAAGTATGATAATAGTAATAATAACAGTAATAATGGTAACTATAGCAACGATAATAAAAATCACAAGGATAATGATAATAATAAGGATAACAGTGATAACAACGTTCGTAGTGGTAAGGACAATGAGGATAATAATAGCGCAAATAATGCTAATAGTAATGCTAATAATAATAACGGTAATTAATAGTAACTATAGCAACGATCATAGAAATTACAGGAAAGATATTGATAATAAGGATAATGGTGGTAGCAATGATAATAGTAATAACAACGGTAATAAGAGCAATTATAACAACGATACTAAAGATTGCAAGAAGGATAGCAATAATAATAACGATTATAATAGCAATGACAACGACAATAATAATACTAACGGTAATAATGGTAACTATAGCAACGATAATAAAACTCACAACAAGGATAATGGTGATAATAAGGATAACAGTAATAACCATGATAATAATTATAACAACGTTCATATAGTAAGGACAATGAGGATAATAGTAGCCAAAACGATGATAATATCAATGCCAATGATAATAACGGTAATTAATAGTTACTATAGCAACGATAATAAAAATTGCTAGAAGGGTAATGACAATAATAACTATAATAGTGATAATATTCCATGATAATAAAAAAGGGAACAGTAACAACATAGTGATCATAATAATTATAACAATGATAATAATCACAACGATATTAGTGATAACGATAATAATAATAATGATAATAATAAGAGATATCGAATTTTAACAGCGTTGGCCTTTTGTTCGAAAAAAAGCTATCGAAACGATGGGCGCGGCCTTCTTGATTTCTATCAACGGCGATCGTGTACAAACCTACCTTGCGGTGCTTGTGTGCATTAATGCAGCAGTAGTAGTAGCAATTTCGTCTGTTTTCCAAATAAAAGACAGACGATATCGAAGCGCAGATACGATCTCTAAGTCGATAGCTGTCGCGAACATAGCTCGGAAAGGAAGAAGAAGAAGAAGAAGAAGAAAAGGAAGCGTTGGCGCGTTTCGCGTCCGTTATGGTTGGCACACCAATAGAGGATGGATTTAGGCGAAATTATTTAACCTTGATATGAGTGAGCGATGCAACAGCGCCATCTGCGTTTCTAAGATCGAGATATTAAAAGGGCGCCAAGTACGAAATACGTTTCCGTACAAGAAAAGAAATTGACACGTCGTATCTTAAAACGCAAAAAGGTATCAACTTGCGACAATATCAAACTACTACTTCCCGTGCAAAAGCACCCTCTCGTCGTTTAGGCGCCCTCCTTTGGGGTGGTGGGGGGAGGGGAGATTTAATTAAACTGATTGTTTCACATATATTTTCGCCTTCTTTCGACGACGCAGACGGACAACTTAATTCTTCGGCAACTCACGCCGGATTACTCATTCGCACATATTTCATCTCGGCGACAATATTTATCACCGGCTGACCGTTGTCGCGTAAGTTTTCATTATTCACCGCGACATTGCAGGTGATGCTCGTAAAATTATCCGAGCGAAGGATGATGATGTCATTTCGATACGGGAACGTCCGCTTTTTTTTTAATCTCAAACTCCTCCTTCTTCTCCTCCACCTCCGCGACAACGGACTACACTTCGGTTTTTCAGCAGAAAACATAAAAATTACGGTAAACGCGCTCGAACGGATTTGCGAAGCGGCTTTTTCTACGATTTCAATGATAAATCGTCGCTCGTAATTAGTTCCTGCTCGTGCTAATCGAGGATCGGATTCTTTTCTAAGTAATTCGATAATCGTAGCGATTTTCCGTAGAATATTTTTCTAAACGAGACTGTCGTTAGTTTACATCTAATTCATTAGTAGATCCTGTATGTTTTTTTTTTTCGCTTTTTCTAAATTGTCGTATTCCGCGAGTTCGCGACGTTGAATTTCCTCTTAATCGCTATTCTAACGACGGGAACTTGCCAGCAGCCTAGCAGTAAACTTGGATAAACAATATTTCCGGATGAACAACGCGACACCCTCCTCGTATGATGCTCGAATTTCATTATTCGTTCCATTCTTAACATGCGACAGCCTGGCAGGAGAAAACACTGTAAATGTTTGATATCGCTGGAACAAGTGTTATGTGTTTCCTCGCGCGCAGCGCGTCCTGCAGGGTTGAGTACTCGAAGAGTCCATAGGTTTCTTGAAGATAATAATAGGGAAGGGACACGAGAGCCAGGAGTGGCAAACTCAAGGAACAAAGTTTAAGTTCAAGATGTGCGAGAAATTAGAAAAATTGAGAACTAGTATATAAACTATCAGCGTCAGCAAGCAACTTAACATAAGTCTTTAGAAAAGAATAGAGGCAAGGAAGGGAAATAAAACGAAGGATGGGTTGAGCTTCCTGTTTCGAGCTCGACCCGTCCTCCGTTTTATTTCAAGAAATTACGAACTTATTGCGCGCACACGCCGCCTTATGACGCGTAAACACACTGTACCTACGATAGGCGATGTCTGATGAATTGAGCTTGTTAAGAAGGTGGATGACGTGTTAACTGACGATGCCATTTTTACAAATTTTATTATTCAATGATAATTGTCATTGTATAATAAAATAAATTTAAAAATCATTACAACTTGATCGACAAAAGCTGCGCCAAAATGAATCGAATACAGGCTGTAAAAACTGGCCAAGCAGAAAATGTGTAACTTAAAATCTAATGATAAATGTTTAATTACGCGAATCTAACCTTGGATGGTGTAGAATTTAAATAGGAAGTAACTATCAGAACAACGAGGTAACTTATCAATGACAACTTATCATTGAATAATAAAATTCGAAGGACTCCGTCAGTCCGATTTACACTACATACCACCTTTTAACACACTCTAGTTATAACAGATGTTCGAAATTGTTACCACTAACCTCAATACACAAATGTGCTCGCCGTAGTAATTTACTTCGGTATCACAGACTAATTGTTTTAGGTGGCCTCACAAGAAGAAATCTAGGGGATTCACCGAGGGCGCCAAACGATCAGACCTCCGTGGCCTATCCAGCGATTCTCGTACGTGTAATTTAAATGACGGCGACGTCTGCGCGGAAATGTGGAGGAGCCCCATCGCACATAAACCATATCTGTTATCGAATATTGAGCGGAATTTCTTCGAGTAACGGTGGTAACTCATTTAGATATGATTTCCGTGGACGCCAGGAAGTCCTTGAAACTTTAACTAGAGGAGAGGCCTCTGATGTTGATGTAGATTTTGTGGCACTTCCTCCTGAACCGAGCGTACTTACTGGTAAAGAAAAGGACGATAGAGACAATATCTAGGCCAATGATATGTCGACAAATATACCAGGTCGAAAGCGACGAAGTACTGTTGAGGTCGGTTTCAACCAAAATGCGTAAAACAAAGATGTTCGCGAGCCCCACTGGTGTAGAGGTAACCCCAAATACCAATCTGTTGTTTCTACAAGACATAAATCCCGTCGATATTTTTGAAAGATTTTTCTATGAGGAAGTTGTGGATGTGTTCATTATACAAAGCTGTATGCATTCTAAACCAATAACGACAGTTCTAAATACTTCGATTGTTGTCGATAACTATTTACTCCGTCTAAACGGAAACAACCAGCGTGACGTTTACCGCGTTTCGAACCAGGAAGTAACGATTTCTTTCGTCTCTTACAAAAATACGTTTCGAACGACAGGAAACGCCCCATCATCATCAACATCATCATCGTCGTCGTAATCATCTTCACTGGCGCGTCCGATAAATCGAAACGGCAGCAACCTAGGCAAAGGAATAACGGCACATCGGCAACCAGGAAACGAAATCTTCGCGAGCTAGTCGAACGGCCCTCCAGTCATAAATAAATTAAAGAGCAACGCTAGCGCGAAGAGAACCGGCCATCCGATCGACCGACCGGTCGTCCATAACTCAGATCCGAACTCGGACGACGACGTCTTTAGAAGATATGCAAGCAACGGTTCGCCTTCGAAATTCGTACGTCCGCGTGAAGCAGGGCGCGCGCGTTAACGTGCCCTAAGTGAACCGTTTAGGAGGCATCGTCGGTCGCGAAAAAACCCGGCCGACATCTCCTATTAACCATCATCGGAACGGTCGGCCGACCACGTATACATCGCGATCGTGCCCGGTTCGACAAGAATGTTCGGTAATTTAACTTAACTGAAGGCGACTCGTGCCGGGAGATGATTCATATCGAAGAACGCCGGGGAATGTTTACTTCTTTTAAAGACTTTACATAAAGTTGAAAGGCGGTCGTAAAAATCCCGACACGATTCTCGGAAAAGGTTGTGTATACAGGAGGAACATTTGGTGGGGCACTGACCCTACCTTAAACGGCATGGCGTGTATAAAGACACGTGAGGTGTTTCATATCTTTGCTTTCACACCCGGTACCCAAGCAGGGGTACGTGACTATGAGTGAACATAACATGTTAGACAACCGGGTTCACAATAAACCCAAATACTTGTACCTAGTCTTGGAAGGCCTTGTCTTTAACCACCTGCAGAAAGCAACGGACAAGCTGGTGGACTAGCCTTCCAGGATGGAGATTGATTATTAACAAATCCAAGTGTGTGGCGACGAAATTCAAAAAGGGGCTAAATCCCGCCCAAAAAATAGTCATCCGAGGCACCCGTGTCCCTTGAAGCGAAACTGTTAAATATTTAGGAGTCGCACTTGACCGCATAATCACCTGACTCCATCACGTTCCGACGTTTTGCTGCGAGGAAAACCCTACGTCCCCTGCTGAACCCCAGAAGCTCCCTGCCATTAGCGACTAACAAGGTTTCCAACCGGCACACGCCGATTTCAATGAAACTGGTCTCGTACATAGTCCTACCATCTCCACATATCGAAATCGGCGTTGGGAACCTTTGCTTGTTGTTTCTCAATCAATGCTTCGCCCAACGCGCCCTACGCGGTGACAATGGGGATTGCGACTACACAAGTCCACATTTCCACCATGGCAGTTCTGCAGAACAGGGAAGATGACAGGCGCCCTGTGGTACGTGGGGAACGATCATATTTACAGCTATTTGGCAATTCCCTCCCTGTCTGAGTATCTAAAACGCTTGGGACCGTGGTCAGCCTGGGACCGTGCGGCAAAGTCGCCTTATCCTATCGCGAAGAAGTTGGCTAACTTATACCCCGATACACCATCTCTCAAGATAAAGATTCCTTGAATTGCTAGAGGTACTTGGTATTGCTGCGGAAAATCACAATAAAGATTGGAACCCAAGAATTTCTACAAGGGCACAGCATTATGATGCTTACGGGACGTTAGTTCACCATCCTCGTAGAAGTCTATGCTTAAGGTATATACTCCGGTTCTACTGCGAGATTTGGGGGTTCTTAGTTAGGTACCCAATTGTTGATAATTATTGAGCACGTCACCCGCCACCGGTTTGACCCCGAGGTAATTGGCAGAATAGTCAAACTATCTAACCCCTCGACTACTGTTACGTCGTATATTAGCGCCACCGTATCTAATTACTAAAGACTGAACTCAATCCCGTAAATGAGAAATCTTAATTTTAACGTCGCAACAGAAAGCGCTACCGATTTCGCCCCAGGAAGGAAGCTTACTATCACTCAGGGTGCCAGCCAGCTAGTCGTCCAAAATCATGCAACGGAAACGAGAAGCATTTTTCCACAATATCCACAAATGTGGCGAGATTTTCAACGCTAATCTCTCGAGGAAAACACTTCACGGAGCAAACGTCTAAACTGCACCAAAGTCTTACACCGAAAGCCCTCGAATAATACGTCAGAAAATAATTTTTCTCCAAAACAGGCATGAAGGCTCCCTCTATCTGTGAGAATGGAAATCGATAAGTAATCACTTAGGGGGATAGGTAATCACTTGTTGAAACGCCATAACGAAAGTTATGATAAGTCTTCTTGGCTTATCATAAATTTATCAAAGATTAATTAATAGCAACAAGTGTAACGACAGAAATCGAGGTACGCGGCAAGAAAAGAAAACGTACTACCACACCAAACTTTCGAGGAATGCTTACTACCCGAAAAGATCCTGAGGATAATAAGGAATCCGGCCCACCGACGAATTCTGTCATATCCGAGGCGGTAACTCAAAGCGAGTAATAGAAAATTTACCACCACAGCATCCAATTACGTCGTATTTTCCTTCGTTTCGAAAATAATCGCTTCGCGGCGGTCGATTTCTGACTCGGATTTTGTTAAATGATCCAGTCCGTGCGCATATTAAGGCTGTCGCATTCCGCGTAATTACGTTTTCTTGTTCGGTACGTACTATCACTTCCTGCGATCGATCGCTCATAACAATTGACGTCTTAGTTAATTATCGAAGGTATTTCTACTCTGGTACGTGCTTTTGAACTAATGAGAAGGTTCGGAATGCGAGGAATTCGAAAGAAATCGGTTGTCGTTTGGGGAGAAAGAATTTTGTCGTAACTTAACAGCAACTACTAATATAGAGAGCAAATTACACTTTTTAGCACCTCTTTTCGGTAACGGATTATGATAGTCTGAAAGTATACAGGTGGGTTCGACACTTACGTAGTTGAACTGGAGGCATTCGTGGGGGAGGCGGGACTTGACACAAATAGGATCTAACCTCTCCCACGCCTAGTTCGACTTGACACATGCAGACAATTTTTCCGCCTTGACTAAAGAGATAGTGACGATCCCTGTATATAGGAAGAGGTAGAAACAGATGTCGGACGAAACTGAAACCAGTGGACGACTGGGGCCTTACAGGACTGGCAAGCTCAGTGCCAGCAATTAGACAAGCTTAAACAGGGTTGTAGTCCATCGGCACAAAGTAGGTGTACCTCATTACCCATCATTTGACAAATGGTCATCTAGCTTGATTCTGAACCACCGTTAGTATAGGAGTGGTTCTATATAGACACATAGTATGCTAGAGATGTCGTTGGCGTAGATGCTAAACAAGAGAAGTGACATCAGATAGTTCTGAAGACTACAGCATACTCGTACATAGGATCGATGGTTCCCCAGCTTGGTTCTGAACCACCGTTGGTGCATGAATGGCTGCATACATACATACGGTATGGTAGAGATGTCGTTGGCGTAGATGTTAAACAAGAGAAGTGACATCAGATACTTCTGAAGACTCCGCCACACTCCTACGTTAGATCGATGGTCTCCCAACTTGATTCTGAACCACCGTTGGTGCATGAGTGGTTGCATACATACATATGGTATGGCAGAGATGTCGCTGGGGTAGATGTTAAACAACAGAAGTGACATCAGATAGTTCGGAAGACTCAACCACACTCCTACGCTAGATCCATGGTCTCCTAGCTTGATTCTGAGCTGTCGTTTTTGCATGAGTGGTTGCATTTATAACTATGGTATGGTAGGGATATTGCTGGCGTAGATGTTAAACAGAAGAAGTAACATAACAACTTACCTCTGAAAACCCCAGCATGACCTTATGTTAGATTGCTGGTCCCCCAGATTGATTTTGAACCTGCGTTAGAGCAGGATTGATTGTATCACCTGCAGATAACCTCTAAATATGGTGAGCTCGGTAGTACCAGCTACCCTAGCTGAAGTAGGGATATGTGGTCAGCTAGGGCAAAGCGCCAATATCTCATCGTGAAATCAGACGAAATATGCGAATAAGATGGTGGGTACGGGACGTACGGGAACAAAATTAGCAAAATCGTGGGTCCACGTGGTCATCACCATTTTCGTTCCATCACTCCAACATATATCGTTCAAAAAACACCGCAAGGTCAATACCCTTGAAGACCATTCCAAACGCACCCTTGCCATTTCGAAGAATCCGAGACGCCACGCGTCTTCCGAGCACATCCTCGCGAGACTTAAAAACACCATTTCCGCGAAAACAAACGCAACTAGCGATTACACATTTGAGGCACACTTCTGACGTTAGTCATCGAGTCGTCGTCGTCTTCTGTTTATGGAAAACAAATGCGTTGTGCGAGGCACGTGCGCGTTCGTATTCGAGACACGACCAGCTGCGATCACACGTGTTAATTAGATTTTTTCTTCTATACGAACGCTAAGGAAGAAACAATTAATTATGTAAATGGACGCGTTACCATTGCGAGCGATTCGAAATGGCCGCGAAACTGGGAAACGATTTACGCGAACGTTTCCTAGAAGTACCGCAAGAGATCGTCTCATTGTCACTTTCGCAGGATAATATCTGGGTGGTGCTGACTTTTTTTTTCGTTTTACACGGGTGACGCGTGAGGTAAGAAGATATGCAGGTATGCTAGTCGGTGTAGGCCCCGATGTTGAAATGTATCGATACATAACGAATATAGGCCTTTAAAATTGTGGTCGTAATCTGGTGTCCCACGAGGTTCTAGCTTAGGACCTTTATGGTTTGTTGTTTATAAATAATTCCCAATATCGCTCGCGGGCTTGATATGAGATGAGGACGTGCCAGTATGTAACGAGTATGCCTGAAATTAAGTTTTCATCCGATGTCCTGATAGGCTAGGCGTTGAGACCGTTATGGCTTGTTATTTATAAATAATCGCCAATCTCATTCTGGGTCATTGATATAAGAACGTATCGGTATATAACGAAAGTAACGCAAATTATGTGTTCACATGGTACTCTGCAAGGCTTCACCTTGAGGCCTTTACTATTTGTCATTTATAAATGACATGTTTCATAACGTGTTACAGTCTAAATTTATCGTTTAGAATATTTTCACCATTTTCTGAAACCTGTCTAAATTTATGTCTAAATTTCAAATTCTTTTTATACTTTTGAAAATACTGTATGTTACATTTCGCTGCAGTACGCTTTTCTCTTAAGGAATAATTTTCTATTCTTTACCCTACGCGTCAGCTGGCTATATTGCTTCTGCGTTTCAACAAATCTCCTCGAAACAAACTGGCAGTCAGCTGCTTCCCGAATGCTATGTTTCTTTCTCGTGTCCTCTTCAGTACTCTCCTAACAACTTTGTTTTAGATATTTTTAATTTATGGAATACGCGGTATGAGAGGAAGCACGCAGCAAACGTAAAAGCGTTGTCATCGAGTGTCCCATGAGGTTCCAGCTCATGATCTTTAGCATTTCTGCTTGCTCTTATAAACGCAGCTCAGCGCCGACGTACATTATGTATACTGCTATTTTCATGCCTTTTCTAACTTAAGTCCTAATATTTCGCCTCGATTTTTCCTCCATTACCGACTGTTTTGCATATCTTCTCGCCCGTTCCGAAGAGGAAGCATAAATTCAAATTAGCGGGCTTCTTACCTATACCCGTCATATAAATTATCGCGAGTTTCCTGCCCGCATTAACGGCATCTCTCTGTGCTTATTTACGAATTCCTCCCGTAATTTTTTCTTCCTCATTCTCGTTTCTTTTTTTTTTCGGCCGCGGTTAAATGGGAGCACGCGTTCACGTCCGCGTCGACGCTTTCGCAACTAGCCGGCTCTTTTCGAACGAAGAGCACGACCCACGCCCGCGGCCGTACTAGATACTCGCGCGGCTCTAAAACAAAGGGATCTGTTAGCAGCCGTGGCATTTGCACCGGGTTACGCTCGAATAAGTGAAAAAATCGCGCGGAGAGGATTGCACGAAGTAATGGCGGTGCTCTCGTATCGTACGAGAACGGATTGCGCAATACGTTGGGTTCGATTCTGGTCGGTCGATGTAAAGTGTTTCCTAGAAAACGATGCCCCGGCTGCGATAGATTTCGATCGAGAAGAATTTGATTGTCGCATTGATGTGCTGGTTCGAGTTTCGGTTGCGGGGGTGAATTGTGGTAAGTCTCGTTTTAGGCCGAAGGGCTAGCCCAGGATCGCGGGAATTAAAAGTTCGGTCATCGGTGGCTTGATGTGGAGAAATGTAATCGTTTGGTGCTGAAAATACCGGGTTCGAGTCTCAGTGGGAGCGGCCGCGATCACCAAAATTATTTTTGAAGGATTGTAAAGGGTAACATCTGAGAGTGGGACAACAGAAGATGCTGGCCAAGCTCAAATCATAAGTATCAAAATATTCTTTGGGTGAAGGGAGGGGCGTTAGGGGATAAGAAAATGTCACAAAGAGTTATCAGCGAGTTATCGGGACGGTCGTGTCATCGAGGGATGCATGGAGCAAAAAACGGCTGGGTCTTAACAAAGCACTAACCTCCCTGTGCACAGTGCACTATCAAAAATTATCTTTTACTCCTTCGTATCGTGTAAGAAGCCCATCCTTCCAGTTAGTGGACTACCTTGAGTTCAAACAGACGTTGCTACCTGTGGCGCTATAACTCTCGTGCCCTTTCGACCGGGAGATGCCACTGTTAGGCTGTCCTTAACTTCGATAAGCTAAACGTCCTCGGAAGTTCGGGGTCAAAGTCGGCCAGTAATTAGGGGTTCAACGTCCAGGTTCATGCTACTACCACATCTATCAAGCGGTCCTGCTACTTCGTCCCAAAGTCCATTCGGTTTCGCAAAGAAATGGACCAGGTCTCAGCTGCCTGTCCTCATACCCAGTCCTCTCCCTCTAAAATCGCCCAGTTGATGGTATAGTGCAGGCATGGGCAACCTTTTTTGTAGAAGTTTTATGCTGCGAGTAATCTTGAAAAATATACATTTTTGTAGTATCCTTATGATTCATTATGAATTAAGTTTAGACGGGCCGTGCTAATCTGCAACGAAAGAATTCAGTAGCGGGCCGGGCAAATCTTACTCGAGGGACACATGTGGCCCGCGGGCCGGAGGTTGCCCATACCTGGTATAGTGGTTCACATCACTTCCATGATGTCAACTGATCACCCTTTGGACTCATTATTACTTTGGTCAATTTTGATAGGTCGATTTCTATGAACCCCAGTAGTGGGACCAGTCCTTACTATATTTGATATACCCCGCGTAACTCCCGCGAGTGATAATATCGAAACTCATAGGTTTTATTGCGCATGCAGGCGCCTCTTTCTCTCCCGAATTAGACGAATTTCTAACGGTTCAGTTTCGAAATATGTGGTTGACTCAACGCTGTCGAGGACCAGCTTATTCCGAACTACCCGTCAGATTCCCAGACCTCCTGTTCGTGATTTCGGAACTCTTTCGCGGTTCTGTTGTGCTCGCTTGTAGATGCTGACATTTCGCTAACTTTTTCAGTTCTAGTCTTCCCGAGGAAGTTGACAGTGTAGGTAGTGAAACGTCAACACTAACTGGACCCGGTTTGGCACCGATCTTAGTAGGCTTCGAATTAATGTTTCCAAGATTTCCCGTTCAGCGTCATGGTTGAGTGTTTTTTTGCTGACAATCCAAGGGGTGTCAAGTGCCATAGTAATAACCCCTGTTTGAAAAGTTCATAGTCGACACATGCAATAAGCCGCAGCTGACAATATACAGGAACCGTTGTAAGTTTCTACCATTCTGTGCTAGAGTAAGTTATTTGTACCCTTAGCACAACGATTTTTCGGAAAGTCCAACTATGTGTTCCGACTGCCTAATGGTCGTCCTCAGTGGACAATACAGAAACAAAGCATTGCAGGTTATGAGGCTGTTAGAAGCACCATTAGTATGACCCCTTCGTTCCCTTTTTCTGCCTTTCACTGAAGATGATCACTTGGTGACCGAAATACGTGTTTGGGGCTTTTCAAACATCGGTGCGGTAATAGTGAGAACTATGCTTTCTCTTAGTACTGTGCCGGAGACATTCCAAGCATAACTTTTTTTGAGACTTTTAGATTCCGGAACATGCTTCTTCCTGCGGGACGGAGCGTCTTAGTCCCATTTCCAAGAAAATCATACGATATCACAACACCAAATTCCGCCCTCCATCCATTAACATTTTCCCATACACAAGTACATATAATACGCACAACGATTGCATTACTATTCCTTTCATCATCGTCATAACTTCTCGCTAAACGCCCATTCATCATCGTCGACCGGCCTAACGCGAACAGATGTTTAATTACGACCGCGCGCTAGAGAGCGCTATTGCGAAATTTATCAGATGCTATCGAAACGGATGGAAAGGGGACAAAGGCCGAAACGAAACGAGATTCCGGCCGAGATAGTCGGAGATCTTTTTCGCCTTTGTGTCGCTGTGGACCGGCAGGGGGAAATCGCCGTAACTATCGAGCGCGCGTTTGCGAACCGGGCAAAAATCGACGAACAATGAGAGCTCCTTAAAGGAAAGCGGTCGAATCGTCGGGGTACGGACGCGATGGACGTTCTTGTCACGGCGAGAATCGTTCGAGGTTTGCTACTTGTTTTGCATCGTTGGAGCTTTTGTAATTTCGCGATGTTATGCTTACCCCATCGAGTTGGATTGCGTATGAAATCTACATCTCGACAATTAAGTCGTCATCTTAATAATATGAGATGTGTTTACTTAATGGTAAGGCACTAACAACGGGCGACGTAGCACGGCCTGCCAAGAGGTACTTCGAACATACCATATATTTGCTCTCACACCCGGTTTCTGTGTGGCAATCCATTGAGGAGTGGTCATTCTCACCCCCATAGTAAGCCCATCCTCAAAGACGTGTAATTAACGTGAATGATCAAGATCTATGAGCCCTTGGCCTAACTGGAGATAAAGGCGTTTCTACCACGGCCAACAGTTTTGAAAATCGAAACGGTATTTTGACAGCGTTGCGCTAAGCACATATTTCAAAACTACACCGTTAGAGATCGGTCAAATCTATTCAAGATAATCCTCGCCCCATAACATCCCCATTATCAAAGTCGTTTAGCTTACATGGAAGATTAAGGCTATAATATCCCTAAATGGGGACTGACGATTTTAGGATTTTATTCCTCGCCCTATAACATACCCATTCTCAAAGCCATTTAGATAATGTGAAGGATCAAGGGCTACACGGTCCCCAAATTCCAGGTAAAAATTTTAGGCTAGTTCGACACAAGCCGGTACTCGAAAGCGTTGCGCCAAGCACATACTTCCAAACTGCACCGTTAGAAGTATAGCAGATAAATTCAGAAAAGGTCATCCTAACACAAGTCACGTACTCATTCGCAAAAATCGTTCAGCCGACGTGAGGGATCAAACCAATCAGACTCCTAAATGGTGACCGGGAATGCCTAGAAGTGGACTGTGAATGGTTGCTGAAAGAAGAAGAAGAAGAAATGACACCTGAGGCAACCGTTACTATTACCCCCTTGCTCACAATCAAGACCATTAACAGACAATGGCGAGTCCCGAAGTTCAAACCCTAAGCGTTTCGATCATATTTCTTGCCTACTCAATCGTTAAGATTACAATCACCTGAATCTGTTGGTCAGTTTGAGTCAAAGAAACGATCTCTTTCAATTGGTGTGAGAATGAATCTCGCGAATCTCATAGGAAAAGCTCGAGTAGGCGATTTTGGTTATTTTATGATTTTTTCGCAGTTCTTTTGCATTTTCCCACTTCCCGCTTGCAATAATTTTGGCAAATCACATACCGTTGGAATCAGCATAGCAAGACGGGTCGATTGGTATAGGATTAAAACTCCTAAATTCCATAGGCAAGCGGTTAGGTATGCTATTTTGGTTATTTTATGAGCGTTTTGCGATTTTCTTGCGTTTTCTCAGCACTTGCTTAGAATAATTTTTGTAATGGGCATACCATTAGAATCACCTCACAAAGATGCGTCGTTTGGTGTAGGATTGAGCCTGCCAAATCCAATAGGAAGACGGTCAGGTATGCATTTTTGGCTACTTTATGATTTTTTACTATTTCCTAGTATTCGCTTTGAGTAATCCTAATAGATCATATAGGATTGGAATCAGCTCGCCCAAGCGCATCGATTGGTGTAGGATTGAACCGCCTAAATTCTATGGGAAAGTTGTCAGGTATGCGATTTTTATTGTTTTATCATTTTTCTTGCATTTTTGTGCGTTTCTTCAGCACTGGCTTGGAATAATCGTAGTTATTCATATGCCATTGGAATCAGCTCGCCCAGACGCATCCACTGACATACAAGCCTCCTAAATCCCATCGGAAAAGAGTCTGGTATGCGATTTTGGCTAATTTATGATTTTCTTTTTGCGGGTTTCTTACATTTTCTCAGTACTCGCTTGGAATAATCTTAGTATATCACATACCAATGGAATCAGCACGTCAAGACGTGTCGATTGGTGTAGGATTGAGTTGCCTAAATTCCATATAAAAGTTGTCGGGCATGCGATTTTGGCTGTTTTATGATTTTTGCGGTTTTCTTGCGTTTCCTCGACGCTCGCCTGGAATAATTTTGGTAAGTCGCATACCGTTGGAATCAGCTCGCCGAGACAAACTACATCGACCTATGTGGGGAGAAAGAAACCCAAGAGCGGACCTAGGACGAAGTGGTAAACTTTACTTCCAGATCCTATAACGACCACTAACCTCTTCCCAAACTGATTTTTCTTTCGTCATCGTGCAAGCAAAAACCGATTGAAATGACTACCGCGCTTTAACGACAAATTGTATCGATCCAAAAGAGCTCACGCCACCTACAGACTGCTCCTTCATGCATATTGATCGTCTCGCATATCTTTCGTCGTACGTACAATCTATCATCGCTAATCTGAAATGTAAATGGGCGCGAAGGCATTTTAAAGATACTTTTCGACATGTCGTTCCTCGATCGGTCGTCCGGGCCGCTTTTTTCCCGCATCGCACGAATGTACCCGCCTGCCGCAGCTAAACTACTAAACACGAATTCTCCGCATTCACAGTCGACTTCTACGGTTCATACGTGAACGGATTAACGATTCGATCTTCTGGAAAGTCGCCGAACAATGGATCATCTGCGAGCTTCCGAGCGGGCACCGCGCGTTTCGGATTTCGACGGAGCATAATTGTCATTTCGATGCTACGCTACGACCGGCCATAACTCCCTTCCCCGAAGATTCCAGCGGTTTGTTCGCCTTTAGCGATGGCACGCCGCGATGGATGTCGTGTCGGATTTATTATTTGTTGCTCTTCGTCGATAATCAAGTTTTCTCATTGATTCGATTTACTCGTAAGCGTTTCCTACAATTTTTCTTTTTACGTTTTTCTCTTGTAATTCGTTCGGACGGCGAAATTCACCTGTTAGTCCCTGATGTAACAACGCCTATTTCGGAACGAGAACGGGTGAAAGTGAAGAAAATACGAATGCGTATATATCTTCTTTGGCGTGGTGAACGTACTTTTCGTGGCGATCCGCGCCGGTAATATTTTCGTTTTAACTCGCTCCGTTTTGGAAGCGGCCGTTTGAAATCGAAAGTGTATCGACGTGTCGAGGCGATGAAACTGAGGCAATAATTTCGCACAACGACCAGTGCGCAACGCACGAAACTTCCGGAGTGTCATAGTTTCGATGTAGTTTGCCATCTTGGATAGTTGAAGCCAATTTGTCAATTGCCAATTGGCGTAGCGTAAATAATCTCCGCCACTTTTCTGGATCAAATATATACTGCTAAGCTGTTGAGTTCAATTATGTCTTCGATTGACCTAAGAAAGTGGTGAACAGTGTCTAGAAGGTCACTTCATTTACATTAATCGTATTTCGTATAGTTGTTGAGCACGTGCACGTGCAGGGATTATTCGACCGCTTCCTATACATAGTTTCTCAGCTTATGAGCTTTGCTGTAGATGACTGTTCCTTCCCGAACACGCCATCCTCGCCGTTTCCTGCATTTCGGAGTGTCATGACTTCGATGTACTTTGGCATCTTAGATAGTTGAAGGCAATGTACGAAATTGGCGTAGCTTTAGTCATGTTGTGAATAATCTTCACTACTTCTCTGGATCAAATATAAGCTGCCAAGCTCTTAACTTCAATTTTGTCTTTGATTTACCTAGAAAGGTGGTGGAGAGTGTCCAGGAGGTCACTTCATTTATATTAAGTGTGTTCCGTATAGTTGTTGAGCACGTGCACGTGCAGAGATTATTCGACCGCTTCTTATACATATTTCTGAGGTTATAGGTTTTGCTGTAGATAACTTTTGCATCCACGCCCTTTTTTTATTATTTCGTGGTGTGTGGCTTTGATGTAGTTTGATATCTTGAAGAGTTGAAACCAATATATGAAATTTTCTCAGGTTTAGTCATGTTGTGAATAATTTATAATAACTTTTCTGGATCAAATATAAGCTTCCAAGCTGTAAAGTTCAATTTTATCTTTGATTTACCTAGAAAGGTGGTTGAGAGTGTGCAGAGGGTTAGTTCACTTATATTAATCGTACTTCATATAGCTGTTGAGCACGTGTACGTGTAGGGATTATTCGAGCGCTTCGTATAAGTAGTTTCTGAGGTTGTAAGTTTCGCCGTAGATGACTGTATCTTACCGAAGACGCCATCCTCGCTGTTTTCTGTATTTCAAGGTGTCGTGGATTCAATATACTTTGTTACCCTGGATCACATTCTCGCTGAGTTCCTAATCTGTATCAGTCTGGTTGATTGGTATCGCATGTTTCGCTTGCAGATTATCTTACTTGCCTATGAAGCTTGTGGTTAAGTTCACAGTTACTTTAATAACCCATTCATCAGTGTTACTTTGATTTAATTTGACGTTTTCCAAACTTTATTGTAAATATTTATTCTTCATATTCATTAGGCTGTGTTCAAAATGAATCTCTACTCGTCGTTGCTACGATGTATCCCCGGTATGCCAATAATTGTCTTTGTTCATCAGATGGAGCCACTACTTTCGTGAAATCATTTAATTTTATAAAATCTTGTAACACCTAGTTGTGGAGATTGCATTGTCAGTGGCAGAATGGTATACCGTACTGAAGAGTCCTAATAAGAACGAAACTAGTCTACGGTTATAGTCTACGATTAACAAAGCGCAGTACTGCTGTACAGCCATTGCACAAGTTTCTGTGAGAGTTGCCTAACAAAATGGACCACAGTAAAGGTCATTCATTGGAGAGTTATGAAAATGTTCTTCTTTATTATTTGTAATTGTAACTCTCCCAAGTATCTTTTGAAACTAGTTTTCTACCTTTGCAAGTTTTGCTGGTCTGCTTTTGTCTCCATTGGTATACAGATTTGTTCAAAGTATTTGCTGCTGTTAGACAAGCACTGCTGCAGCTTTCGATTCCTACCATCAGAGTCTGCGCGTTGGCGAGGTGCGTCAGAACTAGCGGGACAGTCCCTGGCTAGCGGTACGAGTGGAGCTTCGATGAACTAACAACCAACCTGAAATTGTCTATGAAGCACTTACTTTGAACGATCCTGTATTCAAATGACCTTGAACTGAGCTTTCAGATTTTTCAATGTAGCAAAATTTTCAGTTTTACAAAATTTCAAATGTTGAGTTTCCTAAAATTGTTTATTTATAATTTTCAATATTTAAAAAGCTCCAAAAGAATGTAAGTTTGTATTTTTTTTTTTTTTTTTTTGAATTCTGAGGTTTCTCGAAATTTTGAGATTTGCCTCATTTTTTGAATTCGGTTTCCTCTTTCAATTTCTTCATTACATAAGCTGTATATTCATTTTGGACCACTTGATGACCTTGAACATAAGTTTCTCTGGAACCCTGTGCTATTTGTTATTGACTTTTGATCCCCGATGCTGTCCGATGTTTCCATCTTCAGAAAGACGATTTAGTTCTGGTTTTAATTCTCCCCACCGGGCATGGGCTTAAACTTTACAACGAAGCGATTTCGAACCGGAACTAACTCGTTCTCGTTAATCAACCTCCTCCGAATTACTACGAATTAAACTTGTCTCCGGCGTTACTTTTTCCTCGTTACGACACTTTTTCGTCTCTCAATGCTTTAATTGGCTCGCCTCGATTCGGCGTAAATTGTCATCGTATATTACCTCCGACTTTACAGCGTCCGAAAATCCTTCAAGCTCTTCGACGAAAGTCGCCTGGGTTGGGTCGAAATACCGTCACTTTTAGTCACACATACGTACGTAAGTGCCGTTATAAATCTTTTGGTTCCTTTTTCTTTGCGAGAAACGAGCGAGATGATAGGCGAATAAGAGAATCGTAATAATCGTACTTGACGAGTTCTCGGTACGATCGGTACATACGACGGTTTTATGAGAAAAAAAAGGAAACGAAATGAAAAAAAGAAGGAAACCCATCGTCCTTGTTTATACCGAAAAGAGCTCGTCTGCGGCGAGAACGCGCGGGATGATCGCGTCGGTCGTCTGCTGGGGAAGTGACTCATCAAGGCGTTTCGTCTTCTCTACTAGAAAATTGTGGGCGAGAACGAATTTAATATTTCTAACCCTTTTCCAGTGAAATCGCACTGAATTCAATTTTCGCATTTACCCTAGATCTGACTCTACGCTTCATGTGGGGTAAGCCTCATGTTGCATTTGTTCTTGATAACAACATTTGGCTTATTATCTCTGTTTTTCGTCTGTACATTGAGGATAACAACTTGATTGGCGAAACACGTAGTACCCTCATATAATCGGTGGATTTCGCCAAAGCACCGAATTCGGAATGTATATCCGTCGAGGGAATAGGAAATAGGAAAGTGAGAGTGATATACCAACTCATATGGAGCGTGAGCTGACAACATTGCCTAACGTGTCTAGTTTGTTATGGTTGCAGTAGGGGAGATGACCGGCTCACGGTCCGCCTCCCACTGTTCGTGTCACTTAGTGGCGAGGTTTGGAACTACCGCAGTGGTGCCACCCGGTAGGGCCACTGGGTGGCTAAATTTGGAACTAACACCTGGTGGCGAAGTTTGGAACTAACGTTGCTGCTATACACGCAATTGTTCAAAAAGTTTTAAGTTTGCATCGGTTTAAAAAGGGCGATTGCCGTTGCACGCGTTGAACAAGGGCGATTGCTATTGCTCCAGTTTAACAGAGATGAGCGGTTTACGGCCCGTCTCCCGCCGTTCGCGTCACCTAGTGGCGAGGTTTGGAACTACTGCGGTTGCTATTGCTCCGATTTAATGGAGCCGGTAGCCGTTGAACCGATTTAACAGGGCAATTGCCGTTGAACAGATTTAACAGGGGCAATTGCCGTTGAATCTGTGACGTCAACAGGGGACTCAATTACCTCAAACCGACATAGCCCGATGATTAACAAAGACAACCGACATAACCCGAGGGGCTCGCTCGCTCAAAAACTTTTAAGCAACACTTATACGGGTGTGACCCACGAAAAGAACGTGAACTGGGGCGGTTTCTGTTTGAGTGTGGGGTCAGCCACGATTTCAAATTTCTTTCCTTTGGTATACACTTTCGCGTTAGGTATAATCGGTGGATTTTCTTAAGATAGCAACCTGCGGAGAACAATAGTACAGTTCGTGCTAACAGCGAGTAACAACCGATTCAGAACTGTCACATAAATTTCTAATGTTGCCGTGTTGCACTATACAGGTCTCCTACTGTTCCATTTCCTTACGCCTTCAGGTGCTCAAACGTCAAAAATGCGTTTCTGCGTCGGTGTGTTAGAAAAATTTGCTGAGCCCAAGCGCCCTCTTCGAATAACAGTTTTAGCAGAGATCTAGTAGAAATTCTTGATCATCAGCTGCATTCGGCACTTAGCTGTATTAGAACTCACATTACGGGGAGTTCACGTTAAGAATACAGTAGATGGCGTTCTGAACCGAGGCACAATTAGAATAGGATAAACTCCTCAGAAAAACGAGGTCATATTAGACGAAGTAATAACTAGCAAGGGTCATGAAGGGTAGGAGACATTTCACCTAAACTCACTGCGATCATGAGTTTCCTACCTTTTTTCAATCTCACCTCATAAATCGTAACTAGTAATGCCGTAGTAGCTTTCCTATCGAATCGGGGCAGCTTCTCCGTTCGAAATTCCTTTCGGATTATCGCTCGATCGCAAAAAGAGCTTACGCGATCGCCATCTACGCCGCCAAGTTTCCCGTCCTAACTGGACACCGCGACTTTCTCTCTTTTATAACGTTTTATTAGTATTCGCTCGACGACCGATACAATTGCGTATAAATTAATCCGGGCTCTCCGGAGCGGCGAGCTCGTTCGACGCTCGCCGCTCGTAAATCGCACGCGAAAGATAGAACGCGCGTAAATGACGCGGCTGTTTCACCGAAGACTTCTTCTCCGTTTTAGTCCTTCTTCTTGCATGGTCAAGATTAGAAATTGAAGTGTCACAAATGTTTTTATATGTATCTAAAAAGTTAGAGTTAGACGAATTAGGAGGACATCGTGCAATGTCCCCGGTGAGCGCTTACGAAGATGGGGGACTAGTTTCGGATAAAAAATGAAATTCCGTTATGTCGAGTTCATTCTCTCGTAAATCGTTAATAGTCCAGCTAGATTTGAAGGATACCCTTGTAAACAAGAAAAACCTCTTATTTCCCTCATAAGTTTAGGCACCTTGAAGGTCTCTAATAAAACGGATACTGATAAAAATGTTGATCGAGCATGCCTTGGATGTGATAGAGCTGTGGCAAAAGGAAGAGACAAGAGATCAATTGCATACTCCGTTAGGTAGAAACTTACGGGGGTACTTTTGCAAAATCGGTTAAATTTGAATTTTTTTATTGGTTCCAAAACTATTACGAAAACTGCATATTGGACCTTTGAAAGTAGTGTGTGTAACAATAAACTTCTAGTTTCTTACAATGTTAAGAGCTGCAACAGCTTTAATCTTTTTTCAATCATAAGTGAAGATCCAGAAAGTTTACGGGCTCGAAATTTTGCATACGGTGTATTCATCACTATAGCTACGTCTTATCGGCGAGCTTTTTTGTAAATTCCTTTGTAATCTTGTTGCTTTCTTGAAGTCCAAAAATGACGGTGAATTCAGGCTAAGATCAACAACAAACAAGGAATTTACCACACGGGTCCAACTCCAAGACTAAAGTAATTACACTCGCAACGTCCTTTCCAATTCTTCTGATTCGCTGCAGTTACTACGGATCCGACTTCTTCGAAATCGAGGTTCCACGTTTAATTTATCCGAAGTCGTATTTCGAAATAATTCCCACTTAATTTCATATTTAAGCTAAAATACTCGCTAATTAACGCGACAGCTAAGCGTCTAATAAAATATTAATTTAACGACGTGCCGAAACGTTAAGCGGTTATCGAAGAACACGTTTCTGTTATTAAGCGCGCCCCGATACCATTCGCCGCGCTAACGAACGTCCGAACGAGGAAAAGCGGACACCTTGAGAAACGATACGACCGCTTCGGTGAGAGCCCGTTAACCTATTTCGCGTTATCGGGGAAGGAATTATAACGATAATAACGACGCGGCCGGTTAGTGTCAAAGCGAGACACCTTTTAGTGTTTGTACGACGTAGGTAGTTACGTCGTTGGCGAGATTGGAGCTGGAGGAAGAAATAATAAACGATGCTAGAGAAAAGTGCACGCACCTGTGAATACGATAACCGAACGATGCTGGATATTAACCTTCCCTTGACGGGACCAAATGTGTGCGATTTGTGAAGTCGTTCAAGATAGGTGGGATGAAATGTGAAGCGGCTGTTCTGATTTCTTTTCTTTAAATTCAGTCGCCTCTTCCATCTTGGATTTTGTTTGAGGTTAAGGTAAACAGGCGATTGGGACGTTCGATTGTTACTCTGGCGATTTCGGGTTTAAACGCATACTTGACCCCGGGGCTTAGCTTAGTTTAGTTAAGTGTTAGTAAGAGGAAGATGAAGGGGCAGCGCTCTGAGGCTTTAGACCGCATTGTGCTAACCTCCAAAGACCAGCAAATGAGCCCTTCCATATTTTCCACGCATTTTCCACATCACACATCCATAGATTCCAGGTATCTGTCTCCTAAGTATAGAGGCCTGCGGTTACCTAAAGCATCGCATCTCAGTAGTTTCATCTACTACATCACAGAATCTGCATCCTGATCCTATGTAGAGGATACTTGGCCATCCAATGTCCGGTAAGGACACCACGTCTAACCCTCACTTGACTTGTCTTTAGTTTCAGAAAGATACTAGTCCCAATTCAACTCAATGGGACTCGTTTGGAAGCCTAATATAGCTTCAGCCTCGTCTGTTGTTGTTATATGGCCCGGAATTGGGCCCTGGACCATCTCCCTATCCTTGCTTTCATAGCGATGTAACAATTTTGAGCCCAAGTTCAGGCTCTTTGATGACAGTGCCACCGCTCACTCGCGAGCCAACTAATCTGCTGTTTCATTGTTTCCAGCCTCGATGGACCAGTACACCTTAGTAGACCCGCAAATTCTTTCTAGGATTCGTTTACGACGGTAAACTAAGTGCTTAGTAGCTTTATTTACTTCGCTACAAATCATACGCTCAGGTTTGTTATCAATCCCGATTCTATGTAGATGATAGTTGGTCATCCAGTGACCGGTAAGGATACCACCTGTGAACCTGACTTGACTTGTCTTTAGTTTCAGAAGGATTCTGGTCCTAATTCAACTTAATGGGACTCCTTTGCAGATCTAACATTGCTTCAGCCCCGTGTGCTGTTGCCATATGGCTCAGAATTTGGCCCCGAGCCATATCATCCTCGCCTTCATAGTGTATGTAGCAATTCTGCGACCACTTGAGAGCCAACTAATCTATCTTATCACTGCTTTCAATGTCTCATTGACCTGGTATTCAAAATCAGGTAAAGTGGACTCGCAAGTACTTTCTAGAATTTGCATCTGATGCTAGCTGATTCCAGTGATACCAAGACAGCTTGATTGTCTGTACATATGTGTATACGTTTGCAAGAATAATCTCTTGCTGATAACTTCCTTTTTTGTGAAGGGTATGGTTCTAGGTCCAGTTCATTGAAGCTCAATGGTGTATTGTAGCCCCTAGCTAGTTTACGACATTACATTGGTGCCCTCGATGCCCTTTTTTGCAATGACCCACAGTCCCGGTACGTGGACTTATGCTTATAAATTTTCAAATCCTTTGAAGTTATCCCTTGCGTGCAATTCCTTGAAGGGTATGGTTTGTGGCTCAGTACGCCATTAGATCGACGCCCTTGATGAAACCCACCAGCTTGGTAATGTGAATCTCTTTTTTCTTTTTCGCAATGACCAACAGTCTAGGTTCGTGGTCCCGGTAGATATATGGAGGTATCACTTCTACATTTTCAAACGCTTTAAATTTCGCTAGGGCCCGACAGGAACCTCAAGTTCTGTTAAGCGTTTTCTTTTTCCTACGAAGGGCCGTGATTTCCAGCCCAATTCACTGAAGTTCACTACCTTATTTTGCTCGCCCTGGTTAACTTATTAGATCGATGCCCAAGGTGTAACCTACCACCTAGTTAATGGAAATCTTTGGTTTGACCCCATTTTATTTGCTGATTAGCGGTCCCGGTCTTTGGGCTTGGTTCCGTTACCACCTCCAGTCGGGCACCTCTCAGCTTAGGGCAAGTGCCCCCGAAAATTTTTACCTTTTACCCTATATGTCTCCTTTCGAAATTGCTGACCACTTATTTACTTGTGCGGGATTTTGCGAAGGTCGTCATATGCAATGTTCCAGATACGTATGAAAGTTTGCATATATACCGAGTGACCCGCGGAAATTTCTCCTAGTCTGACATTCTCCCTCTAAGCCTCCTAGGGGATAGCTGTCCCTTCCCGCTCAATTTAGGAGCCCCTTGACAGTCTCTCTAGCAGGTCATGGTGTCAACTTTTGGGAACGCTGGTTGATGGCTTACGCAATCACTATAAAACTGGAGCAGCTACCCTCGTTGTAAACCAGGGTTACCAATGGCGTTTGTTTAATGCGCGCTGCCGTTTATGTCACCATATATCATTAACTGGACACGTACGAATAGAAGTTTCCGCCGAATGACAGATCAGTTTCTTCGCCCACATCTGTCATGGCAGTTTGCAGATCCGGTGTGTCACAGAAATCTATCTTGTTGCTCCATATTAACGGAAAGATCTGTTCGTCCAATTCGCAAAGAAGTTTTGGTATATAAAGGGACAAATCGCTTAGTTGGTAAATTTCCTTTCGGATTTCGAGGGCATTTGGTTTTGCCAATCTGTCGTCGGCCACTAACGTACAGATAAACCGTCAAAATTGATCCGTGCCGGGACAGATAGTCCGAAAATCCCTCTCGTGTGTGTCCAAGCTATTGTCTAATGGGTAGTGTGTGGCCCAGCTTACGAAGGTAATTAGCGATTAGTCAGATCTTTCGAATGTGGCGAATACAAGGCGCCTGCCTAAATAATGAAAGAAGAAACAAAGAAGAATGGAAATTAGCACCACAGCGGGACGAGGATAAGAGGAGTGTAGGGTAGCCAACTTCCGATTCCAACTCGCGGTAGAAGTTCCATCAGGATTGTGTCTGTGTGACAGCTAAGATCTGGCATTCCAGATATGTTTCAAAGATGAGGAGTAAAAAGCGCTTGCCTACATAATAAAAGAAGAAAAGAAATTAGCCCCAGAGCGAAACAAGGACAAAAGGAGCGTAGGGTAGCCAATATCCGACCCCAACTCGCGATAAATAGGAATCATCCATGAGGATCGAAACAGCTAAGATCTGGCAATCTGTTGCTTTACAGGCCATACTCCATCGTGGGATGTTGGTGTTTCACTATTGCGATTATTATTAGGATTAGGCTTAGATCTAGGCCTTCGAAGAACGAAGTTACATAACCTCAAACCCTATCCCGAACAAACCTTGCGTCATGTCACAAGCATGCAGGTGTTCGAAAATTTAATTTACCATATATGTACGTAGATAGCTTAACATGAAAGTACCTCGTCGAATTTTTTGTTTGTCTAAATTCTAATCGACAAGAAACAATGAACGTGGGTACGTTATCGAAAGATTTCTAGCCGTAAGAAGAACCATCTTAATGGCTTCGTACGTAGCAGATTAATTACATCACGGCGGCGAAGAACGTTAATGGTCTCGCAAACTCAAACTCGAGTAGGCGTCCCTAACAATGGAATTACGTTACTTTCATCGTCGTCCCGAAAGCCGCTTAGTTAATTGAGACGTCCCCAAATAATCTAATCGAGTTCGACCTACACGCTTTTTTTCTTCTTCTTCTTCAAATCCACCTTCATTACCCGTTGAAATCGTCGAAATAAAAGAAAACAAAAACAAGTTTAAAACAAATAAGTTTTATATTTTTGAAAGGATGTGTGTATAAAAACTGAGTTGCGATAAAAAAATATACAATAAGTTTTTCCCTTTTTTGTGGGGTAAATTCGAGATTTCGTTTCTCTTTTGTTTGTTGTTGCTTGGCATTGGAAAGTTACGTCGTCCAAGGTATCGTCTCCAAAGACCATATTTGCGTTTTCGAGTTGGTGCATTCCGTTATCACTAAACCATCGTACTGATCCGATTGTTGGACGACGTCCAAGCACTTCTCGTTGCTGGAATGTAGAATTTGTTTGGTCTGCAAGAAAAAAAAAAATGACTAACTATATTTTATTTTAAAGGACGGCTTTCATATCTTTCCAAATTTGTACCTATGTATGTCTACTTTGAAATAGACGCTAAGAGCTAAAGAACGAAAGTTGAGGTCAAGCGCGATTGACGAAAACAATAACTTTCTTACGACTTTCATTGATAATTTTGATCAGATACATTTGAATCGCTCCCCTTTTTGGAAGTACGTATAATTCGGAATTTGGTCAGCTGCTCCCGCTTTTCTTCCAACCCTTCCTTAAATTTTTCTCCTCCTTACAGTTTGGGAATCAGGTTCCTTTGGTCGAAAATGCCCCTATTTCTATATTTGTTTAACTCCCTTCGGTCTGACTTCCACGCCTTTTTCTCTTTTGAACTCTCCTTCACCGGTGATGATCTGTAGGCCACATTGGAGAGTCCGGTTAAACCTTGGATTCTTTGGTCGAAGATACACGTAATCCTATATTTGGTCAACTCCCCTTTGTCCATCTTCAAACCCTTCTTCTATGTTCTTCCCTTCACACATGATTCGGGAGTCAAGTTAAACCTTGGAATCTTTGGTGGAAGACACGCCTAATCCTATGTTCGGTCTACTCCCCTCTGTGTGCCCTCTAATCCTTCTTCTCTCCTCTCCCCACCAACGATTAGGAACCACAGGTCACATTGGAGGTTTGGGTTAAACCTTGGACCCTTTGAACCAGGATACGCCTAATCCTATATTTGATCATCTCCGCCTTATCCACACTCTAACCCCTCTTCTATGTGCTTCTCTTCACCGGTGGTGTTAAGGTCAGGTTAAACCTTGGACTCTTTGGACCAGGATACATCTAATCCTATACTGGGTCATCTCCCCCTTGTCCACCTTCTAACTCTTCTTCTATGTTCTCCTATTCACCGGTGATCAAGGTGATTCAAGGGTCAGATTTAACCTTGGATTTTTGGTTCAAGACACACTTAATCTATTCCCACCTGTCCACCGTCCAAGCCTTCTTCTCTCGTCCCCTCTTCTCCGGCGAGGAGCCACAGGTCACATTGGGGATTTGGGTTCAACCTTGGACTCTTTGGTCCAGGATACACATAATCTTATATTTTGTCAACTTCCCCTTGTCCACCATCTAACCCTTCTTCTATGTTCTTCTCTTCACCAGCGATTTGAGAGCCGGGTTAAACTTCGGAGTCTTTGGTCGATGATACCGCGAAGTCGGTTGTAGAGTGGAAGTGAACGTTGACTTCTGACTCGAAGGCGTGAATACAGATCATCGCTCGGTTTGAACGGGACTTGTCGTTGCCAGTGATTTTGGGCGTTGCTGCAAAGCCTTAGAAGCCATAGTCAAAAAAGGTACATCCACATGCCTTCCTACGTCCTCATCTCTACTCAGTTTCTACATTCCCCTGCCTTTTCCCTTTGTTCCTCGCCATACTTTATTCTCCTACATTCCCGCTCCACCCAGTCTTTACATCTCTACGTTTCCCATCTAGGCTGTCCAGGAGTTTCCCCTGTCCTCCCAATTCAATTCAATTTATTTGAGATTCCAGTCCACTTAGAATCAATTTACTTCAAAAATGTCCTGCTAATATATATATATATATATATATATATATGAACATATTTCGACAACTAGATTATCATCCTCAGTTTAGATTTAATAACGAATAATGAGAGAATCGAGGTAGGGTTCAAATTGAATCCTTAGGATAGCCCGCAATCTACCAAATTTTACATACAATGATTTTTCCTCCGCGTTTTCCCACTGAAGATGATGATCTACTTGACGAAATCGGCATGTTTAATTATTAAGAATCATTTTAAGCTGATTTTCGTCCTAGAAGTCATAATTCTCTTCTCTGTATCTCAAGAAATTTCGTCAATTTGAAATCGAAAAAGCTGGTGTACATGTACATCCAAATCTAGACAATCAAGTTATCATCTTCAGTATACAAGATTTATTAACAAAAACGATAACATGCAAACAGAAAGGTGCAGAAAGTACATATATGTCTTAACGATGCGACGTAAGTTTTAGTTGAACTTCATATCCGACCCATTTTCCTATAAGTCGCCATCTTCCGTGAAGATGATGTACTACCATATTTGTCGATATACATAGAAATTTGGAGTTAGTAGAAACTCGGTTTTCGCTGTGGTTCACCGTTCGTTTTAATTCCGAAAAATCTGCGTCCATCGAGAATCGACGAATTGGTGTACAATGTAGACTCGTGTGAGCAATATTCTATAGATCTATCTATTTGAGGGGAGTTGGTACTGCTTATTAAATGAGGTTAGGTGAGAAGTACGAAGTACGTAACGAGTTTGGGCGGGTAGAAGTGAAGCGAGAGTGAAGGAAATACCTGAATTGTCAAGCTTGCGATATATTTTTGTGAAATTAAGCGTACTAAAACAGATAGTGTGAGTTTAATCAGAAGATGGATAATAGTATTAGTTATCACTTGTTTCAAGAATGAAGCTATCATCCTCGACTCAACTTCAACTCTTCAACCGGTTGAAAGTAGATGCTTGCAGTACTTCGTAAGTGTTAATTAATTTGGATGCTTTGAATGCTATTTCCCCCTTTGGTCTCTTCACTGAAATTGAGGACCTAATTCATAGAGATTGGAGTTATCAGAATTTGTACAATAAGGGTAGAAGTTAATTTAAGTCGATTTCCGTTGTAGAAGTTTTAAGAATTAATGATAATTTATCCCGTAACTGCGCGTCCGTTCAAAATCTATGCAAATTGCCGCGTATACCTGTTTCGACAACTAAGTTATCATCCCCAGATCAGAATTTACTAGCGTTCGTGTAAATGATAAAAAGCTATAAAAGTTCAAAGCACGCCCTAGTGGGAATCCGAAAGCTTTAGCCTAAGCTTGCGCGTGGTTTTTCCCTTCGCGATACCTTTACTGAAGATGATGGCTTGTTTATCAAAATAGGTATCACACCCTATCCAATTTGGAACGTCCATTTCGAAGATGTGTAAAACTTGATTTAAACTTACATCTTTTAGATATTCCCATTTCTGCCTAGACGATCCGTTACAAGCCATGATCCTGACTTTAGAAAATCCATTAACTTCCTTTTCCGGCGCGTCCATGCAAATGGAATCGTCAGTCATGATAAACCCTTCCTCGCTCATCACGAACATTTCCACCACCATACTGTTGGTGTCGTTCACGCAATTCTCCAATCTTGCGACTCCCATCGGTTGGTTACTGGTGTTCTTCCCGATCGGCTTGATGATGCACTGGTCTACGTCCACGTTACGTATCCTTCCGAAAAATCGCCCTTTCTTCGGAAAGAAATGTTGAGGCCAAATGTTATCGAGGTACCATTCGAAACTTTCGCATTTCAATCGCTTCCGTAAGCGTACCCTTTCGGATACGTCCTGCTCCCCTTTGACCTTCCTCGCCTGGTCGTTGAAACGGAAATAGAAATCGCCCCATTGGTCCATCCAGACCAAAGCGACCCTAGCTAGATTCGAATAGAGCGTTTTGGCTATGCCTCCGGGGAAAGTATACGGAGAGGATTTCCTGAACAGATGTCCAACGTGCGAACAAGGGACGATCTCGATCCTACCTCCGCACTGCCATATCCTGAAGGATAACTCCAAATTTTCGCCGCCCCAAATCTTCGTTTTCTCGTCATAGGAACCGATCTCGAAAAAGTATTTCCGGTCGATGGCGAACAATCCCCCCGCCATCGTGGGCGTGGCGAAAGGATCGGTGATGACCTTACGCTTTAAGAGCTGCTTGCTATCGAGGGTGAACCAACGAAATTGCAGATTCCAATTGAAAGCGCCCCAATGGAGTTCGAAGCTTTTGACGTAGGCGAAGGTATCGTCGTTTATGATGTCGATGACGGGACAGACGGCCACTCGTCTGTTTTCGGCGATTCTGGCCAATAGAGCTTCCAACCAACCCTCCGTACATTCGCAATGGGCATCGAGAAATGTTATGACCTCGCCTCGAGCTACTCGCGCACCCTTCAATCGAGCTTGGACTAATCCCACGCGTTCCTCGCTTCGTATAAGGCTAGTTTTGATCGGTAATCCTCCGATGTAATCGTCCAAAGGTTTCTTCAGGAATTCTACAACCTTCTAGATGTTTACTTGGATACTTTTTTGGACTAGATCTATAATACCTCGTTCGCTGGCGTCGTCCACAAGGATGATCTCCTCCAGCAACTCCTTCGGTGATCGATTTATCACGCTCCAAACCGTCCTTAACAACGTGGACCAGGCCTCGTTGTGAAATACGATAATAATACTGCTTTTGGGGTACTTACTAAAGTCTTTATACAAATATTTACACCTAAAACAATCTCGAGTTAATTTCGACGAATTTCGTCCCCGCCCCGGATTTAGACTTACTTCTTCCTACGTACGTCAGGTAAGCTCCTATTGAGTGGGATCCTATCACTAGCCATCAAGTTGAATCGATTGATTTGGAAGACCTGCTGCATTTTGAGTAAGTCTCTGGGTTCCGTGAGGACGGGCATGCCGTTTTGACCGGCGTACGGCTCGGGGTTGAAGTTGTTCGCGTTCAGCATCTCGTAGGTGGCGTTCGGTACTTCGCGAGTTCCGCTTCCTATGTAATGGCCGACTATAACGCGCATGCCTTTTTTGTCGACGTATTCTTCTTGGTTGCCCCTAGAAAATTAAGGGTTTCATTTTTAATTACATGCGGGGGAATTTCAAGGTAGTGCTTTCGTAATAGAAACAATTTACATTTTTGGGGTTATGATAATGGATAATGATAAGGCAGTATCACCCCAAATACCTGGAGAGGGGAGGGGGCGAATGATCCATCAACAAATTTGGCTTTAAGGTTACAATTATTAGCTGACCCAACATATGTCAGAGGAGGAAGCCAACGCCGCATGATAAACTACTTGATCTGAAAACCATCGACTGGGCCATCAACCAGATTGTACCCACAAAAATAAGTGCACAAGCCACGTAGAAGAGAACTCGTCACCTCCTATAGAGACAAATATACATCCAAATTAGCTCAATACGCAGTAGTAATGGACCATACAATAACTTTCCAGAAATCTAAGACCAAGGCAAACATAATTAAATGTGTTCACGAAGCCCGTTAGATAAGCGGTAGAAATCAAGAAACTTTCCGGCACGCATGAACAAACGTCACGCTTTTATGCGTTTCTCCACCGACAGATTGGCAGGTCAACAATAGACAGGAATCAAGGCCCAGACCAAGATGACATAAATCAAAACTATATGTAACATATAGCCGGTACAGCAAAGGCAGAAGGCAAAGTTCCTAGAACTAAAGAATTTCCCAGAACTTCTTGGATGTGGTAGACCGTTAAACCAAAGGGTAGACTCATCCAACTCTATCCTAAGAGTGTGAGGTGGTGTGAACAATTTTTTGAAGCAAACCACGATGCAATTCTATATAACAGGTGAAGATCCTAACTGCCATAACTCGCATGAAGCCGGCATAAGTCAGAACGAGTTTTGTACAGTAAAATCTTGACTGTTGTGGCACAACAACTGTGGACTAGAAACTGCCTTTCGTAGTCCTCCAATACTTCTCTTATACTTCTTGGATATGGTATCGCCCGTTAAGTCATTGGTTTAAGATAACCTCAAGATACTTGGCAGTTGGACTTGAAAGGAAATGAGCCTCACCCATCTCTATATCCTATCTGCTGTCTAATTATCAAAATGAATATAGAAGAACAACAACTACTGCAGAACATAAGCAAATATACATCCGTTCGTGCACCCCAATGAGGCAGTGTAGAATGAAATTAGAAATATGAAGACCTGAACGGCGAAGCTAGCGTCCCAGACCACCTAGGAGATAGAGAGAAAGTAATTATTCTGGAATTTCACCCAGGGGTCTGATGTAGCCGCCATCGCGAAGGGAATAAGGAAAATTGGAGAAGATCTGAAAGTCTGAATCGGAGTATGAAGACCTTTACAACGAAGCTTGGCGTCCCAGACCGAAGATCAAAGGTAAAGAATTACTCTGAAATGCCACTCAGTGGTCTGATGTAGTCGCTATTACCAAAGGAATAACGGGAAATTGAAGAAGACCTGAAGATCTGAATCGGAATATGAAGACCTTCCATGCGGTGCCAGACCACCGAGAAGATAGAAGGAAACTAATTACTCTGGAATTCCATCCAGTGGTTTGATATAGCCGCTATTATCAAGGAAATAAAAGAAATTGAAGAATACCTGAAGATCTGAATCGGAATCTCAATACCTTAATAACGAAGCTAGCGTCCTAGACCACCGAGAAGATTAAAGGAAAGAGATTATTCTGAAATACCACTCAGTGGTCTGATATAGTCGCTATTATCAAAGGAATAACGGGAAGTTGAAGAAGACCTATAGATCTGAATCGAAGTATGAAGACCTGTACAAGAAAGATAGCGTTCCAGACCACCGAGATGATTGAAGCGAAGTGATTACTTTGGAATTCCATTCGATGGTCTGATATGACCGCCATTACCAAATGAATAAGGAAATTGAAGAATACCTGAAGATCTGAATCGGAATCTGAAGACCTGTACAACGAAGCTAGCATCCTAGGCCACCGGGAAGATTAAAGGAAAGAGATTATTCTGAAATTCCACCCACTGGTCTGATATACCCGCTATTATCAAAGGAGCGAGGGAAATTGAAGAAGACCTGAAGATCTGAATAGGAATTTGAAGACCTGAACAACAAAGCTAGCTTCCCAGACCATGAAGAAGATGGAAGGAAAGTAATTATTCTGGAATTTCATCGAGTGGTCTGATATAACCATCATCACGAAACAAGTAAGGGGTCTAACAGACCAGTTATGAGCCCAAGTACGTGATTTGCTGTGCTTTGTCTTCATTACAAAGCATTTCTATCGCAATTCGTTTGAGAAGAAGATGAAAGTAATTGCACCGAACAGTCAAAATATTCAAGAAGTTTCTTCTAAAGACCAGATGCAGACGTGAATAGGACCCCTGTAGGACCTAATTCACATTACGTACTGGAGAACGTTGGACGGAAAAAATTAATATCTATTTCTTTCCAAAAAAAAAAAAAGAGAGAGGTCGGAGAACGGGGCCTACGAGTTCATACTAAGGGTTGCAATTATTCTCTTTCTTCGTAAAGAAATTGGCGAAAAACGGGAATGTACGAGCAGCACAAATGTTAAAATATGCACACGTTTTCACGGCAATAATCAAAGACTGATGACCTTGGCGGGGTTGTTATCAGCTGGGTAATCTTTTTTTCTGTTCTAAATACATTCATGTTGAAGCGAGAGGAGGGAGGGATTCAAACTGTTAATTGTCCAATTTGTTCCGGAAAAATTTGTTTATAATTAGCCAACGACACCTGCGAATCACACCAACGATCATGTAAACAAGACTATAAGTGCGAAAACACGTCGGTTATAATGTCCAATTTTTTGTTTCCTTCTAAATAAATTCCACAAATTATTTTTAACAATAAAAAAATTAAAAAATAAATAATCTACTATTACAAAATATTTTAAAAAACGTTTACGGAAAGTTTGAAATAAATAAAAACACACCCATTTCTTTTAAATTTGTTCCCATAAAATTCCTTAATAATTAGCCAGTGGCACCTGTGAATCACACCGGCGATCATGTAAACACGATTACAAGTGGGAAAATTTCAAGGAGAGAAATCGGCTGACATGATATTTCTGTTTATTTTTAATAAATGTACCAAGTAATTATTGTCAATGGAAAAAAAGAGTTACAAATTTTAAAAAAAAATTAAAAATTTTTTTAAAAAAATATTAAAAATGTTTTATTAAGAAAATAAAATATATAAAAATATATAAATGATTACTATTATTACTTTCTTTCGAACTGACATGAAATTTTACCTGTAAATATGTTTCGGGTGTATATCCTTCCCTCCGAAATTGTAACTCCTCCTCCATATCGTCACGATGAAGATGCTCACCACGAACAATACCCCGGGCCAAATCCGTCTGCATCTCCTCAGAGGACCACCGAACATAGTCCAGACGGAACTAAACATCGGAAAGCGCTCGATTATTTCGGAAAATTTCGGAAAAGTACCGCCAACTCAGAAGAGACGAAGAAATCGCGTCTCGGCGAACGTCTCCGTTCGTAAAGACTGATCTCGTCGCGAATAAATTCGGACTTCAACCACAAACACACATATACATACATAACTTATTTATTCTCTGGATTACGCAACAAATTCTGCGTATTGCAAAAGGCCACGGCGACCTTTTTACGTTGCGTTCGTCGCCGATAAGAAGGCGCTTCATTGATTTCCTTCTAAATGGAATTGTCGCATTTTCTCGTTCGTGCGTAAACAGAAAAGTTAACGCGCACGAAGTGCTATTACGATAACAGGTACAATGCGTGGATTTTAATAATTTTTTTCGCGCGAGAATCGCGCTCTAAATAAGCGTGTATACATGTGTGTTATCGGGGAAACGACGAGTTTTTGAAAAGTGGAAAGGTTATTATAATGCGATTAAGCTGTTTTGAGATATACGTAGTATGCGTACATTACATACAAGTATTTATTTGTGTCGTTATCAAGTCGTTATCATCCACGGATTGTTAGAGGAACGAGATGTTCGAAATTCTTTTATATCGTAAAGTTAACATTGTCGAAGATAAATATGTAAATGGCGCCCGTCAACGTTTTGAGAATAGCATCAAGCTGATGCGACCTTGTAAAATCCCAGATTTGTTAATTATAAACTGGACGTACCCTGTGAAAAGGCGCGTTCCATCTTACCCCCAAGAGCGATAAGTTTGGGAAAGGTCAAGGTCATTCATCACCACCGACTAGCGTCGCCCAAACATCCTTTTTTGACCCTCGAGCCGTTTCTGGTTCAAGCTTATCGTGTCCACAAAAGCCACAAGTTTTGAAGGTTGTAATCGAGAAATCTTAACGGAAGACAAGGTTTAGGTTATCCATCGCCGCCGACTAGTGTTGCTCGAGTCTCGTTTCTTGGCCCCAAAGCTGGTTCTGGTTCAGGCTTATCGTGTCCCCAAACGCCACGACTTTGCCGATTGGAATTGATAAATCTTAACCCAATGCAAGATCGCGACTAGCGTTGCTAAAGGCTCCTTCCTTGACATTCAAACTGTTTCTGGTTCTAGCTTATCGTGTCTCCCAAAAGCCACAAGTTTGACGATTGAAATCGAGAAACCTGAACCGAAGGCAAGGTCGAGGTCGTTCATCACCTTTGACTAGCGTTGCCCAAAGTTTCTACCTTGACCTACGAGCTAGTTTTAGGTCTCTAAGAGGTACGAGTTGAACGATTGGAATCGAGAAATCTTAACCGAGGGCAAGGTTTAGGTCATTCATCACTCCATACTGGCGTTGCAAGAGGCTACTTCCTTGACATTAGAGCTGGCTCTGGTTGAAGCTTATAGTGTCCCCAAAAAGCCATAAGTTTAATGATTGGAATCGAAGAATCTCAATCGAGGGCAATGTCTAGGTTATTCATTACCACCGACTAATTGTTGTGTAAGGGCCCTTTTCGAATCCTAGCGCTGGTTGTGGTTCAAGCTTATCGTGTCCCCCAAAAGCCACCAGTTTTGAAGGTTGTAATCGAGAAATCTTAACCGAAGACAAGGTTTAGGTTATCCATCGCCACCGACTAGTGTTGCCCGAGTCTCGTTCCTTGATCCCAAAGCTGGTTCTGGTTCAGGCTTATCGTGTCCCCCAACGCCACGACTTTGCCGATTGGAATGAATAAATCTTAACCCAATGCAAGATCGCGACTATCGTTGCTAAAGGCTCCTTCCTTGACATTCAAACTGTTTCTGGTTCTAGCTTATCGTATCTCCCAAAAGCCACAAGTTTTGAAGGTTGGAAATCGAGATATCTTAACCGAAGGCGAGATCAAGGTCATTCCTCACCACCGACTAGCGTTGCAGGAGACTCCTTCCTTGACCCTAGAACTGGTTGTGGTTCAAACTTATCGTGTCTCCAAAAGCTACAAGTTTGAAGATTGGAATCGAGAAATCTTAACCGAAGGCATCGTCGAGGTCGTTTATCACCACCGACTTCCTGCTATTCAGCCGATTATTTACATGAATGATATATGATATACCTTTTCGTGAGATAAACCAATTCTAAACTGGTGTCGATTTACTTCAGGAATGGACGCAGTTATTATTCGTTTACTACCAAAACCATTATCAATGAGGCATACTCACATGCAAACGCCGGTACCGGCGTAGTGCACTTCTTCAGATAACTCCACCTTCCTCTTTTCCTGAAGACATGAACTCCAACGAGAAAGTGAAGAATGAAGTTGAATCAACTTCGACTGACAGGTACCGGTACCGGTACCGGCGTAGTGCACTTCTTCAGATAGCTCCACCTTCCTCTTTTCCTGAAGACATGAACTCCAACGAGAAAGTGAAGAATGAAGTTGAATCAACTTCGACTGACAGGTGATGAAAATCAACGGGGGCAACGATCTTAAACGTGGTCAACGCAGGTTTAGTTTGACACCACCATCTGAAGACCACCCATGTAGAAATTATTGCCAACTTGGCCAAGAGACGACTGGGAACCATTTCATATCTTCATGACCAATAAGGACTGGCGTTGCCCAAGGCCCCTTCCTTGACCTTAGAGCTATTTCTGGTTGTAACTTATCTTGTCCCCAAGATCCATAAGTTTGACGATTATTTAGGTTATTCATCATCACCGACTAGCGTTGCTGAAGGCTTCTTTTCTAACCTTAGAGCTGGTCTTGCTCCAAGCTTATTGTGTTCCTAAAAGTTACGAGTTTGACGATTGGAATCGGAAAATCTCTGAGCTGAGGTCAAAATTATTCACCACCATCGGCTTCCTATTACCGAGTTGTCTATTTACTGGGATGATACGTGGAGGATACGTTTGATAAGTTAAAGATTAATCATAGGAGCAACTGTGTTGGCCAGACCAAGGTCGGGCATTGCCAAACTGCCTTCGTGCTATATGTTTTGTAGGTTTGGAGATTATAAATTCAACGTTCTAGGAGCTAAGGCATGAAAATTAAGAAACCAGGCTTTTGATGCGACAGAAAGTTTCAGAAATTAACGTATTTCGTGATGTGAGCAACTATGTTGGTCAGACCAAGATTGAGCATTCTCAAACTTCTTTCGCGCTACAACTTTGTGGACCTGGAGGTTATAAATTCGACATTATCGGAGTTGAGGCATGAAGGTTGAGTAAGAAATGTTGGAAACAGGTGGTTTGAAGAATCAAAGAATTTTGTGATGGGATCAACTGTATTGGTCAGTCACGCTCGGGTATCCTCAAACTGTCTTCGAGCTAGAACTTTGTAAGCTTAGAAGTTATAAGTTCGACGTTCTCAGAGTTAAGAAACTTTCAAAACCAGCCTTTGATGCAACAGAAAGTTTTAAAAATTAAAGCATTTCGTGATGGGAGCAACTGTATTGACTAAACGACGATCGGGCATTCTCAAACTGTCTTCGTGCTAGAACTTTGTGGATTTAGGGGTTATAAATTTACATTTTTGAAGTTGATGCATGAAGATTGAGTAAGAAATGTTCGAAACCAGCCTTTGATGCCAGAGAAAGTTTCAGAAATTAAAGCATTTCGTGATGGGAGCAACTATGTTGGCCAGATCAACATCGGGTGTTCTCAAACTGCCTCAGTGTTAAAACTTTGTACATTTGGAGGTTATGATTTCGACGTTTTCGGAGTTGATGCATGAAGATTGAGTAAGAAATTTTCGAAACTAGCCTCTGGTGTCACGAAGAGTTTTAGAAATCAAACAATGTTGTGATAGGATCAACTGTATTGGCCAGGTCAAGATCAGGCATTCTCAAACTGCCTCAGTGCTAAATCTTTGTAAGTTTGGAAGTTATGAATTCGACGTTTTTTAGAGTTGAAGCATAAAGATTGAGTAAGAAACTTTTGAAACCAACCTTTAATGCCACAGAAAGTGTCAGAAATTAAAGCATTTCGTGTTGGGAGCAACTGTATTGGCCAGACCCAGATCGGGCATTTCGTAACTGCTTTCGTGCTATAGCTCTGCACGTTTGGAGGTTATGAATTCGACATTCTCGGAGTTGAGGCATGAAGATGAAATAAGAAATGTTCGCAGTAAGTCTGCGGTACCACAAGATGTTAGAGGGATCAAAAATGTTGTTGAATAGACCAAAATCGAGCATTTTCAAGCTTCCTCGGTGCTATAACTTTGTAGGGTTTGAGGTTATAAATCCGACATTCGCGGAATTACAGCACGGAGATCAAATAAAAGAATTTCCAAACAAGTCTGGGGTGCCACAAAGAGTTTTGCGATTGGACTAAAGTGTATTGGCCATATCAAAATTGGGTATTGTCAAACCGCCTTTATACGTTTGAAGGTTATAAATTCGACATCCTCGAAGTTATGATGTGGATATTGAGTAAGAAATTCTCGAAACACGCCTCTGGTAGCACGAAGAGTTTCAGAAATCAAAAGATGTTGTGATAGTACCAATTGTATTGATCACACCCAAGATCGAGCATTCCCAAACTACGTTCGTGCTATAAATTTACGCGTCTGAAGATGAAAAAACGCACATTTACAGAGCCCTCGTCCGCGGAGAATATCCCGTAGAATCTCCATTTTCAAAATAAATCAAAATTATCGTAGTAATATCGCACTATTTAGCCAAGCATTCGATTGTGGGAAACTCTGTATAACATTGCGGAGACCTCGGGTGTTAATTAAGTTGCCTATAGTCCAGGCGCAAAATTCCCCGTTGCAGTTCGAAGCGCTAGACAAAGAAAGGGGTATATGACGTGTAATCCGTTAGTTCACGGCGTTGCATTTGTTATCATCACGACTACATTCCGAGCATATTTGTCCTATCACGTCGAGAATACCGTTCCCTCGGACGTTTTGTTTCTCGAAACGTCTATAGAGACCTACTTTACCCCAAAAGCACCAAATTCCCTCAAATTTTCGCGTAATTTCGTACAAAATCCGCCATTACTTATTTTAACGACTAATTCCTAGCAGAAAAGAAATCGAAAAGTTTACTCACCCAAATCGTTCGAAGGGGTAACACTTATAAAGACCATCACATCACACAGCTGTGCAGACGGGATTACCCCCAGAAAAAATACGTCTCAAATTTGAGTCGTCGATAGAATTAGAAACACGTTTCTGGAGACTAACAGGTTGCCTTCTTTCGTGGACGCTCTGGCGAGTCTCCTCGACTTTAACACCGTCGTCGCTCGTTTCGAGATCGGGAAGTTGGAGGATAATCGCATAGCCGGTTTCGATTTGAAAATGGTGTAAATGCCGATTGACCACTGGTTAGCTGGTGGCGCGTCAACTGTTTGCGTCTCTAATTTCGCACGTCAAGTTTTAATTAACTACGGCGCGTCGAACGGAATTGACACCGAACAGAGTTGTTTTCCATTTGGTTTTGAAAATGGAGAAAAAGAAACACCGGTTAAAAGTAATCGCGCGCGTTAAAGGGCACCTAAAATGGTCAGCGCAAGGTTATCGATGCGAAGATGTTGGTTAAAAGGATCGGATTAATGAATATGATAAAAAATATGCTAATCGCCGGATGGAGTTTTTCCTCGCTTTTTTTCTATTTTTAATGGAAGGAACAATCGAAGATTGTTTTGGTGAAATATTGCCCGAAAAAACATAATTATAGCTTTAGTTAATTGATTGTTGATGATCGAGATGATTTATGGTCGGTTTCTGGACTATTCGTATATTACGAACCTTATTAAAATGCAACAATTTAAGCTTTTTCTCGTTTCTGTTATTAGTTCGTTTTTCTTTTATCATCATCGAATAAGAGATTTGTCCGCGTCCTTTGGCGGTTTAGGAGAGGTCGAATTTTTCCTCGATCTCCGTTTGATTCAACCCGGCCACCTTTTTAGATAAGCTTTTATCTACGGCCTTCGTTATGTCGACCGTTCTCGCCAATTTGTTTCCCTCGCCTAAAAATAGGAACGTATTACATCGACAATTTTTTTTTATAAATACGTCCAAGGTCCGTTTTCGCTAAATTTATCTCGTAGAATGTTTGCTTCTCAAATATGGACGCTTATTTCATTTTCTTTAAAACGAAAATTTGTACAATAACCGTCATTAACAACGAAAGTTCAAGTCGATAATCGAAACAGCAACTTCACGCCCGGTCTTTGCTGGTAATTTTTCGCGTTTTAGAATCCGGCAGAATCGTGTGAAAAACTGAAGCTGTCCAGGACTGGTCCAAATTTAAAAATGACTTTAATCCAGAACCACAACCGCTAGACTATACATACCTTTCTTGCTCATAACTCCCTATCTCTCTCTCTCTCTTAGGAATTGGCGCATCTACAATTTGTACTTGTTTGAGAAGCCGTTGCAAAATTTCCTTACGTTAATCACGAACCACCACCGCAGACGAAGCTACTATGTCTTGCAAACAACAACCAAATCTGCCGAGGACTGGTTCAAATTGACAAATTGTTTTAACCACGGACCACAACCGCAAAACTGTACATATATACCTTTGTTTACAGTTGTTGATTGAACTTAATAACCTATAATTCCCTCCCCTTACTAATTGGTACATGTTTAATTTGTACTTTCTTGAACAACCGTTGCAAAGTTTCCTTAGCTTAATCACTAACCACAACCGCAGACAAAGCTATGCCTTACGAACAACAACCGAATCTTCCGAGGACTGGTTAAAATTTAAAAATGGCTTTAATCACGGACCACAACCGCAAGATTATATATATTGTCGTTTGCGGTTGTCACCCGCCCTTAATAGCCCATAATTCCCTCTCTCTCTCCCTCTCATGTATTGGTACATCTACAATTTGCACTTGAGAAGCCGTTGCAAAATTTCCTTAACTTAATCACAAACCACAACTGCGGACAAAGCAGTACATATATACCTTTGTTTATAGTTGTTGATTGAACTTAATAACCTATAATTCCCTCCCCTTACTAATTGGTACATGTTTAATTTGTACTCTTTTGAACAACCGTTGCAAAGTTTCCTTAGCTTAATCACAAACCACAACCGCAGACAAAGCTATGCCTTACGAACAACAACCGAATCTTCCGAGGACTGGTTAAAATTTAAAAATGGCTTTAATTACGGACCACAATCGCAAGATTATATATATTGTCGTTTGCGGTTGTCACCCGCCCTTAATAGCCCATAATTCCCTCCCCCTCTCTCATGTATTGGTACATCTACAATTTGTACTTGAGAAGCCGTTGCAAAATTTCCTTAACTTAATCACAAACCACAACTGCGGACAAAGCTACTATGTCTAACAACAACCGAATCTGTCGAGGACTGGTTAAAATTTACAAATTGCTTTAATCACGAACCACAACCGGAAAACTGTACATACTTTCATTTACAGTTGTGTACCGGGGTTAATAACCTATAAATCCCTCCCCTTACTAATTGACACATGTTCATTTTGTACTTTTTTGAACAACCGTTGCAATGTTTCTTTAATTTAGTCACAAATCACTACCGCGGACAAAGCTATGCTCTTCGAACAACAACCGAAACTGCCCAGGACTGATTAAAATTAAAATATGGCTTAATCACGGACCAAAACCGCAAGTGTACATATTTTCGTCTGCGGTAGTCGTCCGTGATTAATAACCCATAATTTTCTATCCCTCGCACTAATTGATAGATACGTGTGCAATTTGTATTTGTTTAAAAAGCCGTTGCAAAGTATTCGTGGCTTAATCACAAACCACAACCGCGGACGAAGCTGTGCTTTTCGAACAACAATCGAATCTGCCCAGGACTGATTAAAATTGAAAAGTGGCTTTAATCACGAACCACAATCGCAAGACTACAGTTTCATCTGCGGTTGTGGTCTGTAATGAAGGTGATCTTTCAACCCCAACCAATTTGGGGCTATTTCGATTGTTAGCAAAGTGCAATTGCATAGGCGGTTGTGGTCGCGAAAAATAAGCGAATCTGTCCAGGATCGATTAAGATTAAAGAATATTTTTAATCGCGGACCACAACCTCAAGACTATGTACACTTTCGTTTACGATTATCATCCGCGATGAATAGTTCATAATTCCCTTCGTCCCACTAATTGGTACGTACGAAACAAGGTTTCGTTATCTAGAAATTAAAGATAGCTTAATCACGAACCACAACCGCGGATGAGACTGTAGCCTTTAAGATTACTTTTAAGTTCTAATCAGTCCTGGATAAATTCGGTTGTTGTTCGCAAAATTATAGTTTTGTCTGCGGTTGTGGTCCGGCATTAATGAAATCCTCAGTAATTGACACGTACGGTTTGTGCTTAAGCTGTTAAGCTTACCTAATCTAATTGGATACGTCGTTTAGATAATGTTTCTTTTCCATTATGATTTTGATCGTTTTATCGTATTTGGAAGTTGTTCTCTACATCCTCTCTAGTGGTTAAATCTTTCACTAACAAGTCATATTTCGCGAGAAATTGAAAAACTTGAAAAAATCAAAGTTCAATTCAATTAGTTCAAAGTTCGTCCTGATCTAACTTTTAGTACTTAGAACACGATATTAACATTGGAATTCACGAAATCTACTTTGCTTAGGTGTTATGATCTGGGAAAGCGATTTGGGAGGGAATCCAAAAGTTTCCACGTGCTGTATTTCCCCACACATTTGGAAAGGACTACGAAAAATAACATATCCGTAATCTGCACGTCGAGAGCTTCAATTTGATGTGTAACAAGTCATATTTCCAGCGATTTGATTTTTCGCCAGAAATCGAAGGGGTACCCCTTTGAAAAATTTGAAAAATCGAAATTGTTTCGACTTAGCTCAAATTTCGTCCTGATGTAACTTTAAGGACGTATAACACGATATTAACATTGGAATTCACGAAATCTACTTTGCTTAGATGTTATGATCTGCAAAAGCGATTTGGGAGGGAATCCAAAAGTTTCCACGTGCTGTATTTCCCCACACATTTGGAAAGGACTAGGAAAAATAACATATCCGTAATCTGCACGTCGAGAGCTTCAATTTGACGTGTAACAAGTCATATTTCCAGCGATTTGATTTTTCGCCAGAAATCGAAGGGGTACCCCTTTGAAAAATTTGAAAAAATCGAAATTGTTTCGACTTAGCTCAAATTTCGTCCTGATGTAACTTTAAGGACGTATAACACGATATTAACATTGGAATTCACGAAATCTACTTTGCTTAGATGTTATGATCTGCAAAAGCGATTTGGGAGGGAATCCAAAAGTTTCCACGTGCTGTATTTCCCCACACATTTGGAAAGGACTAGGAAAAATAACATATCCGTAATCTGCACGTCGAGAGCTTCAATTTGATGTGTCACAAGTCATATTTCCAGCGATTTGATTTTTCGCCAGAAATCGAAGGGGTACCCCTTTGAAAAATTTGAAGAAATCGAAGTTGTTCGGAATTAGTTCAAATTTCGTCCTGATGTAACTTTAAGGACGTATAACACGATGTTAACATTGGAATTCACGAAATCTACTCGGCTTAGGTGTTATGATCTGTAATAGCGATTTGGCAGGAAATCCAAAAGCTTTCACGCGCTGTATTTCCCTACACACTTGCAAATGGCTACGAAACATAGCATATCCGTAATCTGCACGTCGAGAGCTTCAATTTGATGTGTAACAAGTCATGTTTTGGACGATTTTGATTTTTCGCGAAAAACCCGTTTGAAAAAATTGAAGAAATCAAATTTGGTTCAAATATGTCAAAATTTCGTTATGATGTAACTCGAGGGATGTGAATTGTTATATTTTCAATTTAAATCATCCAGAAATTCGTCTAGACGTGTTTTTACCTTCATTTCGTTCATGTCTTATTCCTCCATTCTTCTTCTTCTGCGCACCGAAAGATGGCGCGGGCGGGGCAAAAAGGAGGGAAGGAACAAATTTCTGTGGAGGAAAATCGAAATAAAAAACGTATTGAGTCATCAAATATTATAAACTCTTTATTCGTTTGTTTTTATATAAATATATCCTAGATTTTATCCCTAGGACTAGCTATCTCATACATACATACAAAGATTTGTACACTACATACACACGGATTGGAAGTAGTTTCTCTTTTTTTCCTTTCTTCTTATTTATTTATTTTCCTTTAATCATCGTCGTTATGTACGTTTCATAAACGTCAATTCAACGACATAAAATCGCTACTACATATACAAAAAATGTTTGTCGTCTTTTCCCTTCGTTTCGTTACCCCCTTTTGGGGGATAACGTGATACAATATGATATGACGATATTATCATAGTCTTTCATTATTTTTTTCCCTAAATATCTTTTACAATATCATAATATCGATAAGAATTATAAAGAAGAAACAGCGATAACAATAAAAACGACTTTTTCCTTTCTTAGTATGTTTCGAAGGGGTACGAACATAGTGGGGAGCGACGTCGCTTATCGCCCGATTACGTTCGTACCCCTCGTAATAATAATAATAATTCTATATTTACGTAAATAACAGCTCGAACATTTTAAATGGCTCCTTTATAATTTTTAATTAGTAATAATACAATAGTAACATCATTTTGTTCTTTTTTTTAATTCAATTAATTTATTTTTATTTATTAGATTTTTGTTCTAAATATCTCTCGATTAGACTAAATAGTTATACTATATATATCAAAAAAATGGCAGTACGTGTTTGGTCTCAATAGATTTACTCATTTTTCTTCATAATTAGGATAACGAGGACGAATAACTTTTATCGAAAATCCCAAGAGCCTTTTCCTCGTCTTCCTCGTATTACACCGGGCAAGAAAATCTCACGCTTCGGAGATGCAAATGAATTTAATGTACCCGACACGAATGTGACCGAGAAAAAGCTGAATCGGCCCCGGTTTTGTCGTCAGCTTCGTTTCAAATTTGGGGTCTCTGAGGAACTGTTAAAATCTGAGAGGTCGGCGCGAAAACGCCCTCTTAAGTTTTGACTTTACCGAGACGAGCGAATTTTCCGTACGTTCCATTCTTCCACGTGGCTTTTACCAAAATTTCGATAATCGCCGAGTTTGACGGTTATTCTCATCTAACAAGGAGAAGGTAAGGTAATCGGATTTTTGTAATTTTTGATATTTATGGTACGTGTGGTTTGGACCTCAAATAAGAATATTTTGGAGTAGTTCGACGCAACGTTCATAAATTACCGAGATAATCGATGTTGAAGTTTCACCCACCATTTAAATCCACTAGATATAATACGTTTGTCAATTGTACTCGTGGCCTAGTCGATAGCGTTTTGGTGCGATACTCACGAGATCGCTGGTTCGAGTCTCGTCACGGGACATTTGTTTTTCTTCCATTCAAAACGCACCATATTTTTTTTTCATTCTTCTTCTCATTTCAAAAATTATGAACAAACGAAATATATGAACTATCTACCTACTACCAAAACGCTATCGACTAGGCCACGAGTCCAATTGACAATCGTATTATATCTAGCGGATTTAAATGGTGGGTCAAACTTCAACAACGATTATCTCGGTAATTTATGAACGTTGCGTCGAACTACTCCAAAATATTCTTATTTAAGGTCCAAACTACACGTACCATAAATATCAAAAATTACAAAAATCCGATTACCTCGCCGCCTCCTTGTAAGAAACGATGACTTTGTTGCCCGGTGTTACTCGCCGGTCAGTACAATGAGGATACACATGTATATTCGCGATATAAAAACAAAAGACGACGACGATATTTGGTCCGAAATTATAAAAAAAAACAAAAGTGAACGAGTGAAAAATATATAATTACTATTTATATATATATATATATGTATATGTATATATGTACAAAAAGAGTCTCTCTACATAATTACGTAATTAATGATAATAAAAAGGTAGTAGTTATAATGATAATAATTATTTTATAATAATTAATTAATTGTTATTATTATTATTATTATTATTTATTGTATAATAACCGTACACAGAGCGATTATTTCAATATTCAATTATTTATATGGTTATAATACAGTGTAGGGAGTGTCTAGCAGCGTTTTCCTTTTGTTTCACAATATATATATGCTGTATGTATATATAATATAAATAAATAAACTGTACATAGCTGAGCGCCCCCGCTACACGACTTTGACTATCTGAACACGATGGTAATCATACAATTCAGGTAATATCACCGTTACTGCGGTTACGCGTTGAGTAAAACAAAAAGGGATCTGCAATTATTATTCTCGATTCTTTTTCTTCCTCTTCTCACACATATGTATCTTTATTTAATCTAGAACGACAAGAAAAAAAGAAAAGAAAGGTGCGCGTGGTTTAGGGACGTGTTACGTAAAAGAAACAAAAAACAACGAAAACAAAGGAGGGCGCGCGAAAAAACGAGAAAACGACAAATATCACCATCTCTATCTCTACATTTATTGTTTTTAATTATTATTTATTAGAAGAGAAAATTCTGCACGTCAGAATAGCGTCCGATCCGGTCGAAAACGGAAACGTCTCGATTCAAGAAAAATGGGTGGCGTTGCGCAGGAGGTTCCGATCGATAAAGCGCCGGAGTTAAATGTGCGGGAAAACGAGGAAAGTGTAAAGAAAAAGCTGGAAAAAACTAGGGAAAAGATTTGAACGAAAAACGGGAGGTTGTTTGAACGAAACGGGCCAGAAACTCAGAAGCAATTTGAATCGGATTGAAAGGACGGAAGACGTTGGAAGAAAACTGGAAAAAGTCCAAAACCGATAGGAAATTGGTAGGAACCTGAAAAGAATTTCCAAATTCCAAATTCCAATTGACTTCACGTTAAGAATGCAGTAGAGGCCGTTCTGAGCCGAGGCTCAATCAAAATAAAACAAACTTCTTGGATCAGTAAGGTTGTGCTAAACATATCTGAGCGCCCTAATTTTCTAGCCACATCTATCACCACACTGCATTCTTAACGTAAGCGAAGTGCTAAGTTCACGTTAAGAATGTAGTAGATGGCGTCTTGAAGCGAGGCACAATCAAAATAAGACAAACTCTTTGGATAAGCATGGTTATGTTAGAAATTAGATATGCAAGAAAGTTAAAAAAATTAGAAGGAAACTGGAAACAAGAGAAGCAAGTTAGGAGGAAACCAGAAGAAAACCGGAAGCAAGTTACAGGAACAGAAATTTCGAGGAAAATCATTGGAACTACCAACAAAGAAATCACAAATAAATTGAAATAGACAACAAAAGTTAGCAAGAAACTGGGAGAAAACGAGGAATTTGATGGAAACTAGCAGAGAACTTGAAAGATATTAGCGAGAGGCAGGCCAATTGGAGGGAAAATGCAAGAAAATTGACGAACGAATTGAGAGGAAATTAGAAGAGAAACTTAAAAACTAAATTTCGATGAAGATTGGAAGAAAATTGGTAGAAAACTGGTAGAGGGGTAAAGCGAAAATTGAAACAACACAGGAAAAACTAAAAACATGTAGAAAATTAAATAGGAACTGAGAGACAGCAAGAGTCAGCAAGAGATGGAAACTAGAAAATAACTTTCAAGCAATTAGAAGAAGGCAGGCGAATTGGAAGAAAATCTATAAAGGAATTGCGAAATAAGTTGAGAGGAACTTAGAGGGAAATTAGAAGAATAAAACTTTAAGAAAATTGAAGGAAAACTGTAAGAGGGGTGGGTGGAAGTTAGAGAGGGACTAGAATAAATCTAGGTCAAAGAAAACTTTGAAGAGACTCGCGAAGTGACGAAATCAAAGTACAATTCGGAGAAAACCGGAAATAACGAGAAAAATTCTAAACTTAAAGAAAAAAAAACCAGCTGTAGCGAAACCGGAAGAAACCTGTACGAAGTCAAACGCAACGAAATTTCAAGGAAATTGGTGAGAAAAATGGAAAGAAAGTAAAACAGAACTCGGAGGAAATTGCAAGAAGCGAGAAAATTGGAAGAAAACTGAAAGATGTTTGGGAGCAATCCAGATAGGGAGTAGAAGGCAATGAAAACTTTAAAGAAATTTGGTGGCAAAGTAAAACTGGAAGGACAGTAGAACATGACTTGGAAGATGTAACAAGAAAGAAGAAAATTGGAGCCGTGGTCGAAGAACAGGAAATTGAATTGAAATTAAATTGAGATTGGAGGAAAAGTAGATAACATAAAAGACAACACAAGGGAGATTAGAAAGAAAATGAAAGAAACCAAAACATTTGAAGGAAATTGGAAGGAAAGGGGAGAAGAAAATGACAATAGGCGATCGGTATTCCAAAATATGTTGCACTCGTGCATAGTTGCCTCATTTATTAATTTGTTAATCTGTTTATTCTTTTATTTATTCACTCGTTTGTTTATTATTTGATGACAGCGTGAGCGAGGAAAAAAATGAACAAAAGCAAAAATATTAGAAGAAAATTGGAAGGAATGGAAGAAGAAATCTGGAAGAAAATGGCGGTGCAAAATCAGCATTCCAAAATCTGTTGCACTACTACGGTGTCGTTCCATTTATTAATTTGTTAAATTTATTCTTTTGTTCATTCACTCGTCTGTTTGTTATTTGATGATGGCGTGAGCGAGAAAGAAAATGATAGAAAACAAAAGGATTAGAAGAAAATTGAAAGAAAAGAGAGAAGAAAACTGGAAGAAAATGACAATTGTTTATTCCTTTGTCTATTCACTTGTTTGTTTGTTATTTGATGACGGCGTGGGCGAGAAAGAAAATGATAGAAAACAAAAGCATTAGAAGAAAATTGAAAGGAAAGAGAGAAGAAAACTGGAAGAAAATGACAATTGTTTATTCCTTTGTCTATTCACTTGTTTGTTTGTTATTTGATGACGGCGTGGGCGAGAAGGAAAATGATAGAAAGCAAAAAATTAGAAGAAAATTGGAAGAAAAGGAAAAACTAGAAGAAAATGGTGGGCTAAAAACAGCATTCCAAACAGCTATTGCACTCGTACGAAGTTGCCCCATTCATTCATTCCTTGATTTGCTTATTTTCTTGTTTATTCACTCGTTTATTTATTATTTCATGACGGCCGGGGTGAGACATAAAATGGGAGAAAGCAAAAGGATTAGAAGAAAATTGGAAGTGAAGGGAAAAGAAAACTGGAAGAAAAAGCGGTGCACAATCAGCATTCGAAAATCCTTTGCACTCGTACATAGTAGCCTCATTTATTCATTTGTTAATTTGTTTATTCTTTTGTTTATTCACCCGTTAGTATATTATTTCATGATGGCGTGAGTGGGACAGGAAATAAAAGAAAGCAAAAAGATTAGAAGAAAATTGGAAGTGAGGGGAGAAGGAAATTGGAAGAAAACGGCAATGCAGAATCAACAACTCGCACATAGTTGCCCCATTTATTCATTTGTTAATTTGTCTATTCTTTTGTTTATGCACTCGTTTGTTTATTATTTGATGACAGCATGGGTGAGGAAGAAAATGAAAGAAAGCAAGAATATTAGAAGGGAATTGAAATGAAAGGGGACAAGACAACTGGAAGAAAATGACATTTGTTTATTCTTTTGTTTATGCACTCGCTTGTTTATTATTTGACGACGCGACGGCGTGGGCGGGAAAAGAAAATTAAAGAAAACAAAAAAGATTGGAAGAAAGTTGGGAATAAAGGGAGAAGGAAACTGGAAGAAAACGGCGGTTCGCGATCAGCATTCCAAATTTTGTTCTAGTCGTAGTTGCTCCCTTTATTCACTCGTCAATTTATTTATTTTTTAATTTACTCACTATCTTGTTTATCATTTGATGACGGGGCGATACCGGAACGAAATGCCAACAAAAGAAACACTTACAAACTAAACTAATAAAAAAATGCGTATTGCTTACTATCACAGAACAGTATAATATTAGAAAGTTATTATTAGGTTATATTTTTAGGGTCATCTTTAAACAAAATTATGATATAAAGGGAGCAACCGACGGGGGATATTTTCGAACAAAAGACAGTTATAATGCGCTTGTTTCTATCGAAGAAAAAATGTTTTCTCCTTCTTTACTCTCTCCACCCTATCAGATGTTGCATTAACAGAGAAGAACGAAAATTACTACAAGGAAAATATAAACAATTGAATGAGGTGGTCGATGATGAAATCAAATCTTACAGAAAGGATCGTAAATTTTCAGTGCAACTTCTTTGTTCTTTCTTCTAAAAAATTAGCATTTAAATTTCCGATTTCAGCGAAATACCGACTTCGCTACGTGGGAAGGTAAATCGCAAAATTTATCGCTATCATTATCATCGACGTCAACCTTGAGACGTGTCCGACGACTCGCTCCTTCGATCCCTTCCCGTCCGGATAAAATTTCGATAGAAACGAACGCTCGCAATCGTCACCGCGATCGCGTCTACCTTTACACATATTTATACGCATTCAACGCGAATTTAAAATCCGACGAGGGGGAGTTCTTGAACCGAGACATTTCCACGACCTACCGCAAAATCGACGACGTAACCTTGCGAAAAGTACCGACCTTGCTTGCGACGTTGTTTTCATTTTAAACGCAATTTCGTCCTTACTCTCGTACGTACGTACATGTATGCAAACGTATTACTACGAAACATTAAGTCTCTTTTTTCCTCATTTTCCCATATCTTTAAAGTTTTCGTACATACGCGATGTAACAAACGACGTAAATAACATGTATGGGTAATCTTAATACGCCGTCGAGAGTCGGCTGTTTATCGGCGTTTATGTACTTTTACATTTTGAAAGACGGAAATCGCTTAAATCCTATCTTACGTTTAGAAAGGCTTGTACGAAAATAAGTCAATGTACGAGGTACGCTTAATTAGTTAGATTACCTTCGTGTAGGGCGCCAATTATTTATTATTGTCATTAATTCGTGAAACGCGCCTGCAGTAAAAGGGTAAATCAACGACTTTAGGGCATCTTTTAACGGAAACGAAGAGTGACAAGTGACAAGATGACCGAACAAAAACTAAAAATTCTAAATGTTAGAAGGAAGTTGAAAGAAAACTGGAAGAAAAACAACGGGGTATTAGTTGGATGCAAATTAGAAGGAATCCGAAAGAAAATTACAAAAAGGTAAAGAAACTGGAACAAAACTGAAAAGGAAACAGTTGGGAAGTAAGGAAACGGGAAGAAAATGGGAACGAAACAAAGAAATTGGAAGAAAAACTGAAGAAACGTTGTAACCTAGCATTTCTTCCATACGTTTTAACAGACGAAATTTTATAAAGCAGCTGAAAGGAAGTGGGAAGGGAAACTAGAAAGTTGTAAGGTAGTTGAAAAAAGAAAACTGAAAAGAAATTGGAAATTCGCCAGAGGAGAAATTTGCAAGAAAATTACAAACAGGTAAAGAAACTGGAAAGGAAACAGTTGGGAAGTAAAGAAACGAGAAGAAAATGGGAATAAAACAAAAGAAATTGGAAGAAAACTGAACCAGCATTGAAACGTAACATTTCCTCCATACTTTTCAACAGACAAAACTTTATAAAGCAACTGAAAGTAAGTGGGGAGGATAACTAAGAAGGAGTTCGAGAATAGCTGAAAAAAACTAGAAAGAAATTACAAATTCACCAGAAAGGAATTCTGAAAGAAACTAGAAGATTAGATCCCGAAAAACTGCTGGAAGTAACATGAAAAAAAAAAGCGAAAGGAAACTCGAAACGAACTAGGAGAAAAAATCGAAGAAATTTGAAGGAAACTGGAAGAAAATCGAGAAAAAAACTAGAGACAAATTGGAAGGAAACGTCAACACTGGACCAAAACCAAAAACTCGAGGGAACTGGCAGGTGAGAAACGACTGTGACTGAAAGAAAATTGGGTTCCAACAGAAAACTAGAGACAAATCGGAAAAGAACGTCAACATTGGACCAAAACCAAAAACTCGAGGGAACTGGGAGGTGAGAAACGATTGTGACTGAAAAAAAAAAATCGAGTTTATCAAGCAAGCGAGAGCTTGAAAGGGGTTAGAAACTAACAATAAGAAATTGGAAGAAAACTGGAAATGAATTGGTGGGAAACCAAACGTAAGCCTATTGGCTTTTTAAAGAAAACCAAGCAAGTGCGAAAGAAACTGGAAGAAGACGAACAAAAGAGCTAATGAGAAACTAGAAGACAATGGGACAAAAATTTAAAGTGGGCCTGTAAGAATATTGGGCCAAATGAACGAAAATTTGGAAAAGATTGGAAAATAAAACTTGAAGAAAGGACGGAATCTAGAAACAAATTGGAAGAAGAGAGGATGAAAATTGCAATGGGATAAGGATATTTGAAAGAAACTGGAACGGAATTCGAGGAAAACTGGAAAGAAACTAACCGCGAGGAGGCCGGTGTGATATTGGATAGATACTAGAAAAGGTTACGAAAATTTGGAAACAAAACAGAAGGAAATTGGAAGAAAATAAGAAAACGATCAGATGGAAATCAAAACTGATTTTTGAAGAAATTAGAAGAAAATAAATCAAATGAAGGGAACTGGTACCAAGTCGGCCATAATGAGAAGGCAATAAACTGGAATGAAAGTCTAAGCAAACTGGAAAACAATTAAGATCAAACTAGCGAAAAATTGTAAGAAAACCGGAAGAAGGAATTTCAAACGGAACCCGAGGAAAGCAAACTGGAAAACAATTAAGATCAAACTAGCTAGAAATTGTAAGAAAACCAGAAGAAAGAATTTCAAGGGAACCCCAAGAATACGAATATATATACGAATTGTAAAACTCGAAATTCTCTTTCATCACTGCAATCAATTTCCATCCACTTTACTTTACCTCGAATTTCTTCCACTTTCTCCTAGCTCTCTTCCAAACACTATTGAATTTTGTTCTATCGTGTCAAGTACTTCAGTTTTTTCCCAAATTTTATTTTGGGTCATTGCAAGAAGACTAGAAAGGCGTTTGGAAAGGAATCGCAGAAATTAACAAAAATCTGGAATACAATTTGAAAGCAATCTGAAATTGTATTCCAGCTCGTATCCAGTTCCACACGCTTTCTTCTTTTTTACAATTTATATCCAGTTTTCTCACCATTTTTCTGCTAAGGCTTTCTTCCAAATCTTTCGGTTATTTTTTGTATTGTCAAGTTGTCTAGTTTCTCGCCCAATGTTTTTAATTTTTTTCTTTGGGGTGGTAAAAAGAAATAGGGAGTAATCGTGAAAACTGGTAGAAAACTGGAATGAAATTTTGAAGCAAATCTGCCAATTGTCTTTTACCTTGTATTCGGTTTCTCACATTTCATTCTTTTTTGTTACAATTTTGGTCCGGTTTTTTATCCAATTTTCTGCAAAGACTTTCTTTCATTATCTTTCATTTTGTTAAGCTTTCTAGTTTTTGCCCAAGTTTTTTTTTGGAGTCGATGGATGGCGGCCAGAAAGGCATTGAAGAGAAATGGGGAGTATTCGCAAAAACTTGTAGAAAACTGGAATAAAGTTGGAAGAAGGCCTGAAGATTTTTGCTCATATCCGCTTTCTCACAGTTTCTTCCTTTTACATTTTCTTTCCAATTTTCTCTCAAGACTTCGTTCCAAATTTTTCTTCTACTTATTTTTTATCTTGTTATGCTTTTCTGTCTAGTTTTCTCCCAATTTGCTTCGAGATGTTAGGAGACTAGAAAAATAAACTTCATTTTGTTCAAGTTTTCGTCCAGTTTTTCGTTTCAGTTTCTTTCGAGTTATCAGTTGGAAGAGATCAATTGAGGGAGAAAAAGAGAGGCGTTCAGCAGAAAATTTGGAAGGAAACCGGAAGGAAGTGCTTGAAAGCCAAATCCGAATTACGGCATTTCGATATTTCCAAATCTACGTTTCGACGACGAACCCGCCATCTTCGGTCTTTAAACAAATTACCGGAAAAAGGGATTTAAGCGTACCTCGTACATCTGTTATTTTGGGCTTCGAAAACGGAAACGAAGGAAACAACGTTTCGCACGTAGAAAGTTCGACCCAAACATTATAATCAATCACAATATTTATTATTTATCATTACGTTTCACCCGCTTCCTAGCCGACATCATCATCATCAATAAATTTAATAGAACGAGAAATAAAAACGAATTTAAAGAAAAGATAAACGAAACAAAACGAAACAATCATTCCTAACCCCATCATATCATCAATTACATCCTATCCTGATCACAGTCTCTTAAAATATTTTAAATATTAAAATTTTCCTTAATTATTTATCATTTCTTTATATAGTAGTAATAGTAATAATAATTACAGTAATAAAAAAGAGTTATTATCATCGAAAAATTCGTAAATAGTTACATGATTTTGTTTTATAGAAACTTTTGTTTCGTAATCCATTACTATTACTTTCACTTATTTTTATCAGATTACAACATAGTAACGATCGATTACAGTAATGGTAATGATGAAAATTAAAATAAAAAATAAAATTAAAAAAAAGAAGTGACAAACGCGCGCTAAAACAATTGAATGAATACAGGTGCGTTTTACGCTTATTATTATTATCTCTGTATATGTGTATGTGTCTGTGGCAGCTTCATAGCTGGTTGATCCTTTTCTTGGCACCGTTACCAAGGCACTGGGAGGAGGGTCCTAAGGGCCTTAGAACCTGTGATTAACGTGAAGAAAAATCCATCTTTTATCATCCTCCCCTTATCCACCGCGAATCTTCCTTTCCTCGAATTCTTCACACTAAAGACAAGTTGGAATGGATCACAATGGTTAAAAAATTCTCGTAATAATCATCCTCGTCTAATTACTATTTAAAACGAAAAAAACAAAAACAAAAAAGAAACGGAAATTTTTCTTTTACGCGATCTAACACTAACTAGGAGTAGATACACACTAAAATTTTAATTACATCGATATAATATAATAATAATAAAAACGTAGAATATAGCACAGCCTGTTTGTATGTGTGTGTGTATGTGTATATGTGTATTATATTATTCATATATATATTTTATTAATCTGTATTTATCGCCCGCCATCGAAACCGGTCAGTCAGTCAATCAGTCACTACTGCCACGTTTTCTGTTTTTTTTCCGTTTCCATTTTGTACCGAAATCGCTTTCGAATGTAAACGGGAGTTTCGCCGGCGACATCTTTCGGCGGCGGCGGCGGCGACGACGACGACGGCGGGTGCGAATTCGAGAAACGGCCTAACGGTATTTCTTAGTATCACAACGATAACGGTTAAAACGGCGGCGCGCTGGTCACTTCGGACTGCGAAAGTAGCGCAACACGACGTAGCCGAGGAACCTGAAGATGACGAGGAACGCCAGCAGGACGAGCGTATTCGCCCACAGCGGCAGGTGCGGTCCTTGCACGGCCAAGATGTCCGCGATCGGTATCTCTTTCTGTCCGTTCATGCAGATTTGGAATTTGGATTGTTTCGAACACCTGCAACAAAAAAGAAAGCAAATCGATCGAAAGCGTTACTTGCGTTCGCCGAACCGGGCTGAAGAAATCGAAGACGCGAAAGTTTCGACGATTTAAGGTACCGGTAAGGACGTGTCGTATGCGTTGGGGTGCTTTTTGGGAAGCCCCGCTTTGGACCTGCGATATTAACCGTGTCACTATTCGATACCGCCGTTTGGACGCACATACTGACAGTTTCTTCTAGAACGTTAACCATTTTGATCGCTGTGAGCGCAGTTATGCGTCAGACTAAACGCGTCCAGTGAAAGTTACTGGTGTGTACCATAATTGCACATGCGCGTTCAACAAAAATTATTGATACGGAGTATCGACGAATCTGTGAGTCCAGCAAAGCCTATGAAGCCCTATGGCCCCATAAACGCAAACGCGCGATGAACTAAGCTATCATGTGGATTATGGACGCATTTGCGCAATCAGGAAAAACTATTGGAATGGACTATGGACACACATATGCCTCCAGCAAGGCTATCGATATGAACTATGGACGCATATGTAAAAAGTCTGGGCAAGCAGCGGTATTTACGAAATAAGCTACGAGAGCCTACATATAGACAGAAATACTCGCATACCGCGTACTGAATAGAGTGGAGAAGTCGGCGATGCTGTCGTAACTTATTTCGTGATTGTACGCTGTAGCCGCTATTTGGCCCAGACTATATATAAAGCTGGAAATGGGCACACATACACGTTATCAATGAACTAGGAACTACGGACGCACATATGAAGCCAGAAAGAAGATGTACTATACAGTCCCATAGACGCAAATGCGCGTTCAACAAAAGCTAGAACAGATGCGACATATGCGTCCAGCAACGGTTATCGAGGTGGATTATGGACGCATATATGAAGCCAGGAAGAGGATATCCTATAGTCCTATAGACGCACATCTACGTGCAACAAAAGCCATCGATACAGAGGCTAGAGACGGATATGTACATCTAGAACAGACTATTTGTGTGGACTACGAACCCACAAATGCGCCCAGCAAACGTTTTAGATATGAACTGTTGACGCACATATAAAGCCGGAAACATGGTATGCTATAGTCCCATAGACGCACATACGCGTTCTACAGAAGCTATCACGGACACGGATTATAGACGCACATGTACATTCAGGAAAAACTATTGGAATGGACGATGGACCCACATATGCCTCCAGCAATAATTATCGATGTGAACTATTGACCCATAGACGCACATGGGTGTTTAACAAAAGTTATCGATGTAGGCTGTAGACGGATATGTACATCTACAAAAGACTATTTGTATGGACTACTAACCGACATGTGCGTCCAGCAAATAGGTGTGGATATTAACTATAGGCGCACATACGAAGTCGAAAATAGGATATGCTAGAGTCCCATAGCCGCACATATGCTTTCAACAACAATTATCGATACGGACTATTTGTGCATTCAACAACACCTATCGACGCACGTATGACGCCGGATTAAAGATATTCTATAGGCCCATAGACGCAAATGCGCGATGAATTAAGCTATCATGTGGATTATGGAGGTATTTGCCCATTCAGGAAAAACTATTGGAATGGACTATGGACCCACATGTGCCTCCAGCAAGGCTATCGATATCAACTATGGACACATATGTAAAAAGTCTGGGCAAGCAGCGGTAATTACGAAATAAGTTACGACAGCCGACATATAGACAGAAATACTCGCATACCGCGTACTGAATAGAGTGGGGAAGTCGGCGATGCTGTCGTAACTTATTTCGTGATTGTAAATGTAAATGTTGTAGCCGCTATTTGGCCCAGACTATATATAAAGCCGGAAATGGGCACATATACGCGTTATCAATGAACTAGAAACTACGGACGCACATATGAAGCCAGAAAGAAGATGTACTATACAGTCCCACAGACGCAAATGCGTTGAATCACAGATGAATTATGGAAGCACATGTGCACCCAAGAAAGATTATTGGAATGGACTATGGACCGACATATGCGTTCAGCAAAGGCAATCGATGTGAACCATGGAATGAAGTCGGAAATAGACGCACATTAACGTTTAACAAGGGCTATTGATGCAGGGTATAGATGAATATGTGCTTCTAGGAAAGGCTATTGGTATGGGGTATGGACCTACGTATACGTCCAGCATGGATGCATATTCATGAAACCTGGATCCTATAGTCCCATGGACGCACATGCGCGTTCAACAATAGCTATCTATAGCGTTTACGGACATATATCAGGAAAGACTATTGGCATGAACTATGGGCACGTATGTGCGCCTAGCAAAGGCTATCCATGTGAATTTTGGACGCACATTTGCGACTGGGAAAAAGGATATCATACAGATAACGCGATGTAGTTTAAACGGACATCGTTTGGCCGGCCCCTCCTGTGCGCTTCTTCTCCATGTTAGTTACCCATTGGCTGGATGCAATTGTGCGCCTATAGCTCACACCTATAGCTGTCATCAGACACATCTATACGCCCACGCCAGCCAGAAGCTAATATTCTTGACGAAGTTGGCAGTATGTGCTCGTAATCCATGGAAGCAGATACGTGTTTAGCAATTATTTTCATCTCGTACTTTCAATAGACCCAAGAATAATCATTACTTCAGGTGCACACAGGTCGGATTGCGTACCAACTGCAAATCACGTCTCGTGTCGTCAGTGCGCAGAAACGTCAAAATCGAATAGTGACACACGGCAAAATCCCGATCATCGACACCGGTCGTGAAAACATACGGGGATTATCTACAAATTTCTGGTTTCAATAATATCTCAAACTGGGCGACGATCCCCAAAGGTACGATATTCTATTATTGTTTCTAACCTCAAATCATCGAATATTTTCGAAAAGTATCTTTCGGGCTTGTAAACAGAAACTAATATGGGTATACTTACAATATCTTCCCCTTGCTGAACTCGATGATCTGCATATTTTGGTAAGCGTAATGGACCATCGATAGGTACCTCATCCACGTTAACCAATACGGCACGTTCGTCGCGAAGTAACCGCCGAACAGTTGCGTCGCCAGCGTGTAAAGGGCGCTGATCGTAATACTAACTTGCATGTCCATGCACGCCGCCCCGATGAAGAAACCGACGCTCTGCGCCACCACCGTATTGAGAAGGAGGAAGCACAACAGCGTGAAGAACACCTCCGGCGAATGGAAGCCCAACATCGGATAGGAGATGAGATGGTAGATGGCTGGTAGAGTCATCGTCAGCGGTAGTTCGCCGATCATCTTCGCGAGATAGTACGCGCTCAACCGATAGGCTCCCGATTGCCTCTCCTTATTGATGACCTCGCGTTCCGGCGGAAACGAACTGAGGGCACCGAAATGGGCGAAGAGCATCCAATAGGTGGTCGAGAAGAACATCCAACCTTGGATGTCGTGCAGGGCTTCCTCGCGTCGTTCCAGCTGGAACCAGAGGAGACCGGCCATGATCCCCAAGCCTATCGTCTGCACCCAATTCAGTTTCGAGAGCATCCGCGGCCTCGCCTCTTGGAAGTTGCGCTGAGAGAGGACCTTGAATTGCGTCCAGAAGCTGGTCGGCCAGGAGAAGTAACAGTCCGAATCGTGGGTGTCCGAACTCACCGAAGACGAGGCGTGGGAATGCGTATCCAGCCATAATTTTCGAACGTCAGGCTCGACTGAGTTTAAGGTATCTTCTACGAGGGAAGCACAGAGTTAGTGTGGTTAATACCGAAACTTAACACGTTAACTGTCAGGGCCTGTACGATGGCGGAAATGGCCACGTATGACAATTAACGTGCTAATCAGATACTTCGTATATGAAATACTTACGATCTAGGTGTGGATATGGTCCGTGGGCATTCTCAAGCTTATCCTGGATGTAGACGCATTCCAGTTGCAATTCGGTCGGATAGTCTTTATGCTTCCTCTCCTCTTTCGCGGCAGCGATGATTTTATCCCTCATATCGCTGGAGCCCTTTACCTGCTCCACTAAGATCGAGGAAAAGCACCCGGTTAACTTTCCAGGTTCGAGAAGCGAATGACGATCGTTACTACTTACGTATGAAATCGGCGGGATTGTAATGGGGCATGATATTCAGTCCTATACTGCTAAAAATCCACCACCTTCGACGTGTCGCCGAAATACGCCGTCTGTCCCCCGCTCAGGAGCAGCAATTTATCGCAGATATGAAATATCTGCGAGGAAGGCTGGTGTAACGTCACCACGATCGTCTTACCCTCGGAAGCGGCGTATTTCTTCAGGGTAGACATCAGACTGTGCGCCGCGTAGGAGTCCAAGCCGGAAGTCGGTTCCTAGAAAAAGAAAGGGGAGCGCTGTACGAGCGTTAAAATTCAAGTATTATTCGTATGAAAGGGTATCACCCTGTATATCGATAGAGGTGGTTATACAAGGTGATTTCCGAATCGAAGGCGGAATTGCGTGTATCGTATTGAAGATTATAATCTAATAATAAGTGAAAAAGGTGAAATAACTTCCTCTTGATCGGCTTTTGTTTCTGAGCAAATTCCGGTTAAGTTTCTAAAGTGAAAAGAGCGGAAACGCCCATAGCGGGAGTTTTCGCTCCATTAGAGTTTGTGTGAATGTATATCTAATTTGGGACCTATTTAAATACTTCCATCATCCACAAACCCACCAACCTAGAAAGTGGTGGGGGTTATCCGAATGATTTTGACGAAAGAAATGGGAACTTGGAATTAAAGTACTTACGTCCAGCAACATCAAAGATGGATTAGTTAACAGCTCGCAGGCAATATTAGCGCGTTTCTTCTCCCCACCGCTCAGTCCTCGTTTGATATAATCGCCGATGATGGTATCTTGGCAATGTTGCAGTTCGAGCACGTCGATGATATGGTCGACGTACTGCATCTTCTGCGAATGGCTCATGGTGTCAGGTAACCGTAGTCTGGCAGTATACTCGAGGGTTTGCCTCAGAGTTAGATCGGGGAAAAGATATCCTGTTGCAGGACGTAACAGATTTTCCTCTTCCAACGTTTACAGAGCAGATCGCGATTGAGGAAGATCTGTCCGCTATCCAGTCTTAATCTCCCGCTAAGGCAGTTCAGCAGGGTGGTCTTTCCGCATCCGGACGGGCCCATGACGGCGAGCACTTGTCCGGGTCGCACCCAACCGTCCACGTCCTGAAGGATTTGGCGCTGGCCGACGCTGACGGTCAAGCCGCGAAAGGCGAGATGTATCGGTAGAGGTCGATGGTCGGTGATGAGGCATGGAAAGTGAACAGCTGAAGTTTCAACCCTGAAACGAAACGAAGCGTAATTAAGGAGGAAAAAGCGTATTCGTGCGGGCAAGGTTATGTCATTCCCGGGGCGGTTATTTATAAGGATTACGCGTTTCGCCAATTAAGAAATTTATATATTCTGGTCATTGCCACATCGACGACGTCATTGAGCGTATGTAATTGGTGCACATGCTTGCGCGAAAAGTATGCACAATCTACAGGGAAATTCTACTGCCGTCGTCGTCATGTTGGTACTGGTCGTCGAGAGCTAATTAGCGGGATATTGTTCTGGTTGAATAGAAGGCCTCCGCGCGCGCCGTTTTAATTGAGATATGCCGAAGAAAACGTCGAATTATTTATGTACATAGATAATCGTGGGATACATAACGATATAATTACCGCTCCGCGGAACGAGATATGAATAAAAGTATCGCTGACCGGCGAATTATGCAATAAAATCGTTAGATCAATTAGAATTCCGCAACAAATTACTATAATAATTATAATTTCGTAGCGAAATAAAGTCAGTATGTTACTAAATTCATTACGATAATGATAGATAATTGTCTATGGATGAAAAAATTGAGGAAAACCGACAATGAACGTGGTTTCTTTCAAGTTATAACCTCCCCTAGTAACAACACTCGTTGACTTTAAGCCAGTTCTGTCCTAGACGACCACAGTTTCGCAGTGGTCTCCTCAGAATGAAAGAAAGCTCCTTGGAGATCACCGGGAGAAAGAATCTTGTAGGTGGTGACTTCGCAATAATTCCATCTTATGCTCCATGCAACGGTAAGGCTAGTTAGGACAGGATCAGGGTTTCATACACTCTTTCCATAACCTGGATCGGAGACCTCAAGCCAAGTAACTCTTTCGAACCACTGGTAGAACAATGGTCGTATTGATGAAAATGCTGTCTTAATGGAAATGATGCCCTAACAGTCTAAAGCATAAAGATGGAACATAGTTCTCAAGCGTATATCTAACAATAAGCTCCAGACCATAAGCGATGAGGAGTTTAGCCAGATGGGAGAACAAGCTCCACGAACAAGGGTCGTTCTGATGAAAATGCTGTCTTCATGGAGAAGATGCCGTAACAGTCTGGGGCAGGGATGTGTAACATAGGTTTTGAGGTAAAATCTAAGATCTAGACCATAAGAGATGAAGAATTTAGCCAGATGGGAGAAAAACCTCCACGAACAAGGGTCGTTCTGATGAAAATGCTGTCTTCATGGAGAAGATGCCGAAACAGTCTGAGGCAGGGACGTGTAACATAGGTTTTGAGGTAAAATCTAAGATCTAGACCATAAGAGATGAAGAGTTTAGCCAGATGGGAGAAAAACCTCCACGAACAAGGGTCGTTCTGATGAAAATGCTGTCTTCATGACGAAAATGCCCTAACAATCCGAAGCATGGGTATGTAGCATAGATTTCGAGGTAAAATCAAACCTCTAAACGATTAGAGATGAGGAGTTTAGCCAGATAGAAGAACAAGCTCCAAGAAACAGCAATGTCCTTCCTCGAAATTCGGAAGTTTAAAGGAAGACACGTTCTAACGGTATTCAACGTGAAGGAGATCGATGTGGACTTGGAAAGAGTGTCTAAGTCCTCAAAGATGAATTGATGAAATATCACCATAATCACCTTGACGTGGTAACAAGGCTCTCGATCGACGTTTAGGCCGGGCCGGCGGGTAAAGTTATCGTTACCGGTAACTCTCCAATCATCTTCAATCTCGGGGTTTCCGATTGTATCCCCTTGTTGATGAAGTTGCGTTCTGGTGAACACGAGGTGACTGCGCCGAAATGGGAGCATCGAATATGTGACCGAGAAGAATATCTAACCACGAATATCGTGATGATTTTCCTGTTGCTCCAGCTGGAACAGGAGTTTGGCAAAAGTGATAGTGGCGGTTTCTTCAGGGTACCTTTTTATTCCTTAGAGCGTCCTTAATTTTATGGAAAAACCAGGTCCGTTGCAATTTGAGCCATTACCCAGGTAAATGGAAACATCCTTAGGCTAGGTGTGAAGTTTACCATTAGTAGGAACTTTGCCGAAAGTGAAAGTGGCGGCCTCTTCAGGTTGGTGCCCGTAACAAGATCCTGACCAGGTACCTTCATATTCCTTAGGACTCTTACGGTAACTAGTAGAGACTTTGTCCAGAGTGATAGTGGCAGCCTCCTTATTCATTAGGGTGGTGATTCTATGGAGAGAGCAGGTGGGTCGCAATTTGAGCCGTTTTCTAGGTGGATAGATGTTACTCTTGCGGTAAGTGTGATGTTCACAATTAGTAGAAACTTCGCCCAGGATGACAGTAACGGCCTCTTCAGAGTGGCGCCCGTAACACCATCCTGACCAGGTACCTTCTTGTTCCTTAAGGCGGCAATTCTATGGAAAAACCAGGTCCATCGCGATTTGAACCGTTTCCCAGGTGTGAAATTCATAATTAGTGGAAACTTTGCCAAGAGTGACAGTGGCGGTTTCCTAAGGGTACCTTCTAATTCCCTAGGGGGTAATTCTATGCAGAAACCAGGTCCGTCGCGATATGAACTGTTGTCCAGGTAGATGGAAACACTCTCATTAAGTGTGGCGTTCACAATGAGTATAAACTTTGCCAAAAGTGTGAGTGGCGGTTTCCTCGGGGTATCTTTTTATTGTTTAGTGTGGTAATTCTGTAGAAAAAGTTGGTAGTTTCTCCGTTTGGGGATTCTCGCGGTCTGGGCCCTCTACCAGACGGATGGAAGTATTCTAATGGAAATCGTGATGTTGACAGTTAGTAGAAACTTTGCGCAGAGTGATAGTCACAGTCTCTCCTGGATGGTGGCCGTAGTAACTTCTCGACCCGGTGCCTGCTTATTTCTTAGGACGGAAATTCTAAAGGACAAAGCCAGTCGTTTCCCTCCCTGGGGATTCCTGCTATTTGAGCCCTTTTCCAGATGGATGGAAGCATTCTAACGGTGAGTGTGGGGATTCTCGATTATTATAAAATTTACCACAAGTGGTAGCGAGGTGTTCGTAGTAAGATGCTGACCCGGTAGCTCTTCATTGCTTAGGGCGGAAATTCTGTGGAAAAAGCCGGGCGGTTCCCTCCACGGGGATTCTTGCTAATTATTAGGAACTTTGCCACAAGTGGGAGCGGCAGTTTCTGTAGGGGGAGGGGGGATATTTGTGGCAAAATCCAGACCCGTTATCTTATCATTGCGTTGGACGGCAATTCTGTGGAAAAAGTATTTCCTTTTCTTTGGTTTTCAGGATGGATGAAAGCACCCCCACAGTTAGTGTGGAGTTCACAATTAGTAGAAACTTTGACAGGAGTAATTGTGGCGGTCTCTTCAAAGTGATCCTCATAGTAACATTCCAACTTCATTTTCCCTAGGGAGCAGATGCATTGAGAGATCTACCCTCCGAATCGCCAGATGGAGGTGTGGACGATAAGTTACAGGTTATCTTATTGGTTTTGGTGCCTTTCCGCTGAAGATGATAACTTAGCTTTTGGCGCACGTATTTCAGGGAATTTTAAAGAAAATACAATTACAGCGTCAGGTTACTCGTAACTTTCGCAATTGCTTCGTTATCCCGTCCCATTTATCAAACGTTAGTAAACCGACGCTGGCTCGCGGTAAAAATTCCGACTTGCTTCTCGGACTTCCAGGGAAAATATCGCGCGAGCTAAAATTAATGTTACCGGATCGATCATTTCGTATTTTTTCCGGCGGTCCCGTCGCAACTCGACCGTGCACAATTTCCTCCGCCAGACGGCGCATTATTCTTGTCGCGCCCTCGGTTTCCCACGGGGAACCACCTTCGCAACAGGTTGTAATTTTCTAGTTGACGCTGGAAGCAAGACTCTCCTCGGCCGTCCGGACAGACGGGAGGGACTTTAATTTATCCTCGCGAGTCTACGAGCGCGGCGTGCGGAGCGAGAAAGCGAGAAAAGGAAGGCCCCCGAGAGAGAGATAGGGACGCAGCTACGCTATAAATTACCCATCTGGTATGTTGCTGCTTTATTATTTTGTCATATTTATTATCCTGTTAACGATATACGCAAATAGTTTATTAATTACCCGCTCTCTCTCGGTCAGTCCGGTCCGGGGTTTATGGCGAGTAAAGCGCCCTTTTTCGCGTTTTACGGCTATTTCTGCTCGCCGCGTCTTCTATTCTTTTTCTTTCTTTTCCTTCGAGTCCTTTTCGGTTTCGCTCCGGAGAGCGCTGCGCAATAATTCTCCGGCTTGTCGGAGCGGTGAGTCGAGCGCAAAATAATTATTCAGGAACGCCGGCTGCTTTATTGTTGTGGGTATAGTTTTAGTGCTCTCGGGGCTCAGCCAACACGACCCTCTTTCGTATATAGCAATGAGAGACGTGGACTGCATTAATACGAGACGTGATTTACGTTTCATGCATTCCCAACTCCCGGTAAGGAGTAGATTGCATAAAGACGGCGGGACCACATACGCGCACGTGCAGTGATTCTTTGTGTCGAGAGGAAAACGCCAAATTCGATTTCGTTACGGAATGTGCAGAAATTCTTTCGACGCGGTGGTCTTGACACCGATGTAAAACGTGACGTTGCACCCGCCGAAATTCGCGTTTATACGCGTTAATCGCGGTAGTTTCGCTCGCGATTGTACGCACCGAGAGTATCTTGACCTAATATAAAATTCAATGGCAAAAATCGGCGTTCGGGGGACGTATGCTTCTCTCTAAACCGTACGCCTACGCGGTCTATCCGATTTTTTTCTCTTGTTTCGCTCCTTTTTTCTTCGCGTTCGTTAGTAAGCGCGAATTATTCCGAGGGGCACCCGGAGACCGGACGATTTATTCTAAACGAACGGGGGTGGGGGGATAACGAGGCTCCGAGAATTCGACGATGGCACAAGCGACGTCTAATTGATGGAATAATAAAAACCGGACGGGTCTCGTATACATTATCGTAAAAGACGATGGAAAGGTGTTTTGTAAGATGATATTTTGTCAATTAAGAGACGTATGGCGGTTAATATATCATTTAAGTCGAGAGTCCGGCGATATTTGTAGCCTCGAGCCTCGAGACTTAAACGTCGAATTTATGGATCTCGATAGAAAAACTAGCGCTAACGGCCATCGAAACGGATTCTTCTAATCCGTAATTGATTAATTCGTCAAATTGATTTTTTGCAACTATAACTCATCACCCGAAATTGATTTTCTCGACGCGGTCGCATATGTAAGAATGAATTATTCATCTTTCATAACATTTTCGCTACGCGGGAATCGTATCCTTCGCGTCCGCGAAACTCGGATGACGTGGCGCGATTCACGCGAAGCTCGTTTAGGAAAATCCGCCGTCCCTCTAGGTTACAAATAGGTCGCGTGCTATTTATGAAAAGTATCCTATCTAAAAATAGATAGCGGAATTCTCGGGACGAAATCGTGACGGGGTGAGTCCTTGGCGAATGTGGAAATCCCTTCAAGAGTGACGTTGTGGATTTCTACGAATATGGATGAGGTAGTTTGGAATCGATTTCTATATAGAAACGTTAGGGTAATACCAAATAGGAGACGATTCCTGGATCGAATATGAGTTCACAATTTATTATTATAGACACATAATACTTCTGGGTATTCATAAGTCGTATCGTAACTTCGCCGCGAGAATTAAATGGGTACGAAGCGATAGAAATACGTTGAAATGCGAATTTTCTAAATAAAGATGTCGGTCCTATCCGTCACTCGATACTCTTCGATCTATTAGAAGAAAAGGTAGTTTGCGTTTCGCAGATGTTTTTAGTAAATAGGAAACTTATTCGGAGAAGTGATACGTACGTCAGCGTAAAGGGGACATTATTTATGGGTATTGCGATGGCTTGGATGTCCCTTCTCGGAATCATCCTTTATCCCCTGTTTGATAAAAACTTATAAATTCTAGGTATTATCTGTTCATAAGCCCGGTGGTAAATTCGTCGCGAGAACAAGATGCGTACGAAGTGATACACATACGTAAAAATAGAAATCCCCTAAGTAAAGATGTCGGTCCTATCCGTCACTTGGTACTTTTCGATTTATTAGAGAGAGAGAGGGAAAGGTAGTTTGCGCTTCGCAGATCTCTTTAGCAAATAGGAAACTTATTCGGAGAAGAGATACGTACGTCAGCCTAAAGAGCACTTCATCTATGGACATTGAGATAGGTTGAGTATCCCTTTTCGGAATATTCTTTTACCCCCTGTAGGTAGAGACGTATAAATTCTAAATATTGTTTATAAGTCCGGTTGTAAAGTCGCCGTTAGAACTAGATATGTACGATAAAGGAAAGCTCTGTTTGCGGTGCAGTGACTTACCAATCATAACCAACGTTCGAAGTGATTACCGCCTGTTTCGCTAGACGTAATAATTAATAACCGCATACACAAGAGTTCTTGCCTTATAGTTGCTAACACATTGCTTAGACGAGCTATGTGTTTATTTCTACATCTCATAAACTAACGTATTTATAGTTGTCCCCGTCCGTAACAATCAATCGTATTTAAGCCAAACAAGCGCGGTAGCCATGAAATCGGCCCATACGAATCGTTGAAGGGTCCGCAGAAAATCGAAAATTACGACAAGTGTCTAGCTACTAAGAAGAAAAAGGAACTAAGCATTGATTAATGAAGAAATTCATTACTGAATTTAGATAAATACTTTCTGTTTGTTTTAGTACGCGAGGTGTAACAAAGCTTGACTGCCATATATGCCCAACAGACGGCAATGACGTGGTTTAATCGTCAGAGCAAAATTAGGAAGATAAACAGACACATATTGGTGAGATATAAAACGAATCAGTCCGATGCCTTGACCTCGGCTAATATAGCATGCTGAGCTGCTGTTTGTTGCACGTTGCTGGACAATGTTTCTTTCTTTCCAGTTGTACGTTTTAACGGCGAAAAGTTGTTTGTTTTAGATTTATTGATTCAACACCCCACCGGAAGTGGCTGTTGGCCGGTATTTGGGGACTTGTAACGTGTTCGATTGAGTTACCGAACCTGCTCCCTAACAGCTCGATTCTAGAATCCGACAATTTTGACAGTAAGTCGTGTTTGGGGGTCGTTTCACGTTTGACCACATTCATTGGATTACTCCCAAATGGTCAGTGAACCAGCCAGATTGGGCTGTATGTGTGGGCCATGCGTCGCCGTCCAACTATAATATCAAGTTACTGTGGGAATGGCTCACAGCCACGTTCGTGGTAAACTGTCATCCCAGCGAAGATCAATTCCCGGCAGTTCAGAGGCGGAACAAGTCTTAAAGACCAGTGAAATAGACGGTATCCCATCAAAAGTTGATGATGGACTTCTTCAAGTCTGACGAGAGCCAGTCGATTCCCTACTAAGTGTTACATCTATGCGGATTGAAATTTTGCCGGTAAATATGTGCCTTGGTTCTAACACAAACTCGAATATTATTATTATTATTTTGAATGGGAATGGGAGGCTGTCGCCTTTGTTCTAATACGAATCCGAATATTCCCCTTAGACGGGAGTTCCTCGATAGATGGCGCCTTTCCTCGAGAAAATGCTATTCTCCTGAGGTATTGCCTCTATTCCTTCGGAGGAGCCACAGTGTTGAGATTTCGCGTGAACAGATGGCTGTGGTTATACGATCCAATCTCATCGCAAAATACATATGTCGATCTTCTAAGCAGTGGAAGAAGCGTAGGGCAGCTGGACGACGGTAGAACTCAGGTTTGATATCTCTGGAGTGTGTATTGCACTTTGTCCATACTTCGTCCGATTTTGCAAAGTGACGTACCCACATCCGTTGAAGGAAAAGTTCGTCCGATTGTATTCGAAATATGCCCATCGGATAGGTCTGCACGAGTAGACTCCAAATATGGCATTATAAGCGTTTCGACCGTTACAAAGATATCGACGCTTAAAATTTGCTGTATCCGATCGCTTTCAATCCTACACCAATCGATGCGCTTTGAAGAGCCGATTCCAACGGTGTATGACTTGTTTGGACTATTTCAAACGGTTGCCCAAAAAGACGCAAAAAATCGCTGGAAATCGGGGGAAATAGCAAAAATCGCATACCCATCTCGGCTCCTATGGAAGTTTGGAGGTTAAATCCTATACTAATCGACGCGTCTTGACACGCTGATTTCAACGCTATATGATTTGTTTAAATTATTTTAAAGGACTGGCGAGTAAAAGATTAAGCTATGGACGTTTAAAGTTTAACTTCATCCGAACGCGTTCAATCATATACCAATCGATGCCTCTTGACGAGCTAATTCCAACGGTATATGATTTGTTGCGATTATTTCAAACGGTTGCGCAGGAAATGCAAGGAAACGCAAAAAATCGCTAAAAATAGTTAAAGAAGAGTACTTATCTCGGTCCCTATGGGGTCTAGAACATTGAATCGTACATCAATCGAGGCGTCTTGTTGAGACGAATTCAATGACGTAGGATGCCCTTAGATTACTTCAACGGCTACCGAATAAAACGCAGAAAAACCGTGTAAAAGACGCAAAAAATCGGTTAATTGGGCCCTCAGAGTGAAATTCCCTCTTACACCATTCAAGAAAGCTCGCATTTCTATCGGTAGACGTCACCATCGCATCAACCCAACTTCTAAGTAAGTTCGATTCTCCTCCAACCGTTCCGGCTCGGTTATTTCGACGCACCGCCGTACACGACGACGACGACGACGGGCGAACCGGTAGACTTTTAGCGAATTCTAAACCAGCTACGCGGATGACCTTCAGGTATGTTTGTGTGCGGACTCCGCTAACCAACTTGCGTATTTTCGACGGACCATTCGCCTCGACGTGTGCGTATGCGTATACACGTACGTGTGTGTGTGTGTGTGTGTGTACGCCGGGAGTGTGCCAAAAATTCGGCGAACGAAGGTCAGAGAAATTATGAAGGTTTCGCGAAAATTTTTTTTTCGCGTCGCTCACGAACGACACGTCAATCACGTGCGAGCGGCCCGATTTAGCTCGTCCGTGCCGCACCAGGGGCTTTTCGCGATTTAGACGAAATATTTACGTTTTGTGAACGAACTGAAATCGAGCGGTTTTGAAGCGCGTTTAGAAACGGATTCGCGAGAATCAACTTCGACGGCAGTTTACTACGAAAAAATTGAAAACGGTCTAACGTTAAGAAATTGGAAGATAAATAAGGGATTAGCATTGCTTAAGCCTATTTACAACGGATTTATTACGTACGTCGCCATCCGACCGCTTGACTTGCGCTTAATTCTAAGTCCCACCGATAACAAACGCATGCACGAAACAAAGCGCAGCGTGGCTAGCAACCAGCTTGACCCTTATAATGCGTGCGGATTATTACGCGCATTCGTACTCTTAGAAAATGCAAATAGGCTGAGACGCGCATGCAATTTCGTCGAGGCTTTTACGCTGAACATGTCCATGCCTATTCGTCTTGGCACCGAGAGGCCTTTGTGCGTTTACGGACGCGCGCATAATCCGCCAGGAACCCGCTGGCGCGATGAATAACGCTGTAATGATGCAAATTCGATTGTAAAATGCATTTTTATTGCGCTTTGTTAATTGTTTGCGGCGATGTTCGCACCGAGACGATAATAAAAAAATGTCTCAACGCGACGGAATACCGTAAATAGTGCAAATAACGATATCAGGAGTTGCGTTATAACGAGCGGTGTGCGTGCTGTCAAAACACGCAGAAAGCAAATAAGCATAAGGAGACTGTGGCTAAAATAATATATAAAATAAATAAAGTTACTCTTACCACACCTTTCTGAAAAATCCAGATACGTATTTCGGCATCTAAGTTGCCATCCTCAGTGGAAAACTGGGGAATTCAGTATCACTAGCGAATCCGGCTAATGCCCAAGACGAACACTATACAACACCGAAACACTGCACAATAAGCATCACACAATGTCAACAGTGTCAACAGTGGTTTGGTATGTTTCGCACGTCCATTGTGTGATGTTCATTGTGCAGTGTTTTGGTGTTGTACAGTGTCGGTTATGTGGTGTTCGTCTTGGGCATTAGCCGGATTCGCTAGTGATACTGAATTGCCCAGTTTTTCACTGAGGATGGCAACTTAGTTGCCGAAATACGTATCTGGATTTTTCAGAGAGGTGTGATAAGGGTAATTTTATTTATTTTATATACCACTAAGAAAGGAAAGACAGTCTTTAGACGCTGCGTGAACCCAAGGAAATGATCCTGAAAATGTCCGCGAAAGAGGATTGCCTGGAAACGGGAACGTTAGGACCCCCGTGTCTTTGCCTTCACACCCAGTTGCTGCCAACGCATTCAGGAATGGTACGTGGTGATGTGGTTATCACGCTTTACACAACCGTCTTGTTTATAGCGAATACGAGTACGTAGTTTTTAGGGACTAAGTAGGTTAGGAAGCTGGTTAAAATGCCTGAGATTGTCACTAGCTTTTAAAACTTTGATTAAACCGAAACTACAAAGATGCGCTTCCAGGGCAGATAACCCACCACATTGGTAATGACGCCTTCGTCATTACATTAGGCTGTGCTAGCCCAGTGAAAACGGCGTGTAATTGTGTAACTGGGTCACCTTTTAATTGTCCGGAGTCGGAGAGACCCTTCGACTAAATACTAGCGACAAGAAAAAGAAATGAACTAAGGCGAGAATTGACGGTTAACAGCACCTTAATGTTACTTGTTACTTGTAACTAGCTCCTGCGAGAGTTATACCAGCCTATATTAAATAACTTGCCTTTACTAGATCACACTAGTTCTCTACTGGTTTACACTAGCTCCCTCTACTTGAGATAAAAGCAACGTGGACTATTTGTGCGACCAGCAAATCTGGGGATGAAAATTCGACGATACTCTTAACGGTAGCCTTAACTTTCCTACGTCAAAACAAAACGGAATAAACTTAAGCACGGAAAAACCAACTGTTTGATCGCAACGTCACAACAGAATACGGGGTCAAGACCACGGCCGCATTCAGCACAGCGCGGCCGTCGCATCGAATCAAAAGTTACGAATTAATTGGCCGTATCAAGATTTCCGACCTTGATCCTCGGCATCGTAGTCTGTCTACACTTTTTCAACATTTCGCTTAATAAAATCCGATCAGTTCGTGGAAATAGGTGTCGTTTTAAACTCCGTTTCGGCGCTTTCAATCGACCCACCTTCAATTTAGGGAATTCATCTCAGCTTCAATAATTATGTTATTTCCATATTTTCCGTATCCGGCATTTTTCATTACGATCTGCCGGAAAATTCCGCAAACACCTCGATATCCCCCCTTCCCCCTTCCTCCTCATCCCCATTCCCGATAGGCACATCCGCTACCATCCGCGTTGTTCCCCACGTTCCGATCCAATTCTTTTGATCGAGGTCACCGAATCGAGAGAAGCTCTCCTAGCGCCTTTTTCCACCCTTTTCGTTTCCACTATCCGGCGTCGAAGGGCGACTAACGATTTTTTCTTTTCATTTCGTCGCTGGCTTCCAACAGGAACGACGGACGGTAGCGACTGGCGGCCGGCAGCAACGGCGCGAATTTAGATCGGTTAGCGCCGCGATCCGTTCGCTCGCCCGTGCGACGAACGGCCCGTCCCTCTCGTCTCTAACGTGTCAAGCTAACAGGATGATGACGAGAGCGAACGGGAGGGAGAGGGAGAGAGACGGAGAGAGCGGTAAGTGGAAGAAGTGCGTTGCACCGCCGGGTCACGAAGGGTCATAAGTCGCCCACCGCCCGGCGTATCGATCCGGATTAGCGCGCGTAGACGGAGAGGCGAGATCGTGTTCGAGGGCTTTAGTTGCGGGGCACGAAGACGTTTTTCACATTCGAAAATGTTATGGGTGTGATAATAATTGTTGGAAAACTTTATTATATTCTCACGATCTTAAATGCGAGTCGAGAAACGCATACCGATGACACACGTCAAAAATGAATTGATACCTAAACACATAGGCCCATCGTAAATTATGTATTTGAAAGGGACTGACCTGGAACTAAGGATGACGTGTTTCGCGGCTTTTAATACATACATAGTCTTCGCACGTCGATGCGTTAAGTAAATGATATAAAATAAAAGAACGTTCTTCTATAATAATTATTAGTCTTTATTTATTGCCCTGCCATTACAATAGACACCAAAGCTACTGTTGGCGAGCGGTTATGACAACGTTTGGGCCTAGGGTTCAAGTTCCAGAAACTCGAGCAGGGCCGTGCCCTGCTCTGATATTGAGAGGCGCCCCGAACAGGGGCATCGTAGCATTTTAAATCACAACCGAAGGTTATTTTAAAGAAAAGAAACATTAACGGGAGTCACCACCAAGATTTGCATCACACTGAGAAAGTCTACCTCAACGCCCTGCATTCCACTTCTATTACACATTGCGTATCTACGTTCACCATGAACTGGTTAATGCGTCTTCGCTTGCCTTCTTGACTAGTCTGGGCAAACAGCGGTAATTACGAAATAAGTTACGACAGCCTACATATACACAAGAGTACTCGCCTACAGCATCGATTCAACACTGACTAGGGTGGGGAGTCAGCGAAGCTGTCGTAACTTGTTTCGTAATTGTACGCTGTGACCGCTGTTTGTCCAAGCTAAGGTACCCGGCAAGCTATGGTCTATCCATCCCTTCCGAAACCAAGAAAAATTCTTAATCCATAGACCCCTTAGTCCTGTGGCTACCAGCTTCTGTCGTGCTACTTGTTAGGTTTGCGATGTGAATCCGCAACATCTAGAAACGAATGTTATATCCTAGGACAGGGCTTTTTAGCCGGTGATTTGGGAACCATTGGTTATCCGTAGGAAAATTTTGCTGATCGGCGAAAAGCCTTCTAAAATTTTTCAGATTTATTACAAAACCCGACCCTGGATAAGAGTTCGAATGTGTTTCATTTGAGATAAAAGAAAACGCTTGTGGTGGTAACGTATTCCCAACCAAATATTTAAAATCAAAATCTCGTGCCCTTCTAACCTATTGATGTCATTTTCTGTTCAGCCGGTCCTCGCACTCGCTTTCCCTCTGGTGTATTTTCTTACGAAGAAGGGCGCATCATTTTTGGTAGCTTACAGGGGAGGATGGCTGAATACACGCTTAGTAAGACTGGGGAGTTAGTCCCCGATCAAGAATCGTACCAAGGTCAAGGTCAAGAAAGACATACGTCTTCGTCGAGGAAGTTGACAGGGGGCAGAGAGCGCTTGCGCGTTAAACGGACAAACCCGCCCCTGGATACGAGTTCGAACGTCTTTCATTGGACATAAAGAATCGCTTGTGGTGGTAACATACCCCAAACAAATATTTAATATCAAAATCTCGTGCCTCTCTAACTTGTTGATGCTATTTTCTGTTCACCTGGTCCTCGCTCCCGCTTTCCCTCTCTCGTATTTTCTTACGAAGAGGAGAAAGTCATTGTTGGTAGCTCACGGGTGGTCTTGAAAACGCGTTTAGTAGGACTGGGCAGTTAGTTCCAGGTCGAGAATCGCACTCTGATAGTAATCTCTGATGTAATCCGAATAAGACAAACGTCTTCGGTAAGGAACTTGAAAGGGGGAGGCTGCGGAAGGAATAAACAGGCATTTTTGGGCATTGATTTCTAGCCTCCACTTGTCCTTCTGCAAGCAGCTGAATACGTTGTGCTAATCTCTGGAGGTCGCGCATATCGTCGTATGATCGGCATGAATTGACAGATCAATATCGGGTATCCTGGGTACATCAGATATATAGATTAGGGATAGCTGCGGGCCCAAGAGGGAGCCCTGCGGAACCTCCGTCCCCATTTGGCTCGCGGTAGATGGATTGTCCTCGATAATGGTGAAAAACGACCGCCCTTGCAGATAAGATGTTATCCACCTGGACAAATTGGCATTAATGATGAACCGGGTTACCTCAATAACGAGTCCATCATGGCAATTTGCAGCAAGCGGGTGTGGAAATCAAAAGAATAAAGAGCCCTGGTATTTCGTCTTGCAGGGGCGTTAATAGCTTAGCGCCAACTTGGACACCAACAAACTAAGCGTTTGAGCTTTGTGGTCTTTGAACCGTTCCCCAAGAACACCCTCATTTCCGCTCAATCAACCCCCGGTGTCCTCCACAAAGGCCACTATCCTGGTGAAGGGCAGTCTGAGTACTATCGTTGGTTTCACCAGATCTTTACCGAAATGCTTCCGCCTGAATTTCTTCAGTTTACTGAGAGACACAGACAATACGCATGCTAGTTTCCTCTTGTAGTTCGCATCTTCAACACAACGGTTCGCTCACTATTCCCATGTGGCATAGAAGCTTTTCCTTGGGGGTAATGTCGGGTTACTAGACCGGTAATCGTTCTATTGATCTCTTTCGCTCCTTTTAATTATCGATAGCTGAAAATGTTGTATCCAGCGCACCTGACGGTGTCTTAGTATGGGATTGTCCTTTGGTCAATTTCCACTTCTTTGAATGTTCTATTTATAGCCAAAACCGCATTTTCTGTGTGACAAAATCCTTCTTTGCGACGCTCAATCGGTTTTGAGCTGGTGTGGAATTGACCTGGTAGTAGATTTCATAACGATTTTAATAGTCGCCTGACGTTGCTACCGCAAATATCTCAGCCTGAATAATCGTAACGTGTTTCTCTAGGCTCAGTCGTATTCCTTTTATAGGGCACAGTCCATAGATACCAGCCCCGGTCTCCCGGTTGGATTGCGATTCGTTCGTTAACCAGACTCCTTAGCACTATTATGTTTACCGCCCTATGCTATTTCTTCCTTCACCCCCTCCCCTCCACCCGTCCTTTTGAAATGCATTCGGTGGGTACGAATCGTTTTAAACCGCACTTCCACAAACCACCTTTCTTACCGTGTCGAATTTCTAATACCGCCTTCTCGAACCTCGTATACCTCGTATACCTCGTATACCTACACAACACGGTTCGTCAAACGCTTTATTACAATCGACGTTATGGTAAAAAGATCGTTCTCAGTCAACGACTCCCTCGGAAAGTTAGTTTCGAGAAAACTTCGCCGGTTTTACAAGTACTACATATACGCGGGAGCGCTCGTCCGTTTTAAAAGGCGCTACTCGCCTCATCAGGCTAGTTACATTTCTTATGCTAATTTTGCGAGTTGAAGGAACTGAATTTTATAGATAAGCGTTGCATTACGCCAACATTAACGAGCGCGCGATCATAAATTCTCTCATTGCCTACTCGCGGTCGTCGAGAATGTCGCGCTATTATTACTATTATTATTATAGCGGGAAGCGGGAGGCCCGCTTACGCGCACGCCGATCGCACACACTACCTCTACGTACACACATAAAATAATAAAAGCCCGTTTTATAATGACGACGCGTTTTATTACTTATCCAGCGCGATGATATATTTCGAATAAATAAAATACGCGGTCTGCCTACCGGCCCGTTTTTATACCGCCGTAATATCTCCGCCGTTTAATTAGGGCGATATTCGATATTCCTATCGCGTTTGTTATTTTATTTGACGAAAAAGTATGGCGTCGTTCGGATTTTACGATTAGCGCTTTTATGAGGATCGCCGATTTTTACGCGTATCTGAATCGTAATTAGCGGTTTAGCCGACGTGCTCGTTTCTCGCCGAGGAATCACGCATGAGAAACGATTCCGATTCGTCAATTAATGTACGTTCAAGTACTGGATTTATGCTAGTGATTGCAAGGACTCCTCACCACACGATTGTTAAATAAAATCCGGGAACACGTGTTTCGCTGGTACGAGACAAGCATTATCAAAAGTCGGAAACCGATCGAAGTATTATTTTACAGTTCTAAGAAAAAAGAGTTGGGGGCAAGAAAAATATTTTTTAGAGCGAAGCTCTTTTAGCGAGGTTCTGCGGTGAGAGATAGTCGGGAAAAAGTGGGACGCTTGAAATCGTCACTATCGACGCTTCTATCGTTCATCCTTTTCTCTCATTAGTTTTTTCTCTCACACGCATACACACATACTCATCCCAGAAGTAGCTGTGAAATGCGCCGTATTTGCGTCTGCCCCCATCAGATGGCGCCCCTATTATTCGGACTCGAATTTACTTCAAATTCAACTTCATCTTATTTACCATCGGTTTCGAAATTAAATACTTCTTCTTTATACATTCCTTATTCAATTATACCTTTTATTCAAATAAGCATCAAATAAGTAAAGAGCTTTGCCCTTGTCGGGTATCCCACCTTACCTCTTTTTTCTGGTAGTCTCCGTCTAGCGTCTAGCGCCTAGCGTCTAGGGCAGGTATGGGCAACCTCCGGCCCGCGGGCCACATGCGGCCCTCGAGTAAGATTTGCCCAGCCCGCTACTGAATTCTTTCGTTGTATATTAGCACGGCCCGTCTAAACTTAATGCATAATGAATCATAAGGATACTACAAAAATGTATATTTTTCAAGATTACTCGCAGCATAAAACTTCTACAAAAAAGGTTGCCCATGCCTGGTCTAGGGTCTAGCATCTGGCGTAAACGACCCTTACAAAAAGCATGTCAAATGGACGGTCTCTCAATGTATGCAAATGGAAATAAAAGATACCCGCTATTGGCTGCATCCTGGTTTGAATACGTTTTGAACGTTAAAAATTACTATTAGTATTATTATTATGCGCACAAGTTCGTTAATTTCCCGAAGAACATTAAAATGCCAGCTAACCCTCCAATGACTAGATTACGTGATTATTTAATTATAATAAACGGAATAAGGCGGAATACTGAATTGGACCATTCTCTCGATTTAGGGTATTTTTATGAATATGTCATACGCATCAAGTCCTCGCGGTGAACTAACTTGTTTTATCAATGTTAGAATTTCCATTTTTATGTCGTGCCCCGTGTCGTACATATGCTTTGCGATATTCGACCATAACGGTTCTTGTGTTTGAATGAAGTTAATCGATTCAGGCACGTTCACACGCCAATTTAATATTGTGTGAATAATTTCGTTTACCTAATTTTCTAAAATATTTATTTGGAAAAACAAGGTTTTACGTACAACATGTCTATTGAATGAATATGTTTTACTGTAAGTGTTAATACGGCGAGTATTCGTTCAAATTTGCCCTTAGTGGGTCTTTCATTATTGTAAACAGTATATAAGGAATATTTACGAGGGAGAAAAAATAATGTAGCAAAAGTGAAAAAAATTTCTGTCTTCCAGCGATTGTACGCTCGTTGAAGCAGGTACAAACTGACCCAAAAGTTCAGGCAAGCGACCGCGAAAAAACGTAAATGTACCTCGTTCAACATTTACACTTTACTAAAGAGTATGTCGTATTGTACTTTACTTGCGACGCAACAACGGTAATGTCCCACACGTTCTGGAAGTCGTATAAAAGAAGAAGAATAAGGAGGAGAAGGAGAAGAAGAAGATAGCAACGATGAAAAGGGAGATATTTGGTGAAATCGGTGATCGGAAAACGTGTTGGTCTTAACGCAGGTCCCTGTGGCACGTAAGTCTTAAGGATATTCGGAAACCCATGCCAATCACGGTGCAAATGGAGATTAGAAACAGAGTTGGCCCCAACGAAGACCCTTGCGGAGCACCAATCTGGCGCAATTGGTATACGTTGCATTTAAAAAATTGACCGTTGTTCACCTACAACGGTCTTTAGTTAATACGCTTATATCTTGTTTAATTGGAACAGTTTACTCCCTAGATGGCGCAGTGTACCTCGTCACTGGCTAAACTACGGTTGTTAGTCACTGATTTTGACCGCCGTGGTGGCGTTGAATACTTATGACAGTAACGAGTAGAATGACGGCCACGTTAAAGTTACCTACTTAACCATGGGACTGTTACTTGAATGAATGAAGTAAAGACATTTATTTCCCTACGTAGGTACTCTAGATGGCGAAACAACTCAAATGGTATGTTTCCATACTCAAGTTATAGAGAGTTATAGACAGTAATTAGGCAGTTTGAAATTTTAAAAAAGATCATTTCAACGTTTCTACAGCGCAGTATGTTTGTTGAGAATTTGGTGAATTTTGTTGTAGTCATTGTGAGACGGAGCTTAATTCCTCGTCAAAAGTACCTTGTTATTTAACGTGGAATTTCGTAGTTTTCGGCGGATAACGCGAAGTCGACGAATTTGTTTCAATTTAGACGTTTTTAAATCGCAGTGTTTTTTTTTTTTTTGAGAATTTGGTGCATTTTGTTGTAGTCACTGCATAATTTTTGGACAGGACTTAGTACCTTGTTAAAAATATCTGATTACTTTATATTTGTTTAAATTTGATCGCTTCTAAAGCGCAGTGTTCTTTTTGAGAATTTGGTGCATTTTGTTGTAGTCACTGCCTAATTTTTGGACAGGACTTAGTGCCTTGTCAAAAATATCTGATTACTTTATATTTGTTTAAATTTGATCGCTTCTAAAGCGCAGTGTTCTTTTTGAGAATTTGGTGCATTTTGTTGTGGTCATCGCGTAATTTTTGGACAGAGCATAGTACCTTGCCAAAAATACCTTGTTACTTTCTATTTGTTTCAATTTGAACGTTTCTAAGGCGCAGTGTTTTTTTTTTTTTTTTTGAGAATTTGGTGCATTTTGTTATAATTGTCGTTGTGTAACTTTTGGACGGAGCTTAGTACCTTATTAAAAATATCTTGTTACTTTTCACAAGGTATTAAGCTTTGTCTAAAAGTTACACAATTACTACAACAAAATGCACCAAATTCTCAAAGAAAAACAGTGTCTGTAGAAACGTTCAAATTTAAACAAATTCGTCGACTTCGCGTTATCAGTCGAGAACGCTACGAAATTCTTTCCGAATTACGAAAACACCATTGTCACGCTGTACGCATTTCCCCGACACCACCCCATATAAAATAATACCTTTATTGCTATTTGAGCATGAACTTATTTCGTTGTTTCTCCCTTAACTAACAATAAGTCGGGGGAAACTTTGTCCGGTCCGAAAGTAACCAGTGTCATTTCAGTTTGGTTGTGTGTGGTGATGTGATGGCTATCACTCAATTAAGGAACTGTAATTGTTGTCTTTTATTCACAATGATCACCTCATTTAATGAACGAGCTGGAGCGTCTGGAATTCGATTCCTGTCCCTTGGTATAATAGTCGAACTAATTAACCGCTCGTCGTCACGGATTTATTTCTCAATTATCGAGCAAATGTTGATGCCAAACGGTCTAACTTTCCTGGTTTTATGCACGTCATCTGTTCGTTCTCTAATATAGAAGCAGATACAAGGCGTACATGGTGAGGTCGAAAGTATTTATGAGAAAGATGACACCACGACCGTATCCCACACCTACTCTGACTTGACTAAGCTCGAGAATTTCTCCGTTCTGACTAAACGAAAAATGAGCATCCCTGTATATGCGCCTACAATGGATATAAACATCAATAGAGTCGCTCAATTTGCGCCAATAGCCAGTGGCGGACGCATTAAAGTTTACACATAAAATAAAACGATGGTGGTTTTCGCGACGGAGGCAACATGTTTAAAACAAACCTAGAAACCTGCGAAATGGTATTTACGGCAGCGTACATGTATACACAATAGCTCTCATTGAGAATCGCAGTTAGCCTGGGCAAACAGAGGTAATTACGGAATAAATTACGGCGGCCTACATATACACAGAACTACTCGCATACAACATCGATTTATTACTGATTCGAGTGGGGAGTTGGCGATGCTGTCGTAACTTATTTCGTAATTGTACGCTGTTACCGCTGTTTGTCCGGGCTAGTCGCATACTGAAGGTTGTATCGGACCCCGAACTCTAATCATCAATTCGTGTAATCATCCATAAAAGACATTGCGCAATGCTTAAATCCGAAGAGCAAGGCCATCGGACCAGTCTTCTTCTTCTTCTTCTTCTTCGTCATCATCATCATCATCATCCTCTTCCGCGTGTAACCGAGCGATTTCGAAACGCAACAAAAGGGACAGATCACCGTCGGTCGATAGACATAGACACGCATCCGCTTACGCGCTGTACGTAAATCGACGTGAAAGAATCAGATCAACGACCTCAAAATAGACCTTTGAGCCGGTCCGGCGTTAATTTAGTGCGATGGCGACGCGTAGATAGATGCGTTTTTCCACCGCCACGCGGCGATTTAAATACATCCGAACGATCGGAATTTCTAAATTGCGACGATTTCGACGGTACCATCCCAAAAAGTTGTTGTTATTGTTATCATTGTTATCGCGCCTGATGTTAAGACAATACTAGTATCAGCGCTACTACGAACCGTCGTCGTCGCCGTAACCGACGCGTAGTAGCCAGTCGAGAGAGCTCGGAAATTATATTTAGGATTATGATTTACGTTCCAGCCTGAATAACGCAGGTTCTTTGGCCCCTAACCGTGGCTGCTCTTATTAGTTAGTAACGCGTTCGAATCCAGATGCCGGTGAGAAATGTGAAAGCTTACGAGAGCAGTTTTATTATACGAAATGCATTCCGCGGATTGTTCTCGGAAACGAAGAAAGTAAAATGAGCTGGCCGCGTGCCGTCGCTCAGGTATGATGGGATCTCGAAACAGTCGTCTAAATTAATACGATTGTAATCTCTATCAAGAAATCAGTATAAGGAGGCTGCCTCCTTACTACAACTTTCGGAAATAATCCGGATACGTATTTCGGCAACTAAGTTACCATCTTCAGTGAAAACACTGGAGGAATTAAGTATCACCAGCGATATCCCAAGATTTTTTTAGAACATCCGTTAATGGACATGGTTAGTACAATTTGATATAAATATAATTTATTACCATTTGTGATTATGTAGCTAAGAGTGTTGGGTATTTTTTCTCAAGACCGCTTAAACTTAAATTTGTCCTATTGGTTCCAAAACTATTTTGAAAATTGTATATCTGACCTTGAAAAGTTATGTGTGTAACGATAAAATACTAGTTTTTTACAATGTTAAGAGCTTCTACAGCTTTAATGGTTTTTTTCAATCATACATAAGTGAAGAACCAGTAAGTTTACGGGCTCGAAATTTTGCATACCGTGTATTCGTTACGATAGCTACGGCTTATCATCGAGCTTTTTTGTAAATTCCTTAGTTATCGTTACTTTCTTCAAGTCCAAAAATGATGGTAAGCCCGTGGTCATTTTTCTATTCCATAATTGAGGTTAAATTCAATAACAAACAAGGAATTTAGAATCTCGTAGATTATACTAGGTTACACTAGTTCACACTAGTTCCCTACAATTGAAGGGAAAAACAAAACGTACAACGTGGACGATTAGTTCGAACAGTAAAATTGGGGAAGCGAAACTTCCAGATCTCTCGACGATACTATTTAACTTCCCGGAATCGAATTTCCGTGTATATCTTCGACAACGAGACTTAAAGGCGAAAACGGAATAACCTAAGCATGGAACCCGATGTGTTCAACTCAACGTTACGAAGCAGAATCCCAACACGTCTAACCAGAATGCGCGAGTTGTATCACAAACCTACGAAAGCGGGGCGCCATCAACGGCAAAAGTGGAAACGAGAGGCCAAAAATATTAAAATGGAAAACTGTAATAATCAGCGGTAACAAATTTAGGTTTAGATTAGGGTATCTTCCAATCAACATTCCAGTACATTTCACGCTCTCTCAATCTGATTTGCTCTGGTGTTTGTGCCCCATCGAGATAAATATTAACGTTGCTATTTACACGGCGGACGCAAAGGTAATGTGAACTGTTTTATAAACCATTCAGTTTTATTTTCCAGTCCTTCGTTCATTGGTTTATCCTATTGATTGCTACTTGTAGTTTTTTCAGTTGCTTTTTCTTGAGATGCGTCTGGCGCCATGATCACAGTATCGGTCGCAAATGCTCCATAACTGTTTCTTATGCTGTGGGAATATCTGAGGTATACAAGAGGCCCTAATAGATTCCCCTGCGGCACTCCGGCTAATATTGGATAAAGCTTTAAGTAGGCTTCTTCATGTGAAATTTTACATTTTATTTATTTTGTAAATAAATGCCTGATGCCATACCCTACCAAATGCCTGAGACACTTCTAGAAATACCGCAGGGGAATATTTTTCGGTCACAGATGTTATTCTGTGGACTTTGTCTATTGTTGAGTGGTGGTATTCTAATATGTGGTTTGAAGCGTTTTGACACTAACTTCTAAAGCAATTTAGGAATTGCAGGTAGTCGTCATATTGTTCGTTATGATGTGACTTGCTCGGCTGGTTTGTCTGGTTTCTTCAGCATTATAATTTCTACTGTTATAAAGTTATTTGGGACATACTTTAATCGAGTGCAGGCATTAAACAAGTTTGTCGTTTTGATTTGAATTCATTGCTTTACATGACAGCTCTCTTAGAAGACCAGGTGAACTTTCGTCTACATCAGGAGCTTTCTTTGGGTTGATGTTATCATCAATCTCTTGGGCTACTTTCATTGGAGAGACGAAACTATCCGGTTGGTATGAAGGTGTTGTATAGACATCGGAATTAGTGTCATTTGGTTGGAATACTGTTGCTAAGTGCTATGCAAATAGCTCAGCTTCTTCATAATTTCTTGTTACGCATTGGTCGTGTGTATTTTTTGAGAGGAGACACATCAACAAGAGGTCGTTTGAATTTACGTGTGGCTTCCCATAGGCAGTATTCGTTGCTTCAGGACTCAAATTACTAAAATATTCCTGAAGAAGCGTTCTCTTTAAGCACTTGCATTTTTCGTCTTGTCTTATTGCTTATTCTATTGAATTCGTTCTCATCTATAGGATTTCTGGATCTATGCCATACTCTTCTTGTTGTTCTCCTCTCTTTAATCATATCTCTAATTTCTGCGGGATAGTTGATGGTATGCTCAGGAGCTTCCTGAGGTGCGAATTTGTTCGACGAATCGGTTCTGCTTGTAGTTCCAAACCTTCTTTTGTTTTTTAACTTTACGTTTGGCAAAATTAAGCTATCTAATTTGTCTCTAAACTTCTCCCAATCAGGGTGTTTGTTGGTGAGATTTTGTTTTTCTGGATTCCTTAATAGTTAATGAACTCAATGTTAACAATGCAGGAGTATGATCGGATGTAAGATCGCATATGTTTCCAGTTGTTATTTCATTTGATGAAATTTCTTTAGATATTAAAAAATCCAATAGGTCAGGGATCTTGTTGCTGTCTGTGGGCTCAGCCGAGGAGTGAAATTCACATTTTGACATGTTGATGGCACTCAGTAGTATTTCTACCTTACCAATTGCTACTAGTCTTGCTCCCCAAGCTGTATGTTTGACGTTGAAGTTACCTCCAATGATGAATTTTGGACCTAGTTTTGTGAATAAGTCAGTGAACTGCGTTTGACTTGTAATGTATCGCGGAGGGGGAGGGGGAGGGGGAGATACACAGGTCCCATGTTTATTTCTCATAGATTACATACCTGTACAGCAACGACAGTAGCCTATACATTTGTTTCTCTCCCTTGTTCTTGTTGATAGTGCTGTATATTTTGCTTTATAATGACCCCATTCCAAGATGAACACCGCGCAACGCACACTTCACAACGTCAAAGCAAGGCACAATGAACATCACACACTTAACGCCTGCGTAGTGTCACCAGTGTTTTGGTGCACTTCGTGCGGGCGTTCAGTGTGTGATGTTCATTGTGCAATGTAGTTTTGGCTGTTGGTCGGTGAGAATTAAGTTCCCCAGTTTTTATGATGAGGATGACAAATACGTATACCGAAATACGTATCTGAAGTTATTTCTGAGGTAAGGGTGATTTTATTTATATTAAATAAAATAATCCTTATCGTTCGTTAATTCGCAGAAGAATCTAGATCTAGACCATCTACGAAACGATCTTACTAGGCGCCTTATTGCGCAATGGCTTACTAAGCGCGCTTAATAATCGTGGGGAATTGCGCTCTACCAAATCGCGTATCTAGCGTTCGCGGTGGATCCTCCTAGCCTATACGAGGGTGACATCTACAGATTTTCTCCTTTCGAGGACGTCTAGCCATAGTGTGTATTTCCTTTGTTCCTAAGATACCGACTTAGGAACCAAGCGAATGCACACTACGGCTCGGATCTTCCCGCGCTCGCGGAATTACGCAACATCGCGAAGGCTAAAAATATCCTATTTCGGACCATATCGACGTCTCAATCGACAAATTTCGATTCCATTTACTTTTATGACGCCACCGTTTATTTATCCGGCGTTCCGAGATGGCGGCTTATTTATAAACGTCAACCGAAAGAAGAAATTTGGGTTAAAAAATACACGCACGGGACTCTCGCATTGGCTTACGCTTACAGATACGTACGTACACACGTTATTAAGCGTCGGCAGTTCGAAATTTACGAGCCTCGGATTTTATCGTCGAAGAAGAGTTCGTACACAAACAAGTTTACGGCCGGCCGGTCCTGTTAGAAATAGATTTCTCCCGTTCGTCTCCGAATTTCTTTCTTTTCGACGGTTTACCAAAGGAAAACTACCAACAAGAAAGAAAAACGAAACAGTTGATGCCTTCTGAATTTTCTAGGTGTAACGCATCCAAATATCATTCGTCATCCTTCCTCTTTCCAAAAACCGGAACAGCCTCCCCCAACGACTCTCGCCGCCTTCACAGGAACCCCGACCGAAATCCCAAAACCGAAATGGTGAAATACGAGACTGCGGTCCTCCGTTCGGAACGATCCGAACGGATCTATCTACTAGTATCTGGTAGAGTAGCGGGTCGTCGACCCAAAGAGTAGGTTAGTCATGCGCAGATCGGAAAGGCGACAGGGCGAAGCGGAGGCTGGACCCGTAGACAGCCGCCAGATGATAAACAACGTGACGGAGCGGACTAAGTGGTAAGAAATTGCGCTCACCTACGCTATCGGATGGACGTTTTATTAATTTCGTGGAATCGGAAAATGTAGGAAAAGGTTAACGATGTCGGTCGCTTCTCGCGAATTTTATGGTATATGGGATGTGTGTATGTAAGTCGTGTGAGCGATCTCGCCGGTTATTGGTCCTAATTCGTAAATTGGAAGGAATTTGGAGATGCAATCGAGAAATTCTTGTGTGTATGTGAGATGCGCGGTGGTCGATGAGGGTCCTTCTGGGGGAAAATATAAATCTAAAGTTGTTTGTTGATGTTAAATGTAAACGATCCAAAGCTGGATCCAGGAGAGTATTGGAAGATGATTAGTGAAATAATTAAAAGCAGCTACCTTCAATATCGCAAATATTACGTATTTAGATTTATTCGGCGTTTGGGGTCGAACTCTATAGGTTCGTTCCAACACAACACAAGACCAGTTTGTGAATCGTCGGGTACACGCGCAAAGCAAATTAGGAGCGCTAAGTTCGTTCTGCGCATGTACCCGAAGATCCACGAACTGGTTTTGTGCTGTGTTGGAACGAACCTTATGAAAACCAAAAAATTTAAATGGGAGAACTGATCGTCAACTGATTATTTCTATCGGTATCAAGATCAGGGAATCAATGCCGTTAATGAAAATCAATAATCAGGGATTTGAGGCTACGATAACAACCGTTCAATTTTTCGTAGATATAAGAGAAAGTATGCACCAGTGAAGGGAAGTGGTCTTCACTACCCAATGAACTTACCAGATTTCAATGTAACTTGTAAAAATCAAAGAGACAAGCGAGCGTCCAGAGTAGAGGCTTGCGGCAACGATAATAACCGTTCAATCGTTATTCGGAGAAGGAAAAAAACAAAAGATATGCACCAATGAAGTGAAGTGCTCTTTAATACTCGACCTGTTGAACAGATTTCAGTGTAACTAGTAAAAATTAGAGGAACGAGCGGGAGTCCAGAGTAGAGCCTTGCGGCAATCACAAAAGCAGTTTTCCTGCCCGAAACACAGAAAAACAAAAGATGCCGTCCAATTAGGACATTTAGGCTTCAATATGATACCTGCTATAGTCAAGAGGTTTTAACATTTTTAATAAAAGTTACAGAAATAAGCAGGGGTCCAAAGTATGTCCTTGAGGAACAAATGACAACCGTTCAATTTCGTCGGGGGAACGAAAAAACAAAAGACATGCGCCAAAACAAAAGATACTACCGAAAACAGTGGCTTGTCCTTCAACACCCGCAATACTACACGGATTTCAGCATTATCAGAAAAATAAGGGATCATCCACCTGATATATTTGCGGCAATAATAACAACAGCCTCTTTTTTAAATCATGAAGAAACAAAAGAAATCCATCAATACGGTGGCCTATTCTTCAATACTCGCCACAAGTATTAAATTTCTTGCGTTATTAGCAAACATTCTTAGAGAAATAAGCTTGGATCTAAGGCGAGGCCTTGTCCCAATGATAAGAAAGGTTTGTTTTTGTTCAAGGAGAGGAAAAGCAGAGGACATCCACTACTAAGCTGACTGGGTCATTAACGACCCAACAACACTAGCGGTTTCCAATCTTATTAGTCCAAATCGCAGAGAAAAGTGAGGGTCCAAAGTAGGTCTCCGCGGTAAAAATATCGCCAGTTTCTTTTGCCCAAAACAAGAGAATAGGTAAGATATAGACCAGTAAGATGGTTTGCCCTCTTGCATTCGCCCTGTCTAGCAAATTTTCGCATCAACGTTGAAAGTTAGAAAAACAAGTCAAGGCCCAAAGTAGGTCTTTGCAGCAACAATAGGAGGCGTTCATCTTTTACCAGAGAAAAGTAAAACAGAAGACATGCACCACTGAGCTGGTTTACCTTTTACAACTTGGTATGCTTAATAGATCTCAGCGTTATTCGTGAAAGTCAGATAAATAAGGAACGGCCCAAAATTAGGCACCAGGCGTTACCGAATAGATTTCAGTGTCGTTAGTAAATTTTAGACAAACAATCGAGGGTCCACAGGAAGTTTGGGTTTTCCCCTAGCATTCGCCATATCTAACAGATTTTACCGTTACTAATAAAAGTCAGGGAAATGAGTGAGGGTCCAAAAGTAGGTCCTTGCAACAACAATAAGAACTGTCCACTTTTTACCAGGAAAAGGAAAAACAAATGACGCACCAATCAGATTGTTTGGACTTTAGTACTCGCCATAGCTCGACCATCTTCAAGCCAGCTTTCTCCTGGAAAATTCAACAGCCGAACTCAAAAGTTAAAAACTATACGTAACATTCTTCAACTTTATCCGTGCACATCCACATCGTTCCAGCGGCAATTATCGCACGGACCTCCGGTAACAATCGACGATAATATGCGTGCCTGATAAGGTGCGCGCGAAGGGGACGGGGGAGAGGGAGCGCACGGTATACGGCGAAAGCCAAGGATTTTTGTGTTGTTTGTCGTTGCGTCGTACGGGGCGGGTGGGAGGGCGTTACGCCGCGTGGGACGCTCGAACGGAGCAACGGAACTTTTCTTTCGCTCGGGCAGCCAACTAACCCAGTGACCTGGCGACGGGCGTCAAAGGTCAACGGCCTGCGACGCCGTTTCGGATAGACCATTCCTGTCACCGGAGGAGCTCCGCTCGACAGACTTCCTCCTACCTCCTACCTTTTACCCATTGTTCGCGCGTTCGCAGCATCGACGTACGATGGGGGACCTTCGGGGCAGCGACGACGATCGTTTCGTTATTAGTAAATTACTGCGAAGTGAAATACGTAGCAAGAGTGGATAGAGTACAGCGATGTCGAACGAGAAAATGATTATCATGGAAGTTTGAAATTTGAATGCGATAGGTGAAATGTTGAATAACCTTGGGAAGTTTGTCTTATTCTCCCGAGATGATGCATCAACAGTGTTACTGGCCTATAAGTTTATGCTTTTCTTTACGATTTTCTACCGCCAGAAAGAACAGGCCCTAAGACTGACACCTCAGGCACTCCTAACGATGTTGCAGATCTCGATGACCCTACCTTCCCGAATTAGTTTCCCGTAAAGCATAATCAATGTGGGCAAGACAAGGACCTACAACTAGGCTTGGACCTGGGACCATCGACATAATACTATTTTCTACAACACCACATCCCCTACTGATGATGAGACATCTCGATACTGTTAGCCTACCTTATTAGTGCCCCAGCAGGAACAATGAGCCTGATTATCAGTGTCAGGGAGATTGCGCCTGGACCAGGACACATTAGCATGGTACTATTTTCTGGGACAAGGACTCTAAGCATACTCTATAACATTGATCCTTGAAGAGCTCCTAGCAATACTGTAAACCTCGATAGCGTCAGCGTATTGGATTACTGCCTCACGAGGAACAATTAGCTCAATTATCAATATCAGGGTGTCTGGATTTGAACCAGGAACTATCGTCACGGTACTATTTTCTGAGACCAAAATACCATACCCTATAAAAGTGATCCCTAAATCGCTCCTCACGATTTTGTAAATCTCGATAGCGTCAACGTATCGGATTAGTGCCTCACGAGGAACATTTAGTCTGATTATCAATACAAGGGGCATTGGGTTTGAGCCGGGTACCATCAGCATGGTACTAGTTTCTGCGACCAAAATAGCACACTCTATTAAACTGGTCCTCGAGATTCTCCTGATGATGCTATATATCTCGATAGCGCTAGCCTACCTTATTAGTGCCCCACGGGGAACACTTAGTCTGATTATCGATACCAGGGTGAGTGGGTCTTAACCAGGAACCATCGGCATGGTAGTATTTCCTGCGACCAAAATGGCGCACGACCTGGAACTCGTCCCTGAGTTACTCCTGACGATAGTACTCTATAGTGATAGCTTACCTTATTAGTGCTTAACGAGGAACACTTAGTCTGATTATCAATACCAGGGTGATCGGATTTGAACCAGGAACCATTGGCATGGTCTTCTGCGACCAAAATAGCACACTTCACAAAATTTATATCCGACGTATTTCTCCCAATATTGTAAATCCCGATGGTGCTAGCCTACCGAATCAGTGCCCCATCATAGACAACTAGTCCGATTTTACTAATATGAGGTTATAGCGACTTAGGCTCTGAATACTGCACCGTCGGTGTGGTACTATTTCCTGTGACCAAAATAACAGACATTTCACGAGTGATCCATGAGGTATCCCTGATGACACCGACAACGATGGTCTACCGGATTTGTTCCTCATAAAAGGTAATTACTCTCATTATCAATACACAGAGGTGCTAGGACCTTCGGATAGGCTGGAATCCAGGATACCCGGCTTGATCTGGACTTGAAACTTCAACTGGATGCCAGAGAGGTGACCTAGTGAGTCACTATAAAAATTGAGTTTCTGCCTTCGTTGCGATTAATGGGCATAAAAGGTGGTGACCTGATGGTGATACCTGCCATATAATTACCGGTGTAAAAGCAAATATGCAGAATTTGGTACGTTCGGCTTTACAGCGTCGCAAGGAGTTAGTACCTCACCATTACTTCTACCGGTAAGATTTTTGCTCCCCAAGATTGTTCCCTGAGGTATTCTAGACCAGGGCTCTTCACCCTGGGTCTAGCGGAAGCAGTACCACAAGCTCAAAAGGTTCTACAGTCTGTGTAAAGGGTTAGGGACCCCTGCTGTAGGAAATGCTATAAACCTCTGGACTACTACTCTACCGAATTGGTACTCCATAAGAGGTAACTGGTACCGACCTTACAAATTTGTAGACCCTTAATGTGCTGGATTGGTGCCTCCGTTGGGTGGTGGGTTTGGTTGACGATAAGATAGTTCGAGCTCTGTGTGCAATTTCCTTTAAGGAGCTTAGGATGCAAACAATTGCCTTTGCTTATAGCGCCGGGGAGCTTTTTGAGCTTGTAAGTTGTAGATGCTCTTAGGAAAGAGCTCCAAGCTCGGATATTCGACTTCCTTCCCCCGCTTCTCGACGGGGCTAGGTCTCATTTTTATTTTTCTTTCAAATTTCTTGTTTTGACATTTCCTAGGATTAGCCCAAAAGTAGAACGGGGAAATCCTTCCGGAAACCTAACCCCCTTACGAAGCCGGTCCCCTACGCTCCGAACAAATCTCATCGTCTCGAATTTCGACGTACTTCTAAGTATTCGCTCCCTTGCCCGAAAATTTTAATCCGGACGGGTATCAAATTTCCTTCCTCGGGCCGGCTGTTACCGCCGTCGACATCGAAGGGCATTGACCACTCGCCGAATACGGGGCCACGAACGTCACTCGCTCTTCTACAACTCTAACCGAAATCGTAAGTCAATCAATTAGATTTCGGTTCGTCGAACCCTGCAGAGTCGAGGAACTTTTTATTGACTGAAATATTGCACATTCCGAATTTAAATAATGGCAGAACGAGCGAGCGGAGCGAGCGAACGGTAGCGGGCGCGAGCAAGTGCATTGTTCGAGTCGCGTTGAACTTTCGAACTTGGACCTCGGAGTGCTCGATTTCCTTTTCGTTTTTTCGACGCGCTTTTTCTCCCTTTTCATCCCGTTCTTTCCTCCGCTCTCGGAAACGTCGTCGACGACGTAACGCTCGATGCGTTTCATCGTAACGAGCGCACGACGTTACGACGACGTTACGTCACTGCGGGGTGTATCGAATTAAACTCGATTATACGGAGGATGTTCCACAAAGTCGAATGTTAAGTGGATTTTGATTTCCGAAGTTCAACGACCGCCGTATTGTCCCCCTATTCGCGGCGACTGCACCCCGTTGCGGTTTCGTCAGCGTTCTATTGTGGTCGAGCGAGTTTCGAGAAACGCCAACTGCCACCGACGGGTTAGTACGAGTCGCAAATGAATTTATTGCTCGTTTTGTGCAATTGGCCGTATGACTCGTTGGAAATCGACAATTGAAGAGGCATTGTCCCCGCGATACGACACGGAACGCGAATTCCATTGACGAGGGCCAATGGAAACGTGCTAACTCGTAACAGTTGCTTGCGAATTCGGATGTTTGACATCCAAAAGGGGAGACTAGACTAGCGTGTGTAGGTCGAGTTTGTTACGTTCCGATCGTAAAGAGCATGGAAGTGAAGGATGGTACATTATTCAAACCAGAAAGAATTGAAATCGTCGCGAGATGGTACTACTGCTTATAAGTTCAGCCTCTCTCTCGATCATCCAGCGATCGTAAAAATGAGAATCGTAACTTTATCATAAGGAAAAAACATATTAACGAAGGTTATATAGGACAGACCATACTGATTTTTCCGGGCACTTTGAACGCGAAACGCTGCTATTATCGGATGATAGTTGAGTAATGGGGAAAGACGCGACTTTTCGCTGATTTAACCCCCACCCCCATCTCCACGAACTCATCTCTGTAATCCGAAAAAGGGACAAAAAATTTCATCGTTTCTGCTTCCTTTCTTTAATAAACGCAACGATAACTTCTATATGACCCTATATCAAATCCTATGCGCATCAACTTGTAGAACGCAGTATCGCGCCACACACAGACGCGATTAATTTAGCAAATTTTGCACATCGATTGCCGTAAATTGATAATGGGTGTCATTTGTTCAATTGGGCAGAATTGGGTGTTAATGATAGAGGCAGGGAATGGACGTTAGATACGTCCATATATCGCGCATATGTATGCAACGTCGTTTCTATTTTAAGAACCGTAAAATTTAAGCGAACTAAGGACGATGGAATCGATCACGAAACGAAACTGTGGCCAACATCGTACCTTGCGGAACTACAAACATACGTCAAATACTCATTAAAGTAATTTTACGTTTTTAGCGTAAATTTGAACGAGAAAATAAGATTATTAAAAAAGTGATGTAATTGCGTATAAAAGTAGTACCTACAACGCAAAAAAAATGGAAAGTAATGGTGCTAAGCGTCGTATATGCCTTGCGGAACGCCACGTGGTGCGAAATGTAAACGTGATGCAATTTCGATTTTTATAGAAGCAAAAGAGACTTTAAACAGGCGATAGGGGAATCAAAGACGAATTGGTCCTCAAATTAGTCCCTAGTGGCACTCCCACAACTAAAGTAGGAAAAACATTGTTTTCCTTTACATTTTCCCGATCTTCCAAGGTTTGAAGACGCCGAAACTGGAATTTTGGGAAATATTAAGTACTCATTTTTAAGCAAAGTGGTGGGTGCTATAGTTTGGTCCTGCGGCACTCCAGATTGGCTGACAGCTATGTAGATTGAGTTAGAAAGATGTTGGATTTCTGATCTGCAGGATTTTCAGGATTCCAGATTTTTTCGACATTAAATTGTATCGATGACTCCGCAACAAAATAATAATGAATTAATCCGGGGACACGTGTTTCGCCGACACCGAAGCCGACATCTTCAACGGTATCTTGCCGAAACACTTGTTTCTCAACGACTGGATTGGAATTTTGGAATAAAATTGATTGTCATTGGTGTAACTTTCGACAAAAGGTACCCAGAATGTGGTCCTGAGGTACTCCAAATTGGCCAAACCTAGTCTATGTTGATCTCACTAGTACGGTGGTAAAGTTTTAACTTCCAGGACTCAATATTTTATCATTTTATTTTGACATTAAATTATAGCGATAACTCCGCAACGACATAATTATGAACTTATCCAGGGACACATGTTTCGCCGGCAACAAAGCTGTAATTGTCAACGGTAACTCGCCGAAGCATTTGTTTCTCAACAGCTAGATTGAAATTTTTTCCAGAAATGGATTGTCATTGCCGTAAATCGTCACTTTTGATGAAGAGGTGATGCCTAAAGTTGGATCCTGAGGTTGACCCAGGTTGGCCGAAACTAATTTATGTGGATTTCATTGGTAAGGTGATGGTGTTAACTTGCGGGACTTCAGACCTTTTCATTTTTTTACACTAAATTATATCAATGACGTAACAACATAATTATTAATTATTCAGGGGACACGTGTTTCACCAACCACGGGGCCAGCATTCTCAACAAAGCATTGTTACTAAAGCATTTGTTTCTCAACGATTGAATTGAAATTTCGGGGAAATATTGATTGTAAGTCGTCACTTTGAACAAGACGGTGGTGTTAAATTAGAACCGTGGGGTACTCCAAATTCGCTGAAAGTGCCATATAAAGATCTAACTGGAAAGGTGTTGAAGTTGTACCCTGAATTATTTTTTTACTATTAAATCGTAATTAATCAGTAATTTGCACCAGTTAATTGATCAGTACTTCCGGGACACGTGTTTCACCAATCACTGGGCCTGCATGATCAATAAAGCATTGTTACTGAAGCAATTGTTTTTCAACGATTGGATTGAAATTTCGGGGAAATATTGATTGCAAGTCGTCACTTTGAACAAGAAGGTGGTGTTAAATTAGAGCCCTGAGGTACTCCAGATTCGCTGAAAGTATCTTATGTAAATCTAACTGGAAAGGTGTTAGACCTTATCTTTGACTTTTTACTATTAAATCGTTTCAGTAATTTTGCACCAAGATAATCGATCAATACTTCCGGGACACGTGTTTCACTAACCACGGAGCCAGTATCCTCAACAAAGCATTGTAACTGAAGCAATTGTTTCTCAACGATTGGATTTAAATTTCGGGGAAATATTGATTGCAAGTCGTCACTTTGAACAAGAAGATGGTGTTAAATTAGAGCCCTGAGGTACTCCAAATTCGCTGATCTTTTGTAAATCTAATTGGAAAGGTGTTAGACCTTATCTTTGATTTTTTACTATTACATCGTTTCAGTAATTTGACAGCAGGAACATCCGGGACACGTGCTTCACCGGCAAGGAAGCTGGTGTTATCGACCAAATTTCTCGTTAAAAAAAAAATTAGATTTGCTTCAATGCATCTCCCCTCCCCCTATCTTAGCAAATGCCGATTCTGCCGGAACATTCATCAAATGTTAGGGAAGCCAGTCACGCTGACAACCAAAGCGACGACAATACCCGCTCAACTTACGGAACTCGAAAACCTTAAAATTTATTGCCTAAGTAATTTTATTCGCTCATTTCTTCTTCCTTCGAGTCTCTTCCTACCCCTCCTCCACTTCCTCCTCCTACGAATTTCGTTACTGTCCCACTTTCCGTGCGATTATCACATACATACATATACGACAACGACACATGTTGGCGTCGATCGCTTAATTATCGCGAGTAGTGACTGCTGAAATGACAAACACAGAAAAAACACGAGCGAAAAGAAAAAGAAAAGCGACGACGACGAAACACATCGCCGTTCCATTCGCGCTAATAAAAATTCAGTCGGGCTTTAAACGAATTAATTTCTGCCGGGCGGCGCGCGAAAATGGAACGCGATTTATGCACGACGACGTGCCCACCCCGGGTCGACCAGAAGACAACGACTTGTCGATGATAACTTCCCGGGTCATTGCTCCAGATACGAGATTTTTATTCGGGCCAACGGTTGCCAAAAATTCGGACGCAACGACGCCATCTAGGTAGGAGAGATGAATATCTCGTCGGCGAAAACAGATTTTTCCTCAGATGTCTGGATTACGTCGATATAGACTTCCTGGTTCGTTGTAGCGTCGATGGCGACGTGTGTGGAGAAGAAGAGAAACGGAGGAAGGAAAAACAAATTAATTTTAACGAGGCAGGAGAACAAGCGAAAAGGAATAAATGTTAGCGAGCTAGGAGGAAGACACTAAATTACATGGAAACTATTTCAACGTTAAAAAGGAAAAACAATTGAACACCTGACTCAAAAAGATGCCTACTTCTCGTTTTGGTTTTGAAAGGGCCAATGCACGAAGAAAATTAAAACGAAAAAAATGAGAAAGAAAATTCTGAAACTACAGTGATTCATAATAGTACATTAGAGGATCATTGCGTTGGACTTAGCAGTTCAATAACTAGGGTTTGTGGGACATTGCGTCGAATTTTGCATAAATAAAGCGTCATTACGTCGAACTTAATACAAATGTAGAGCCCTTGTGTTAAGCTTAACCCTAGAAGCGTGGTTAGGAATGCTTTGGATCCTATGGTTGGATTTAGCGCACATGAAGGATCATTGTCTAAAGTTCATGACAAATTAAGGATCGGTGCGTCAGAAAATAAAGGGTCATTGCCTGGAACTTAACACGAATCCCTAGCGTCCTTAGGTTGGACTTACCACAAATGAAGACCCATTGCGTTAAGCTTAACACGAGTGAAGAGCCATTGCGTCACAAGAACCATGAATGAATAGCCATTGCGTCACAAGAACCATGAATGAAGAGTCATTGCGTCACAAGAACCATGAATGAAGAGCCATTGCGTCACAAGAACCATGAATGAAGAGTCATTGCGTCACAAGAACCATGAATGAAGAGTCGTTACGATGCAAGAACCGTGAGCTGGACTTAGTAGAAATAAAGAAACATTGCAACAGGACTACTGCGTCAAGCTTAGCATGGACGAAGGGCTCCTGGGTAGATAGATAGCCTATATCAAGAGGAATTTAGTACAAAGCAAGGGTCATTGCGTCGAACTTAGCACCAATGAAGGGGTCTTGAGTTGAATTTAACACCAATGGCAGGTCATTGGGTTAAGTTTACCGCAAGCGAGGGGCTACTGCGTCGACCTCAGCATAAATGAAGGACCATTGCGTCAAGCTTAACATGAATGAAAGACCATTGTGCCGACCTTAGTATAAATGACGGACTACGTGATTGACTTAGCATGGATGAAGGATCATACCGCCAAGCTTAGCACGAATGAAGGACCATTGTGTCAATACATAGCATGAATGAAGGACCATTGGATCAAACTTAGTATGAATGGAGGACCATTGGCTTGAAGTTAGTGTAAGTGAAGGACCTTGAAGGTAAACTTAGTATGAACGAAGAGCCTTTCGTTTGGTCCTAGCCTGTGTAAACGGCAATTGCCTCGAACTTGAAAGTTAGCATGAATAAAGGACAATTGCGTCAAACTTAGCACAGATGAAGGACCATTGTGTCAAATATAGCATGATTGAAGGACCTTTGTGTCAAGCAGGGCACCAATGAAAGACCATTGGATCGAACTTAATATGAATGAAGGAACTTGGTCTTGAACTTAACACGAATGAAGGTGCATTGCGTCAAACTTAGGACTAATGGAAGGGCTATTGTGTCAAACACAGCAAGAACGAAGGACCATTGGATCGAACTTAGTATGAATGAGGGACCATTGCCTTGAACTTAGTGTAAATGAAGGACCATGAAAATAAACTTAAAATGAACAAAGAGCCCCTCGGTTGATCCTAACTTGTGTACACGGCCATGGCCTCGAACTTAATATGAAGTAAGAGTTATTCATTGCATCGAACTAAGCACTAAGGATGGGGCCTTGGGTTGAACTTAACTTGAGTGGAAAGTTATTGCAATTGGCCTAGGACAAGCATAGGGCTAGTGCGTCAAACTTAGCATAAATGAAGGACCACTGCGTCAAACTTAGGAGGAATGAAGGACCATTACATCGAACTTAGTGTGAATGAAGGACCATTACCTCGAACTTAGTGTGAATGAAGGACCATGACCATGAAGTTAGCATGAACGAAGGGTATCGCGGTAGCCAAGTATGAATTAACAGCTCTTTCATTGAACTTAGCCTGTGTAAGGACCCAATACATCGAACTTAGTATGACGCAAACGCCATTGCGTCGAACTTGGCACGAATGAGGGGACCTTGGATTAGATTTAACACTAATGAAGGTTATTGCGTTTGATCTAATACAAGCAATGAACTGCCGCCTTGACTGAAGGACCATTACGTCGAACTTAGTAGGAATGAAGGACTTAGACTTAGAACGCATGAAGGACCATAGCATTGAACTTAGAGCGAATGAAGGACCATAGCATTGAACTTAGAGCGAATGAAGGACTCTTGAATTAGACTTAGCTTGTGGAAAGGGGTATTGCGTTAAACATCGTATGAAGCAAGGAGCATTGCGTTGGATTTGGCACGAATGGAGGGCTCCCAAGTTGGATTTGGCATTTTTCAGATTTTCAGAGGCTTAGTGCACCTGGAGTCTAAAAGCGCCTCGGTGTAATATCAGGTGCGGGAATCCAACACACTACATCGGAGTTCGTAGTTCAGTGCGCCACCAACTGAGCCAATACGAATTCTAAGCACTATTCCATTGATTCTGAAAGGATGAGCGATGGATTTTGCAAGGGTGTTTCCGTATTTTCGTCTTGTTAGCAATTCTCTTTTCTTACGTTCCGACTATTCAAAATCATCGACGCGCAACTGTTCGTACTAAAACGAGACGGACGCACGAACGCGTACACCTACCTCTCGCTTCGGTTTCGACTCCGCGCTTCGGCGCTATCGGCGGGAGAGCACGGGATAGATAGAGAGTGGAAAGTAATATAAGTGGCAGCTACTGTTGGGGAGGTCAACGAACCAATGCGCATCGGTTTATTTTTAAAACGATATTGTTATCTGGTGCATTAGTTAGTCCATATGTATGTCATATGATACGTTCTCCAATTACTCTTGTTTTTCTTTTATTTCGCGTTGGCAGGCAACCGTGACGGCAGCGTTGTTTATGATTTCGGATTGTTTAGAATATGTATGCTTGTAGTGTGTAGTTCCTTTTTTATTCGTTCGCTTTTTGTCGTTTCAATAATAGACGCCACGCTATCTGGTTGGATTGTATTCGTTTTGAGTTGTCTTTTAGTGTAGATCGCAATTTAACCACGGTCTCGGTTCAATTCTCTGCTTTATAGTTTCTTGTTTTCTTTTTCTAATTTCCAGCGAGCTTTCAAATGAAGTGGGTTCCCATTCTTATCACGTCCGCGCATGAAATAAGCGACCAATAACAATAAATTCATAAAACTGGCACCAAATCTTATCGCCGAACTGGCTACGAATGTCAGGCTGGAAGGAGGATGTGCATCGCGGTAACAAAATGGTTTCTGGAAATGCCCCCAGATGCCGCATTCCTTCTTCTTCTTGTTATCTGGCATACTGCTCAGCTAGCTATAGGATGTTATAGTTTTACTCTACGAACTAGGTTAGCTTCGGCCTGAGCCTGAGGAGTTCCAGGAAGTTTCTTCTTAGTCGGCCATCATATCCTTGTCTGGTATAGTGTCCCCACGAGCTGCAGGGTATTCTAAATTTCTTTCTTCCTTTATTGCTATCAATTATGGTAGGTTGGGCTTCAGCCTGAAGATTTTCAGGAAGTTCCTTCTTAGTCTGTTATAGTCGTTATTGGTGTAGTACTCCTTGTACTACTCCCAACTTAGGTTAGGATTCTGCTTTAGTTCAAAGACTTCCAGAAAGCTTCTTCTGAGTCGATGATCAAATTGTTGTTTGATGTGGTGCTCCACGAAGGAGCAAGGTATTCGAACTTCCTTTCTTCCTTTATTGCTATCAACTATGGTAGGTTGGGCTTGAGCCTGAAAATTTTCAGAATCTTTCTTCTTAGTCCACAGTCGTTGTCTGGCGTAGTACTCAACTACCTACAGGAAGTTGCAACTGTTTTCCGTCATTTATTACTACCACCTTTTGAGCAGGTTCTGCTCTAGCCCGAAGACTTCCAGAAAGTTTCTTCTAAGTCGGTCATCACGTCGTTCTCTGGTGTAGTACTCCACGAGCCGCTGGTTGTTTCAATTTTCTTTGTTTCTTTATTGTTATCAACTAGGGTAGGTTTGAGACTGTAGATATCCAGGAAATTTCTTCTTAATCGATGATCACGTCGTTGTCTGGCATAGTGCCACACGGGCTGCAGGGTATTCTAACTTCCCTTCTTTCTTCATAGCTATCAAGTATGGTAGATTGGGCTTTAGCCTGAAGTTTTGCAGAAAGTTTCTCCGCAAACAATCGTCGTTGTCTGGCATAGTACTCAACTAGCTACAAGGAGTTTCAATTGTTTTCTTTCTTGTATTACTCCCAACTTTGGTAGGTTCTGGTTGATCCCGAAGACGTCTAAAAAGTCTTTTTTAAATCGGTTATCAAATTCTTGTTTGGTGTAGTAGGATACGAGCTGGAGGGTGTTTGAACTTTCTTTCTCTTTTTATTGCCAACAACTTACTTGGGCTTGGGCATAAATATTTCCATAAAGCTTCTTCTAGGGTGCTTATCAAATTGTTGTCTGGTGTAGTACTACATGTATTGCTATCAACTATGGTAGGTTGGGATTGAGCCTAAAGATTTCCAGAAAGCTTCTTCTAGATTGCTTATCAAATCGTTGCCTCGTGTAGTAGAAGACGAGCTGGAGGATGTTCTAACCTTCTTTCTTTCCTTATTGCTATCAACCGCGGGAGCGTCGACTTGAGCCTGAAGATTTTCAGGAAGCTCCTCTTTAGTCGATGATCAAATTATTGTTGGGTGTAGTGCTCCACGAGCTGCAGGATATTCCAAATGTCCTTTTTCCTTTATCATTATCAACTATGGTAGGTCCTGAAGATTTCCAGGAAGCTTCTTTGTAAGCCGATTATTATGCTATAGTGTTTACTTAACTAGCTACAGGGAGTTACAACTCTTTTCCTTCTTTCTAACTTGAGTAGGTTCCATTTTAGCCCGAAGACGTCCAGAAAGTTTATGCTAAGTCGGTCATCAAGTCGTTGTTTGGTGTAGTGTTCCACGAACTCCGAGTCGTTCCAACTTTCTTTCTTCTTTTATTGCTATCAACTAGGGTAGGTTCGGTTTGAACCTGAAGATCCTTCTTAGTCTGTCGTCATGCTATAGTCGTTGTCTGGTGCAGTGCTCCAAGGGTTACAACGAGTGGAAACTGTTTTGCTTCTATTCTTGCCATTAACTTTGGCACGTTCTGTTTTAGCCTGAAGACTTCTAAAAAGTTTCTTCTAGGTCGGTTATCAAATCGTTGTCTGGTGTAGTACTACTGGAGCTGGTGTGTGTTCCAAATTTCTTTCTTTCTGCCTGGATATCAACTACCATTGGTACGACTTGATCATGAAAATTTCCAAGATGTTTTTCCTTAGTCGGTCGTCATGCTACAGGCCGTATCTGATGTAGCGCTCAAATATCTAAGAGGAATGACAACTGTTTTCCTTCTTGCGTTACTACCAACTTGGGCTCGTTCTGTTTTAGCCTGAAGACTTCTAAAAGGTTTCTTCTAGGTCGGTTATCAAATCGTTGTCTGGTGTAGTACTACTGGAGCTGGTGTGTGTGTTCCAAATGTCTTTCTTTCTGCCTGGATATCAACTACCATTGGTACGACTTGATCATGAAAATTTCCAAGATGTTTTTCCTTAGTCGGTCGTCATGCTACAGACCGTATCTGATGTAGCGCTCAAATATCTAAGAGGAATGACAACTGTTTTCCTTCTTGCGTTACTACCAACTTGGGCACGTTCTGTTTTAACCTGAAGACTTCTAAAAGGTTTCTTCTAGGTCGGTTATCAAATCATTGTCTGGTGTAGTACTACTGGAGCTGGTGTGTGTTCTAAATTTCTTTCTTTCTGCCTGGATATCAACTACCATTGGTACGACTTGATCATGAAAATTTCCAAGATGTTTTTCCTTAGTCGGTCGTCATGCTACAGACCGTATCTGATGTAGCGTTCAAATATCTAAGAGGAATGACAACTGTTTTCCTTCTTGCGTTACTACCAACTTGGGCTCGTTCTGCTTTAGCCTGAAGACCTCTAAAAGGTTTCTTCTAGGTCGGTTATCAAATCGTTGTCTGGTGTAGTACTACTGGAGCTGGTGGGTGTTCCAAATGTCTTTCTTTCTGCCTGGCTATCAACTACCATTGGTACGACTTGATCATGAAAATTTCCAAGATGTTTTTCCTTAGTCGGTCGTCATGCTACAGACCGTATCTGATGTAGCGCTCAAATATCTAAGAGGAATGACAACTGTTTTCCTTCTTGCGTTACTACCAACTTGGGCACGTTCTGTTTTAACCTGAAGACTTCTAAAAAGTTTCTTCTAGGTCGGTTATCAAATCGTTGTCTGGTGTAGTACTACTGGAGCTGGTGGGTGTTCCAAATTTCTTTCTTTCTGCCTGGCTATCAACTACCATTGGTACGGCTTGATCATGAAAATTTCCAAGATGTTTTTCCTTAGTCGGTCGTCATGCTACAGACCGTATCTGATGTAGCGCTCAAATATCTAAGACGAATGACAACTGTTTTCCTTCTTGCGTTACTACCAACTTGGGCACGTTCTGTTTTAACCTGAAGACTTCTAAAAAGTTTCTTCTAGGTCGGTTATCAAATCGTTGTCTGGTGTAGTACTACTGGAGCTGGTGGGTGTTCCAAATTTCTTTCTTTCTGCCTGGATATCAACTACCATTGGTACGACTTGATCATGAAAATTTCCAAGATGTTTTTCCTTAGTCGGTCGTCATGCTACAGACCGTATCTGATGTAGCGTTCAAATATCTAAGAGGAATGACAACTGTTTTCCTTCTTGCGTTACTACCAACTTGGGCACGTTCTGTTTTAACCTGAAGACTTCTAAAAAGTTTCTTCTAGGTCGGTTATCAAATCGTTGTCTGGTGTAGTACTACTGGAGCTGGTGTGTGTTCCAAATTTCTTTCTTTCTGCCTGGCTATCAACTACCATTGGTATGGCTTGAGTATGAAAATTTCCAAGATGTTTTTCCTTAGTCGGTCGTCATGCTACAGACCGTATCTGATGTAGCGCTCAAATATCTAAGAGGAATGACAACTGTTTTCCTTCTTGCGTTAGTACCAACTTGGGTAAGTTCTGCTTTAGGCCGAAGACTTCCACGAAGTTTCTTTTGCTCGATCATGTTACAGCTGTTGTCTGGTTTAATGCTCACAGAGTTGCAACTGCTTTCTTTCTTTGCTGCCAACTTAGGTGAGTTATGCTTTCACCTGAGGACCTCCAGGAAGTTTCTTCACTACTTGATTCTTTCGCTCACTCTCTCTCTCTATCTTAGGTAGTTGGTTTGCTCCATGTACGGTTTTGTTTACGAGTTCATTCACGTACCGTAGTTACTTTCATTCCTTCTGTAGTTTCCGACGACTTTTTAATTTTTTAAACACCAAAGATCTTATTTTCCTTTTTCCTAAACCGCCACAACCAACGACAATAAACACATGGCGGCAGCGGTAGTTGGACTTGATTGACTGATTCGCTTTAGACTTCTTCCACCGCATCCTTTCTTAATTTCTTGCAAAGGTGAGGTGATGCTTCATTGCTTGATTCTTTCGCCTTATGCCTCTCCGTCTTAGGTTAGTTGTTCTGCTTGGTGGGTTTTTGCTTACGAGTTCAATCACGTACCGTGATTTCCTTCATTCCTTCTTCAGTCACCGAAGATTCTTCACTATTTCAAGATGCCAAATATTTAATGGAAAACTAGTTTCAAGATACTTGAACCAAATATCATTTTCCTCGTCCTAAACCGTAACTTTGCTTAATCCGGCGAGCTTTGAAGTGGTAACCTGTTGCGAAAATTATCATCCGTTAGTTTCTGCATCGATTTGTCAACATCCAAGTACGACTCGTAAATCAATCCGGATAATTACGTACATACGTAACTTTCAGTTGCGCTCCCTCGAAATCTGTTTCGTATTATTCACAAGCGGACGTGCGCGATGATAATTTACTCGTTTTCTTCCGTGATGCATGGCCCTCCGGCTCCCATTCCCCGTACTCGATTGCGTCATCTCGCAGCAGAGAGATCTTTCTCTCGTACGACTTTCCGGTCGCGAAAAAACACCCACGTACCACGCCATCGTATTTTACGACGACGCGACGTAATAATCGCCAAATAATAATTAGGCTCGACCTAACGCGCGCGTCCAAATCCGATTTGCAACGACTCGAATGATAATAATGAATCTTCCCGAGTCGTATACTCTGCCAAAATTGCGCAGATACCAGAACGAGAGATTTAACGGCGCGAGGCTCATTAAATAAGCGGTGTCCGGATGAATAATTCGACTTCGCTCCTGCTTAATTCGAACGGGGTGAGATATGAAAGAACGTCGCGTTTAAGCGTTGCCTGGCGTTCGGTCGGTACCTGATGCACCTGAGGCGATCGCTATTTTCACGTGTGTCTGTCGATGGTCTTCGATGGCATTCGTCGGCGCGCATCAATAAAAAATATATTTTAATATGTTTATCGTGTTGCCCGGTAATCGGAGCCGTCGTTCGAAGGTGTCAAAGCGCATTGTTTGCGCGGGTATAATTCAGAGAATTGTTTGCGGGTTTCTTGTCGCATGTCGGGGACATCTACCGCAACCGTAGGGGAATTTATTTCCCAATTTAGAATAATAATAATGTTTATTCGTGTAACTACAATAGTAGTAAAGCCCAAGTCAGAACTAATCAACGGAAATAAATACATTAACTAGAAACTTGTAAATGCATTGCATAAAATACAACCTGGATCCTCCAATCCTCGATTTACTTCGTGTACGAATTTATCTGTATTGCAAAGAGCTGCGCTGCAGAGACGACTTTCTCGGAAATTATGAGTGCGTTGCGCTGGCGATTGTATGATTGTACAGCATTGTGGCATTTTTCGTAGGAGCAAATTATTATTAAAATGTCAGTTACGTACGACGAAATTGTGGAAATTTAATATTTCTAATGAAATACTTGGTAAATGCTAAATGTTAATATTTTATGCTTAATGCATAAATTGAGGATTTATACTGGTGTTTCTGCAGCTCAGCAGCAATGTCGCTTATCCGACGTTCCGCCGATCTCTTTATGGTCGGATAAACGAGACCCTACTGTACTTCTGTTTGTACTGTACTCTGTTCATTCAACAGAAATAGTTAAGCCACTATCTATAAATTTATACCAATGAGCGCAACAGATAGTTGAACGTGCTACAAATTAGCCAAAAGCGCGGCAAATTTGAAATAAAGATATGAAATTTGAAATTGTTCCTTATTAACTAATTAGACTTTGCAATAATTCCAAGAAGCATAAGAAAATATAAAAATAGTATTTATTTATAACAACAAAAATTACTATAGCAGTAAAAAATATTATTCTAAAAAGTACCTATTTGATTCATTACTAGAGTTTGTTAAATAGGTGGATGACGTGTCATCATTAAGTAATGTAAACCGGACTTATGCACTTTTTTTCTCCGAATTTTAATGTCGCGCCTTGCACGTAAGTGGAGACAAAGACCGGTTTACACTACTTACTGATAACACGTCATCCACCTTTTAACAAACTTTATTAATTGCTGAAACTATTTCAATTGGGAAAGTCAAATAATTCAAAATACGTGTCTGGCTGGCCTGGCCTGGTTTTTCTGGCGGCGAAATGACTTTTTCCGTAATTGATGAATTTCTAACCTAAAAAACCATCGGTTTTAACAAAATAATCGATTAATATTAATCGTTTTTATTGCATACCTTAATATACACAAATGTGCAAAAAGACTTTTTTGGATAAACAAACTAGAATAACAGCAAAGCGAATTAGCGCCGAAGCAACTGTCAAACGACTCGAAAACGAAATGGTCTTTGGCGTTGACGAGCTCGTCGCCGCAGAAGTGTTGACGGTGGTCTGATATTACAGGTTTTTAGACGTACGACCAATAGAAACATTTTATTCAAATATTGCGCGCTTTTGTTGGGAGTGACTTAACTATTTCCGTTGAAATAAAAGAAAGTACTTTCCTTCTTTAACGCACGTTATTAATTTTGACAGGTAACGGATTATATCGGATAAGCGAGACTCTACGGTACTTCTGTTTGTACAAGCTTTTCTTTTCCCTGCTCAAAAAGTACTTTTCTTCTTTAACGCACCTTATTAAATTTGACAGGTAGGGGATTATGGGTAATGATGATCGCTTATCCGATGTTTCCCCGATGTGTTTATGTCGGATAAACGGAACCCTACTGTACTCCTGTTTGTACAAGTTTTTCTATTCCCTGTTCAAAAAGTTACTTTTCTGCTAAAACGCACTTATTAATTTTGACAGGTAGGGAATTATGGGTAATGGTGGTCTCCACGTCCCCGTACGAGCGGCACACGATAGGAAAGTCCGACGTCAAATACGTCTCGAATATGCACGGGAACGAGGCCGTCAGTAGGGAATTGATGCTGCATCTCATACACGTAAGATTTTCTTTATATATATACTGCGAATCCCAATCGTCATTTTTCGATTGGGATGAGATCACGTGAACCGAAACACATGGAATTCTGGGAAAAATCTAAACGACTTTAACCAAACGACTTTATTAATTGGGTGTGTTTATTGGGCGACCACGAAGTAGCTGTGCAATAGGCTTACTAAGCGAGCACTACTTCTTCTTTTCCCTTCTTCGGTTCTTCAAGGTTTCAGGGTATCCTGTTCCATTCATCGATCTCCGTTTGTTCCTGTCATTGATCGCAACTTCCATCTCCCCAAATTGTTTTCCCTCTTCCTCTTCCCCTAATTCTGCTATTTGCTGCATCCAGTCCACGTATACGGGGTTTGTCACAAGAAATGCGTCAAATTTATTTCAAAGATTATACAAGATATAGGTAAGTCAATAATTGTAAAAGGAAATGAACATTCACGCGGCCTATCCTGCTTACACGTTAACATTACAACTGACGAACAGCTTGCTATCGATGTGAATGCGATGTTTCTAGAATACATTTTTTATACAATGTTATCGCCTCGTTTCGGTCGTAGATACGTTGAAGCATGTCCAGAATAGATGCCCTTGGACCTACTACTACTCGACTTTTACTTTTAATTTAATCAACGTAACTTGGTAATGACTTTAAGTAATCGAATTTGAATGAAGTCTCTATTCGATACTTATCTCGAGGTTATTACAGATATCGCCAGGACAACCCAAAAGACTTCTGTGGCGAAACCAAGAAAAAGCCGCCCCCAAAGATCATGGGTAGATGACCTGGATAAAGCTACGGAGAGAATCAAATTTATCTGCACCTTTCAACGTTGCCTCTACACCCTAACCAACAAATTTGACGATCTAACGACCAATCAAAATTACAACGAAAAGTGTTACTGTATGAGCGTTTTTCCCTCTTAATCCTCGTATCCCTTCTACCCTTCGATGTGTGCTTCCGAGCCACCGAGCAGTATACGTACGTATACCGTACCGTGCTTGGCTCGCATACATAGCAACTTATCGTAATGTTACCAAAAGTGTTTCTTTCGGTGTTTCATCGCCTTTTCCATCAAACTTAATACATATTGTGATTGTGGTTAATTCAAACTAAAATACCGTCGAAACTTATCTTCTTGTAATCGTTGTAAAGACCCTCCTTCACGTCGCAGATCGCAGATGTTCGTCCTCTTCGATGCATATAATTAGTGTGGGAAAACAGCGATAACAGCGGTCAATTACGAAATAAGTTACGACAACAGCGCCGACTTCCCACTTTAGTCAGTTCTGTGTATATGTAGGCTGTCGTAACTTATTTCGTAATTACCGTTGTTTGCCCAGACTACTGATAATACAATAATAATGATAATATATACAGTCGAGTCTCGTTTATCTTCAGTCCTCCGAAACGAACGAGCTTCGTTTATGTAAGTCGGCAGGCGTCCCCACTACTGCCACCGTTGCCATGCCAACTGGAATTGCATCACCTCCACCCCTCCCATTTCTTCCAAGCGCACTCTAGATTCTAGATTCAAGCGTGACGGTGAAATTGTGGAACATGGAGTGGAGCGTGGAACTTAAAATAAACGAGACTCCCAAGTTAAGATAAATGAAACTCAAAATACATGAACCTCAAGATAAACGAGACTCGACTGTATAATAAAAGTTAATGGTGGATCTGCATCTAAGCCAGGTATGGGCAACCTCCGGCTCGCGGGCCACATGCGGCCCTCGAGTAAGGCTTGTCCGGCCCGCTACTGAATTCTTTCGTTGCATATTAGCACGGCCCGTCTAAACTTAATTAATAATGAATCATAAGGATACCACAAAAATGTATATTTTTCAAGATTACTCGCAGCATAAAACTTCTACAAAAAAGGTTGCCCATGCCTGATCTAAGCAGATCATCATCATACGCTTTTTCAAGTAAGTAACATTATTGACAAATTTTAACAGTATTGCATCGTAATTTTTTATGGAAAACCTGTAGAATGCACGTGTTTTGGGAAGAAATCGCTTCAAGCGACTGTTGCTGCTGCGTCTGAAATGTCCCTATGTCTCGGAGTCTCGGTTGTCGTTAAAAATTATGAAGTCTTAGCGACGGAATTCACAACATTTCAAAGCCAATCCTCCAACTTAACTCATCGGGAAAAGAAAACGAAAAAAGGAAGAATCCAATTCTCAATCGACGCACGGAAAATATCGATAGATACAACACCACTCGACGCCCCCGGTTGGATGATGTTATGGAATTCCTATTTTTAAAAAGGCTAAAAGCGTTCATGGCGACGACGACGACGATGACTTTCGACTATATCATCGACTGTTCAGCTGTTTGTGTACGGATAAGCACGCTGTAATACCACTGTACTAACCGAACAAACGAGTCGTTGTCTGGCATTATCAAACTGGGTCTACGTAGATACGTGGAGCCGTGTTTGCGGCTGATATCGCGGTACAGCGAGGTTTGTTGTGTTGTTGCTGTTGTTGTTGTTTCTCTTTTTCTTATCGCGTGCGTGACAGGTTCGGTAAGTTAATAATGAATTCCTCACGAAAGGAAGGAGGGAAGGGAAAGGAAAACCCCTGATCCTACGATGTATAGAATGGAAAAATATTAATATACAATCCGAAATACAAAAACATTAATAATAAACGTAGATGGCGCGAGCTCTGTCTAACCTATAGGATATCATGGCGTAAAACAAGTGCTTCTATGTTTGCAAACATTTAGCGGGTATCTCTGGGTGCTTCAGTATCACTTTAACTCTCAACAGATGGAGTCACTCGTTCGGACAAATCTGTCGCTAATAAGTGGACTAGGCAAATGTGCGGTATAATGGGTCATCTGTCCTTTCCACAATAATGTAATATTATATTACAGAGGACAAAGGACAGATGACTCGTCATACCGCATATTTGTCCACTTTACTTAAGAAGTTCTACAAGTAGCTTAGGGAGCTTGCTTTCTTCATTGCGTGAGTCCTGATACGAAAGGTGAAACTAGTCTAACGGTTGCAGTTTGCGATTCATAAAGCATAATTCCCCCTTGATATTGATTGACGTATGCAGTTTCTACTCGGTATGCAGGACATTGCACAGCGTCCTACGAGAGTTGCCTAGCAAAGGGACCCCAGTAGAAAGTTGTGTGTTTCAAACCTAGCTGGAGGAATTGCTTCGTCAACCCGTTACAGGCCATCGTGCAACTGGTGAAAACACGTTACTCAAAACAAAAGCCAAAAAATATCGCGGTTTGTACCCAAAACAAAAGCCAAACACATACGGCATTTTGTACTCAATATTCGTCACACCAATATAGTAGAGCGTGACAAAAATGAAAAAGTTTTGCAAATTACATGGAAATCGATTTTCGTAAGCGTCTTGGATCGCCGATAACGGATCTGAGGTTAGTTTCGCAATTTACAAAATGGCCGATTGAAGACGATGCTCTAAAATCGGACTGTTCCAATTTCCGATCTGCTACATTGATTTGTCGTGTTAGAAAATTGTAACAACACAGAAAGATTTAAGTTGGATGGTAACTTTTCGAGGAATTCCGATAATTACGAGACTAGCGTCCAAAATCCGCACTCATAACATGACGTTCTCATCATTGACATTCATCCCACAACAATTAGCCTGCCCTCGCTAATTGTTTGTTTTGATCGATTATAAGCGCCATCTTTATTTTGTCAAAGGTATATATTTCGTGAACTTATTATACTTATTTTATATGATGGTTTTCTACCACAATTAGGTCAATTTACCCTCCGTGGTCATACTTCAATTAAGAATCTAGATGGTCATACCGGGGTCCATTTCGATAAACAATTGCAAAAAACAACTATCCGTCCGATATTGATGTAAAAATTCTGGAACGTACTATAAACATTTTAGATTACGGACGAATAGTTTGTTTGCAAGAAAGCAAATGGCGAGATGATGAAAAAATCATAAAAAGATGTCACACAAGCTACAATTTTTTATTCAAAAAATCGTAACAATGTTAATTTTCAAAATTTTTCATGAAAATTTGAAAATTATTAAAATTTGCGCTCAAAGTGATCACGTACCATCCCGGACCGTGCCTTCAGCAGTTTCACGATGGGTATTGTGTTTAATCACAGATTTGATACCGTAGTGACGAGTCTTAAAAAGGACGAAACTAGTCAGCGATCGATAAAGCAGAATTCCGTGATGGTCACTGGCATATGAAATTTGTGCCTGCTTTACGCAGGCTATCGCACAGCTTTCCCGGACAGCTATCTAACAAACGTACTTCATTTAATAGATCGTTTGATATCGTAGTGATAAGTCTTAATAAGGACGAAACTAGTCAACGATCGATGAGGCAGAATTACGTGATGATAATTGACATAGAAAGTTTGTGCCTTTTTTACGCAGGTTATCGCATAGTTTTCCCGGACAGCTAGCTAACAAACATACATCATTTAGTAAGTCGTTTGATAGAGATACGAATTTTAGCGAGTTTTAGCGGGTAGGTTTCTAGGCAGATTTCAGCAAATAGAAACAAAAGTTTCGTCTTTCAGTTTTTAATCGAACCAAATTACATGGGAATCGGCATTCATAGGCGTCTTGGATGGCCGATTGCGAATCCCCTGATGTTAATTTCGCATTTTAGAAAATGGCCCACTGAAGACGGCGCTCCAAAATCGGGCTGTTCGAATTTGCGGTCTGTCCCAGCGATTTGCAATGTTAGAACATTGTAACAGCACAACAAAACTTAAGTCGGGTGGTAACTTTTCGAAGAATTTCGATAGTTACGAGACTAGCGTCTAAAATCCGCACTCATACATGACGTTCTCATCATTTACATTCACCACACGACAATTGGCGAGTCGAAAAGTCGGATTTTGGTCGCTACTGAGTGCCATCTTCAGTTTGTCAAATGGACAAACTAACGTCAGATGCGACCTAAGAAACCCCGCGAATAATTTCAAGTAATTTGCTAAACTTTTCGAAATTTTCTATCGCCATATTGGTGCGCCATTTTGAATTTTGAAATGCAAATACGAAGTTTTCTTGTTTTCAGTATGTTTCGATGCGATGTGCCCCAAATGAGATACCATCCCGAACCGTGTCTTCAGCAATTTGACGATGGGTATTGTGTTTAATCACAGATTTGATACCGTAGTGACGAGTCTTAAAAAGGACGAAACTGGTCAGCGATCGATAAACTTGAATTCCATGAGTATTATGTCCCGTCAAATTACCAATAGTCTATGTTAATTTATGATTATAAAAACAGTGCTTTGTTACACTACCACTTTGTTTCCATTAAAAAAAGTGGCTGCAGTTTCGTAAACACTGTTACATTGTTAAACTAGAAGTCTACTAACTACTTCTAATTTGACAATGTTACAGTTTTTACGAAACTCCAGACATGTTTTTAAACAAAAACAAAGTGGTAGTGTAACAAAGTGGTGTTTTTCTTCTCATAAGTGACCATGTACTACCACAAGGTAACGGACTACTTAATCGCACATCCATGTTTATGTCTCCTCAAGATATTTTAAGAGTGTTAGAAGCAGATAGGGAATAGTTCCTAGACAGGCTTCGATAATACGGCAAGTTAAGTATGATAAACAAAAACCAACTTTTCCTACGGGAAACGGAGGTGATCTCATACCTTTAGGCTGCAAACTCATGTACTAGCTATAAGTTACAATTAAGATATTGTTTGTCAAAGTTCTAATTAATAAATAATATTTTTTAGAAGTAACTTGAAGTTTCATCGAATTTAATTATGTACAATTTGTGCCTGATTTACGCAGGCTATCGCACAGCTTTACGCTGGCTATCGCACAGCTTTACGATGACTATTATACAACTTTACACAGGCTATTGTACAGCCCGGCATAGGCTATCACACATATTCGCGCAGGCTATAGCACAGATTTGCATAAGCTATCGCACAGCTTTACGCCGACTACTATACAACTTTACACAGGCTATTGTACAGCCCTGCATAGGCTATCACACATATTCGCGCAGGCTATAGCGCAGATTTGCGTAAGCTATCGCACAGCTTTACGCCGGCTACTATACAACTTTACACAGGCTATTGTACAGCCCTGCATAGGCTATCACACATATTCGCGCAGGCTACAGCACAGATTTGCATAAGCTATCGCACAGCTTTCCGCCGACTACTATACAACTTTACACAGGCTATTGTACAGCCTTGCATAAGCTGTCACACATATTCGCGCAGGCTATAGCACAGATTTGCGCAAGCTATCGCACATCTTTACGCCGACTATTATACAACTTTACACAGGCTATTGTACAGCCTTGCATAGGCTATCGCACAGCCTTACGTAGGCTATCGCACAGCCTTACGTATGCTATCGCACAGCCTTGCGTAGGCTATCACACATATTCGCGCAGGCTATAGCACAGATTTGCGTAAGCTATCGCACAGCTTTACGCCGACTACTATACAACTTTACACAGGCTATTGTACAGCCCTGCATAGGCTATCACACATATTCGCGCAGGCTATAGCACAGATTTGCATAAGCTATCGCACAGCTTTACGCCGACTACTATACAACTTTACACAGGCTATTGTACAGCCTTGCATAGGCTATCGCACAGCCTTACGTAGGCTATCGCACAGCCTTACGTAGGCTATCGCACAGCGTTGCGTAGGCTATCACACATATTCGCGCAGGTTATAGCACAGATTTGCGTAAGCTATCGCACAGCTTTACGCCGACTACTATACAACTTTACACAGGCTATTGTACAGCCCTGCATAGGCTATCACACATATTCGCGCAGGCTATAGCACAGATTTGCATAAGCTATCGCACAGCTTTACGCCGACTACTATACAACTTTACACAGGCTATTGTACAGCCTTGCATAGGCTATCGCACAGCCTTACGTAGGCTATCGCCACTGCGTTGCGTAGGCTATCACACATATTCGCGCAGGCTATAGCACAGATTTGCGTAAGCTATCGCACAGCTTTATGCCGACTACTATACAACTTTACACAGACTATTGTACAGCCTTGCAAAGGCTATCACACATATTCGCGCAGACTATAGCAGAGATTTGCGCTAGCTATCGCACAGCTTTACACCGATTATTATACAACTTTACACAGGCTATTGTACAGCCTTGCATAGGCTATCGCACAGCCTTGCGTAGGCTATCACACATATCCGCGCAGACTATCGCACAGCTTTACGCCGTCTATTATACAATATATTATAGTACGCCGAATTTAAGCGGGTAAGTTTTCTAGACATATTTTCGCCAATAGAAACAAAGGATTCGTCCTGCAGTTTTTAATCGAACCTCGCCGCTTCCTGGTCGACATCGCCGCTACGCGAACGCAACAGGCTTCTCCGTGTCGGTCAGTAGTAAACACGGAATAAAAATATGGTAATTTGCATGCTCGTTGTGCTGCGCCGGTGAGTCGGTCGGTCGCTACGTTTTGTTTTGACGCCGAACCGGGCCCGGCCGGCTCGATTCCCATTTTCTAAACGCACCGCGATGTAAAAATATGTATCCAATTTAGAGTTCTTTGCCCTCGGCGGTGCGTAAAATTGCTTTCCATGGCCATTGTAATAATCGACGATGTTACGAAATATTTAAACGCAGCAATCTACGCGCTTTCCGCCGTCTTCTCCTCACCGCCGAATTCGGGGACGACGACGACGACGACGTCGACGTCTTCTACGAGCTACTATCTACGTGGCGCGAATAACACCGAAAAAGATACGAGGCGATGAAAGAAGTTGACGTGGAACGCGACGAAGTGAAAGTTTCCGACGAATCGGAAAGGTCAAAATAGTTTTTAACGCGGTGCGCCGGCGAGATTTATTCGAATCAAGATCCTCCGCGGAAAGACGCGATTAACAATGCATGACGGGCGCCTCGATCTATTCGTTTTTATTGTTACTGCTGCTGTTGGGAGATCTCCGCCGTGTCGTTTTGCATACGACGTGTAGGAATAACGCGCGCGTGTGTTAATCGTGTGTGTGGCTACGTTTGCCGTATACGTGCGTTTGTTGTATGTGTGTGTGTGGTTGTTGTGCGTGTGCGTCTATGTGCTGCAACGTCGAACGCGTAGGAAATGCCGTGGCGCCTAAAAAGGTGGGACTCCTGACGCCGTTCCAACGAGGAAATTAATATTTGTGATTCAGGCGTAGAAATGTCGTTATTTTGCGCGCCTACGCGTTTCGCGTTTCTCATTTGCGTGTACGGGAAGAGGAATGAGCAAAGGAAGAAATCGAAACGGATCCCCACATCGTCCTCTTAATAACTCTTCTGCATCTTCTCAAGGCATCAAGTCGGAATGATGCACGAATAGCGGGAAACAGCTTTCGGGTGGGTTGCTTCCAGAGATCATCTTCAATCGTTCATAGTTTGAGTTGACGGTGAAGTTACCCACAAATCATCCAACGGTGACAAATTTGGCGAAGGAGCACACCGTAACAATATAGAAATGGCGTTGGTGGTACGCTACCCTTGAAGCATCTATGGGGTATGTACCCTGATTGTGTTCTGCGGTAACGTAGTACGAGGAAGACTACCATTTCGTCCTCTACGACTTCTGGCTAATACACCCAACAACCAGGGGACCTTCAAATCGCCTCCCTTGAAATAACAGAGGCGTTGGTGGTAAATCAACCTGGAACTGTCCGTGCGGTAGGTGTCCTGATGCTGTTCTATTCTTCAGCAATATCGCACGAGGAGACTCTTACACAAATGGTACCATTTTCAACCTCGACAATTTCGAGCTCAACAACCAGGGGGTCTTAAGACCCTCATCCTTGAAGCAAGAGTGGCGTTTGTGGTAAGCCAACCTTGACGTATCTGTGGGGTATGTGCCTTGTTTCTGTTCTTGTCTAATGTGACACGAGGTAGGCTTCGTCTTCAGCTTTCGTCCTCTACGACTTCGGGCTAAAACACCCAACAACCGGAAGACCTTCAAATCCCCGCCCTTGAAGTGATAGTGACGTTGGTGGTAAGCCGACCTGGAACTATGCGCGCACTAAGTGTCCTGATGCCATTTCCTTCTCGACGATTTTGTGCTGGTACACCCAACAACAAGAGGACTTTAAGACCCCCGTGCCTGAAGTAAGAGTGGCGTTGGTTCTAAGCGGTGGGGTAGGGTACATACCCCGCAGATAGTTCTGTTCCTATGCATTGTGACAGGAGGAAGGCTCCGCAAGAATGGTACCCTTTCGTCCTCTACGATTTCGAGCTAGCACACCCAACAAAAACAGGACCTTAGGATCCTCGTCCTGAAATTAGAATAGGTATGGTTAATGAGCCAGGTTTGAACTCTCTGTGGGGTATGTGCTCCGATTCTGTTATTGTGTAATATGAGACAAGGAAGGCTTCGCAAGAACGGTACCATTTCGTCTTTTACGATCTCGAGCTAGCACACCCAACAAGAACAGGATCTTAGAATCCTCGTCCTGAGAGTAGAATAGGTATGGTTGATGAGCCAACTTTGAACTCTCTGTGGGGTATGTACCCCGATTCTGTTCTTATGTAATGTGACGAGGAAGACTACGCAAGCGTGCTACCATTTCGTCCTATACGATCTCGAGCTAGCACACCCAACAAGAACAGGATCTTAGAATCCTCGTCCGGGAAGAGTAGAATAGGTATGGTTGATGAGCCAACTTTGAACTCTCTATGGGGTATGTGCCCTGATTCTATTCTTGTGTAATGTGAGACGAGGAAGACTTCGCAAGAATGGTACCATTTCGTCCTCTACGATTTCGAGTTAGCACACCGAACAAGAACAGGACCTTAGGTTCCTCGTTCTGGAAGTAGGAATGGTATGGTTGAGGATCCAATCTTAAACTCTCTCTGGAGTATGTGCCCCTGATGTGACACAAAGAAAACTTCGCATGAATGGTACCATTTCCTCCTCTACGACTTCGAGCTAGCACACCCAACAACAAGAGGACCCTAAGATTCCAGTCCTCCACAGATGGCGTTGGTGGTAATCCGCAACCGTGACCTATACGTACGATAGGTGCCCTGATTCTGTTGTAGTGTCTTGTGACACGAGGAAGGTACTGCATGAACGAGAGTTCCGTCCAAAGTTGTCGTAATTTTAGGCACCGTTCCAAACAGCACCACGGCAGCGATTGGATAAAGAGCAGTGGTAACAACGGGAACCTTCTGAGAGCAAGTGGTAGAAAATGGCGCTTGGTGACAACTGCAGGAACCAAAGTAATGGCGATAGAACTCCACCCTAGGGAAGACCTTTGGTTGTGGAGACCGAAAGAAAAAGAGAAGCCAATGTGGTTCCATTTTTTGGTGCCAATTTCTGGCACCGTTGCAGACACGGAGTTTGGGTAAAGAGTAGTCATAACAACAGACACCTCCTGAAAGCAGATTGGTACAAAATGATCCTTAGTGGTCTTACAACGCCTAGCAGTACCCGGATGTTAATTTGTTGAACTTTCTTTTTACTATTGACGTCATATCCACAACATAGTATTCGATTCAAGCCCCAAACCTCTTCACGCATTCTAACATTCTAACAGTACGTAAAATCGGAAACTTGAACCTAGGGAACCTGCACGTAATAGTACCTAGCCCAGTACTAAGCGCCTCTTCAGCATCCAGTCCCGGTACTGTTCGAGGTACTACTTGGGAGCTTCGGGGTCGTTTGCCGCTTACTGTTACTACCTATATTTTTGCGTCGTATCAGGCGATAAATCTTAAGCCCTAAATTCCTGAAGTATCAAAATGCATACCTGTTTTGTTTCTTGAAATAAATGTATAAAAAATGTGTTACGATTTTTTTATTATTTTTCCCTTTACGTGGTAAATACAATGAATACATTGATATAATTTTAAATTTAATTTGGAAAATCGGGCTTCAAAGAGGTAAGTCACTTGCTAGTCGTCCCATGGCAGTTTTTATTCTATATCGAACGAAGCTCGCTCGCCTCGATGGGTTGGTAGTTGGAGGACGGCGATTTATCGCCGGAATGTAAAGATAAAGAGCTAACATTTCTAGGGACATTTAATAAGGTGATCTTCTCCTTCGCGTGTGGCTACCACAAACCGACGAAACAATCATCGCCCGCAATTATCTCCTAACGTTCGTTCTCCGAAGTTGATACTGGCGTTATAAATCCCCGAAGACTATACTTTCCCGTTTAGAAACGATAGCGGCCGTTCGGACGCGACGGCAGCGCGCCGCCATAAAATACGCCGATTTTAGTCCGGGGATAGGACGCGAGCAGTTATTACCGGCATTAAATAGAATTACAACTGGTTAGACGGCAATCATTCCGCCGCTAAAACCGGTCATCATCGCCGACAATCTCGGCGAATAAATCAATTGATGATTACGATGCAATCCTATCCGCCTTTCTTCGAGTTCGACGCGCGTCCGTTGGCGTTCGGGATACCGCGGATTTCGAACGCGAGAGAGGGCGGGTTTTGTCGTTTTTATTAAATTTTAAGAGCCCACCTATGCTTGCGAGTCGGACCTCGACTGGTATGGTGTATATGTGTGTGTGAGTGTGTGTGTGTGTGCGCGCGTTTAAGCTATTATCTAGTTGACGTGTTATTAGGCAATTATTTCGTTTTATTTATACCTTTTTCACCGGACGGGATGTTCCATTATGGGGAACCGTTCGGGTTGGTCGTAACGCCAGTTTCTTTCACATCTTCACGCACATCCTCGCCTTTCCGCAAGCGGGTTCGTAATCGTCGCTAAATGAAAATTTTACTACCGATATTAGAAGATCGTTACGAGGAGCTAATTGCAAATTGCACCGCTTTCCGATACATTGTGATATAATTTATGGGAACGGCTCGGGGAAGCCCGTTAATTAACTTTCATTATATCTGGTACAATGTAAGGGAAGCGTGAGGATTGAATCTCGTTAAAACCGCGTAAGTGCATAGTATCTGTAGTGTATCTCAACTAATTCTAGCGTAAAAATAAAGAAAGAAACGGAGGTTAGGCGGTGAGATGAGAAACATTATGTTTGCGCCCTTCATCTGTCGATAACCGGCCCGTTGTTGTTTCGAATTTGTCACAAACCAGACCCGCAGAGAAAATAGGATGCATTGTAACTGATTGAGGCGTAAAAACCTCGGTTCGATGGTCATTTGTTAGGTTCAAAAACATGGTGGGGCGACGAGGCGACAATCTGGTTGCCTATCGAAGCAACACCATCTTTGTGACCTTCATCTCTTGCCAATTGTTACACTTTCAAGTTTGTCTCAAGGACATATTTCTCCTAACTAAACTAAAGCATTAAAATTTTGATTCGCCAGTCATTTGTTAGGGTAAAAATATAGTGGAATGACGAAGCGATCAGATAGGCAACTCTCCATCTGTTGATAATTGATGTTAGCTTTGTTTCAAATTTGTCACAAACCAGACCCGCAGATAAAATAGAATGCATTGTAACTGATTGAGGCGTAAAAACCCCGGTTCGATGGTCATTTGTTAGGCTCAAAAACATGGTGGGGCGACGAGGCGACAATCTGATTGCCTATCGAAGCAACACCATGTTTGTGCCCTTCATCTCTTGCCAATTGTTACACTTTCAAGTTTGTCTCAAGGACATGTTCCTCCAAACTAAACTAAAGCATCAAAATTTTGATTCGCGAGTCATTTGTTAGGGTAAAAACATAGTGGAATGACGAAGCGATCAGATAGGCAACTCCCCATCTGTTGATAATTGATGTCAGCTTTGTTTCAAATTTGTCACAAACCGGACCCGCAGATAAAATAGAATGCATTGTAACTGATTGAGGCGTAAAAACCCCGGTTCGATGGTCATTTGTTAGGCTCAAAAACATGGTGGGGCGACGAGGCGACAATCTGATTGCCTATCGAAGCAACACCATGTTTGTGCCCTTCATCTCTTGCCAATTGTTACACTTTCAAGTTTGTCTCAAGGACATGTTTCTCCTAACTAAACTAAAGCATCAAAATTTTGATTCGCGAGTCATTTGTTAGGGTAAAAACATAGTGGAATGACGAAGCGATCAGATAGGCAACTCTCCATCTGTTGATAATTGATGTCAGCTTTGTTCCAAGTTTGTCACAAACCAGACCCGCAGATAAAATAGAGTGCATTGTAACTGATTGAGGCGTAAAAACCTCGGTTCGATGGTCATTTGTTAGGCTCAAAAACATGGTGAGGCGACAAGGCGACAATCTGATTGCCTATCGAAGCAACACCATGTTTGTACCCGTCATCTCTTGCCAATTGTTACATTTTCAAGATTGTAATGAAGACGTATTTCAACTAATGGAAGTGTCAAAACCTCGATAGTCATTTGTTATAGTACAAACATAGTGTAGTAACAAGACGATGGCGTAAGCAATACTATGTTTTTGTCGTTATTCGACTGAATTTATAAGAACAGAACTTAAATATTCTGAATCGTTGGATTTCTCTTTTATTTCTCTTTGCTGTCTCCTTCTGGCGCTCATGCTTAAAGCATTTTTTTATGAAATCTGTTGCAGATGGAATAGGGCATATCTTAACAAATTCATCAGATACACTCTCCACTCCGGCGCTTCGTTTATAAGTAGCTGATATTCTAACCAGCTTCGTAATCGCAAAATGAGGAGCATTTAGAAAGCTTGTGATAACTAACAATAAGCTTCGACAAACGAGTGCAGAATAAGTTGTGTGAACCGGGCTGAAGTTTTCTTCCTCCGAATTTTAAAGTCGCGCCTTGCCTGTAAGTGGGGATAAGCGCTGGAGGGACAGCCGGTTTACATTACTTAATGATAACTTATCATGCACTCGTTTGTCGAACCTTAGTAATGACTCATGAGGAATTAGCCTAATCCGCCAAAACATTCTTTAAAAAAATTTAAGAAATTGCGAAGGTGGCACACAGAATATAGATGGTCCCTCGTAAACTTCAATATCTCAAAATCCAAGAGCCCTCTAAGGTGCTGGATGTCTAAACGAAATAAGTTCACGAAGGACTTAGTAATTTTGTTACTTTCATGCCAGCTGATTGGAGTATTTTCACGACTGTTAACTGGGGCATTTTCACGCCTGATAATTGGGGTATTTTTAATACTTGCCATAATTGTAGTGCTTTCATGCTAATTGGGCGGTAACACACAGAAGAGGGTAACATTTTCGAGGGGACGTAATGGTAGATTTGACTTCCAAAAGAAAAAAAAACGGAGGGGAAACGTGAGATCTAAGATGAATTCGGATAAAACGATTCTGACTCAAACCACATCAACTTTTATAACTTCGATAGCACGTTTTAACAACCAAATCGTCCTCAGTGAAACAGTAAATGGTAAGGAATCAGCGCCCCACGAAAGTATGTGGTGTGCAACGCCGAATGCTAAGGGATCATGTATGTGTACGTAAGCGTTGATGTACTGAGCATCACGGATTAGACAACACCCGTTATTACCCTTTTGTCCATAATGCATGCAGGTAGTCAATTTTTGGTGGTTAAGTAGACCACAAACCTGGTCGCAACGCCTGGGATTTAAACTTAACTTGTTGGTATTGTTGTTCAGTTACTTATTTGTCCATAATGTATGCAGGTACTCAAACTTTGGTGGTTAAGTAGATCACAAACCTATTTGCGACGCCTGGGATTTGAACTCAGCTTCTCGGCATTGTAGTTCAGTTTCCTAACCACTGGATTACGCCGGCTCCAACTCAGTAGATAACAAAGGGCATGTTCCAACTAAAACATGCGCAAAACTCTCGTTTAGATAGTCATTTGTTAGGGTATAAAATAAACAAAATGACTGATACTGAATTTCCCAGGTTTCCACTGCGGATGGCAACTTATTTGCCGAAATACGTATCTGGATTTGGAAGAGGTGAGGCGAGGGTATCGCTAGCAAAACTTTTGCCACGTGGGGGCGTTTCGGAAGGAAAGTTTGGGAACTACTATTCTAGACTAATCACACTGTTATTGAGTTAATGGTGCTTCCTGATACACAAAGCACAAAGCACATACAGCAATCTCGATAATTTCAAGTGCAGACATATTTTGAGTCATCATTCTCAGTGAAAAAATACAACTGAGTAAGAACTTATGCTCAAACTTGCCCCACAGAACATAGTTCATAATCGACATTACGTAACAGTGAAGACGCCAACCATTTTATTTAAGCTACTTGATCTAATGAATGGCTTCTTGGATAAGAACCTCGATTCCTTTCAACTGGGATTAATTAATTAACACTTTATTTACCGGAAGTCGTAGGGAAATAAGACGCTTAAGAACTTAACCTAATTCCTTTCGGTTGATTCACCCCGACGTCACATTTCTACATAATTCACTTATCAATCGTCTTTTACTACCGATAAGTAACGCCAATTATCATGTAGGAAGTGAGTCTTGAAAAATTCGGGGTGATAAACGCGGAACATTTCAATCCCGGCTTAACATACGATCATCGACCGAGTTATAGCCGGGAGCGCGCTAGCTCTCTTTATCTATCGGCGGCGTTAACGCAATTAAGTTCAACAACCCTCGGTCCAACTTCTCTCTTGCTCTCTCTCTCTCCCTCTCTTATTCTCGGACGTGGATCTCGAAAAATTCTCCTACTTTCACCGGGGAGATTACCGTAATAACGTTTTACGCGCCTAGGATAGAAATTTCTCGTCCTTATTAAGACGGCGCGATGTGGTAAGCGTGAGAATAATAGGTACGGAGGGTGAGGTAGTATCGACAAGAAAAATTTACTTTCCAAAGCGAGCCCGCCGCAATTTAACGTCATACAAGCGTTAGTGGTGAAATCTTACGTTAAAGGACGATCAAATCTAAATTTGAATTTCGCGCCATAATGCTTAAATGAGACTAAGTACACTTTGTCTATTTTAAGTTTTTACCTACGTCATTGTTTTGTCGTAGGTGTAAAGACGATCTATTAATTTGACTATCTTCCTCGAATGCTGCCGGTGATTGGCTATTTATCTAATATTTTGGCAAACAAATAATAACTTCTAAAGCATTTGACAGGTAATTGACGATTTTATCTAATTTTGTCAAATAAATGACAGCTTGTAAAGATTTTGGCCTCAATTCTGCCAAATTATTGAGAATTTTTAAATGTTTAGATAAGTAATTACCAATTTAACCTAAATTTTGACAAATAAATGACAATTCATAAAGGTTTTGACAGGTAGTTGATGATTTAACCTAAATTTTACCAAATAAATGACAAGTTTAGGCAGGTAAGTCACCATTTAAACTAAAGTTTACCGTATTATTGAAAATTTCTGAAGCTTTTTGACAGATAATTGGCGATTTAACCTAAATTTGTACAAATAAATGACAACCTCTAAAGCAATTGACAGGTAATTGACGATTTGATCTAATTTTGTCAAATAAATGACAGCTTGTGAAGATTTTCATACTTAATTGACGATTTTGGCCTCAATTCTGCCAAATTAATGAGAATTTTTAAATGTTTAGATAAGTAATTGCCAACTTAACCTAGATTTTGACAAATAAATGACAACTTATAAAGCAGTTGACAGGTAATTGATGATTTAATCTTAAATTTGGCAAATAAATGACAATTCGTAAAGGTCTTGACAGTTAATTGATGATTTAACCTAAATTTTACCAAATAAATGACAAGTTTAGGCAGGTAAGTGACCATTTAAACTAAAGTTTACCGTATTGTTGAAAATTTCTGAAGCTTTTTGACAGATAATTGGCGATTTAGCCTAAATTTGTACAAATAAATGACAACCTCTAAAGCATTTGACAGGTAATTGACGATTTAATCTAAATTTTGACAAATAAATGACAATTCGTAAAGATCTTGACAGGTAATTGACGATTTAACCTAAATTTTACCAAATAAATGACAAGTTTAGACAAGTAAGTGATCATTTAAACTATAGATTGCCGTATTACTGAAAATTTCTGAAGCTTTTTGACAGATAATTGGCGATTTAACCTAAATTTTTACAAATAAATGACAACCTCTAAAGCATTTGACAGGTAATTGACGATTTAATCTAAATTTTGACAAATAAATGACAATTCGTAAAGGTTTTGACAGGTAATTGATGATTTAACCTAAATTTTACCAAATAAATGACAAGTTTAGGCAGGTAAATGACCATTTAAACTAAAGTTTGCCGTATTATTGAAAATTTCTGAAGCTTTTTGACAGATAATTGGCGATTTAGCCTAAATTTGTACAAATAAATGACAACCTCTAAAGCATTTGACAGGTAATTGACGATTTGATCTAATTTTGTCAAATAAATGACAGCTTGTAAAGATTTTCATACTTAATTGACGATTTTGGCCTCAATTCTGCCAAATTAATGAGAATTTTTAAATGTTTAGATAAGTAATTACCAATTTAACCTAGATTATGACAAATAAATGACAACTTATAAAGGAGTTGACAGGTAATTGATGATTTAATCTAAATTTTGACAAATAAATGACAATTCGTAAAGGTCTTGACAGGTAATTGATGATTTAACCTAAATTTTACCAAATAAATGACAAGTTTAGGCAGGTAAGTAACCATTTAAACTAAAGTTTACCGTATTATTGAAAATGTATGAAGCTTTTTGACAGATAATTGGCGATTTAGCCTAAATTTGTACAAATAAATGACAACCTCTAAAGCATTTGACAGGTAATTGACGATTTAATCTAAATTTTGACAAATAAATGACAATTCGTAAAGGTCTTGCAGGTAATTGATGATTTAACCTAAATTTTACCAAATAAATGACAAGTTTAGGCAAGTTAGTGATCATTTAAACTAAAGTTTGCCGTATTACTGAAAATTTCTGAAGCTTTTTGACAGATAATTGGCGATTTAACCTAAATTTTTACAAATAAATGACAACTTCTAAAGCATGTGACAGGTAATTGACGATTTAATCTAAATTTTGACAAATAAATGACAATTCGTAAAGGTTTTGACAGGTAATTGATGATTTTATCTAATTTCGTCAAATAAATGACAGCCTGTAAAGATTTTCATACTTAATTGACGATTTTGGCCTCAATTCTGCCAAATTAATGAGAATTTTTAAATGTTGAGATAAGTAATTACCAATTTAACCTAAATTTTGACAAATAAATGACAACTTATAAAGCAGTTGACAGGTAATTGATGATTTAACCTAAATTTTACCAAATAAATGACAAGTTTAGGCAGGTAAGTGACCATTTAAACTAAAGTTTGCCGCATTATTGAAAATTTCTGAAGCTTATTGACAGATAATTGGCGATTTAACCTAAATTTGTACAAATAAATGACAACCTCTAAAGCAGTTGACAGGTAATTGACGATTTGATCTAATTTTGTCAAATAAATGACAGCTTGTAAAGATTTTGGTACTTAATTAACGATTTTGGCCTCAATTCTGCCAAACTAATGAGAATTTTTAAATGTTTAGATAAGTAATTGCCAATTTAACCTAAATTTTGACAAATAAATGGCAAACTGTAAAGATTTTGACACGTAATTAACGATTTCGGACTCAATTCTATCAAATTAAAGAAAATTTTTAAATGTTTAGTTAAATACTTGACGATTTAACCCAAATTTCGATAATTGATGACAACTTGTAAAGCATTTGAGAGGTAATTGACGATTTAATCTAAACTTTGACAAATAAATGACAACTTGTAAAGATTTTGACAGAAAATTAACGATTTTGCAACTGTTTTTTGAATTAATGAATTTAAATAAATTATTAAAGAATTTTTAAATGTTTAGACATGCAATCGGCGATTTAACCCAAATTGTGACAAATAAATGACAACTTGTAAAACATTTGACAGGTAATTGACGATTTAACCTTAATTTAATTTTGACAGCTTTACCAAAATATCGTATTTGGTGGTTTACTCCGAATTTCGACACATGCACGAGACAACTTATTTTTCGAGAGATCCTGATGGCCGAGTAAAAATTATAAATAAAAATTGACATTTTAATCCAAATGTATGACATGTAAATAATTATTTGAAAAAAGTTTGGCAGGTAATTGACGATACGGTTCAAACTCGATAGTTTAGAACAAATTGTGACACATTCAGTTATATTTGCATTTGTATTTTGGCTGATAGTTTAGCATTTTAGACCTAATTTTGATTAGTAATTGACTCTTTGGTCCTAATTCTGACAGATAAGCAAGAGAAGCACGACTTGCGCATGCCTTAGATACAAAAATCTATGGACAAAAATTGATGACGTAGGTAAAAACTCTATATAGAGAGAGTGTACGTCAAGATCTAATGGATTATGAAATATATCGCATATATCGACACGTTGGGACACAGCAAGAGACAAAAGTCATCATCGTTTGGATCCTTTCCCACGCATTTCGTCATTGTTCACGACTGTACTTTCGGAAACAAACGAACGAGTCGATTTCGTAACGACCCCCTCTCCCCCAATCGAAACCTACTACGATCCGCCCAACAACTTTATTCGCACGCACATAATTAATTTACGAGGCGATCGTATTGTAAAACTTCACGCAGAAATTCAATAAAAACAAACGAATAACGTAATTTTCTAAACAATTTCAGTTGCGTGTTTACGGTTCCGCCAGCGCTAACCGCGTATTTTATTACCGATCTACACGGGCGATAAACGCGCGTTTTTTCTTTTGAAAATAGGAATTCTAGGCGATGCGTGGCGCATATATTTTATGAGCTTTTATGAGTTTCGAGATCTACCATTTTGAAAGTCTTCAAACGATGAGGAGTGTCACTTCGATACCAGTGATTTTAACGGATTCTCGGAAAGAAAGATGTTTCCTAAAAATGTTATTGTTCCCAATTTTTTTTTTTTTTGCTAACTTGCTAACTTTTGTTTGTGATCTCCCTTTAACATTACCTCACCTCGCCCCTGTTAGGGATCACTAAGTTTTGACAAACTTGAGACCATCCTAATGTATTGAAAATCCGTGCCCAAAAGTCTTCGCGGGTACGGCACCAATGTGCAATTTCCAAAGTTCTCGCCCATATCACCTTTACGTTGACTCCGATATCGCCACGGACTTCTAAAAGATGGCAGAATCTCCAGCTAAGGATGGAGCGCCCGGAAATCCGACGGAAAAGAAACTTCCGATTTCAACAAGTTTCTTCCATAAAGTGAAGTATTCGTACGTAACGGAAAGGGTCTATGCGGATTCCAAAACGACAACGAAAGAATTGCCTCGATCCCGAATCTCATACTTCCGATACCTCGCAGGAATCAAGCGAAACAGTCAGTTGATAGAACTCGATGAGGCGATTCGAATGAAACAAACCGCGGGTTTCTACGACGTACCGTTTCGAAGATATGGCGCTTCGAAGCCCGAAAATAAAATTGATTTCGAACATCGTTTTCGCGAAAACTATTTGAGATAATGTTTTGGTTTCGTTTCCACTCGAATCACAACGACAATCTGCTTCTATAGAAGTTGACTGGATCCCGGTGCCATTCCTAGAAAAGCTCATCGAATCAAAACTCTCTGCTCAAAACTCGCCTTTTTTCGTCGAAAAAGTAACAAATTACGAATGGAAAATGAAACAAGCTACGATTCCATCATCGAACCTCGGAATTACCCGCTCAAGGGCTTTCGACGCGGATTTCGCAAACGTAACGCCGTCGGTCGCAGCGTTAGCGACACACACACACACACACACACATACAACACTCGACCGGCCAAACGCAAATCGCCCGCTTCCTGAGCTATTTCTTTGTTTCCGAACGGATCGCGGAGGCTGCGCAAATGTCACGGGTATCTGAGATCGCAACTTTCGCGAGGGGTCGTTGACATGTGCACACACACAACGGCCTACTTCGACTCGCAGCCACTCAGTCAGTCAGTAAGACTAAAATGGCGCCTATCCGCGTTCTGGATCGACGAGTCGCCGTACGCCGCCGTCCGAAAGAAGAAAATCGTTTAGATTTTTTGCCGTTTCGTTTCGTTACGGATCGCTTAGCTCGATGCCTTTAGAATTCGGAGGGAGAAGGTGCACCTGGACTCGATGTTTTTGCACCAATTAACCGACGATTTCCCGCCGTAACTTGTGGGTAATCGAAAACAAATGACTTGCGTGCGCGGAAGAATTTGGTCGGGAGATTTCGCGCGATATAATTCCATTTTGTGTGGTAAAATCGATCGGCCTACAATTTGCGCCCCGATTTACTTGATTCCTAATGTCTTTTTAGGTGAAATGAGACGAGTTCGTTTGGAAGGAACCATATCCTCGGTTTATGGCTTGTTCCAAAGCAATTTCCCAGAACTTTTACGGCGCCCAAGTTTAATTAAAGAAGCGATCCGGACCGGCCAAACAAACAACAGCCTCGGAACACTTAAAAATAAAATTACGAAACACGCAATTCGACTTCAATCCTATTAATATTGCAGCATCTGTTTAACCTAAAGAGCCAAGCCGAACGCCGCCGCCGCTTGTAAACGTACCGACGGTGGTGGTGGTGGTGGTGGTGGTGGTGGTGGTATCGACTTCGAGAGAGTCGGGACGCCATTCGAAAATAGAAAATTACGTTGTACATCATCATCGATAATAAATAAAAGCGGACTACTCGCGTCTCGGGCCTATGACATAAAACACGAATCGAACAAGCGAGCGAGCGAGCGAGCGAGCGAGCGAGTATATGCGGCTGGCTCTAAAACCGATTCTCGAGAGTCTAGAATTTAGGTCGGGAGATACGGAGTCGTCATCGTGGTCGAGTCTTCGCCTCTCGAAGAAACTTCTCTCGCCATCGTACAAGAAGAAATCTCTCCGTCTGCTGACCGATATGAAAATAACGCGTACTCGCGTCCAGGTTCGTTGAACCCCGCTCGCCTCCGTTCGCCGGGCTCCGCGTCGCGTTGCCAAACTTAGGAACGTAAATAAATAATATCTTGAGAGATGGAAAACGTGCTTAATGGACGTCTTCTCGGGTCGACGGTGAGCGCGAGGTGGCGGCTTGATGGATGACCGGGACGAATTGTGAAAATTAAGCACGCATAACTCGGTTACGGCCCGTTTTCTCTTTTAAGCGGTCGGTAATGGTGATTTGGTGTGCCACGTCGTTCCACCATTAATTCTTAGATTTAACAAATGCTTCGTCCTCTCGAAAGGAATGCCACGACCAAATTCTTATTTGCATGGAAGACTTAGGTCTTGTAGTAGTCGTCGATAACCGCACCAAACGTGCTGTAAATTGGTGCAAGCAGATGTTATACAGGTGCACCCTCTTACGGAGATTGTTGGAAACTGCATAGAAAGACAGGACTGCAAGGTTTACTTACAAGTTTGCAGCCCCAATTTTGCAAGTTTTGTTTCTATTGCATTTTTCCCATTAGGTTCAAATGAGGGATGCGACGACCATATTCTTAGTTGCATGAAAGGCTTAGGTCTTCAAATTGTCATAGAAAACCGCAGGAAGCGAGTTGTAAATTGGTGCAAGAAGAAGTTATACAGGCGCACCCTCTTACCCAGGTCATTGAAAACTGGAAGGCGAAAGGATTTGCAAAGGTTTATTTATGAATGTGTAGCTCTAGTCTTGCTGAGTTTTATTCCCGCTGCATTCTTTCTGTTAAGTCTTGAACAAGGAATGCGATGACCAAGTTCTTAGTTGCAGGAAAGGCTTACGTGTTCTACTGGTCCTGGATACCCATACGAAATCAGCTGTAAATTGGTGCAAGAAGATGTTATATAGGTGCACCATCTTACGGTGATTATTGAGAAGTACGCAGGGCGAAAAAGTAGCAACACTTATTTAAGAGTTTGTTACTCTAATCTTGCTACTTTTGGTCTCAGTGTCATTGTTTTCCAATTTTGTGTTAGAAATGGGTGCAAAGTGTAAGTTACTCGATTTAATAGAAATTTTGACCCTCCTAACGGGGTAGTATTTTTAAAAACTTGGAAACCACCCCGGGATTGTAAGCTGTGAATTGAGTTTGAAGTCTCCAATTATTGTCGCTAATAAAGATTTTGTGAGCTGAATGTCCCCTAGCCCCCTTACACTTCTGGAATGTCTTGGATCTTTTACCATAGACTTCTACCAAACTTTTCAAGTATCTGGGAGGGATTTGGCGATGGGAACGAGCTACGAAATCAACTTTCCATATCTTTTTCGAAATCAAGATGCTGGTTCCAGCTTCGCCCCAAAGATTTCTCCTGTACTACTAAGGCTCATAACGCATCTTGGGAGCAGTATGCGTCCAACGGATAATCGCCAATGGCAATAGTAAGGTAACAACTCTTCCGTATTGCCGGCAAAACACACCAATCTAATTTCGGGCGATTTGGGGTGGACCTGAACCGTAAGAGATGGCTGACGAGTGACAGTTGAGACGGAAGCTGCTAAGGGATGTGAAGCGACGAGAAAAAATTTGGCTTGCAAGTTGAAATCGCATACTACCGATGCTCGTGACAGAACCAAACTTTGTCAATGAGGCGATTAATATAAATCACATCCCAAGTTGTATGAAAACCAGGTCAGTTTATAGAATTCGGGATGGTGCCAGTTTATGAAATTCTAGGAGCTGATTCGAATGCAATAAACCGCAGGTTTCTGCGAAGTATCGTTCTGAAGATATAGCCCTTCGAAATAGCAAAAATAATCTCTAAAATGGTTTTTCGGCTCTAGCGCGAAAATTATTAACGATACCGCGTCCGTTCTTCTTCCGTTGGAATCATGGTCACGATCTGCTTTGGTAAAATTTAGTCAGTTGCGGCGAAGCGTCACACTAATCTAATTTCGAGCGATTGGGGTGAATCTGAACCGTAGGAAGTACCTGCCGAGTGGCAGTTTAGATAGAAGTCCCTGAGAAATGAAAGACGAAGCAAAAAACGATTGGTCTGCAAGTTGAAATCGCACATTCCCGATGCTCGTGAAAGAATCGAATTTCGTCGATGGGATGATTAATAGGAATCGGATCCCAACTTCTCCTACCTCTGATACTCGCAGGAATCAAAACTCGATCAGTTTATAGAATTCGGTTTGGTGCCAGTGTATAGAATTCGAGAAGCTGATTCGAATGAAAGAAACCGCAGGTTTCTGCGATGTATCGTTCTGCAGATATAGCGCTTCGAAGTAACAAAAAAATATTTCGAGAATGGTTTTCGGCTCTAGTACGAAAACTATTAGAGATATCGCGTTCGTTCTTCTTCCATTCGAATCACAATCACAATCTGCTTCGATACTAATTTAGGGAGTCGCAGTGGAGCTTCTAGTAAAACCCCAAAATCACTTTCCACCTGCGAAAATTCCATTTATATCAATATACCTTTCGCGTTTTGCTTCTTCTTCAAAGACGACAAGTCAGATCTGGAGGATCCTAAGGAGTCGCTGATTGGTGTCCAGATTAGGCACAAGATCCTTTCCGGGTGGGCAACTTTGAGCAACTTCAGACAAATTGAGACAAAACAAGAAGCATTCACTAGCCGCCGCTTAGGTAGCGTTTAAATTCCGCAAAATCGAACCGTAACCGAGATACAACAACATGTGATACATTACCGCGCATAGGACAGCGGGGCGAGAGAGCGGGGGAGGGATGGAACGAGAGAATTCGCGTCGAGCGACGAGGACGGCTAAATCCTCCGCGAAAACGCGTCGGACAAAGAGACGACGCGTCGATCGCTCGGTCGTCGTAAGTGTCCTATTTAACCACGGGTGCGTAATATCCTCTACGAACGCGCGCGCGCGCTTGAGCCGGCCCTGCGGTGTCAACGGCCTCGTCGAACGCTCGAACAGACTTTCTCTGGTCGCGCTGTTCGCGTCCCTCGTCCCTCGCCCCGCCGCCGGTATCGCGATGCGGCTTTAACCGGCCTACCCAGATACTTGAAACACACAAATTACCTACTACTACGACGACGACGTCCGAGAGTTGGACGCGCTAAGTTCGCCCGATCGCCTGCTACCGCTTGTTTATCTCGGACAATCGTCGAGTACAGAGAGGTATTTCTCGAGGTTTTAGACTTAGCGCTGTGATAAATTTTAAACACGGAAAGGTAGGGCGTGATATCTCGAAAATTTGAAGGAAATGTGCGATCAGGATCAAGAAAAGAACGGAAAGCGTTAACATCCCCGTACCGTCAGGATGCTAAGTCCAAATTCGTTTTGGAGTCCTTTTTGCACTCCACATTGTACCCTGCTCTAAAATCGTCTAGAAAATTGATGTGCTGTGGCTCGGGAGTAGTTTGGACAAAATACGAAACAAAATTGGGAGAATATAGGTCCAAATCATAAAATGAACATTCACATCTTCGTACATTCAGGGTGTTAAGTCCGATTCGTTTTAGAAGTCCTTTTCATATTCCACATTGGATTTTGCTTTAAAATCATCTGAAAAATTGATACGCTATGATTTGGGAGTAGTTCAGCCCAAATGGGGAGCCAAACTTGGAAGAATATAAGTCCAAATCACAGAATGAACATTCACATCTTCGTGTTTTCAGGGTCTTAAGTCCAAATTCATTTAGGGAAATCCTCTTCGAATTCCACATTTATATCCGGTATTAAAGTCATCTGAAAAAATGATACGCTATGTTTTGGGAGTAGTTCAGCCCAAATGGGGAGCAAACTTGGGAAAATATAAGTCCAAATCATAAAATAAACGTTCATGTCCTCGTATTTTTAAGGGTATTAAGTCCAAATTTATATTGGAAATCTTTTTCGCAATCCACATTGCATCCTGCTTTAAAATCGTCTGGCAAATTAATATGGTATGGTTTTGAAGTAATTTAGGCAAAATGCAAAGCAAAATTGAACAAATGTAAGTCCAAACCATAAAATAGGAATACAGCCAAAGAAAATATACAAATCTATCTAATTTCAATTCAAAAGCCCCACGAAAAGTTTAAAATCCAATCGAGGAATCAGTTGCTGATCTGAATGAAACCACATAAGTCCAAATTAACTTTATAAGCTGGAATAAGCTATATACAGGCTGTCTCATTTCGGAGGGCCAAATTGAAATATATCTCTTATTATAGAATATATCGGAAATTCGTTTTTAATAAAAAATGTCGCATTTTTCACGCACTACAATATGGTTAAAAGAAAATTCCGAACCACAGCCTACTTTTCGAAATATTTTCGAAAAATATGAAATTGGGGAAAAATTCGAGGCTTTGTAACTTTTTTATTTTTGAAAATACAAAAACGTTTTGAATGAAAGTTGATGGCAAAACATTGCTCTTTCGAAATATCAAGGGAAAAGTGGTGTAAAGTTAACATTTTCAGCTGTACTCTCTTGAACCGCCCAAAAAAATAGATAGAATCAAGTAGGCCATACCACTCCTAAATAGCCCCTGAATTGCCTTTATAAAAAATACCATACACAATAAACATATTTTAGTTAAGTCTGTAAATTTTTTGCAATTTTATAAAATAAGTATCAGAATATTTGTACTAGTAATCTAAAGAAGTCAAGTAGCCATTGAAACAAAGGTTTAGCAAAAAAATTTGTCAGACAAAGAATACTCTGGACTCGTTCACTTTAAAGTTATGTAAAAATTGTGACAATGTGACTTGCCAAGCTATTCTTATGTACTCTTTATTTTATTTACAAAATTCTCTTATGCTGTGGAAAATAAATAATACTCGCAAGGTAAAATGAAAGTTTAATTAGTAACAAACATCAAAATTCGGTAAAAAATAATTATAACAGATGTTCAAAATGTCCTCCGTGGTTCCTTATGCACAGTCGGGCTCTGGAGTATACACCTTTATTAGCATTTTCGATCATCTGTGGTCTACTTGCTTCGCAGGCTCCCCTGATTCTTTGTTTGAGATCGTCAATATTTTGCGGAGTATCTGAATAGACTTTATCTTTAATGTAACCCCATATGAAAAAATCCAATGGGGTAATATCCGGAGACCGAGCTGGCCACAAGATTGGTCCATGGGTTCCTATCCACTTTTGGGGATAGTTTTCATTCAAGTAATTTCTACTAATTAAAGCATTATGGGCAGGAGCACCATCTTGTTGAAAATATTTAAAGTTTAACCTATCTTCTAACGGCAATTCTTCGATATATTCAAACAAGTTATTCTGTAGAAAGGTAAGGTATCTTGCTGCAGTTAATTTATAATTATAAAAATAAGGTCCAATTAGTTTGGATCCCAATACACCCAACCAAACACTTACTGAAAACCGTTCCTGAAAAGCTGTTTCTTTATGCCAAGAAGGATTTCTATTGTGCCATTTATAGTGAATGTTTCTATTAAAAAATCCATTATTTGAACAATTGGCTTCATCTGACCACAAAATCTTACTAGAAAAAGATGGACCGTTCCTCTTCTTGTTCAATCCATCTACAAAATCGTAAGCGCCTTGGTTTGTCATCTTCTCTTAAATGTTGGACTTTTCTTAATCTGTAACACCTGTATCTATGTTTTTTTAATATTCTTCTTGCACTGTCTTTTCGAACGTTACAAAACCTCTCTATTTCCCTTAAAGAGACATCTTGATCGTTATTGGTTTTACTATTAACGTAATTTAAAACTCTGTTTTGTGCTCTTACACTGTCCACAACTTTTTTGCTTCGTACAGCACTTTTTCTAAAAGAACCATAATTTTTAAGATTATGTGCTAATTTTACGAAAGTTCTTTTATTGGGATGCAGTCCATTTGGATATCTACGTTGATATTCCAGCAAAGCTAATCTTGCATTAAAATTACACTGGCTATAAACTACAAACATGTTAAATTTTTCTACATTAGAAAACATTGTTATTAATCAAAGTCAACAGAAAACCCATATAACACAAACACACGAACAAACTAATTTATAATTACTTTACACCAACTCGAACAAAGATAACTTATCTGACATTTAAGCTAGATCTTTGTTTCAATGGCTACTTGATTTCTTCAGATTACTAGTACAAATATTCTGATACTTATTTTATAAAATTGCAAAAAATTTACAGACTTAACTAAAATATGTTTATTGTGTATGGTATTTTTTATAAAGGCAATTCAGGGGCTATTTAGGAGTGGCATGGCCTACTTGATTCTATCTATTTTTTGGGCGGTTCAAGAGAGTACAGCTGAAAATGTTAACTTTACACCACTTTTTCCTTGATATTTCGAAAGAGCAATGTTTTGCCATCAACTTTCATTCAAAACGTGTTTTTGTATTTTCAAAAATAAAAAAGTTACAAAGCCTCGAATTTTTCCCCAATTTCATATTTTTCGAAAATATTTCGAAAAGTAGACTGTCGTTCGGAATTTTGTTTCAACTATATTGTAGTGCGTGAAAAATGTGACATTTTTTATTAAAACGAATTTCCGATATATTCTATAATAAGAGAGATATTTCAATTTGGTCCTCCGAAATGAGACAGCCTGTATATAAGTATCAGTTTATTTACGCCCGTTTGAACTACAAACGGGGGAGCTGTTCTGAAACTTTCTAGTACTTCAAGTAATATCGAAAACAATATTGCTTTTCATCCTCATCTTCGTCTTGGTCTTTGTCTTCATCTTCGTGTTCGTCTTAATCTTCGTCTTATTTTTCATCTTCATCTTCGTCTTTGTGTTCGTTTTCATCTTCATCGTCGTCTTCATTTTCATCTTTATCTTCATCTTCATATTCATCTTCATGCCTGTAATTTCCGAAAACAAACGAAACTTGTACGATGCTCGATCAGAAAATAGTCGAAACGAATGAGAAAGTCTCGGAAGTCGGAACTGGCTAAAGATAACAAAGAAAATTCAGACCCAAGTGAACATTGCCCTGAACGACTGAAGAAAGAAAACATGGTTGGAAGGAAAACTTGGCTAATGAAGAAGAAACCTTGGTTAAAATGAAGTAAAAAAATTTGCCCAAAGAAACGCAGAAACCTGCTCCAATCAGGAGTAGCTAAAGCTCGCAAAGATCAGGTAAGACCCTAAAAATTAGCTCCAAGAATACGTACGAAACATGATTAGATCCTAACCTGGCTGGAAGTTTTAATGAGCAAGAGGAGAATTGATTAAAAACTAACTTAACAGTATGTGCTTTATTCGAATGCAACCTGATCGAAAACTGATGAAAAAATGTTAAGCTCGAGGAGGAGCTTTTTGGTTAGAGTTAAACTTGGTGAAAGACGAGGTCTGAGTGCACTAGAAATTAGTCCAAATACATGAACGTGGTTAGGACCCAAACAGGCTAGAACTAGCAAAGAAAGTTTGAACTTTTAAGCAAAAATATGATTCGATTGGGAGAAAACGTGACCCAATCAGAAACTTCCTAAAATTCACAAAAAGTATGCGGACGCTAGTGAAAATTGCTCAAATAGAATAGAAGAAAGTTGGCTATAATTTAACTAAGGATACGATCGTGGTTTAGAATGCAAATTGGATAAAATTAGCGAAGAACAATTTTAAGCCCGAAACCTGGTGGATCAAGAAGAAACCGGGTCGGAGTGAGTTCTGGCTAAATCTATAATCTTAAAGGAAACATCCAACTCGATTAAAGAACTGAGGTTCAACCCAAAACAGGCTGGAATTTTGACAACCTTGATACGAGTGAAAATTTGAAGGAAACCTGCACTTGGCTAAAATCCGTAAGGGAAAGACCAGAATCGATTGAGAATTAGCCTAAGCGTTCGAATCCAAATTGACTAAAATTCACAAAGAAAATTCCGAAATGAAAGTAGTTTGAGGGAATGGAAAGAAACTTGGTTAGAATGAAACCTGGCTATCAAGGAAAGGTTTCCGACCCGAACACGCCAATTTTGATGAAATTTGGTGATTATGTAGAGCTGATAGGACTACTTCGATGAAACTTGGTATTTTTCTTTGGGCTAATAGGACTAAGCAAGAGGCTGGTTTTTGTTTCTGCGATTAAAGCCATTGATGGGGTGAAAAGCGCCCCTGAATATTAACCTGTTTTTCGTTTTCTTTTCTGCCAATTACTCCTTACTACTTGTTCCAAGAAGAAAATATTCAAACGTATGAGCATATCGAGGACTTAAACTATGTAAAAGGCCTGTTTCTGTTTCTGCCGGAAATACCTTTGAAGGGGTGAAAAACTCTTCCAAGAATGAGACGGTTTTTCCCCAATTACTCTGCAATTATTTCAAGAAAAAACAAACATACGAGCATGTAGCGACTTAAGAGGGTTACTAGAGCATGTTGGAATCGGTAACCCTTATTTTTAAAAATATTACCCTCGCGCACCCTTCACCGATATTCGAAAGCACCGATTTCGATGAAACTTGGTAATTATGTAGGGTTGGTTAAACTATGTAAAAGTCCGGTTTCTGTTTCTGCCAGTAATACCTTTAAAGGGGTGAAAAACTCCCCAAGCATGGGACGGTTTTTCCCAATTACTCTGCAATTATTTCAAGAAAAAAAAACTCAAACATATGAGCATGTAGCGATTTAAGAGGGCTACTAAAGCATGTTTGAATCGGTAACCCTTATTTTAAAAATATTACCCCCACGCACCCTTCACCGATTTTCGGAGGCACCGATTTCGATGAAACTTGATAATTATGTAGGGTTGGTTAAACTATGTAAAGGTTCGGTTTCTGTTTCTGCCAGTAACGCTTTTGAAGGGGTGAAAAACTCCCCCAAGGATGGGACGGTTTTTTCCCAATTACTCTGCAATTATTTCAAGGAAAAAGAACCCTCAAACATATTAGAATGTAGCGATTTAAGAGGGCTACTAAAGCATGTTTGAATCAGTAACCCTTATTTTGAAAAACATTACCCCCACGCACCCTTCACCGATTTTCGGAGGCACAGATTTCGATGAAACTTGGTAATTATGTAGGGTTGGTTAAACTATGTAAAAGTCCGGTTTCTGTTTCTGCCAGTAATAGCTTTAAAGGGGTGAAAAACTCCCCCAAGGATGGGACGGTTTTTCCCAATTACTCTGCAATTATTTCAAGAAAAAGAAAACTCAAACATATGAGCATGTAGCGATTTAAGAGGGCTACTAAAGCATGTTTGAATCGGTAACCCTTATTTTTAAAAATATTACCCCCGCGCACCCTTCACCGATTTTCGGAGGCACCGATTTCGATGAAACTTGGTAATTATGTAGGGCTAGTTAAACTATGTAAAGGGCCGATTTCTGTTTCTGCCAGCAACGCTTTTGAAGGGGTGAAAACTCCCCCAAGGATGGGATGTTTTTTCCCAATTACTCTGCAATTATTTCAAGAAAAAAACTCAAACACACGAGCATGTAGCGATTTAAGAGGGCTACTAAAGCATGTTTGAATCGGTAACCCTTATTCTTAAGAATATTACCCCCGCGCACCCTTCACCGATTTTCGGAGGCACCGATTTCGATGAAACTTGGTAATTATGTAGGGCTAGTTAAACTATGTAAAGGGCCGATTTCTGTTTCTGCCAGCAACGCTTTTGAAGGGGTGAAAAACTCCCGAAGGATGGGACGGTTTTTTCCCAATTACTCTGCAATTATTTCAAGAAAAAAACAACAAACATATGAGCATGTAGCGATTTAAGAGGGTTACTAGAGCATGTTTGAATCGGTAACCCTTATTTTTAAAAATATTACCCCCACGCACCCTTCACCGATTTTCGGAGGCACCGATTTCGATGAAACTTGGTAATTATGTAGGGCTAGTTGAACTATGTAAAGGGCACATTTCTGTTTCTGCCAGCAACGCTGTTGAAGGGGTGAAAAACTCCCCCAAGGATGGGACGGTTTTTTCCCAATTACTCTGCAATTATTTCAAGAAAAAAGAAACTCAAACATATGAGCATGTAGCGATTTAAGAGGGTTACTAGAGCATGTTTGAATCGGTAACCCTTATTTTTAAAAATATTACCCCCACGCACCCTTCACCGATTTTCGGAGGCACCGATTTCGATGAAACTTGGTAATTATGTAGGGTTGGTTAAACTATGTAAAAGTCCGGTTTCTGTTTCTGCCAGTAATACCTTTAAAGGGGTGAAAAACTCCCCCAAGGATGGGACGGTTTTTTCCCAATTACTCTGCAATTATTTTAAGAAAAAAAAACTCAAACATATGAGCATGTAGCGATTTAAGAGGGCTACTAAAGCATGTTTGAATCGGTAACCCTTATTTTAAAAAATATTACCCCCGCGCACCCTTCACCGATTTTCGGAGGCACCGATTTCGATGAAACTTGATAATTATGTAGGGTTGGTTAAACTATGTAAAAGTCCGGTTTCTGTTTCTGCCAGTAATACCTTTAAAGGGGTGAAAAACTCCCCAAGGATGGGACGGTTTTTACCCAATTACTCTGCAATTATTTCAAGAAAAAAAAAAACTCAAACATATGAGCATGTAGCGATTTAAGAGGGCTACTAAAGCATGTTTGAATCGGTAACCCTTATTTTTAAAAATATTACCCCCGCCCACCCTTCACCGATTTTCGGAGGCACCGATTTCGATGAAACTTGGTAATTATGTAGGGTTGGTTAAACTATGTAAAAGTCCGGTTTCTGTTTCTGCCAGTAATACCTTTAAAGGGGTGAAAAACTCCCCCAAGGATGGGACGGTTTTTTCCCAATTACTCTGCAATTATTTCAAGAAAAAGAAACTCAAACATATGAGCATGTAGCGATTTAAGAGGGCTACTAAAGCATGTTTGAATCGGTAACCCTTATTCTTAAGAATATTACCCCCGCGCACCCTTCACCGATTTTCGGAGGCACCGATTTCGATGAAACTTGGTAATTATGTAGGGCTAGTTAAACTATGTAAAGGGCCGATTTCTGTTTCTGCCAGCAACGCTTTTGAAGGGGTGAAAAACTCCCCCGAAGGATGGGACGGTTTTTTCCCAATTACTCTGCAATTATTTCAAGAAAAAAAAACTCAAACATATGAGCATGTAGCGATTTAAAAGGGTTACTAGAGCATGTTTGAATCGGTAACCCTTATTTTTAAAAATATTACCCCCACGCACCCTCCACCGATTTTCGGAGGCACCGATTTCGATGAAACTTGATAATTATGTAGGGTTGGTTAAACTATGTAAAAGTCCGGTTTCTGTTTCTGCCAGTAATACCTTTAAAGGGGTGAAAAACTCCCCCAAGGATGGGACGGTTTTTACCCAATTACTCTGCAATTATTTCAAGAAAAGCAAAACTCAAACATATGAACATGTAGCGATTTAAGAGGGTTACTAGAGCATGTTGGAATCGGTAACCCTCATTTTTTAAAAATGTTACCCCCACGCACCCTCCACCGATATTCGGAGGCACCGATTTCGATTATGTAGGGCTGGGTAAACTATGTAAAAGTCCGGTTTCTGTTTCTGCCGGTAACGCCTTTCAAGGGGTGAAAAGCTCCACCCAAAGATGGGACCGTTCTTTGCCAATTACTCTGCAATTGTTGCAAGAAGAAAATATTCAAAATTTGGGCATATACCGCCCCAAGTACGCTATTGAAACATCTATTGAATCTGTAATCTTTATTCTTAAAAATATTACCCCTTTCCACCCCTCATGGATATTGCGGAGATACCGATTTCGATGAAACTTCGTAATTACGTACAGCTGCTTGAATTGTGTACAGGGCCCCTCGGAGGGGAGGAAATATAAAGAAATGAAGAAACTGGCCCCCTTTCTTTTTACCCAATTTCAGAATCGTATTCGTACGATACGCTTGGCACTCGACGTTTACGCGCCGCGCCGTTTCAACAGAGCCGCGTTGTATAACAAAATATCCACTCCATTTAATATTAGACCTGATTCTCTTATTAAATATGCGGAGTCAATAACCCGACGTATGTAATTCTCTATTTAAAACACAGTACCTGCAGACAACAACAACAACAGATTTACACGATTTATACGTACATGTACACACATTCGTACACATGTTTATTCATTAGCCGCAGCAACACCTTTCTCACCGAAATTCTCCGTTCCTTTCGCCTCGCCATTATAAATGTAAAATTTTTTAATCATACTTAATAATTCTTCCACAACGCGTCCCGGCCCGTTTAAAATTCCGACTAGACGCGAAGCGAAGCCGCGCTCGAGAAGAGATTTTCTCGCCTCGTTTCGAGTACGTACATACATACATATATCTAAACGCATAATTCTTCGGGAAATATTACCTTCAAATACATACGTACGTACTTACGTTGTACGTGCACGAGTTATTCTCGCTTCTCTCCATTCTTTTTCTCCTTCTTTCTTTAATTATACGTCCCAGACAAATACGTTCTTGTTTACCGTGCCAGTGCACGCAAGAAATTACGGCACGCTCGTTCCCCTCGAAAATACGAACAGAACGAAAAAAAAAAAGAATGGAAAGAATTGACTCTAACCATCGTCGTCGGTATCATCGGAGAGTCTCGAGGAGAACGAACGCATACCTTTTGACCTTGTAAACTTTCCACTATTTCGTTAACCGTTCGGTTCGGAGGCATTAAAATATTTCCGAAATCGTAACTGGACGTTTTTATATCGACGCGATGTGATAATTCGGGGAATTCTTACGCTTTTTGAGCTATTTTAAGACGGTTATTAAGACGATTAACAAGAATGAGATAAAAAGAAGAAAACGTAAAGAACCGAATCTATTGAATGAATGTTTTTTTTTATTGGGCGAAGGATTAGTCCAAAGTGGAAGATCGAGAAAAGTTCCAATTTGCACCACACTAATAGGTATGACCAGCAAACGTTTTGGTAGTAATTGTTGTCGAGCATTGACTTTAGAAATTAAAATTGAGGCGTAATAATTATAGCCACTTCACCTGATTTGATTCCAAACCACACATCCTTCTGGCATAATTTCAATCGAAGTCCTGAATGGGCGATGAATTTTAGCCAGGTCTTGAACGCTTATGCTAATTCTCGATCGATTAAGACTTTGTCCTTGAGAACTTTAGCCCAGTTTCACTCTAACCAAGTTTCTTCCATAATCATTGGGATAATTTTCCGCTTCAATTTGAATTTCCGTTCTAAATGTAGCCAATTTCGAGTTAAGCCAAGTTTCTTCTATTCCATTAGAGCTATTCTCACTCGTGACTGAATATCCCTCGGTCAATTTTAGCCAGTTTCTAATTAAGTTACCTTCCTTCAACCGACATAATTTTTTCCTAAAGAATTTTTAGCCAGGTTTCACTCTACCCAAGTTTCTCCAATATCCTCAAGCCAATTTCATTCGTATCTAGATTTTCCTTGTAAATTTCAACCTGTTTCGAATTGAGTAAAGTGTTCCTCAATTGAATTGTATATTTTCTTCGAGATCTTTAGCCAGAACTTACTCCAACTAGCCTTCATCTTGGTTCGCCACGTTAATTCTTTTTCGAACTTAAGCTCCCATATTGTTTTTAAAAACATTAGCCAAGTTTGGTTCTACCCAAGTTTCTTTCATCATCATTGAGCTAACTTCTTGCTTCAGATTGAATTTCCTTTCTAAATGTAGCCAATTTCGAGTTAAGCCAAGTTTCTTCTATTCCATTAGAGCTATTCTCACTCGTGACTGAATATCCCTCGGTCAATTTTAGCCAGTTTCTAATTAAGTTACCTTCCTTCAACCGACATAATTTTTTCCTAAAGAATTTTTAGCCAGGTTTCACTCTACCCAAGTTTCTCCAATATCCTCAAGCCAATTTCATTCGTATCTAGATTTTCCTTGTAAATTTCAACGTGTTTCGAATTGAGTAAAGTGTTCCTCAATTGAGTTGTATATTTTCTTCGAGATCTTTAGCCAGAACTTACTCCAACTAGCCTTCATCTTGGTTCGCCACGTTAATTCTTTTTCGAACTTAAGCTCCCATATTGTTTTTAAAAACATTAGCCAAGTTTGGTTCTACCCAAGTTTCTTTCATCATCATTGAGCTAACTTTTTGCTTCAGATTGAATTTCCTTTCTAAATGTAGCCAATTTCTAGTTAAGCCAAGTTTCTTCTATTCCATTAGAGCTATTTTCACTCGTGACCGAATATCCCTCGGTCAATTTTAGCCAGTTTCTAATTAAGTTACCTTCCTTCAACCGACATAATTTTTTCCTAAAGAATTTTTAGCCAGGTTTCACTCTACCCAAGTTTCTCTAATATCCTCAAGGCAATTTCATTCGTATCTAGATTTTCCTTGTAAATTTCAACCTGTTTCGAATTGAGTAAAGTGTTCCTCAATTGAGTTGTATATTTTCTTCGAGATCTTTAGCCAGAACTTACTCCAACTAGCCTTCATCTTGGTTCGCCACGTTAATTCTTTTTCGAACTTAAGCTCCCATATTGTTTTTAAAAACATTAGCCAAGTTTGGTTCTACCCAAGTTTCTTTCATCATCATTGGGCTACCTTTTTGCTTCAGATTGAATTTCCTTTCTAAATGTAGCCAATTTCGAGTTAAGCCAAGTTTCTTCTATTCCATTAGAGCTATTTTCACTCGTGACCGAATATCCCTCGGTCAATTTTAGCCAGTTTCTAATTAAGTTACCTTCCTTCAACCGACATAATTTTTTCCTAAAGAATTTTTAGCCAGGTTTCACTCTACCCAAGTTTCTCCAATATCCTCAAGCCAATTTCATTCGTATCTAGATTTTCCTTGTAAATTTCAACCTGTTTCGAATTGAGTAAAGTGTTCCTCAATTGAGTTGTATATTTTCTTCGAGATCTTTAGCCAGAACTTACTCCAACTAGCCTTCATCTTGGTTCGCCACGTTAATTCTTTTTCGAACTTAAGCTCCCATATTGTTTTTAAAAACATTAGCCAAGTTTGGTTCTACCCAAGTTTCTTTCATCATCATTGAGCTAACTTTTTGCTTCAGATTAAATTTCCTTTCTAAATGTAGCCAATTTCGAGTTAAGCCAAGTTTCTTCTATTCCATTAGAGCTATTTTCACTCGTGATTGAATATCCCTCGGTCAATTTTAGCCAGTTTCTAATTAAGTTACCTTCCTTCAACCGACATAATTTTTTCCTAAAGAATTTTTAGCCAAGTTTCACTCTACCCAAGTTTCTCTCATATCCTCAAGCCAATTTCATTCGTATCTAGATTTTCCTTGTAAATTTCAACGTGTTTCGAATTGAGTAAAGTGTTCCTCAATTGAGTTGTATATTTTCTTCGAGATCTTTAGCCAGAACTTACTCCAACTAGCCTTCATCTTGGTTCGCCACGTTAATTCTTTTTCGAACTTAAGCTCCAATATTGTTTTTAAAAACTTTAGCCAAGTTTGGTTCTGCCCAAGTTTCTTTCATCATCATTGAGCTACCTTTTTGCTTCAGATTGAATTTCCTTTCTAAATGTAGCCAATTTCTAGTTAAGCCAAGTTTCTTCTATTCCATTAGAACAATTTTCACTCGTGACTGAATATTCCCCATCAATTTTAGCCAGTTTCTGATTAAGTTTCGTTCCTTCAACAGACGCAAGCTTTTCTTCAAGAATTCTTAGCCAAGTTTCACTCTAACCAAGTTTCTCCAATATCCTCAAGGCAATTTCATTCGTATCTAGATTTTCCTTGTAAATTTCAACCTGTTTCGAATTGAGTAAAGTGTTCCTCAATTGAGTTGTATATTTTCTGCGAGATCTTTAGCCAGAACTTACTCCAACTAGCCTTCATATTGGCCTGCCATGTTAATTCCTTTTCGAACTTAAGCTCAAGTATTGTTGTTAGGAACTTTAGTAAAGTTTGGCTTTAACTAAATTTCTTCCATAATAGTTGAGCTACTTTTTGGTTTCAGTTTGGATCTACTTTCTAAATGTAGCCAAGTTTCTTCTATTCCATTAGAGAAATTCTCGCTCGTGACTGAATATTTCCCTCCAAATTTTGCTATAACTAATCTTCTTCTTTCATTCCATGAGACTAATTTTTAATCTAGTCATTTCTCCTCCTTAACTTTTAGCCAGTTTTATTTTATCAATTCAGGATTTTTGTATGCAATTCCCACAAGAATCTATGTACATAGATCTTACTTGATCGAAGTTGTTTCCAGTTTACTAGAATTACTTCCAATCCTCCAGGGTACATTTTCGTTGAGCTCGATTTTCGTTTTATGTACAACGAAAATCCAAATAATTGAAGTCCGGTTAAAAGTTGGCTGAAAGGCGAACTAAATACCGTACTTCTAGTCAGATTGCACTCAAACCAAGTGCAATACTTTCCACTTTGTTATTCCTATATCTACTCAAATTTGAATACTTGAGCTTTAGCCAGTTTCCTTGCGAATATAATTTTCAATCGAATTACATTTTCTTGATAATCTTTAACCAGCTTTCATCAGAGCCATGTTTTTTATCATTCCGTTAGTCTCATACTCAATGGCATTATCTTTTTTAGGCTAATTTTCGAACCTAAATCTTCTTCAAATTCGTGTTCTAGTCAAATATCTTCTTCCAAATATTTAACCAGGTTTCATTTCATGCAAGTTTTTCCGAAGTCAGGTCTTAACCTCTTTTCCAATTTTTTTAATTTTTCAGTTACTTGAGTATATATTCAAATTCCTCTTTTCAATATTTTTAACCGGGTTTCACCGCAACTTTGGGCTAATTTCTAGCCGAGTCCGAACGTTTAGCCAGTTTTCATTCAAACCAAATTACTTAGTTCCTTTAGGTTAGTTTTTGATTTGTAATTGTGCCTTTTCTTTCCAAAATGTCGCAGTTTGCAATTTTTTTGTTTTCTTTTGGGCTAACTTAGCAATGGAATTAAAATTGTCTTTGTTTTGTCCAGTCTTCATTCCTTTATTTCTTTCAGCTAATTTTCAATCGGACTTGAATTCGCTTCTTGAGACTTACCAAGGAAACCAGTTTGAGGCTTAATCTACAACTTCCTGCGTTGTGAAGCTGGTTCACAGTCGAGACAGATTCGTTGTTCTTTATGGCTAATTTTTCAATCAAGATGGACTTTTTCTTCAAGACTTTTACCCAGGTCGCATTCTAATTGTTTCCTTTCTTTTGTTTAGGCTAGCTTTCAATCGCTTCTCATTTGTCTTCCTGAGTTTTAGCCAGTTTTCATTTAAGACTAGACCTTTTTGTCGCTTCAGATAAGTTTCGATCGCGGTAGATTTTTTACGGTTTCTTGTATTTTCGCAGCAATCGCCTGGAATAACCTATCCAAATCATATACCGTTGAAATCAGCTCGTCAAGGCGCGTCGATTTATGTGGGATTGAACATCCTAACTTCCATATGAGCCGAGATGGGTATGCGACTTTTGCTATTTTTTCGATTTCTAGCGATTTTTTGCGTTTTGTCGGCAACCCTTTGAAACAATTTAAACAAATTGTATACCGTTGGAATCCGCACGTCAGGACGCGTCGATTGACGTAGGATTGAACTTTTAAGTTCCATAGGAGTCGAGATGGGTACGCGATTTTGGCTATTTTTGCCGATTCTTAACGGTTTTTGCGTCATTTTTGCGCTTTCCCGGCAATCCTTTGGAATAATCTAAACAAATCATACACCGCTGAAATTAGCTCGTCCAGACGAGTCGATTGATCTAGGATTGAACCTCCTAACTTTCGTAGGAGCCGAGATGGGTGTGCGATTTTGACTATTTTTTCCGATTTTTAACGATTTTTGCGCCTTTTTGCGTTTTATCGCCAATCCCTTGAAATAATCTAAACAAATTATATATCATTCAAATCAGCTCGCCAAGACGCGTCGATCGGTGTAGGATTGACACAGAAACGGGCATGCGACTTTGGCCATTTCTCTTCATTGCTTTTAGCCAGTTTTCATGGAAACAATTCATGTGATTTAATTTCTTTAGCCAGACTCCAACAAGTCAGTTTCCTTCCCTTAAGTTAACAACCGTTTCGATCCGTTTTTCTATCCCGGAGCCGATCTACGTAGGTAACTCGACCACAAATTCTTTCCTTAACTTTCTTTCCCGATGTGGGAGAGACTTCGTCTCATCGAACCAGATATCCTACTAAACAAAAGCAACCGGATCATCGTCGTCCCCATCATCTGTCGAGCCCGGTCGAGCGTAAAATAATCTACTTTCTACGCGTCCGTGGACGATCATTAGAGCCGATTTGCATGTCATTGGCTATTAAGCCGCATCTATAGAAACTCGCCGGGTATTGGAGGCCAACGGCACGCGTGATTTTCACATTTTTGCATCCGACAAACTGGTCCGGAAGTTCACTGTACGCCCCAATTTCCTGCCGAGCGCGCGTTTACGTGTCCTGCTCGCCTCACCTTCGAGCGCGCGGATTCGCGTTTTTTCTTCTTTTTTCCTCTTTGTCTTTCTTCGGCGGCTTATTTTTTCCCTGGTCGTTTCGAGGGGGAGAAGGTATCGGTTAGAAAACGGCTCTTCGCCGGATCGATACATGCAAGCACGCAATTAGTAGTTAATGGGCGCTAATAATCTACGCTTTGTGCCTTCGTAATGACGCAAGATCTTCGTCGTGTTATTGTATGTGCATATATTACGTATCGGTCGTCTGGGAAAAAGCCTCTTTTAAGTGCTTTTACGTAACTGACATTTAGAAGAGGTAGATAAGTATGTACGGGTCTCTTAGCCGGGTACAACTGAACTTGCTAGTCATTTGTTTAGAAAACAATTACCTGTAAATTCTATCGAGTTCGAGCTTAATTAGTGTCTGCTTACGTTTGGATCGTACGTGAATGCGTCTAGAAAGATTGTAAACTTTACGCCCGCTACGATAGATTTGTTATCGAAATGGCAAGGGGTATAGGGGGCATAGGGTCAATCTCTCAGAGGGGGAGTGCATTGTTTCGATCCAGCCACGTTCGATAAGTTGGCAAGGATAGGGTAGGTTCAAGGATTAGCAATTATTATTATTTTGGCCTTCCCATGCCATGGAAGGTATCCACCTTTTCTGATCATTTTGGACAAAGACGTTAGACAATTTTGGGCTCATCACGTTAAGGATCAGGTAACCCGCCTTTGACAATTTCGAAGAGGGGACCTCCATCTTTTCGGATTTATCATATTTTCAAAGGTATCGACCATTTCTGATCGTTTTGGACGAAGATGGTCGGCAATTTTGCGCTCCTCACATTGAATGAGGGGCCAGCAGTTTTAACAATTTCAAAGAGAAATTGTTTGGGGATTCTGACCAGCTTCAACAATTTCCAAAGGGCGCTGTCAAGAATTTTGAGCTTGTTGCATCCCCGCGGATATCTCCAAAAACCAGCAGTATTCGAGGAATGACTGACCACTATTTCCGATGCTTTGGGTGAAAGAGGTCGATCGCTTGGAGCTGCAGATATTGACATGTTTGACGATTTCGATAGGAGAAATTTGACCATTTCAGGATTTGGGGATACAGAGGTAATCCTTGCAGCCTCTCGAGTCCGAGGGTATGTCAACTACGTCTGGTGTCCGATCACATTTAGAAAATAGCAATCCCCTTGGTTATTTTTAAAGAGAGAAATTCCAGTTTCGTACTTATCGAGATGTAGACCAACTTTAAGGGACTTCGAAGACTGGCAATTTTGAAAGAAAAGATTTTACCATTTCAGGATTTGGGAAGATAGATGATCTTTCTTTACAGCTTCTCGAGTTCCGGGGCTATGTCAACTACGTTTGGTAGCCGACCGCATTTGGGAAATTGCAACCACATCTGATCATTTTGAAACGAAAAGTTCGACGACTTCGGACTTATCTGATCGAATTTTGAATTGTTGACCAATCTTTAGAGACTTTTAAACAAGATGGGAACCTGAAGATACGTTTTAGAGATTTTGACCACTTCGAAGCCTTTGGGTTTGTAATGGGAAGGATCAGTGATGATTAGCTCAAACTGTGTTAAACGAACTTAACCTGTTCTGCAACCATCCAGAAGAAATTGGTGGATTCTGGAGGATATCACTTGCTTCGAACTCAACCTATCAAGATTTTGGGCAATTTTGATGAAATGCCTTGGTGATTTTGACCAATGGCATGCAGAATATGTTAACTAAGTTTGATCAATTTGAACAGAAGATAGTCACCACTTTGGATTCATGGAGTCCGAAGGTGTCGACAATTTTTATAGACATTGAAACGAAGATAACCGATCGTTCGAAACTTCTCGTCCCTGGAGATACCGACATGTTTGGAGATTTTCACAGACGGAAATTCGCCGTTTTGGAATCTTTAAAGCTGTCGATTGTTTTCCGAGTTTGCTGGGTTCAAAGGCTATCGGCCATTTCAGTTGATTTTTGGACGGAAGACGTCGTTTGTGTAGTACTCAGGTCGATCAAAGGATGACATTTATTTCTCGATCATTTTGGGGAAAAGAGGCGAAATGCTTCGGCCTCGTGGAGTTAGGAATGTCGCAAAGCAAAATCATCGATGGACTTCTTGTTCCCAGTGTCGATATTTTCGGCAATTTTTGGGGCAAGAGAATTAATCATATTAATGAGCGTCTTCGCATACGGGCGCGACGATGATGTTAAAACCTTTCAGATTCTGAAGGTTAACAAGCGCGTTGGAGCCTGCTAGGCTTTGGAGAATGTCAATCGCTTCGAACTTGACCCCTCAAGTTTTCGGGCAGTTTTGATGTACCAAGTTCTTGATCATAGGGACCTATGACACGTAAAAAGGGTTGGTGTGGATGCACCTGAAGATGCTGGACATGTTTGGATGTTTGAATAGAAGGAAATTATCTCAAGAAAATGTTGAATCTTGAACTTCCTTGCCTGCTTAGTTAAGAAGAAATTTTTTAATTTTGGAGGACCCTAAAGGAGGATGTTAATAGTTTCGAACTTGACCTCTCAAGTTTTCGGGCAGTTTTGATGTACCAAGTTCTTGATCATAGGGACCTATGACACGTAAAAAGGGTTGGTGTGGATGCACCTGAAGATGCTGGACATGTTTGGATGTTTGAATAGAAGGAAATTATCTCAAGAAAATGTTGAATCTTGAACTTCCTTGCCTGCTTAGTTAGGAAGAAATTTTTTAATTTTGGAAGACCCTAAAGGAGGATGTCAATCGTTTCGAACTTGACCTCTCAAGTTTTCGGGCAGTTTTGATGTACCAAGTTCTTGATCATATGGACCTATGACACATAAAAAGGGTTGGTGTGAATGCACCTGAAGATGCTGGACATGTTTGGATGTTTGAATAGAAGGAAATTATCTCAACAAAATGTTGAATCTTGAACTTCCTTGCCTGCTTAGTTAAGAAGAAATTTTTTAATTTTGGAGGACCCTAAAGGAGGATGTTAGTAGTTTCGAACTTGACCTCTCAAATTTTCGGGCAGTTTTGATGTACCAAGTTCTTGATCATATGGACCTATGACACGTAAAAGGGGTTGGTGTGGATGCACCTGAAGATGCTGGACATGTTTGGATGTTTGAATAGAAGGAAATTATCTCAACAAAATGTTGAATCTTGAACTTCCTTGCCTGCTTAGTTAAGAAGAAATTTTTTAATTTTGGAGGACCCTAAAGGAGGATGTTAATAGTTTCGAACTTGACCTATCAAGTTTTCGGGCAGTTTTGATGTACCAAGTTCTTGATCATATGGACCTATGACACGTAAAGAGGGTTGGTGTGGATGCACCTGAAGATGCTGGACATGTTTGGATGTTTGAATAGAAGGAAATTATCTCAAGAAAATGTTGAATCTTGAACTTCCTTGCTTGCTTAGTTAAGAAGAAATTTTTAATTTTGGAGCACCCTAAAGGAGGATGTTAATAGTTTCGAACTTGACCTATCAAATTTTCGGGCAGTTTTGATGTACCAAGTTCTTGATCATATGGACCTATGGCACGTAGAAAAGGTTAGTGTGGATACACCTGGAGATGGTGGACATGTTTGGATGGTTAAATAAAAGGAAATTATCTCAAGAAAATGTTGAATCTTGAACTTCCTTGCCTGTTTACTAAATAAATTGTTTTTTAACTTTTAAAGAACTTAGAGAAAGTTTAAGTACGTCGTAGCAGTAGGTCTTCGAGCTGTATGCAGTTCAATATCCGGCTGTGCTTTAGTACGGGTAGTAGTTGTTTTACACAGGAATCTTGCTCACAGATGCAAATTAGGCGAATACTGGACGCATACGTAGTTCATACAATTCTAAAGAAAGTTGGCGCGATAATTGAACCGTAACCGACGAGAATCTCTGAAATGGCAGTTCACGTCGAAGCGCAAGGAAGATTCGTCTTAATTCAAATCGTAATCGTAATCCCGCTCACTTTTCGAGTATAAATGAAAAAATTAAAAAAAAAAGGAATCTACATTCACCGGACGATCTCATCTTCACGAAACTCACCCGAACGAAATCAAATCCAGGTCCATGTCAACGAACGCGCAGATGTTCGAAATCCTAAACAACAATAAACACCGTCATAATCGTCGTATTTTTATCTCTCGGCGTTCGAACCCGCGACAGCCACGATACGAACTAAATCGCAACGAAAAAAAAATAAATAAACAATCCAAGTAGTAGCAGGTTCTCGGGTTTGGCGCTGAGGACTAATCGCGGTTGTAGATTGCGATATCTGCCCTATATGTGTGGATACAAGAGACCCGCGTTTCACTATCGATGATGATAAAAATCGGATAAAAATAACGAAAAATGAAAATTAAATCGCGGATTTTCGCGACAGCGAGTAAATATTGGGATAAGATAAGGGAGAGGGGGGCGACGATGAGGAGAAGTAGGTCGAAACGCGACGTGCTCCGTCGCGTATGCCATAAAACTGACAAATTTGGTGACCGATTCTTGAAGAATCAAGTAAGATAGTTACATTTCCACGATCTTAGAAAGAATGTGCGACAAAGGCTTACCGATAACACACGTCAAAAATGAATTGATACCTAAACACGTAGGACCGTCGTAAATTATGCACTTGAAAGGAAAACAGAAACTGACCTGGAAAAAGGGTAGATGTAAATGAGATGTATCGAAGCGTTCAACTAATAGTTAAGCAAGTTTGCGCACGTCTACCTACTCTAAAAAAAAAAAAAAAACGGTGGTGTTTCTTCCTTGTGCAAAGTTGATATAAAATAAACAAACTTTCATTTATAGTAATTATTAGTCTTTATTTATCGGCCTATCCCAACACCCCTGTTGATAAAATCACGAAAAGAACATTCTTTAGTTTGCAATAAAAATCACTTACGTCCTAATTAAGTAATGCAGGGGACTCCCTCACAATCGTCCATATCTATTGGTGGTACTCACCTGAAACAAAAACAACGTTAAAATCTAATCGATAGGGATTGCAAGAGCTGTGGTGTAGTATTAATGGAGCTTTATCAAGAAAGGCAAGCTATCACCTCTTCCTATAATAGATCGAAAAGTGCCGAGGGAGTGGTAGGACCGACATCTCCATTTCGCAAATTATTATTTTCCCTTTAAAAGATTCGTATTGCGCACGAAGCGATACGTATACTTGAAAATACGAGTCTTCTAAATAAAGATGCCGGTCCTATAAGTCATTCGGCACTTTTCGAGATATAATAATAATATGGATAATAAATAAAACTATTGTCAAACAGGAAAAGCGAATATAACGACAGCAATAAATATGAAAGTAAAGGAAAACATGCAGGCATACTGCGCAGCAGAAGTAAAAGAGGAAAAGAAAAAAACAAAATCTTCATAGTGCTTGTATCAAAAAAAAAAAAAAAAAAAATGAAAAAAGAGAAAAAGAAACGTATATTGTAGTATAGTAATACTCGAATGGTTAATTACCATTAGAAAATTCATCATTTGTTACAATTCAATATATCAAAATTCACAGTTAATGTTGGAGTTATGGTCTTCATTTGACATTCGGTTTAGTTTTAGGTTCTAGTTATACCTTTTCGACACCACTCCCATCACTTTTTGAGCATTTTATTACCCTACGGGTCTTAGCTTCTTATTTTAACTACTGTCAGAGGCGTTTAATGGGAGAAACAAATGTAACTAGAAATAAAATTAATAATTATTATAAAAGGCATCTATTAAAAGATAGAAAACTTTGTAAGCATTCAGACACATACATAGAAAACGTTTACATTACAAGAATTTATAAAATTTGCTGGATATGAATAACCTAGGATACATCGACACTCAATACATGTTTCTATAACAACGATATGCCTGGATGAACTGGAGTCAAGGAGAATTAAAGTTTTCGTTTCGTGGACAACGAGGAAATAATGTAGTATACTCCTGGTTTCCAAAAAGAAATAAAAAGTTTGTTTGGTTAAGGACGACGAAGATTGACAAGATAGATGAGTCAACAAATAAGTCTATAAATATATTTAGAATAAAAGGGTTTTAAGCAGAAGTACCAGTTAATAAAAGAACCACACCACACCGAAGAAGAAAGAATTTAAGAAAGGAGACATAGGAAGAACCATCATCGAATAAAAGAAATTACACTCACACACACACACAACACTAGGTAATTATCATGACTTTATGTTAAATATTTCTCCAAATTTATAAATATACACCTAATTCTGTTTTTACACGGTAGATTGGTTCCAGAAAAAAACCGTGTAAAAAAAGACATTGATCGCATGCAAAAATAGGTGATTGGTTCCTTATCCCTAAAACCTATTAAAATTAGTGAAAAAAACAAGGATTTTTTAAGAACAAGTATTCATGTTTATTTCATTAAATCACATTGTATATGATGTGTATTTACACAAGCATAGTTATTAAAGAAAAAAAGATATGCACTCTAAGCTTAAAAGTATGTAATGTAAATTAAATGTATGACAAGTTCAGGAACTAAAAACAATTATGTATGTATGTATGTAAAACAGCTATGTTATTAACAAAAAAATAGGTTATTAAATTGTTAAGGTAAAAAAAATTTTTTTAAATTAAAATGATAATCATAAATACATATACACGAAAAAAGGAATATTTTGAATCGTGCTAAATGGAATAAAATCGTGTAGAAAATTTTTAATTTTTTATTTTCAAACCGTGTAAAAAAACACCGTGTAAAAACAGAATTAGGTGTAATTTGTTATAATTTATGCTTCTTATATCATTAATTAAGGGCTAGGCCGGTGCAATTTTGTTTAAGAAATTAACTAAGTTCTCAGTACAATGTATAGTATGTCCCAGGATTGATGTTACAAGAGGTGCGATGCACCAATTTTTTTAATTTTAAACTAAGATTGTGAAATTAAGTTCTGCTTGGTGTGAATAGAATTTTAAGAATATTTCCAGTTTTTTTAAAAACCAGTCGGCCTTAACGGTGAAGGGAAAACTATTTTCTTTTCGGGTAACGTACCCTTTTTTTCATGATATGTCAAACTGTTACTAAGAAAAGTTGTTCAGAATGAAAAATTATGGCTCTATACAAAGTTTCAGGACGATTTACCTGCTCTAATTAAATAAAATAAATTGTATGTATTTATTCACAAATTAAATTCATAAAATGTAATAATATCATTGATCTACAATACATTTATTAAAATTAACTGCCGGCGTTAGCTGCGATGTCCGAATTCGCGTGAAATAAAAAAACAAAATTGGAGGGGACGGGGGACGGGGCAGGAAAACAGAAAAATTCGGACATCGCATAGAAAAGTGTGTTCCAAATCGAGGCAGTTATTTTGAATAAATAATTTATTATTACATTATGTACAACACTGCTAATAATAATAATAATAATAAAGACATTTATTTCAACACATGCCCAGTACAATAAAATTACGTTTTGTATATTTTGTATAGCGTTTAGTTTGTGAATAAATACATACAATTTAATTTGTTTGATCTAAAAAATGACGTTTTAATCAAAGTAGGTAAATCTTCCTGAAATTTTGTATAGATAATGATAGTATTCTCTGATTCTCAAAAACTTTTATTAGTAACATTTTGACATTTTTATTGGTATCATGAATAAAAAGGGTACGTTACCTGAAAAGAAAATAGTTTTCGCTTCACCGTTAAGGCCGACTCGTTTTTTCAAAAAAAAAAAAAACTGAAAATATTATAAAAATTTAATCTCTCAATTTTAAATAAAAATTCAAACATTTTCAATGCATCATCGCAGCTTTTGTAACTTCAATCCTGGGACACACTGTATATATAATTAAATCTATATAGGAAATAGTGTTTGTCTTTTGCATGTGTGTTTGGTAAACTAGAAGATTTTGTTCTGGGAATATTTTTTTCTGCCTTTGTAGGTAGCAACGTAGGCCCCGAGTTGTAAATTTAGTTTGAGCGTATAAAAATTAAGATATCCCAGTTCATTCGGTAAGTGAAGATTTGAACGCGCTCGCCTCTGTTACGGGTCTACTACTACTTGTGCGGAGTTTGTAAAAATAAACGACGCTTTGTAACTCTTCACGCTTTTATGACGTAATTTCTTAAAACCGATTATAAAACTATACATATATTTTAACATTTTTGGGTGTTGCTTATTTGACCGTACCCGATTGTTGGTATGTGAGTGAAGTGAATAGAGGTAACTAACTTACTGTACTGACTTCCCTCTTCGAGTATTACATATAACCTTTTTATCGCTAACCTTTTGTCAAGTCGAAGGGCAGAAATGTCCCAAATTGGAGAAGAAATCGATAAATTCTGTCCTCGGCGAAAGTAATGGAAAGGTTGGCTGAACTTATTATAAACAATTATGGGAATGTGTAAAAAAGGTAAGTGGTGAGATAACTATAACGCTGTTAAATTAAATTGAAGCGGCTCTAACTAAATCATAAGAAAATAGAAAAAAGTGTCATATTACACGAATATATGTGGAAAAGAACAAGTAACCGCTTAAATCTTATGTATTTCACGTATCCTTCAAGTCTCTACTAATGCCTGGAATGAATGCACTATTTTACATTGATGGCATATACAATCTCGACGGCTGGTTCTCCAACATCTCCTTACTAGCGAAACACGTGTCACCGGATTTAAATAAATAGTTGCGTGTCGTGGGGAGTTCGGGGACGTCATCAAAAAAAAATCCAAACCTTGCGAATCGAATTAGGAAACGATCGTCATCGTCACCCCTCCTCCCCTTAAATCCCACGGCCATTCAATTATTAAAATGCAAATCGTTCACGCGGATACGACCGAGAACGTTTCGTGACCGAATCGCGTAATCGTTAAAGAATGAACTTTTTCTCGTTCTTTTCTTTCTTCCCGAAGTCGTTTGCCCTCGAAATTTCTCGGAGTTCGAACGACCAGATGGTATAAGGACGCAAGACGTGTAAGGCGAGTTACCGGATTCATCACACCGACTAGGTATTCTTGGTAAAGCTCTGTCGTCATAGTTTTCGAGTCTAACTTCCAGGAAAGTTACTTCGAGTAGGTATCGGATTTACGACGAATGATTCATTCGATCGGAACGATTCGCTCGCGGTAACTTTTCCCTCCCGGGTTCGTTCTCGGATTTGCCCCCGAAAGATCTTCAGATCGTAATTAATAGGATACGACTAAAAGTGATGTTTATCTCGCGACGAAGCCAGATTGTGAACGCTTGCCACAATTTCTATCAAATACGTCTTGAATCGCATTTCAGTTTCTCGTTGAATATTTTCTTAATACCACGTCTATCGTTCCGAAAATTATGTTAACCGCAATCTGCAAGAGTTTCAATTTGATGTATAATAAGTCATACTTTCGACCACTTCGATTTTCTTCAAAATCTCCAAGGGGAAATTGAAGATGTTCTAAATCGGACGAAACTTGGTGTATATACGTTTTCGAAGGCGTAGATTGCGATTCCGACGACGAAACCCATGCGATTTGCTTCGTTTGGATCTTGATGCATACAGAAACGTTTCGACCAGAAGCACGATTCACGTTCTCATCGAATGTTTCCTTAGTAACACGTACCTCGTTCCGGAAATTGTTTTAACCGCAATCTGCGCGAAAAGAGCTTTAATTTGATGTATAATAAGCCACACTTCCGACCATTTCGATTTTCTTCAAAATCTCCAATTTCTTTCTTTCCTTTGGAAATTTAGGAAAAATTGAAGATGTTCTAAATTGGACGAAACTTGGTGTATATACGTTTCCGAAGGCGTAGAGTGCGATTCCGACGACGAAATCGATGCGATTTGCTTCGTTTGGATCTTGGAGCATACAGAAGGGCTTCGACCAGAACCACGATTCACGTTCTCATCGAATATTTTCTTAATAAGACGTCCCTCGTTCCGGAAATTGTTTTAACCGCAATCTGCGCGAAAAGAGCTTTAATTTGATGTATAATAAACCACACTTCCGACCATTTCGATTTTCTTCAAAATCTCCAAGGGGTACCCCTTTGGAAATTTAGGAAAAATTGAAGACGTTCTAAATCGGACGAAACTTGATGTATATACGTTTTCGAAGGCGTAGAGTGCGATTCCGACGACGAAATCGATGCGATTGGCTTCGTTTGTATCATGGAGCATACAGAAACGTTTCGACCGGAACCGCGTTTCACGTTCTCATCGAATATTTTCTTAATAACACGTCCCTCGTTCCGGAAATTGTTTTAACCGTAATCTGCGCGAAAAGAGCTTTAATTTGATGTGTAATAAGTCATACTTTGAACCACTCCGATTTTCTTCAAAATCTCCTTTGGAAATTCAGGAAACATTGAAGATGTTCGAAATTGGACGAAACTTGCTGTATATACGTTTCCGAAGGCGTAGAGTGCGATTTCGACGTCGAAGTCGATTGAAACAGAACAGTGAGTGAGTTGCCGATCGATCTGATATTTTGGTGTGTGCTTTGGAAAAAGAAGAAATGGAAGAAAACGCCGGGCCTTCCACCAGTACGGAAGTTGATTCCTGCGAGACTTCGTTAGATACACATGAATAACGCAAGGGCGAAGACGAAACAGGCTTTGATGAATGAAGAAAATAACTGAATAAAACTTGTTTGCCGGTAATCGAACACGGACCGCCCGGTTGGTAATCAGGTTCTCATCCACGGAGCCACGCTGCCTTAGCCTTAGCTTGTGCAACGGTGCGGGTAATGAAGCGCGTGACTTTTTCAAACCGATTTTTCTCAAAAACGACCGTGTTGGCGGCCAAAATGGGGTGGGGGTCTATAGATTACTGACGTCGAGTACTTTCTTATCCGAGAAAGTCTTTGAAATCCGTGACCCACACGTCGCCTTGTGAGGGCGAAAATTTTGTAGCAGCAATAAACGATATCAACAAAATTTAGGTCTTTTCACCTTGCCCTCCTCGAGAGTCTAACACGTTGTTACTTCTGAAGTTTCTAGTTACGTTGTAATCATGCTTTAATAATACTTACATAAGAATACTGTTATCAGTGGTAATAAATTGACTTGATTAACCTTCCTATACTCACGCATACGGTCTGTGAGACCGATTTATATAGTATAGTATACGTCTTTCATTTTGACGTGAGTATAGGAAGGTTAAGATCGTACTCACCATCTCTAATAAAGAGGATGTGAAAAGAAATATATATATTGGATGTGTGTAGCTCTTGAATTCTTCAGGCGTTAATAATCTCGAAGGCAATTTCTTCATCGGCGCCTATTACGCGTAGCTGCATTAAGCGAAGCATCCTGCCGCTTCTAGAAGGAACCAACACGAATAATGCAACAATTAGCGTGACCTCAACGCCGAGAGGACATCGTCCAAGGCCGACTTAGGCTATTCACACACTGGAAAAACGCATCGACCCGTAGAAAGCTGTACGAACGCCGGGCGGTCGAAGAATCACGGAAGCAGAAGTGAAGGAAACGAAGAAGAAGATGAAGAAAAAGACGAACGACGAGGAGAAGCGAGATGGGTTTTTTCTTCGTGCCTCCGTCCGTCGTTTCGAGAGGGATCAAATTTCTTTCTAACGCGATACGAAGAAACGAGCGCTTCGTAGTGGTGCGATGACGCTGGTGGTGGTGGTGGTGGTGGTGGTGGTGGTAGTAGTAGTAAGTAGTAATAGTAGTAGTGAAGTGTATCGCTCGTTCGTTCGTTCGAGGAAGACGGTTCGTTGAACCTTTTTCACGGAACGCCGCATCGTTCTAAAACGCGCCCGGCCTTGACACACATTCGCGACAACTGCATTCTCTCTCGTTCGGCGCTGGAAGGTAGTACGAACGTAAAGCGAAGCCGCCGCCACCGCCGTTGCTGCTGCCGAAGCGTTCTTTTCCTGCTTCGTCGAACGCGGCGGGAATCCGATTTTCTTGAGGTCCGGTGGGAAAGTGCGCGAAGGAGAGCTCGTCGACGAGCGAAGAAAATTACGCACTAACTCGCGGTGGTCTCTGAAAGTCTTTCCGCGAGATTGGAAAAGAGGTTGTGTAAACGACCGGTATTTTTAGACATACATACATACATACATGTCGCGCGTATCTGTGTGCGTGCGTGCGTGTGTATGTATGTTTACAAATCGCGCGTTCGCCTAACTGTTAGAACAAATATGCCCTTTCTTCGCCTCGAAAATGGAAAATGTCGGAGGATGGAGAGATAAAAATGAACGGAGCGTATCTCGCCCGGTTCGCGTTAGAAAGTGCAGATCGCGACGATCGATTCGTCTAATTAGTCGGATCGTTAGATCGATAAAAGTATGGATATAGACGCGGAGTGGCATTCTCGACGATGATGGTCTCTTCGTGATTGGTGATTATAAGCGTAGCTAACGTTAATTCCTATCGCTGCGACCTGGTGATGGTCAATTAAGGAAAACACGCGGTTTGAAACGAATTCAAATGTTGGTGACGTCTGGCGTTAAAGATATGATAACTATTGGGATAGGGCAATAAATGAAAACTAATAATTATTATAAAAGAAAGTTCCTTTATTTAATATCAACGCACAAGAAAGACCGGCGGTTTATGTTAGCGATCTACAACCGACTCATGCAAAGTTACTTAATGCATCGATGCCCGAAGACTGTTTATATTGAACGCTATGATATATCTAGCATACATGTCACCCTTAGTTCCAGGTCAGTCCCTTTCAAGTACGTAATTTGCTACGGGCCGATGTGTGTATGTATCAATTCATTTTTGTTTGTATGGCGACGTTCGACTCGCATTTCAGATGGCGAGAATATAATTATTCCACCACAGTTTTCCAACACGCCCCCTCAAGAATGAATCGTACAAAATACATGAATTTCATATACGTATCTACTTGATAAAATTTAACAAATAAACGATAGGTCATGTCCTTCTTGTGCTTTCTGGGGATATTGCTTATGATCCAACATTTGTTGCACAGGATTAGGAAAACCCAGAAAAACCTAATCAGATCGTTTCACTTAACATATTGTAAACAAAAAAATACAATAATTTCAGTTCTATTCTAAATTAATATTCGTTCTTAATTCCAGGAATCTGGCTGCTGGTAATGGCTTTGTCAACAAGTCTGCCAGTTGATTACCTGTGGAGACATATTCAAGTTTAATTACACTCCTCTCAATTTGCTCTCTAGAAAAATGATATTTTATATCAATGTGTTTAGATCTTTTATGGTTGGTCGGGTTATTTGCTATGCTTATGCAACCGTTATTATCCTCATAAATTACAATTGGCTTTACAATATTTATATTAATATTTGTTGCTAACGATTTCAACCACAATGCTTCTCTGACAGCTTCGAACAGAGCCATATACTGTGCTTCAGTAGATGAGGCTGCTACAGATGTCTGTTTTTTTTTTTGTATTCCAATATATTGTACAACTTTCAAATAATTTAAATAAATAACCTGTTGTACTTTTACTGTCTTTATCATCACTACCTCCCTAGTCAGAATCAACAAAGCCAATCAGAAAATCGTTATATTCATTTCTTTTCTAAGTTAATTTGATATTGATAGAACCTTTAAGGTATCTTAATACTCTTTCTTACATATTGCCAAAGTTCTGTATTTTTATTCGAAAATCTACTTAAAATGTTTACTGCTGTACTTAAATCTGGTCGCATACGTACCATGATATACATTAAAGATCCAATCAGATTTCGACATTGAACGTCGAATTTCTCATCTGAATTCAGAGCTACACAATTTAATTTACTTTGAAGAGGTTACTACGCCTCTAGAATTACAGTCAGACATATTAAATTTGTTTAAGACCGTTTTTATGTAACCACTTTGGTTTAAAGCTATTGTGTCATTGCATGTTCGAATTTTGATTCCAAGAAAAGTTTAATATCTTTCAAATCTGTCATTTGAAATTTATCCATTAAATAATTTTTAAGATTGTTCATTGTTACACTGTTTGCTGTTGCAATTACAAGGTCATCAACATAAAGCACAATATAAATATTCTGAGATATATCACCTTTATCTAAAATGTAAATTAAGCGATCGACAGATGAATTTTTAAATCCTCTTTCTTTCAGTCTTTTCAAATATCTCGAACCAACACCTGGCTGCTTGTTTTAACCCATATACAGCTTTATTTAATTTACAAACTTGATTACAATTGCTTTTAATTCCTTCGGGTACTTTCATATAGATTTCTTCTTGTAAAATACCATTAAGAAAAGCAGTTTTTACGTCCATATGATGTACTAGTAATTTAAATTGATTTGAAAAAGCAATAATAAATCTAAAACTTGAAATTCTTGCTACTGGAGCAAAAGTTTCATTATAATCTACCATATATTCTTGGCTAAAGCCACGAGCAACAAGACGAGCTTTGTATTTGAATGGATTCCCAAACTCATCAATTTTTATAGAGAAAATCCATTTACAATCAACAATATTTTTATTTTTAGGCATTGGTACTAAGGTCCAAGCTTTATTAATTATGAGTGAATTGATTTCATCATTTATAGCTTGCTCCCACTGAGCTCTATCATCCCTTATTCTTATTTCTTGAAATGAAGTAGGGATTTTATAATTAACAGATTGAGCACACATGAGATATTCATCGGGTATATTATCCTCATTGTAAGAAACAAGAGGAACATTTTTAATTCTATCACTTCTTCTAGGCTTCGATTTATGTTGTTTTATATTTTTATCGTATTGAAATAAAGAATCATTGTATATTTGTGTATCTGTTTCACTTACAGATTTATTATCTGACCTAATGTGGCATTTTCATCAGACCTTGCTTGGACACTTGGGATTAACTATCTGTTTCACTATTTACAGATTTATTTGGTTTTCCCTACTGATTTTGACAATATGTCAGTTGCATCAGTTTCATCTGTTTAATATTTACAGATTTATTAGGTTTACCTACTGATTTTGACATTGTCAGATGCATCAGTTTCATTGAACGTATTGTTCCAATGTACTCCACCAAGTTCCACTCTTGGTCTGGATGCTAAATAATTTATTTCATCTACAATTTTATTTCTTAGTATATGAAATCTTTTTAGCTTCCACGTCCCACATAGCCGTTTGGCTGATACCCAACCAGTTTTGAGTGAGGGGTTCGTGGAACTATTAGATGAAAAACTAATGTCTTTTTCCACACAATATTCTTTCATTTCATTCGACATCTCTACCATTAGCACAGTATAAATAAAACAACTATCAAATTAAAATGAGTCTCACTTTTTGTAATATAATCTCTTAAAACAAAGAAAACATCTGATTTACAATCACTTAACTGCATTACACAATAGTGAGTAAATTCATCTACAAAAAGTATAAAACAATTGTTTATTATTGATAGCTGAAGGAGTGATTGAACCACAAACATCAGAGTGCACGATAAATAATGGTCGTAGTATCTAACATTAGTTTCTTTTAATTTTTTTTTCAATGGCAATTATGCTTGTTTACTATTTATACAAGCTTCACATAAATTGTCATTTGGTATAATATTACTAATTTGATTTACATCATCGACCATTAGTTTATTCTTCAATTCTAAGAATCTCAGCTTTCTAATGTGCTCCAAACGCTGATGACGGTCATAATTATTATTTGAACTATTGCATGCTTGAAAATACTAATTTATTCTCCCTTGATTTATACTAAGATCTATAGTTATTAAAGTGTTTAAAGACTTACCACTCATAATTGTTTTACCATTTTTTTCATTACCTCAACTCCTTTTTGATTGAGTACACTCATACCTGTTTGCTGCATTTTCCTTACTGATAGTAAGTTGTAGGGAACTTCTGGACAATAAAGGCATCTTCAAGTATTCCTTGAATTCCCATGTTACTTGTAACGTTGATTGTGCCCGTGTTTTTGCTGGTTTTTGTTTCGTAAGTTCCAATCATAAATGCAAAATTGGACGTGTTGTTATCGCTTGATGTTGATGGTTCCATCATCTCGACAGTTTGGACGGTTCTCTATCTATCAGCGTTATTTCTTAATTTGCTTTTGTAGAAATAGCACTCGCTTATTACATGGCCTCTTTTTCCACAATGATGACATTTGATGTTGATACTTTTAGACCTTCACTTCGTGGTCTTGAAGTCTTGTTTTTACGAAAGGCAAGGTCAAATTATCTTCCGATAAGATTTCTATTGCCGTTATAACATCGTCATACGATGTAGGAAGGGTCAACAATAAATGTGCTACTTTATCAGATTCATCTAATTTTGCACCTGCTGCTATTAATTCGGTGATTAAATTTTCAAATGCGGTAAAATGCTTCACAAGCGGTACGTCACTTTGTAGTTTCAAAGTAAGTAATTTCTTTCGAAGGGCTAATTGGGTGGCTAAACATTTTCGCTCATAAATATTGTCTAAACTTTGTAGAATTTGTTTAGCTGTATTTTCATCTTTCACAAAACCAAGAAAAGAATCCGATAAATGTTCAACAATAATGTTTTTCGCTTTTTGCTCCGATTGAATCAACTCTTGTGCTGGCGAATCAGGGGCTTCGTCATCTATCACTTTAATTAAACCTAGTTCCGTTAATAAACTACGTATTCTAAGTTTCCACGCACTATATCTATCACCTTCGAACGGTTTAATGTTTCTTTTCTCCTTCGAACCCTCCATTGTCTCTTAAAACCGACACACTTCACGAAATAACTACTTCACGCTAATTTACGCCACTTATAATAAATAATAGTTAATCAGAGAAACTTGGGCCCATAACCTATTGGGATAGGGCAATAAATGAAAACTAATAATTATTATAAAAGAAAGTTCCTTTATTTAATATCAACGCACAAGAAAGACCGGCCGTTTATGTTAGCGATCTACAACCGACTCATGCAAAGTTACTTAATGCATCGATGCCCGAAGACTGTTTATATTGAACGCTATGATATATCTAGCATACATGTCACCCTTAGTTCCAGGTCAGTCCCTTTCAAGTACGTAATTTGCTACGGGCCGATGTGTTTATGTATCAATTCATTTTTGTTTGTATGGCGACGTTCGACTCGCATTTCAGATGGTGAGAATATAATTATTCCACCACAGTTTTCCAACAATAACAATCATAATAATCCGGTTATTTTCCCAACAGATTTTACGTCCATTAACAGCACGATATTAACCCTAGGCGAAAGGAAGAATTTTACAATGTTAAAAGACGGCGTAGGTACAATTGTACCTTTGTATTATATTATCAAAGATTCTTCGTAGTAAAAGGATTAAATTATTTCACATTAAAATTATTTAATACTAAAATAATAAATATGTATCCAAAAGAAACTCATTGTTCATTTACTATTCATTAAAAACGCTATTATTTTTACATTTCAATAACATGTATGTAAGTATGTGCACAACTTCAAATTCAAAACGCAAAGAATAACGTACATATTACTAGAAAAGTACAAAAACGGGGAATACCCGCAATAAATTGATCCCACCCAGAAGTTTGTTTAGTTAGTACAACAAACTTGTTATAGAAAGGGGAATACCCAAGAGCTTTTCAGTAATTGAAAAAATAAACAAACATACATAAGAAACGTTGGTCGAACCAAGTAAATGTGGCGAACCGCGCAGCACCGTCGCGTTACAAAGTACACTCGTGAAAACAATTTTAACGCGCGCACTATGAATGTGAATATCTCTATAAATGTTATAATTTCTCAGTATAACTTGTTTTTTCGGTTATTGCTCAAATTAAATACTACTATGAATTCTATTGAAAATATGTATACACTGCTATGGACCAATGTTTATGGTTCATTTCATTTGCAGTTTAAATGTAATGAAAATTATAATGTAACAATTTGAAAGCATTCAATACTTGCCAATATCTTATTTGTTATCTGTTTAAAATAGTATAATTTTAAGTAAATATGCTCCAAAATACTGATTTTATTCACGTTCAACTGTTTATTTACAAACTTACTACAATGAAAATATATATTAATACAAAAAATAAATACATATGTTTTGTTTCCTAAAATGCTGCAATTACTTAATGCTATACAGAAAGAAGTTTTTAATCATCTGATAATTCACTCCATTCTGATTCCGAATCAGATTGATTTACTTGAATAATAATTGTTTCCTCTTCTTCATCTAGAATCTCATCTCTTTCCATATATCGCTGTTGAATATTTTTAACATGGTTGCATTCGGCTTGCCATATTTCTGGAGTAATACTGTCGAATGCTGCTCTAATTAAGGCTTCCATGTTACTAAGGCTATCAACATTGTGTGCTGCAATATTTCTTTTTACCATGCTCCATATCATTTCTATCGGATTTAAGTCACAATGGTATGGGGGTAATCTTACAACAGTGTGACCACAAGCTATCGCATACTCATCGATGACATACCGAGGTGCAGGTTTATATTTCTTTACGAGTTCTAACAATTCTGGCTTTAACATCGCAGGATGGTAAGCAATATTCATACTTTGTAGCCAATACATAATTTCAGCCTTTTTGGTTGCAGCTGTTGGTGCTTTATTTATTTGCACGGAATGATATGGAGCGTTGTCCATAACGATGATGGAATTTGGTGGTAACTGTGGTATAAGTACAGTTTGAAACCATCTTGAAAAATTGTCATAATTCATGTCATCATGATAGTCCCCGCTTTTTGTCTTTGATTTAAACAAAAGCAAAGCATTTGGAATAAATCCCATACTACCTCCAGCATGACACAATACCCATCATTGGCCAGCACTGTCCTTCCTTAGCACACTACTATATTCTGCCTCTTCATTTGATTTCATAAACCTCAAATATCGAGCTCGCCAAGCAACCATATCATAACGTTCCATTAAACGTTTCCTGTTTGACTGACACTTCATAAATTTATAACCCATATCCAATAATATTTTCTGTAGAGTTTCTTTACAGCCCCTAAAACTAGTTTCTTTTGTCATATGCTGATGTAAGAGTTTTAAAGTAGGTACAGTTTTCTCTACCACATACATAGAATGTATTTTTTGACGTAGAATACACCTGTAAATTACAGAGATTATATATACAGAGACAATTAGAAACGAAGTTTGAAGTTTAGTATTACCTATCCATATCATCTATAGATAATTTGCGTGTTTTCTGAATTATCTCTCCAGGTTTGTTTAAAATATCAATGGTTGTTGATGGTTGTGATTGATTCATATCAGATTCACATACTTTGGCCTTGATCCGATCAATTGTTCTAGCTGATATACCAGTCATAGCTGCTACTCTTGCTCTCACTTGATCTACGATAAACGAATATTTACCAGAATTTTTTTCTTCTTCGCAAAATTTAATATTTTGCACAAGAATTGTCATATCATCCTTGGACTTCCTTTTTGGCATTTTGAAAATAGAAGCTGCAAATTATGAAGTATTTACTATTATATACAAATAATTGTATTTGTCCTATTCTCCACACTTAATTAATAATATATATAATAGAGGTTATGTTGACTATGTACCTTAAAAACTTCTGAATACTTCTCTAGTTTTGAAAAAACTGATAAAATAATTACAATAAGGTATGAAATAATGATAAGAAAGGAACACGACTGATAAAAGAAATAAAGTAACCCTAATGGAAATTCAAAACATAAACAAATTTGCTCGGACTGTACCAGTATAATATTAAGGATAGGGAAGCGCGCGGTAAGGGAAGGAAGCGTTAGTTCGCATATTTTCCGTTCGCCAGATCGAGATGGTCCGACTATAGTTTATTGGCTTGCATGTACTGAAAGAAGACGTTTTTGTAAAAATTAACTTCAGAAATAATATATAAAATATCTATTTTTTTATTGAGTCATTATCACAGATAATTTATTTACGTCCTTAGAGTTATCCAAGAAATTAAATTCTCGGAATATAACATTAGTTGCTACGGTAAAGAAAAATAAGAAATTTTTGCCAGCAATATGCAGTTTGCAAAGGAAAGGCAATAAATTTTATTTACAACAGTGATGTCACAGTCTGTTCTTACATGCAAAAAAGCAGTCATACTATTATCAACAATGCATACGACAGAAGTTGAAAAAACATAACTAGCTAAGCCAGAAATTATCAAATATTCTAATAAAACTAAAGATGGAGTCGATGTGATGGAAAAACGTTGGGTCAAACAACGGACATTGCGTTAGCCCCCTTGCAGTGTTTTATAATATGATGGATATCCCTACTTTAGGATCTTATGTAATACATAGAGAACACTATCCAGCGTACAAAACAAAGAATCAGCGAAAAAAGTTTCTGGAAAGAACTTTCTAACCAGCTATGTTTGCCAGCAGTTGAGGAGCGTTGTGGAACTAAATTCGTTATGAAGAAGTGTTTTTTCCGAAGTGCTATAGAAATGGTATTTGGACGACGTGCTCTGGCAGCACCAAGTCTGCAAGCTGAAGCCTTACCTATCGTAGGAAGCTGTTATGTCTGCACATCGGACGAATGTAAACAACGTAAGACCAGAAAGTCAAGTATAAAAATATTTTTGAATTCTATATAAACTTTATGTATAATTGTTTTATTATAGTAAAATGCTTAAAATGAACAAAATGTTTTTCTTTGTTTTTTTTTTTTTGCATGCTCTTCATAAGATATGTATGAAGGTATGATTGTACCTACACAGTCTGTTAAGGGTGCTAGATCTTAAATGCCCTAAATAATAAGGAAGGCATCGAGATATTCTTCTGAAATTTCTCATATTTAATCATAACTTTAACAAAATTTCAGCGATCTAGTGCTTGTGGAAGAAACCTTATTGCAACTTAAAAACGAAAAAGTTACAATTGTACCTGTACCGTCCGACTAGGGTTAAGAAGAATACAGTTAAATCGTGCAGAGGTTTGTACAGTTTGATGGCTTTTAAAACTTATGATGGAAGGCGTCCAAGGAATCCGCTGCTTATCTTCCAGTCATACCCAGAACTCTGATGACTTCTCATTCATTGTAAGTTACTCTGAGATTACCAATAAACTGTTAACAATCAGCATTACATACAAATACCGTGATTTCAGAACTAAACACGGAAATGCTTCTAACTGAACATGAACACTTTCTAACATCTTTAGTGCATTCGAGGAGTTCGAGATCAAAAGGTTAGGGACATTAGGCTGTACCTGTGCAGTACGTATTTATTTGACGCGGGTAGTCGTTTCGGAGATGTCCGACGCGCTTCTCGGCGAGCCCAAAATTTGAAGAAAAAAATTTTTTACCCCATATTAATTATTATTATTTAGTTACCCCTTAAGTGGATACAATTAATAGGTTGACGGGGATTACTTAACTTTTTTATGATTTTCAGTGACACGAATCATAACATTCCATCAATATGCAATTAATACTTTTAGCGTTTTTGTATTAGAAATTTTATGTCAAACAAAAATAATATAATATAATAGTGTGAAAAATATTAGCAAAATAGTAATCTAGTGTATCAAGTACTAGACCAGTACAAAGAAATAATGGTTACATTTATACTTATTTATAATTAAATCTAAAATTAAACTTAAATCTAACAAGGCGAAGGCAAGGTAATCGGATTTTTGTAATTTTTGATATTCATAGTACGTGTAGTTTGGACCTTAAATAAGAATATTTTGGAGTAGTTCGGCGCAACGTTCATAAATTACCGAGATAATCGATGTTGAAGTTTCACCCACCATTTAAATCCACTAGATATAATACGATTGTCAATTGGACTCGTGGCCTAGTCGATAGCGTTTTGGTGCGATACTCACGAGATCGCTGGTTCGAGTCTCGTCACGGGACATTTCTTTTTCTTCCATTCAAAACGCACCATATTTTTTTTCGTTCTTCTTCTCATATCAAAAATTATGAACAAACGAAATATATGAACTATCTACCTACTACCAAAACGCTATCGACTAGACCACGAGTCCAGTTGACAATCGTATTATATCTAGTGGATTTAACTGGTGGCTGAAACTTCAACATCGATTATCTCGGTAATTTATGAACGTTGCGTCGAACTACTCCAAGATATTCTTACTTAGGGTTCAAACTATCTTCTTCTTCTTAATCTTTTACCCTTTCTACCTTTCGGTGTAGGGGTTCGGAGCCACCGGGCCCTATATGTACACGCATATACCGTACCGCTCCTGGTCCACCCAGTGGCATTTCCTTCATTTTCGCAGCTTATTAGAGGTCCAGATCCCTTTTTAGGATTTTAAACTGCTACGCTCTGCCGCTACCGGGTCTCGAACGCCGGCCCTTCGCACTGTGAAGCGCGAGTTTTACCACTCAGCCACTGAGGGTTCAAACTATACGTATCATAAATATCAAAAATTACAAAAATCCGATTACCTTACCTTCTCCTTGTTAGTTGAATTCCAAATAAATTTACAACATAGATATACATAATCGTATTTTCAATAAAATTAAATACAAAAATATTATTAAATGTACAAATCTGTGCAACAAGAAACAGCTGCCTGATCTGTTTGTTGACAACAGTAACTGGTTTTTAAACCTTTCTTCACATGACATTCCGGTGGATATTCACAACTTTGAATGGAAACGCGGCGTAGCGGTATCACAAACTTATCGACGCAGGGCGCCATCTACCGCAAAAATTGGAGCGAGAGACCAAAAGTAATAATACAGCAAATTGTAACAATTGAATTTTAGACTGCCCAAAAACTAGGAAGCGTCAGTCTTGTTATGGAGTAGATTATAAAGAAATTGTATGCCGAATTGAACTCTTCTGAAGTTCAGAGATAGGATACTAAAACGATTCAGCAAAGTCCTCTGATCAACACCTCTTGGCGCATAGATACCATCCAATCGGAAGTGTAGAAACATCACGAATCTCCGGTATACCCGCTCAAGCTCACGACTCCTTTGTTGATCTTGATCCTGGCTCTTGGCGCTCATAAGCGTTGGTTTACGTCGAAGATGTAACAGGTCAGAAAACATTTCTTAGTAGTGGTGCTTCCCCAAGCAAAGTCACCGGCATTCTACACTTGTCTCTGACGGTTTGAATAGATCTCAGATCAGTGTTATTTTCTAGATATATTAACGGAACTCGTGGAACTGGTCTCACTTACATTGGAATCATCTGGAAAGGATGGTGACTACTGGTTTCGGTCTTTGTTATTCTTGTGGCGTGCAAAACTATGGGCACTTGTCATTTGTAACATTTGCTTGTTGTAAAACTACCGTGACTATCACACGAGAAGAGAACTTTTGAGATCGTAAAACCGGTCAAACTTAGGTTGGAGTCATCTTGAGGAGAAATTTCCGCGAATGACTTGTGTTCTTGGTCTTGGTCAAGCTCGCGGTATGCGAATCTATGAGCGCCTCTCCCCGATAAGAATTGCCTCGTGTGGAGCCGTGCCTTTTACACTAGAAGAGAGCGTTAGAACCCGCGGAACTGGTCTCGCTTAGGTTGAAATCGTCTTGAGAGGAAATTCCCGCTGGTAACTAGTGTTCTTGGTCTTGGTCAAGCTGGCATGCGAACCTATGGGCACTTCTGACTGATAAGAGTTGTCTCGTGTGGAAGGCATGGTATATCGAAAGATATTTCATGCTACTGGTGAAACCTTGGATGAATTTCTTGACTTCAACACCTCCACGATCCGTCTTAAGTTTAAATCGAACTCATTTTACCACCGTCTCGTGCACAACGCAGTTTTTCCGATTTGTAAAGTTCCCATTATTGGTAATACAGTTCTGTTACTTGGTTAATAGGCTTCGTTTTCATACATCACAAACAAACCATTAAGCGTGGTAGTGCCGACAGTTAATTTCTTCATTATTGTCATTGTGATTCTCATATCTCCGAAAGGAAGCATTTCCGGATATGAGTTTCTTATGCTAAAAAATTTCTGTTAGCACCCTCTGTCATCTCTGCAAATTTTGAAACGTTATCCCGACTCACCCTGTATAGGCGATACAGGGTCGTATCGGGATATTTCTCGTTACACGTATGGTTTATTATTCCCGGACACGTGTTTCGCCGGTAACGCGACCAGCATCTTCCACAATATTCGATAATATATAATTCGAAGGTGCGGTCCTCGTTCCCAGTCAAGCACGTCTCGTGGAAATAATAAAGAATTATAGGCTATATAGCCACTGGTGTTATTTCGAAACAATTCCTAAGAGAAAAGGCGATAGTTTCGTCGCCGAACGAAGCGACCGACTACATTCATATCTCCGGCCTCGTTCCTCCGTACGATCAGACCCGACCTTTCATCCGCTTTCACTCCGACCTATTAAAAGTCGTTACGACCGCTTAGGGGCGACCGACGTGAAATCTCGAAAACGGCAATTACGTACCGCGTATCGGCATCGACATATAGGCGCTCGTAACTCGCGCCATTTTACTCCACCTCGAAAACCGCGAGCGTGAACTTTACGTAAATGTCCGATCGCTTACGTGACGATCGCGTAGATCGCCATTTTGTGGTACTTACGACACGACGACGTCGACGACGATGTCGAGAGACCTAGGCGCAAACGGGGCTTGTGCAACCGACCGATCCAGCCATCGGTCGATTTCTTCGTCAAATGTCACGTGCACTTCGCTCGCTAAAAGGCATTCTGGGGATTGGGTAACGACGACGTTGGAATTTCCAATTTTTCGCGAAATGTGTACGTGTACGTCGCTTCCGGAGATGAAACGGGTCGATTTCGTTTGGCCTATATAAATATAGCGTGATACGCGGCTATAAGATCGCAGGAAAACGCACGGTTCGCTTTCGTTTATGGATTGGGCGCTGTCGGTTAGGCTAGGTTGTAAGCGTTAACGGAAATGTTAAGTAAACAAGTCGTCGTAGTATCGAATCTTTTGAGGGGATATCGCCGCTTTTAAGCTCGACAAGCGCTACGGTCCCCCCCCTCCCTGACGCTTCGAGAAATCTTCGATCTCAAAGGAAGTCGTTATCTCGCAATTCGCAAATGCGTGGGCGTATCAACTTCGCGCGATTTCTTCGTTTCGAAACGGGCTGATCGCCGTATACCGTCTATGTATATGTCGTAGATCATTGACTCGCGCGAATCGCAAGATTGGAACGGAGTAAACACCGTTACCTCGGAGCAGATTTCTAGTTGACTGGAACAGACCGTTGCTCAGCGCGAGAATGGTAGAAAACGACAAACGACAAACGATAAACAGTAAGAATACGACTACGATTGGTTGAGTTCAGCTTCCCTGCGAAATTTGTTGAAAAAGGGTAATAACTATTGGGGATGGTGCTAGTCCGAGATGTTATCTTGCTTCGAAGAAGGTCGAGTTGTGTTATCCAACGCCGATTTTCACGCAAGTTGATATGGACGAACGGTTAGGGAATCAAGATGCTGAGACCTAGCGTTCAAACCCCATAAGTTCCAGCTAGACTTGTACTGGATTCAGTCAGGAATTGAACACCTAGGGTCAGGCGAGGTACAAATGAAATGACCAATATTTTGGGTAAAAATAAAACAGCCTTTTAATTCCAGGAAATAAATAAACTAACTGAACGTCACAGCCGGAAGTAAAAAGGTTTATATTTAAACGAGCAATTCTTGTATATATACATATATAGAATTGGTTTCTCGAAAACGACTCTAACGATTTTGATGAAATTTAGTACCTGGGGTTTTCGGGGACGAGAAATCGATCTAGCATGGTCCCGGTACCCGGGAAACTCCATTTTGATCCGGTTTACACACATTTCTGGTATTGCGGTATATGAAATTGGTTTCCGAAAATGACTTTGGAAATTTTTATGCAATTTACTATCTGGGGATTTTCGAGAACACAAAATTGGTCTAGCATGGTCCCGGTCCCAAGAACATTTTTGTCCCGCTTTTACCTATTTCTGCGGTACATAAAATGTGTTATCGAAAATTACTCTCAAGATTTTGTTACAATTTAGTATCTGCTAGTTTTTGGGGACGAAAATCCGATTTAGCACGGTCCCGGTCTCGATTCAATCCATTTGGTCCAGGTTTTCACCCATTTCGGCCTAAACGTGGGTTAGCAATTTTTTTAACATCATGCAGCCAAGCGAAATTATAAGTAATTAAAACTTTACTACTAAACCATAGATGGCGCTGAAAGTAGTATGTTAATAACAGAAGAATATCTACGAAAACTAACAAAAACATGTAAATTCACATAGTTTTAACCTTATAAACTTTTAATAATATATACGTGCTACTATATATACTTGAAATATGCAATATAAATTCAATATCAAAACTAAAATAAAGGGCGTTATAATTTGGTTCAAAATTATTCAAAAAAATTGGGAACTCCGAGCAAGGCTCGGTGCTACTGAATTTTATAAGACAAAAGATTGTACATACATATGGTATAAAATGTAAAGGGGCGTTTTATATCATTTTACAAATATCGGAGAAAATCGGGGCGAAATGTTTGCCTCACGGTCAACAAACTTTTCGATCTGCCCCTCTTATTCACTACGTACCCACCCCATCACGATCCGTAGGATGTGTGCTTGCGCCGGTGGGATGTAGTTTTGGTCTCTAACTTGATAGTGACCTGTGAGGCCGTTTGGTTTTTGTGGGAAAATATAAGACGCGCCTTAGGGAAAAATAAGGCAGTGCAGAGGGTAAAAGTAAGATATTAACTGCTGGTACTGACGACATATCAGGTACGAGCTATGCTTGATCAGAAAATGGATGGACGATGATCGGCATTTTTAATGAGGCGTGTGCTAGTTTTTGGTCGCACGGTGAAGGAGAGGCCATTGCTTATGATTTTCGATGGGCATGTAACACATCCGGATCCAGCTCCCGTCAGACGCATGCGTATTCATATATTTGTGTTCGTAGAGTAAAATTTCAAACTGATGACTAGAAATCCGGCGTTCGCATAGTGAATTTCATTCAATTTCCAACCGATTGGCAACCGTCAGAATAATTTCTTAGAGAATTGAAAATTTTTGGTTTGAGACATGCGCAATGGCAAGCGCCAACTTTAGCAATGTTGACTCCCAGATTACTTGTTAATCTGTGGTGATCCATTCCATGATCTGTCCCACATCTGTACGTTGACGATATTCATTTGTGAATATGTGTCGTTTTTGTTGTTTTCTCCACATACTTACTACATTTAGATAAATAATCCTTCAAAAGACCTACAAAACCTGAGTTTTGCGCCACCTTTAGAACAAATTACGCATTCCTTCTTCCTTTTATGTTCGTAGAGCATTAAATTTAGGACAAATTTGCAACTGTTTCCAGTCGGGCATGCGCATTGAATATTACTTGCCAACGGCTTCCAATTTACTCTACGAACAAACCTAATATTTGGGATAAAGACGGGAATGACATCAGAGATTAAGTAAGAATTTAAAATGGGACTTTCAACTTGTTCGCGGGGATGATGCTTGAGAACTGTTTCAAGGTGTAAATCACGACTAATGATAAAATTATAGGAAGGTTCATTTACACGTCGGTGATGCTATTAACTTCTTCGGAAGCCGCCTGAAGACCGGGCAAACATCAACGCAACTCCTCTTCCCAATCCTAGAGTACGAAGATGTGTCATCCCAGAAACTTACGCATTTATGTGTTTAGAAGTAGAGGGGGAAGTAGAAAAAATCGCGGACGCCGTAGGCGTTCTGGTAAGCGCCTTTCTTGGTCGATTTTTTCGTCTCATACGCGCCCGTTTCTCTCGGCGGTATCCGATTTCAAGCCTATCGTCTAACATCGGCGTGCACGCACCATTTCCATTCTAACCGCCACAATTGCGTCGACGATAGGCGTGATCTCCGGTCGATAGTCCGCGTTCGCGCATTTTGCACGGTCCAGTTCCTACACGGCCGCAATGGCCTGGGGATCGGCCAATATGCAAATTGCAAATTTGTACCGATCGTCGATGGCAAACTTCGATCCTATATCTTAAATCGGGAACGTCCTTCATCCATGGAAATATCCCCGATTTTCCATTAAGAAAGTCCACCCCTGGATTCTTGGGGAGCCCCATGCGACGATCAGCGTAACTACGCCATCATCGTACAATGTCCGCGTACATTGCCGTACGAAAATATCTGCGCTAAAGTAAACGCTAATCAAACGTTTGCCCCCGGGACAACTCGATGCACTAATTTAAACAATACAACCTTCTAGCGTCGATCGGGCGCGTCCGATTTTTTTATCCTCCGATTCCTTACAATAACGCTCGAAGGTCCGCCGTCCGTCCATTTCTACGGTAAACATAGACGCATTAAGCAGCGTACGCTCTTAAGTGTCAAATATTGTTAAAAACGCACAATCGAGCGGCCACGGTCGGCGCGTTCGCGAGATGTGTGCCCCGCCATTAATAACAATAACAATAATCGATCAATAACGTTTGCGTTACGTAAACGACGCGTTCGTTCCTTGAAATGCAATAAAATAAAGTAGGCGAGGACGATGAGGATGTTAGGTTAGAGAATCTATTAGAGGGCAAGGCCCCAGTGTATATGCGATTGTTAGACGCGTTATTGGTTGGTGTAAGTTTGAATATAATTGACCAAATTAATATATTCTAAATTAGACGAAATTCTGTGTGCCAAGCTGTAGAATACGACTTTGACGTCAAAGCTCGTGAAACTTGCTTCGTTTGAGTGTTAGGACATACCAGAGCGATTCGTCCAGAACGACTTTTCACTTTCTCGTTGAATATCTCCTCAACGAACCGTCTCTCGTACCCGAAATTATTTTATCCCTAATCCGCACTGGAAGAGCTTTAATTTGATGTGTAATAAGTCGCATTTCCGAACATTTCGATTTTCTTCGAAATTCCAAGGGGTACCCCTTTGAAATTTCAGAAAAAGTTAATGTGTTCTAAATTGAACGAAATTCTGTGTACAGATGTTTACGAAGGTGTAGGATACGAATTTGACGTCAAAACTCGTGAAATTTGCTTCGTTTGGGCGTTAGAGCGTACCAGAGCGATTCGTCCAGAACCACTTTTCACTTTCTCACTGAATATTTCCTCAATGAACCGTCTCTCATACCCGAAATTATTTTATCCCCAATCTGCACTGGAAGAGCTTTAATTTGATGTGTAATAAGTCGTATTTCCGAGCATTTCGATTTTCTTCGAAATTCCAAGGGGTACCCCTTTGAAATTTCAGAAAAAATTAATGTGTTCTAAATTGGACGAAATTCCGTGTACAGGTGTTCTCGGAGGTGTAGAATACGACTTTGACGTCAAAACTCGTGAAATTTGCTTCGCTTGGGCGTTAGAGCGTACCAGAGCGATTCGTCCGGAACCACTTTTCACTTTCTCGTTGAATATCTCCTCAACGAACCGTCTCTCGTACCCGAAATTATTTTATCCCTAACCCGCACTGGAACAGCTTTAATTTGATGTGTAATAAGTCGCATTTCCGAGCATTTCGATTTTCTTCGAAATTCCAAGGGGTACCCCTTTGAAATTTCAGAAAAAAATTAATGTGTTCTAAATTGGACGAAATTCCGTGTACAGGTGTTCTCGGAGGTGTAGAATACGACTTTGACGTCAAAACTCGTGAAATTTGCTTCGCTTGGGCGTTAGAGCGTACCAGAGCGATTCGTCCAGAACCACTTTTCACTTTCTCACTGAATATTTCCTCAACGAACCGTCTCTCGTACCCCAAATTATTTTATCCCTAATCTGCACTGGAAGAGCTTTAATTTGATGTGTAATAAGTCGTATTTCCGAGCATTTCGATTTTCTTCGAAATTCCAAGGGGTACCCATTTGAAATTTCAGAAAAAATTAATGTGTTCTAAATTCGACGAAATTCCGTGTACAGGTGTTCTCGGAGGTGTAGAATACGACTTTGACGTCAAAACTCGTGAAATTTGCTTCGCTTGGGCGTTAGAGCGTACCAGAGCGATTCGTCCGGAACCACTTTTCACTTTCTCACTGAATATTTCCTCAACGAACCGTCTCTCGTACCCCAAATTATTTTATCCCTAATCTGCACTGGAAGAGCTTTAATTTGATGTGTAATAAGTCGTATTTCCGAGCATTTCGATTTTCTTCGAAATTCCAAGGGGTACCCATTTGAAATTTCAGAAAAAAATTAATGTGTTCTAAATTCGACGAAATTCCGTGTACAGGTGTTCTCGGAGGTGTAGAATACCACTTTGACGTCAAAACTCGTGAAATTTGCTTCGCTTGGGCGTTAGAGCGTACCAGAGCGATTCGTCCGGAACCACTTTTCACTTTCTCGTTGAATATCTCCTCAACGAACCGTCTCTCGTACCCGAAATTATTTTATCCCTAACCCGCACTGGAACAGCTTTAATTTGATGTGTAATAAGTCGCATTTCCGAGCATTTCGATTTTCTTCGAAATTCCAAGGGTACCCCTTTGAAATTTCAGAAAAAGTTAATGTGTTCTAAATTGAACGAAATTCCGTGTACAGGTGTTCTCGAAGGTGTAGAATACGACTTTGACGTCAAAACTCGTGAAATTTGCTTCGTTTGGGTGCTAAAGCCTACCAGAGCGATTGGTCCCGAACCACTTTTCGCTTTATCATTGAGTATTTCCTCAACGAACCGTTTCTCATACCCGAAATTATTTTATCTCTAATCTGCACTGGAAGAGCTTTAATTTGATGTGTAATAACTCGCATTTGCGAGTATTTCGATTTTCTTCGAAATTCCAAAGGGGTACCCCTTTGAAATTTCAGAAAAAATTAATGTGTTCTAAATTGGACGAAATTCCGTGTACAGATTTTCTCGAAGGTGTAGAATACGACTTTGACGTCAAAACTCGTGAAATTTGCTTCGTTTGAGTGTTAGAGCGTACCAGAGCGATTGGTTCAGAACCACTTTTCACTTTCTCGTTGAATATGTTTCCTTAAATGAATCGTTATCGTAATTCACATTTCTTAATTTTATCTGGCCGCGTCTGTACTAGATGATGATCTACCTTCATCCTTTTAAATATTTTGAGGAAATCGCCGCAATGCGGACAATCCAAGGCTTTCCTACCGGTCTCCACTTGCGAGGTCCGTTCGAATGAAAACGTCAACCAGCCAAGGTTAAAGCGGTAAAAAATCATTTTAAGTATACAGCGCTGCCTGCAACGGAGTACCTGTAAATTGCCCCATTTCCGTTTTAATTGCGGTCGTTTTTTCCATAACGAGTGCATCCTTAACGCGCGACCGGATTACCTTCGCGTCATTCGGCTCCGACGTTAGCTTCGAAACGCGATCTTTTGAGTCGGTATGTCGTTGTTTGTACGTTTCGTTTTCGTTAAATATATCGGAAAAGTTTTAATAAAGCGAGCTTTTACCGCTGCGTCGTCCCAGCGGTAATCTGGCCGGTTCGTACCGAAAGTAATAACGATGGAAGGCGTTCGTGGAGCTGATTTCCCAATCGGCCAACTTCTTGCTGTGTACTGCGTTTAATGAAAATTTCCGACGATGGTCGGTCATTGAGAGAAATCAATTCGGACAGCCATCCACGCAAAGGAAATAATGGATGTGATCGAAATATTCCAGAGGTGTAGTGCCCCTAAAGGTGCTCCCAAAACGTCAACTTTGAACTTTCATACGACCCGTTCGTATTTTCAGAGTTGCACAAATTCAGTTCTTACCGATTCAGCGCTGCATCATCGCAGTAGATAAGTGAGGTTCGAGAAACGAAGGCATGATAAATTATCGTTAAGTAGTGCAAACCGGACTGGCGCTGTCACTCCAACGCACACAACGTATGTTTAAGAGGAGAGAAGATGGACCAGGTGAAATCTTTCAAGTACTTGAGGACGAAAATAACGCTAGATGGAAAGATAGTGGAGAAGATCAGAGAGGTTTGATGCAACTTACAGACAAAGAGACTAAGAAAAGCAAATGGGAGTGAATACCAAAAACGAAAATTTAGGAGTGATAGTATATAGCAAAAGCCTGTGATAGAGAAAATGGAGAAACGATGGATACGTAATAGAAATGCACCCAGAACGACTAACCAGAAAATTTATGCGAGATGGAAACGACCAGAAAAAGAAGAAGAGGCCATCCTAGCATGGCCCGGATGCAACAAAGAGAGGAACTGGGAAGATCGATGGAGGAGATGAGAATTTTGATGAGAACTTGGACCAATTGGAACAAGAAGTGATAAACCCGACGCTCGAAAAGGCATCAGACCTATTCCTTACGCCCTCTGGAGCATCGGATATTATGACTTCAAGTCCACCCATTCTGGTCCCTTACATTCTTATCTCCTCTGCCGTTCTCCTTAATTCCTCTTCTTATCGCATCCAGGTCCTCCTGGCTATTTTTTTCTTATTCTTTTGTCCGTTCGTCCCATCTCCGTTCACTCTCCTTATTAAGTCTTTCTTTGGATGCATTTTTATTAGGTGCCCATACCATCTTAGTTATCGTTAGTGATCTCAATTTTTATACAATGTTCTTCTTCCCTATACACCAAGAAGATCTTTAAAATGCTCACAATATAGGCTAACGCATGCAATGATTAAAATGCCAATCATTGCATGTGAAGTGAAATGCATGTATGAATTGTTTCCCTATTAGTTTATAATTTCGTTTAGAACAAATCAAAAATTATGACTGAGTGCACTAACCAATCGCACGCTTTGGAATAATTAATTTTAAAAGAATTGCTAATTTAAAAGTCTGCGAAATCATGATTATTGGTAGCAGGGAGATGTTAATTGGCAATCAAGAAATCCTAGTTATTGGCACTGAAATTTTCTTCTGTCTGTTGTTTGGTGTACAAGCACCCTTTTCTTGTCGTAGGCATGTTGTTTTGTATTTTTGTAACCAGACAGGTATATATAAAAAGGTGTAATGCTCTAATCGTGAAGAATTTTACATAGTAAAATTAACAATAATTGGCATATGCCAAGAATTATTCAAACGCTTGTAACTTGAGGTTATTTAATATTTTCTCTAGCATATTAAAATTGGGAGAACGTCAGCCCAATTTACACAAATTCTCATGCACTCGTTTGTTGAACCTTACAGATAAGAGAGGAGGTTCAAGAACGTGACTTAGAACGCCAGACTTCAAGTGCCTTAAATGTTTGTCCTAGTGGAAGTATCTTAAGACATAATCTCGAATTTCAAAACACTATTAGCATCTGTACCTGTGAAAAGCAAGAAAGTTTTGACAAGTTTCAAAGTTTCGGAGAATAGCAGTTCGAAGTCGCACACGCACACAGATATGTCAAACCAAAACTAGTCAAAAAATGGAAATTCGAAACGAAATGAATGAATTATGGGTGGTATAGGATAGCGTAGCGTCTAGAGATGGGACAATTTTTTACGGAGGGAAGAAGGAAAAGGCCCGAAAATTTATAAAGAAGGGAATTTAGAATTTGAAAATTTCGATTTAAAATTGTATTTGGAACTGGAACAGAAATGCGAGGAAACGATATACGTTATAGGAAGAAGCACAAAGATTCTAATGATTGCGAGATATGTGGAGAGGGGGCTCAATCTAATCTGATCCCCCTCCCCTCCCTTAATGTACTAAACGAAATGAATGTTTAAAAAGTAAGAAAACCCTTTCTTACTCGAAAACAAATTCTAGGGAATTTTTCCTAAAACTCAACGAGGCATAAATAAAATGAAATAAAGGGGGACTTAGCGCAACGTATTTTCCGGTCGTCAACCTTCCGACGGCGTGGTAATCGGTATCGGGACGAAAGCTATCCAAGATGGCGCATTTTCTCGCACTTGATATAAAAATGTTGGAAACCAGCCGAACACAGCAAACTGAAGTTCTTTCAGCATTATACTAGGTTATACTGTTCCTCTACTAGTCTATCCTAGTCTATACTAGGGTATACTAGTTTATACAGGATTACACTAGGTCATACTGGATAATCTACAACAAAGTGAAAAAGAAAATTACGGTATCGATACTAAAAAAAAAGAGACTCATCTCTAATTGAGGGAAAAGTAAACGTACAACGTGGGCGGTAGTTCGGACAACAAAATTGGGGATGCATAACTACCAGATTAACACAACGATAATATTAAACTTCCCAGAGTCGAATTCCCGTGTACATCCTCGACAAGCGAGACTTTGAAGCGAAAACGGAATAACTTATTCACGGGAAACGACCTGTTAACTGTCCGCCCGATGTCGAATGCTTAACACGTCAAAAGTTGTAGCGAGGAGTCGCAAGTAACACACCGAAACTGTGACAAATTGGCCGTAATACCGTGACAAACCGGAACTGTGACAAATGGCCGTAAGAAATAAGAGTTGTGTTACACTGGAAATCGGGAGGAAGAAATAAGAGGAGAAAGTTATAAATGGATGCAGCAAGTGGAGAATTTCGACTCCCCTGCGATTTATTACGCAAGACGCTAGTGCATGAAGTACGGACGTGCAACGTGATCATCGCGACAGCCTGGAAATATGAAAGATAAGGTAGAGGACGGAACAATAACGACGGCGACCGTACGATAAGGACAATGGAAGTTGGCCGGCCGACGACTGAAGTCGCTGTCGCACGTTTGATTGAAATTTCCTTCGTTTCGGCGTAATTTCCATCCCTTCATCGTCTCCCAATGCGCATTACACGTTGACGTCGTTGCGATATACGTTCGATAAATGTCGTCATGTTGGAAGTATGACTATTGTCAGTCATTGACAGTGATTTCATCAAAATTTATATAATTAAAAGAGCGCCATCTGATCGGGAGAGTCGCAAACGTGTGTGTGTGTGTGTGTGAGCGAGAAAGAACTAATGAAAGAAGAAAGATAGAATAAAAGCGTCTATCTGACGATTTCAAGCGTCTCACTTTTTCCCAGTTAACTCTCGCCGCAGAACTTCCCTAAAAGAGCTTCGCTCTAAAAAGCTAATGGTAGATTCAATAAACGGATAAATCATAGATGGACAGCTTAGGCGGTTTAGTCACGTGTGTAATATGACGGGCGAGAGAATGTTCGAAACGAGAATGTGCGAAAAAATAGGAGAGAAGGACCAAGAGCCAGATGAAATAACGGAATCAAGAAAGAATCAGAGAAAAGGGGAATGCCTTGATAAGACATACAGAAACTAACACAGGACAGGAAATAATGAAGACAAAGATGCAAGACTCAATCCTTCCAGTCTTACACCGAAAGGTATAATGGCTCAGGACTAAATAAGTACGCTGACGTACTTATTGTTCTATTTACTAAACACACATGCAAAAGGCAAACTACCAATCCCTCTGATAGATCGAAAAGTGCCGAGTAACTGATAGGACCGACATCTTTACTTGGAAGATTAGTATTTTTACGTGTGTGCATCGCCATTAATAAAATTCCCTGCGAGAAATAGAGGCGTACAAAGCGATGCATCGGTAAACTCCTCATTGCAGAATTATTTGATTAAATCCGGCGACACGTGCTTCGCCACCGACGAGGCTAACCTCTTCAAACCGTACCTTAACAGATATCAGTTGATGTATGAAAAAATTATTTTCTCATTTTTAAGACGATAATTAGTGAGAATTACGAATAATAAGGATCTGAACTGGACTCCTGAGTTACTCCCGTAAATTACTGGAAAATTCCTAACGGGACACACAAATATTAAAGGTTCCAGATTATAAAATTCGGACAATGAGTTTCTACCTCTGTTGCCTCTCCTAGAAAGTCAAGGAAATCTATAACGTCATTATCTTTCACCCCTTGGGGCCGTGCATATATGACGTCATGCACTTTGGGAGGTGGGGAGGGGGACAAGGGATTATCCCCCTGTCTCCCTCCCTTAGATAATGACGTTATGAGATTCCGAAGGTTCGCGACTCGCGACGAAGTGAGAGAGGAAGGGGAGGGGGGGAGGTAGCACTCACGTTACGTCACGTTTTTTGCATGTTTAGCGTGCTTTACATCCGAAACTATTTTCAAATTTAGCGGGCTATATTTCTTCGATGGCAGCATTGTTTTAAGTATAAATTAGTTTTCTGCGCAACATATGCTTTGTCTTGCAAACTACAGGTCTTGTTTATTCTTTTCGGTAATTTTTATCCCGAGTTCAAATGAAGAAATCTCATAACACTCTAACACGCTTTTTGGAGGGATGAAGAGGAAGTCGACGATCGTCCCCGAATTTCCAGAACGAGACGATAAGGGAGGAATGCCTTCGATTAGCAGCATAGATGAATGGTGTAATCCAATGTGGCAAAACGAAAATCTGAAGCTTTAAAATAATCTTGTGCAAGCGTGGAACTATCTATTCAGAACTATAACCGCGAATAGATAACTGAAAGACATATTTTTCTTCGAGTAATATATAAAATATAGAATACATATATTACATCATTGTACGAATTTTCACAATGAATAAGTGTAGCTGAATATATAAATAAATAAATATATTATGATTCCTCTGACTTCAATAAATATCGATTAATTGCCAAAAATATAATAAATAATTAATGCTTAAGAGGGTGATGTGATGTTCTCGGCGAGGAGGAGGAGAAGGCATTTGTGACTAAGTTTGATATGGAGGGGGAAGGGACTGGTTCAAAAATGACCAAAAATTGCGTGACGTAATATGTACACGACTCGTTTCTACCTTCCGGGAGAAGTATTCGGAGCCACCCAGCCGTATACATCCGTATACCGTACCGCTTCTGGCCTACCCAGTGGCATTTCTGTAGTTTTCGCAGCATATTAGATTTAACCGATCCATTTTAGGACTTTAAAAAAATTCTACGCCCCGCCGCAACCGGGGTTCGAACCCCGGACCTTCTCACTGTGAAGCGCGCGTTTCACCACTCAGCCACTAAGCGAGTTGAAAGCTGCAACGTAAATGGTAAAAATTTTCATCCGACAGAGAACCGAGAATTCAGGAAACAATAAAGTTCAGCAATCTAAAACTGGAACCCCGAGGGTGTCCTCTTACGACAAAAATTAAAATCACCGAAGGCATCGGATTTAAGACCAACTCTTCGAAATTATCTCCTTCAACTCGCGCGATTTCTTTCTAATATACGAAGATTAGGAATAATAGCAAGGGACCCTAACTTTAGTTTCGTGCCCTGCGGTACTCCAACGAACGCGAAATAAAATTTGTATTCCTCTTTTTGACGGCCAACGTCGCCCCGTTTCACCGTTTACGCCCCAAATACGACCCTCTTCCTCGCACCGAAACCTGAATCTCCTCTTCCAGTTAGTTCCCCCAATCGACCGAATCCCCATCTCGATTTAGTCGGATTTTTTTTTCGCACACGGCGAAACGCGTCCGCGCGCCCGATGTCCCGTTATTTTTATAAAATGCGTGCGAGATTTCGCACACGGTATCGATTGCGCGAGGGAGAAGGGGGTGATTGTGCGAGATGTCCGGGGGCAGACGACGAAAGAGGGGGGCCTAGAGCGCCGCCGCAACAAACGCGGGGGACCGCCGCTGCCGCCGGAACGAGGAGTGATAGAGAGAGAGAGAGAGAGAGAAAGAGAACGAAACGGAAGGAGAAGGGGGCAGGGCGCTTCGGTTCGTTGAACCAGCGCCGGATTTTTCGAAAATGTGGGCCACAATTTGGCGAATCTGTTTATAAAATAGCGTCATGTGTCGCCGAAAACAACGACAAAACGGGGCCTGGGGAAGGGAGGGAGGGGGACGGAACGTGCGTTTGTGTGTGTGTGTGTGTGCATGTGCAAGTATGCGAGCGGATGGTCGAATAAATTGATTATGTGCATGTTGACACACAGAGAGTTTGCTTTTTTATCTGTGCCTGTTTTTTAGAGATGTAATCTCGATCGCTTTCTGACCATTTTCCACGATAATAAGAAAGTTTCATCTTCGGCTGAGGGGCGATTAGAATTGAAAATTTGTCATTTGTTCAGAATCGAATTGGAACCTGCAAAATTGGAAGGCGAAATTCGAAATAATGATGGGGGAACGATTGCGCCGTCCAAACCCAAATTAGTTTAACGAAGTACCCTTATCGAGTATCGCAAGTTACAACGAAAACTAGAACAATGGTAATGAAAATCAATAAAAATTACGAATAGAGAGGTCCTCACGTCATAAGTTTGAATCTTGTTGGTCAGCAAGAAGTTTGCATGATAAGTTTGGCATAATTACAATGATCTTTTTCAATCACCTTCACTACTTTGTTAGGTCAAGAAACGACGGAAGAAAGTGGTGGAAGTAATCCAAGAAAAGTAAGTATTTATAACAGTGTATGATTTGGTTAGATTATTCAAAACGGTTGCCCAGAAAATGAAGAAAACCGAAAAAAACCGGTAAGATAGCTAAAAATGGACAATACAGCATATCCATCTCGGTTCCTATGAGACTTGGGAGATTCAATTAGACATCAATCGACGCGCCTTGACGGCCCGAACTCAGGGGCGTACGATTTTTTCAATTGTTCCAAATGGTAGCCGAGAAACGCAGGCAACCGCAAAAAAATCGTAATAAATAATCAAAGTCGCATACCCCGGTTGCTATGTAACTTAGGAATTTCAATCCTACGTCTATCAACGCACCTTGACGAGCCGAACTCCACGGCATGGGATTTTCTTTAATTACGCCAATCGCTCCCGAATAAATCGCAAAAAACTGTGAATAAACACAAAACATCGTTAAAAACAGCCAAAGTTTCGGTTCCTACAAGTTTAGAGGCTACTCGGGAAGATATTTACATATTTCTACTAGAAGGCAAGCTAGGTATCGTTTACAGTCAAATGACTCAGACTGAATCCAAGTCCAGTAAAGCTGCTTGCTTTCTAGGACCTGGATTCAACCCCGAATCAGTTCAGCACTCTTGATTGTAAACGATCCTTAGAAAGCCTTTGCGTGTCTCATAGGGTTTATCTCATTCGGGTACCAGCCTATGGAGGCATTGAAGACGATGAAGATGCGAACCAGCTGTCTCTGGAGGGAACTGGTACCGCCCTCACAGACCCCCAAGCCGCCTTCGGAATTGCCAAATCTATTATTAGGGCTAGGATGCGTGGCTGATCTGAAGACCAATTCCCGTTGGAGTGGCGACAGCCATCCTCGACCTTCATAGAAGAGGTCTTGGGTTGCAAAGCGGCCAGGGATCTTCTGAGTTTAAGAAGGAATTGCCTCAGGACTATCCTCACCAGACAGCGGATCGTCAACTAGAATCTCAGCATAATATCGGGCTCGGCAGGGAGTCTAAATGCAGATTCTGTAGCGAAGGAGATGAACTGCCAAGCACTAAGTATGATGCTTTGACGTTCTAGTGGGTAGCATACTTTTTATTTAGGGGACAGACATCTGGAAGTTATGGATGTAAGGTGGATGATCTCGGTCTTATCCGTCGTTTCTATAATGATTTACTCACATTTTTTTCCTTCCAAACTTAAGCATTTAATTTTTAAATAAACCTGTGTTTCTTTTTCGAAAAGCTCTGTTCATCACCTTTAATTTGCAGCTTTCTAAAGTTAAAAATCTTAATTTGTCTTGAAGTTACGATTTTTTGAGTAAATCACAAATTTTTCAGGAACTTGCTCCGTTCGCTTCAAAGAATATGAACAAGTTAATTTTTTAACAATATTTTGATTCATACAATATATCAAGTTCAAGCTTCCCAACATTAGCACGAATTCAGTCAACATTTTATGAAGAAGGCAAACGCGCAAAAAACGACCGGGCATTAGTGACCCACGTTTACAGGCGGAAGGTGCCGAAAAAACGTTTACAGACGAAAGGTTAAAATTAGGACCTCGAGGTACTCCTATAGGTCAGCCGAAAGTTGACATTGTCAGTTTGACGCAATGATAATGGTAGTTTAAATGAATTAGGAACAATAGGGGACCGACAACGCCAATTAGAACCCTGAGGTACTCCTATCATTTCGCAAGTGAAGAGGCCGAGGTGTCCCTGTCGATTACCAGAAGTACCTAATACATAGAATTAGAATGATAATGGGTATCGGTTAAAATTACGAATAGCAATGGCCTAACTAAAAATTAAAAGTTCTAACCCTGAGGTACTCCCATCGGTCAGCAAAAGCTTAACAGTTTTTGGCAGTTTAGCGCAATGATAATGACAGTTTATTAGAATTACAAACAGTAAGGGAACCAGCATCACCAATTAGAACGCTGCGGTATTCCTATCGTTGCAGAAGTTAACATGCAGAGATGTCCTTGTTGATTACCAGAAGTAACACAGAATTACAATGATAATGAGTAAGGTTTGATAAAAGAGTAGATGACGTTATCATTAAGCAGTGTAAACCGGACTGACGCTTTCACTTTTCCGAATTTTAATGTCGTAAATGAAGACAAAGACCGGTTTACACTAGTTGATAACACGTCATTCACTCTTTTATCAAACTTTAGTAATGAGTAAAATTGCGAATAGTAATGGCCTAAGTGATATTTAAAATTAGAACCATGAGGTACTCCTATCGATCAGCAGAAAATTGACATTCTGGCAGCTTAACGTTATGTTAATGGCAGTTTATAGGAATTACAAACAGGAAGGGCCCGACATCGTCACTTAGAACACTGCGGTACTCCTATCGATGTACAAGTTAACGCGCAGAACTGTCCTTGTTGACTACCAGGCATGATAAACTAAATTACAATGGTAATTGGTGTCAGTTAAAATAACGAATAGTAAGGGCGTAGTTAACATCAAAATTAGGACCATGAGGTACTCCTATCGATCAGCAGAAAATTGACATTCTGGCAGCTTAACGTTATGTTAATGGCAGTTTATAGGAATTAGAAACAGGAAGGGACCCGACATCGTCACTTAGAACGCTGCGGTACTCCTATCGATGTACAAGTTAACTCGCAGAACTATCCTTGTTGATTACCAGAAATGATAAACTAAATTACAATGGTAATTGGTGTCAGCTAAAATCACGAATTGCAAGGGCGTAGTTAACATCAAAATTAGGACCATGAGGTACTCCTATCGATCAGCAGAAAATTGACATTCTGGCAACTTAACGTCATGTTAATGGCAATTTATAGGAATTAGAAACAGGAAGGGCCCGACATCATCACTTAGAACGCTGCGGTACTCCTATCGATGTACAAGTTAACTCGCAGAACTATCCTTGTTGATTACCAGGCATGATAAACTAGATTACAATGGTAATTGGTGTCAGTTAAAATCACGAATAGTAATGGGCTAGTTAACATCAAAATTAGAACCCTGAGGTACTCCTATCGATCAGCAGAAAATTGACATTCTGGCAACTTAACGTCATGTTAATGGCAATTTATAGGAATTAGAAACAGGAAGGGCCCGACATCGTCACTTAGAACACTGCCGTACTCCTATCGATGTACAAGTTAACGCGCAGAACTGTCCTTGTTGACTACCAGGCATGATAAACTAAATTACAATGGCAATTGGTGTCAGTTAAAATAACGAATAGTAAGGGCGTAGTTAACATCAAAATTAGGACCATGAGGTACTCCTATGGATCAGCAGAAAATTGACATTCTGGCAACTTAACGTTATGTCAATGGCAATTTGTAGGAATTACAAACAGGAAGGGACCGAGATCGTCACTTAGAACGCTGCGGTACTCCTATTGATGTACAAGTTAACGCGCAGAACTGTCCTTGTTGATTACCAGAAATGATAAACTAAATTACAATGGTAATTGGTGTCAGCTAAAATCACGAATTGCAAGGGCGTAGTTAACATCAAAATTAGGACCATGAGGTACTCCTATCGATCAGCAGAAAATTGACATTCTGGCAACTTAACGTCATGTTAATGGCAATTTATAGGAATTAGAAACAGGAAGGGCCCGACATCGTCACTTAGAACGCTGCGGTACTCCTATCGATGTACAAGTTAACTCGCAGAACTATCCTTGTTGATTACCAGAAATGATAAACTAAATTACAATGGTAATTGGTGTCAGTTAAAATAACGAATAGTAATGGGCTAGTTAACATCAAAATTAGAACCCTGAGGTACTCCTATCGATCAGCAGGTACTTGATATTTTGACAGTTTAGCGCAATGATAATGTCAGTTTATAGGAATTACGTACGCTAAGGGGGGACAACAAAACCAGTTTGAGTCCTGAGGTACTCATCCAAATTAGTACCTTCAAGTACGCTTGTCGCTTACCGGACTTGGACGAAACGTTTGAGAAGGAATATCAAAAATTACGAAGAGTAAGGAACTAGGACTTAAAATTATAACCATGTGGTACTCCGACTACATTCCGCGTTAACACCTTGAAGGTACTTCTGTCAATTACCAGGGAATGATGTGAAACATATAGAACATACGATCCTCATATTCGATGAAAATTACAAACCGTACGGACTGCGGGTGCCAAATTAGGTCCTTGCGGTACTCCCGAAGTACCATTTTTTTTTCGAGCTTAGATTCTCAAAACCGATTCGTTCCAGTTGCGATCGTTCGCGATCGGTTCGGCCGCTGTAAACGAAACGAAACTAAACGAAGACAAAGAAAAACGATAGCTACGATCTGACGACGAGATCGATTCGATATCTCCTACTACGTCGTCGTCCGTCGAGTCGAAAAAGCGATCGGAATTCGCCACAGGTCGAAATTCGCCTAGTTATCGAAGGTGCTTTTGCGGATGCCGAAAACACACACACGCGCAAAAAAAAAAAGCGAACGAACGGTTCTCGTTGTGGAGTTCCTGTCCGTTTCGATTCGCCGAGCTAACGGTCAATGGTAGTGTAATAGTAATGGTAGTAGTAGAGCGGTTTTTTCTTCCTCCTCTAGTTCGACGGTACGTTGACTTTTCGGGTGAAAGTAAAACCGTTGGACGCGTTCGAATATACGCTCGATTTTTCGAATTTTACGCGTTCAAATCGAACATAAACGGTTCTTAACCGAGCGTCCCGCGCGAACGATGCGCACCGCCTATCTATTGAGAGAGCAGAACGTTTAAATCGTTAACGCGTCGACACGACACATACGCATACATACGTGCGAAGCACACACGCACGCATAGCTACGTACGTGTAGCTGTGATTCTATAAGTCGCCTTAGTTACTAATATGCTGCCCCTGGACGAAGCGGCCCGCAAGGTGACCTTGGCGAATGTCAGATAAATTTTACAGGCCGTATATAGTTAGTTAGGGTCCACGGTAGAGCGGCGGCCGCAGGAACGTTTAATACAGATTTATTGCCGCATTGAAATCGCGTATGTGTACATGTTCGTCATTGTACCGGGTACAAATAGTAACCGGTGATCGCAGGATGAATGTGCACGGACCGGTGCGCGCTCTGTGCAAATATAAGAACGTGTTCTCCGTTTAGAAGGGGGATCGACTTCCCTTCGAATCGAGTTAACCGGTTGGTCAGCAGATAAAAGACGAAGTTCTTATAGGAAATCGACGTAGAAGGCTACCTCGCTCGATTATGTCTCGGCTTCGTTAATTATTTTTTTGGGGGGACACGTGTTTCGGTGGTAACGGGGTCGCAATATCTTACCGATGTTAGGGCTCGAACGCACAAACGTCTTTTAAAGTTGCGATCAGGTCGGTTCTATTCAATAAGTTTTGAACATATAAATCAATAGAACCGTGCGGTTAAAAAGCCGTTTGCACCCTTACTGTAGAAGGAACAAGTCGTGATAACGGCAATTTCGATTTCGAGAGGTCGCAATAACTGACGACGCGAAGGTCGATCTAAGACCACGGTGGGTACTGAAGCGCAGTCTAAGCACATATCTTCCGGAAAATAAGGGATGAAAAAAGAATCCTTCGGGAAGCCTCATAGTTTCCTGTTCAATACAATCATTTGCTACACACGCTCGATCCCCCTGCCTTTGCTATATAAGAATCCAAGAATGAGAATAATAAAGATGCGATATGACAACGCCGCGCTTGACGATCATCGTCGACCGGCGCTAGTTACGTTCTCAGCTCTGCCGAGCCTCGCCCTCTCGCCTAATCCCGAAATCCCAGTCCCTTATGTAACCACCTGTCGTCGTGTATGCCTCCGACGTTGCATATTTCCTTGCCGTTCACCACCAAATCAGTTTTCTCCCTTTCCTTAGTGCCAATTAGAGCACCACCTGGATGCAGGATCGGCCATGTTTCCTTGAGCGTCTCTTCATTTCATCCGTTAACTCTTTTAGGGTTGGTCAGCAATAGACCAGGCACTTGAGCATTATGCTCTTTTCGTACCATTCCCCAATAACATTCTTACTTCCGTTCAAATAATTCCCCGTCCTCCACAAAGGCCAGTATCTTGCTAAAGGGAAGTCTGAGCATTCTTGTGGACCGCAGCAGGTTCTTCAAGGAAAAGCGGATATGATTAAAGATTAGTTATGTGGCATACTCTGCGTCAAATTTTCAAATCTTACATTTTAGGACTTAAATGTTGATGGGAATTAATGGGGATTGTAGCTTGGCTGCAATCCTCATTAAGTCCTAACATGTACAGCCGGTACTTTAGCTCAATATCATTACATTTTAGCTTCGCTCTTTAAATCTTTACCTTTCAGATTCATCAAAACTTCCTCCATGTGATCGATCTTCAGTTCAAGAGAAATACAATTGAAATGTCATCGGTAACGGTAACAGATTTCGAAGTCACAACTATGGCATAAATCTGCTTCAATTTCAAATACTTCTTTCTAATTGCTCTTCATAAATCATTCTCTGAGGTGAGTCCTGGCTCTAGGCAGGAGTTCACTTTTGTCAAGCATATGCCAGCATATCCTTAAATTTAAAATTTCGTCAATAACGGTAACGGATTTCGAAAACACAGTAACGGTAGAGGATGTTATTTAAATTATTTTTCTTCCCTTCTCGTCTCAAATTCTGTTCATGCCTTGAATTTTCGCCCTAGGAGAAGTATACGATGATGGCAGTAACAAATTTCCAAGATAAAGCGATGGTAGAAGGCTGTGTCTCGTTCAAGTTTAAGTTCTGCTTTCTAACTGTCCTTGTTAAGTCATTCATTGAGGTAGCCCTCGCTCCCAGGTCGAGTACACTTTTGTAAACGAAAAGACAGGATATTCTTGTAAATTGGGAATTTTGCCAATAATGGTGAGGGATTTCGAGAACACAGCTATAAGAGGAGACTTCTTCCTGCCCAAGTTTCAATTACTTTCCTTGGCTTCTCCTCTTTAGATTCTTCTCCCTGTTCAAGTTGTCGTTAATATGGTGGATTTTCATCCTAGGAGGAGTATACGATGATGCGATTAACAAATTTTCAAGATATAGCGATGGCAAAGAGCTGTGCCCGGTTCAAGTTCAAGCTCTTTTCCTAACTGGTTCCTTTCAAATCAGTTTTTAAGGTGGCCTTTAGTCCTAGGTGGAGTACATTTTTGTGAAAAAAAAAAAAAGACAGAATATTCTTGTAAATTGGGAATTTTGCCAATAATGGTAAGGGATTTCGGGAACACAACTACGGTAGGAGACTTCTTCCGGTTGAAGTTTAAATTATTTTCCTTGGCTTCTCCTCTTAAATTCTACCCTCCCTAAACTGCTGAGGTCACCCTCAAAACGGTCAAAATTTCCTGGACAAGGCGATTGTAGAGAACTGTGTCCGGTTCAAGTTCAAGCTCTTTTTCCTAATTGTTCTTCTTAAATCACTGTTTGAGGTGGCCTTTGACCCTAGGACGAGTACACTTTTGTAAAGTAAACGACAGTAGATTCTTGTAAATTAGAAATTTCGCAAATAATGGTAAGGAATTTCGTGCACACAGCTACGGTAGGGGACTTCTTCCTGTCGAAGTTTCAATTATTTTCTTTGGCTTCTCCTCTAACCCCCGTCCCTCCCCTTACTCAAGCTCACTCAAAACGGTGGATTTTGACCCTAGGCAACTTGAACTGGACACAGATCTCTACCATTACCATGTCCAGTTCAAGTTCAAGCTTTTTGTCTAACAATTCTTCTTAAATCGGCCTTTTAAGTGGCCTTTGACGCTAGGGGATGTACACTTTTATAAAGTATACGACAATAGATTCTTGTAAATTGGAAATTTCGCCAATAATGGTGAGAGATTTCGTGCTACGGTAGGAAACTTCCACCCGTCGATATGTGACTTATTTTCTTTGCCTTCTTCTTTTAAATTCTGCACCCTTGAAACTGCTGAAGGCGTCCTCAAAACGGTGAGTTTTCACCCTAGAAGAAGTATACGATGAAGACAGATTTTCAGGGCCACGGCAGAAAGCGGTGTAGGGTGACCAGAGGAACTTCATCCTGGATCCTTCACTACGCAATAGCCACTTAGATCTCCTTTCAGTGTAAAAATAATTGTCTTCGATTTATTTTATCATCACCTTCACCTACTTCGGCATTCCCCACGAGAACGTTTGCATGGGCACCATTGGACGATCGCGTTAGATCATCGTTGACCTCTAACGCTTCTACTTGGAGCAGAAAGACAGAAGAGTTCAAGCAAGATAAATCAAGATTTGTCATTAAAATAAATTTTTGAAATTTCACAAATTTCAGAAGGAACATTTAGAGGACCTCTGACGGTATGCGGTCAACTGGGATGTTTATTAATTAAACGTAAAAATGTAAACGTTAGCAAAATTCGGGCCATCTATTGCGCAATACAAAGTGGATATTTTGATGGGATAGGACATGTTTTCTTTTGTTTCACGTCCAGATCGTGTGATTGTATCGAACGTCGAGTTCTATGGCGTTTGATTACGTTTTGACGATATATAATTCAGCGCTGTTGAGGCAATATTTTTAATTGCCCAATGTTGTTAAATTAATTTCCTTTTTCCTTTACACTCATTGACTTACTTGACACCAAACCAATGGTCGAGAATTCAGAGATATTTTCTGATCGTTGGCGTAATTATAGTAATGAAGCTAATATTTCAGGAAATTGTATGAACATTTGTAACTTGTAACGTGGCAAATCAAATAGGAAACGAGCTCGTTTCCATAACCACAACAGTGCTCGAAAGATGGTTTTACCTTCGAAGACAACCTTTATACAGAAGTTAAAAGACGTGTGATTTTCTGACCTAACATAACTGTAAAATTTCTAAATGGATTGTCAATGTGATTAAAGAGAAAGATGTTCATGCAATCACATTTCAACTCAGGCTAGGAAACTAGTTGTTACTCCACGAAACGGGCCCGAGGTTATCAGTAAAACATGATCCGACGGCCTGGTCCTCTAACCTATAAACTCCATAGTGCCATGCGCAGTAGTTTAGAAGGAACTCATTGTTAAAGATTCCTGAGCCGTATGGGGAGGATTCTAGTCCGTTTAAGAGGCATGTCAAGATGTTTAGCACCCATCTCAGTGAAGGCCGAGGTATCCTTCTCGGCTTCGAGTTGATTAACAGGAAGAAACGATTTTCTTCGAAAAAATACGTAGACAAAGGGCAAACGAAAAAGGTAAATAAAAAATATAATAACTGCGTAAGCGTCAGACAACAGCTCAAACACGTAAATAAAGAGGAAAAGAAATATCCAACGTAATCTGAAGACAAACATTATGTAGGAGTATAATATTTGCCATCGTGTATACAAACATGTACGTTTTTTCTTATTGACTTTCGGCTATAAACGTGTGCAGTTTGCGGGAATATTGCAACTTTTTAAGGACGAACGCGTTGGCGGATCGTGACCCGCGACTACATAGAGTGACTAACGCCGAACGCCTAACGTGCCCGTCGTCGTACAGGCCCAAAAATACGCCATCGTCGATACTGTTAACTTAACTGTTCGCGCGATCGTCGTACCGGATAAAGAATGTTTTATCGATCGATTATTAAAATTATATACATACATACATACATATATTGTTCCTTGCTAATGTTCGATTTCACACGTCGTCGATCGCGGCTCGCTTTATGCTAATCGCCCGACGCTTATTTGATACGAAGTGGCATTTTTATGTCGGTTACACGATTTTTCTCGCTACCACGTCGAATAATTTATGTGGATTATTTGAATAAAAATGTGCTATCGGACGCTTCGTTCGTAATCGTGACGGAGGAAACGGATCCAAGTTAGAAAGGAGGAATTTCATCGAAATAATAAGGATTTTCTCGAGAGAACAATAACGATAATGATTATAACAATGGCATCGGGTCATATCGTAAGCTTTAGGGACACGTGCTTCGCTGGTAACAAGACCGGCATCTTCGAACCTAAGCTTACTTATAAGTGCCATGAATCACGTGGATATTAGCATAATAAGCATCTTACTCCATCTTAGTTTCTTCAACCACCCGGCTAGTATTTGGGAAGCTTATTTTTTAAGAAATTAAAGCCAAATTGATGATATGCAAGTGACGATGATTTTTGAAGACGTTCGAAATCTCAGGATTGGGGTAGATCTTCTTCGTCGTCCACCTTTGATTCGGACTATATCCAAAGTTTGACAATAAATTGTTGTCCGGAAAGCTTGTTGGTCTTTCTTAAACGTTTTATGTTGCGAAGATTCTAGGGCCTAGAAGAACCCTAACATTGTTGCACATTTGCAAGTTACCGTCCACTAATTCACGCTATACATACAAAATTCTAAGGAATTTCATCGCTCGCTAATGTTAAACGTACCGTTTCCTTGAGAGGATTGCTATTTTGGAGCATCGTTTGGCCGCAGTAACAAATCGAACCCCGATACAATCAACTAATCAATTCTTCAGGAATTTGATAGCTCACTAATGTTAATAGCGAAGGTCTAAAGGACTACGCAGATGGATTTTCGCTAAAAACGGAAATCAACAAAAATTTCCAGTTGTTTTTTATTCTTACAGTCGAACCCATTGAGAATCGCCAGTAAGATCACAGTGAACTTCACCATTCCCATTGATAAAAGCAGAAATCCGGGATAGTATCGGGTACAGATGTGAACCTTGCGGTACTCCAAATTCTGCATTTTATGTATAATTTCGTGTCCAAAATACGCATTATCGATCATTATCGATTGTGGACCTGATGTCGTCAAATAGTTTTCACCCAATGATGTGCTTAACAGACAAATCAATTCAAACAAACGTACCGTTTCCTTGAATCGATCCTTGAGAGGATTGCTATTTTGGAGCATCGTTTGGCCGCAGAAACAAATCGAACTTCGGATACGATCAAGCAGCTCAACGATCATCTGTGACAAGTGGGTACAACCTTGGATATTTGGTGCCATGTGTTTCTTTTTTGTGAGTGCGCAGACGCCGGTTATTCTCACTAGCGCTGCGGATTTTGTTTATCTTTGCTAGTATTCCGAAAGGCACTTTTAGTTATCCATCCCCGTTTGTTACTTTAGCATCAAAGTTCACGTTAATACTCCTTTTCTTACCCAGCTTTGTAAATATTTATGGAAAATGTGAGCTTCCTACACTTTTGAATTAGGAATAACCGTCGAGTAAAGTGTATTTGTTTATTTTCAAATCGTTGACTGTTGTAATTTTCCACCCCTTTCTCCTCCAATACTTTGATTGTAAATATTTATCGGAGGGTTTTGTCATACATATTTAAATTCTTGTATTCAATATCTAAGTCCTTTTACTCAAGATATAAATTTTTAGTTTTGCTCCAATCTTGTCAATACTTAAACTTAACTTCCTCTATTTAATAGACGTCTAATTCATTAAAATTTCCAACTCAGTTTCATTTCACATTTTGTTTTTGTCTGTTTAACCGCCTTTACTTGCAAGCAAGACGTCTCGAGGCAAACTCGCTCAGGAAGAAGGACGTAACTGTCAAATCCGTTTGCAATTTCGGTGAAATTGCCCCGTCTGTTCGACGTACCGTCACCCCTCAATCTGGTTCTTGTACGCGACGGAATCGAAACCTTAAAACCATCCTTAAGAATCAGTGGCGCCCGTAACATATTTCAGCTTACGTCTTTAACATGGTTTATCGTGAAAGTAAACTGCTTGTCACCCATAATCTTACACGACAGCTAGCCCTACTGTTCTTGCATGTCAACAGATCTCTCCGAGACAATCTCACAGGGCCACCTTCCCCCTTCTGGATGCCGCATTTCTGTCTTGGTATCATCTTCTTAATTTTTTACACGCGCAAGCTGTGAGAGGAAGCACGCACCACGGACCCAAAAACCAGCTACTCGAAGGGTATCGAGTAGGTTGGTTTTTGGGACGATTTTGCTCTAGGAAAAGATCGTTCTGTATCCGTTTTGATCGTTGTATGTAAGAAATTTAAACGATTTTCAGAGATTTTTTACAGCTAGGTCAGCTGCTTTCGATTTTACTTCCTCGGTGGAAATTTGGGGCTTTTGGACGATTTTCAATGTAGGAATCTTAGACTTTTCGCCTTTTTGTAGGGTATAGATCGCAGACTTTACTTTCGATACTGCTTCTAGATGTCAAGAATTTTGGGGGAATCAGTGGCCCCTGGATAATTTTAATAAAATCGGTTACCCCGAAGTCCTTACTCATCACAGGAGACTGATGCCGACCTTTCCAATGAACTTGATGGCATTAGTGGTCCCTGGATAATGTCTTCAGAATTGATCAACCTGAAGTCCAAACTGATCACAAAATATTTATTCAATTTTTTCAATGAACGTTGATGGAATTAGTGATCTCCTGGATACTTTTGCCGAGATTGGTTATCCTAAAGTTTTGACTCATCACATTGCAGGACACTTACCACATTCTACTATCCCTCGATAAGTGATCGCGAAGGTCTTCGACTATTACGTCCCGTACGATCTTAACAAAAGAGAATGACATCCAAGATGAAAGCAACACGGACCAATCAACAATGAGAAGTTAAATTTATTTCTTCTAAACCCCTGAGTAGTGCAGCCGGCGAGTCCAGGCAATCAAGAGCACTTCCTGCGGTAAATGAAGGGCACAGACAGCGATGGCGTGGAAAAATAATCATAGAAATTGAAACATTCTATGTAAGAATTAAATGTAAAGTTAAAGAGTAAATAATAAGGATAACTTATTTAGTTTGCAGGTTGGGGGAGCAGTACTTCATCGTTCCTTTCTGTCATCTCCAACCCTATTCGATGGTGGTCTTTAAAATCTAGATTTATGGCGATGGCATCTGCTTCGCGAAACGAATTTTGTGATTATCGTTGAGTACGATAGATCTTCTTCTTTTTCTTCTTAGATCTTACCTTAGCAGATCTGTTCTGTTGGATCCGTCCTTTTGCATGTTAGTTTATATTTCCCTTTTAAGTACATAATTTACGACGGGCCTATGTGTTTAGGTACCAATTCATTTTTGACGTCTGTTATCGGTATGCGTCGTTCGACTTGCATTTAAGATCGAAAGTTTTCCAACAAAATCCTTATTCCCTATTCAGGCACCGCATTGGGATTCCAATGGGACAGATTCTAAGCAAATTTTCAGGTCAAATTCGAAAGAGGATTTCATTTAACACTGGAAACGCGATAACTTCGGGACTCGCCCAGAGCTTACTAACACCTCCAACATTCGTCGTCGAGCCACCAAAAGATCGATAAGCGAATTTCGACTTCGCAAAGAGTCCCCTTTTCCGTATCGCGGCACGTACGTTTACGTACAAACACACGCACACACACTCATATACCTAACCCGTGTACATACATACGTACAGTTCACTTGCGGCGGAACAAATTAAACAGTCGTTAGCACCAGCCGACGTTTATAGGTTATAAATAAACGGAAACTAATTTCGAAACTGTAAGTGAATGCACGTATTATTATTGTTGTTGAGCGAAGCGTATGCCTCTAGCGGACGACTTACAAAGGAATCTCTTGTTCGAGCCTCGATATATATACGTACGATACTCGCCTCGTGTATGGACCATTATTATGCGTGCGCTTGTATGTGGATACGTGTGAGAGAGGCTCTTGCGAAAAACGCTTTTTCGCCATTGTATATTGTCCATTGTGTTTCGTTTCGCGTCTTCGCGATGGCGATAGAAACGACTCGGTTTACGTAACAATAATTGGCTTAAAACTGCGGTTTTGGAATTGATCGTCGCGACGATAAGGGTGATAATACTTGGGATTTAATATATGGAAGTTACGAATTATTATGAATGGTAACTTATCCAGAGTCCAAAGGAGGGAGAACACGTACAGCTGCGGTCATTAGCTGAACTAAGCGCTTCGCATTGAAATGCTGTGAATTTAATCCCGCCACTCTAATCGAATCTACCTTCCAGTATCGTTTCCTTCTCCCCGGGAGGTTTTCTTTGGAGCAGCGTTTTTGGCTACAAGGAACACACCGTACCCCGATACAATCACCGTATTTGACGTCTAAGAAAGCTTCAATTGATCCCAACGTCCACCTATAAGAAGTTTCAGTTCTAAGAGGTAGCAATTTTTCTTTATTGCATGGCATCCTCTTACGATGTATATCGTTCAACGAAAGTTGGAATTTTAGTACCGTATCCCGCGACTGTGCACTCGCGGATACGGATACGTCGGTCACGTCAGCTAGGGATACGAATCCCCATTTTTTTCCCCCTTTAATTCTGTAAAATCTAAGTTCGTGTGTATATTCCTAAGTACAGCTCTCGCAATATAAGTTGGCGAGCGGTGGGGATGCACCGTAAACGTATTTAGGACACGTACCTCCCACCTGTCTGATTCAGATAGTGCATAGGAATGACCATTACGTTTCAGGACGAATGATAGGCAATCTATCCCTCCTCTATCTGTGCGAACTCACCCTTCCCACCCTTCGCCAACTTATATTGCGAGAGCTGTACTTTCTTTTTCTCTTGTTGGAAAGTGGTTGAAAGTCCTAACTGCTTGTTGACGTACTACCACGATACAACCGGGTTCCTGTACGCGACGGAGTGCAAACGAAAATCACCCTTAAGAATCAGTGGCGCCCGTTATAATTTTTTGACCATCAGCATTTCACCTATCATCGAATCTTCGATGAATATCAAACCTTATTCTTGTTGCCATAAACTAAATCCCCCGTTTACCGTTCAACATTTAAACGATCTTTCTTTCATTATCCAAACTACTTTGTTCGAAATTTCCTTCAATTTTCTTTTTACTTGTTTTTGTTTAATAAACGACCAGTTTATCAATATTCCTGTCCTAGTTTCATTTCTGTTCTCGCTCGTGTGTTTAAATCGCTGCCTTGCAGCCTGGACGCTTCGAGGCAGAATCATTCAAGGAGTGAGGTACCGTTTCCGTTCGGATTTTCGGTAAAATACCCCTACGGATCAGTGACGCCCTTTCTAAACTATTGCAGTATCACTATAAACTAGCGTGTATAACACCTGTTTTTGTATAGGTAAAGCTTTACATCCACGTCTCCACGCGATAGCTAGCCAACGTTTCTGCGTGTCATAAGATTTGAGATATTCTGACATCCACCTGCTTCTTGGGCGTGACTGTTTCTGCTTTTGTGTCATCTTCCGGAAGCTTCCGGAAGCTAACGCACTCTCTTCGTTTGTTTTAGATATGTTTGACTTCTGGAACACATGATTGGTAAGGGAGCACGTAGCAGCTGAGGATCGACTCGTAAAGTAGCAAATCGTTCCTTAGGTGCGGCAGAGAATTTTTGAAGTGGGCATTGCCCTTTCTTAGCATTACCATTATCGTTCGGAATTTCATAGTTGCATGATGGGCGTAGAATTTTCTATTTCGTCCCCTTCTGATTCTCCAGTGCAAATGGTTTCCGAAACTGACATGTTTCAGAATCAACATGGCGGATATAATTCGACATCTTGTCGGCTGCATTAGGGACTTGACACGGAAGAAAATTCAGGAATAAACATAAATACCACCACAGAAGCCACTCTAGGATTGGAAATAATGAGTTGTATACTACAGAAAATTTGCTTCTCGCGTCCAGGGAAATTTCTGATCAATGTGGACCGTCAAGCACTCGACGTCAGGGCTCTACAGCTGCCCAAACTGGCGCTTTTGTTGGGAACGGTCCACCCGCTAATAAATGTTGCGGCATATAATGGAATTTAGTTCAATTTTCAATCTCCACAGGGGCACCCAGTTAAGAACATCGTTTATGGTAGAGGTGGTGAATAGGTCGATCCCAAAGCGATTTCTGGTCGATCACAGCCGACAAGGGATGATTCCAATACGCAAGCGCAATGTGGTCGAGATTTTTGCTACCAATGGTGACTCCAAGGTGAAAGTGTCAAAATTTCAGTAGGTGCATCGTGATACATTTTAAAGAAAAAGAGTCAATCCTATATATATAGAAGTTGGCCACTCCTGGTCCTGAAGACACCTACAGAATACGTCACATTTCAGCTAACAGCTACGATCATCATCAGCCCCTATTGCAAGCAGTTCAGCAGGCTCCCAAAGAAGGCCCAATATTAACAGTAGAAAACGGTGTTGACTCCTTCATCCGCGGTCTTTCTAACATTCCTCGCTTCGACACAAATTTCGTCCACCACATACATCCAATCAGACTTTCCGATCACAACCGAAAACTTCATTCCTCATTCTATTCCATTTACGTTAACGCCACCAAAAATCTCGCAAAATATATCGCGCGCGATTAATCGCCCAACTACTCCCGTTTGTATCCCCCTCCTCCTTCTTCGGAGCGTGCTGGGTGAGTTTCTCATCCTCTCCGCTTTCGTTTTTTCCTCTTTTTCTTACTTTTTCGCGCGTGATTGACGTGCTGGAGGCGGCGATGCGGGAGCTCCTGTCAAAATTACCAGCAGGATCTCGCCGCGCGCTAACGGAAGATAAAGCGCCTGCATTCGTTCAATCGTCTCTCGCGGATAGCGGCCTCGACGTGCCGGAAAGCTGTCGAAATATTTCGGTCGAGTTTCACTTCGCGGATAGAAACGAAAGACGTACGTAAGTGTGCGTGCGCGTGTATGTGTAAATAACTGTCGAAAAAATAATAACAAGAAGGTTGCCTACCTCGCGAACTACCGTAAAGATCGCCGGTTAGATCGGTGAAGCGTTACGTTTCGAATTTGTTCAACGTGCAATCGGATTTTTAAGTACATGGTGGCAAAACTATACCCTTTCTTACGTGTGCATCCTTTTAACGGCGATAGAAATAGGATTAACCTGATCGTTCGTCGCTTATTGGACTAGGCTTGCCAATCTAGGACCCTCAATGTAGATCTCAAACCCCCGTTTCCTTCGAAATTGGGTTTGCTATTCTGGAACCCCAAGGTTACCTGCAGATGACAAGATCATCAGACCTATCAGATTAACCTATGCCAAATGCGTTACCACAATTCCATGTTCAGTTTCAATACAAGATCTACACCCACTGGGCCCTTAACCCTTTTCTAGAACAAAATCAGGACATTGTTTATGTAGTTACGTTATTAGGACATTACGTTTCGAACTACTTCGACATCTTCAGGTACTGGAGTAAGCTAGTGCTTTTTTAGTAATGTTTCCGTTAACGACCGAAGAAATGGATCGACCTGCGCTGCTATTTCCTTCTAAGCCAACCTTAGTAGTCTCTGCGTTCAAAATTTCAGGCATAAGTCGACCTGAGCGCCTACTTCTTTCTAAGCCAGCTTTAATGCACTCTCCGTTAGAGATACAAGACGTATGTAGGTTGACCGGAGTGCCTATGTCCTTCTAAGCCAAGATTACTACCCTTTCCGTTAAAGATGTAAGACGTAGGTCGACGTAAGCATCTATTTCCTTCTAAATCAACCTTACTATTCCTTTCGTTAAAGACTTAACACATAGGTCGACTTAAGCGCTGGTTTCCTTCTAATCCAACCTAACTACTCCTTCCATTAAAGATATAAGACTTAGGTCAACCTGAGTGCCTAGTTTATTCCAAGTCAACCTTCCTACTGTCTCTGCTAAAGACATACGACATAGGTTGATCTGTGCCCCTATTTCCTTCTAAGCCAACCATACTACTTCTTCCGTTAAAGATATAAGACACAGGTCAACCTGAGCGCCTAGTTCATTCTAAGCCAACCTTACTACTTGTTTCGTTAAACACATAAGGCATAGGTTGACCTGGGCGCCTATTTCCTTCTAAACTACGTTTACTATTCTCTCCGTTTAAGATATAAGATATAGGTTGACCTGAGCGTCTACTTCCTTCCAAGTCATCCTTCCTACTTTCCCCGCTAAAGACGCCAGACATAGGTCGACCTGAGCGCTGGTTTCCTTCTAAGCCGACGTCACTATTCCTTCCGTTAAAGATACAAGGCATAGGTCAACCTGAGCGTCTATTTCCTTCTAAATTGGCCTTTCTACTTTTTCCGCTAAAGATATAAGACATAAGTCGACCTGAGCGTCTATTTCCTTCTAATCCAACCTTACTACTCTTTTCGTTAACGACATAAGACCTAGGTCAACCTGAGTGCCTATTTCCTTCTAAGCCAAACTTACTACTCGCTTCGTCAGACGAGACAAAGGTCGACCTGAGCGTCTATTTCCTTCTAAGCCAACTCTACCACTTTAACATCCTCAATATTACCAAAAAACGGTTAGTTTAAGATCATGACGCTGACCTATACTCAATCCGCGAGCAAGAATTCAAAGTCTCAACGTCAGTACGAGATCCGCACGATCGTTCTGAAACCTGCGGGCGTATCGCGTTTACCATTCGAAATAAAGAAACCTCCCCGACCAGAAGAAAAACAACGAAACGGATACCACCTCGAGCCGAACGGAAACATAACATTCCGAGCTCGTTTATTCGTATTTGCAAAGCAAAACAGCTCGTTACCGCGCGCACCGGGTTGATTATAGCCCTGCTGAAGGCTCCATCGATGATGTCTGCGCTAATCATATTCGTCGTCGCTCGAGGACGGTGGTGATCTGCTCGTAAACGCGTTTCTAGGTTTGCGTTCACGCAGACCGGCTCGCCGTCGCGAGTTTCTTACCAACGCAACGGCCGGGACGATTTCGACGCCTTCGGGCGCCCTGCGATTTCATTTGTTCTGCACGTTTCGACGATGCGGGAAATTAGAGAAGATTACCTACGATTTCAATGTAAACTCGTAGGAATTGCGCGTTTGATTCGAGCTTTTTCCGTTTTGTAATGCGGGATATAATAGATGATGGATGAAGATGCGGTGTTGCTTGGACGAAGACCTATTGCGTTGAAAGAGGTACGGCGAAAAGAAATGGGGACAGATTCGTGACTGATGCAGTACACAATAGTTTCTGGAAAGGTGTTAGTATAAGATTTCTAAGAACTGGGACCTCAAAGGAGCTAAAACAATAAAGAATCCTAACATTGCCCAAATTTCCGAACCCCATGATTCTCCCAGCATGGGGAAGCCAAAGCACACAAATAATCCAAAATTTGAGCTCTGGACGAAGTGATCTAGTACTGTAAGTCCAAGAGATAAACTTCTAATGAGTACCTTTCCCACTAATATGACCGCTTTTACGGCTCTCTTAGAGAAACAAGTTTGGGCTTCACAGCGTGAAATTCTTTTCATTAGGATAGATTGAATCCTAATTTTATCCAAATCTCCCAACAAGGAGGTTCCTCCAACAGGAGGAAACTAAAATTTAAGTGATCAAAAATTTGGGCTGTGAACAAAGGCATCCAAGACATGAACTTCTACGCGGCACTCCTACCTACAACTAGCACGCCTTGCAGCCATTCCCCTCATTGCTAAGCGTATCTCTTAGAGAACAAGTTTGGGCTTCACAGCGTCAAATTCTTCTCGTTAGGATAGATTGAATTCCAACTTTGCCCATATCTCGAAACCAGAAGGTTCCTCCAACAGTTCCTCAGCAGGAGAAAGGCAAGTTTCAAAAGTGACCTAAAATTTGGGCTATGGACCGGGCACCTTTCCCTCTAATATTTCCGCTTGAAGAAATTCCTTCATCGCTAGGCGTATCCCTCAGCGAATAGATTTGGGTTTAAAAGGGTGAAATTCTGCCAAAATCAAACATAACATCACTCCCCTTGTTCAATCCAAAGGATCAAATGATGCTAGATGATAGATGATGGGTCAAGATGCGGTGTTGCTTGTACAAAGTTCTATTGCTTTGAAGATGACTGGTACAGTCCAAAATTTTCTGGAAAAGTGTTAACATCCAAGACCTGCGACCTCAAAGAAGCTAGAACAGTAAAAGATCCTAACATTGCCCAAATATCCAAATTGGATGACTTTCTCAATACGGGAAAGCTAAAGTCCAAGAATGATACAAAATTTTGGCCTGTGGACGAAGTGATCCGGATCTGTCAGTTCAAGCTGAACTTCTACCAGGTACCCTTCCAACTAATAGCACTAATTACAAACATTCCCATTTGTCAAGCATATCCCTCAGAGAATAAGTTTGGCCTCCACAACGCGAAACTGCTCCAAAAACAAACATAACCTCAATCCCCCTTGTTCGATCGAACAGGTCGTCTTCACATCCATATCCGATACAACGGGAATGCACGTTTTGAGATAAACCACTACAAACGCACAGCTCTAAATAGGTAAGAACGCAAATTGCTCCGGCCATCGCAATAATTGAAAACAAATCCGTCCTCGATAGCGGTAATTAGCAAGAGATAAGGATCTCTAGGTGGGCAAACGAGAAGAAGAAGAGTCCGCGAGGTCGGCCGAGACCGCGGACAGGAAACATAAACCTCGCGGAGATAATTTATTTATCCTTCTCCGAGCACCGAACGACTCCTACGGAAAGAATCTTCGTATCCCGCGACGACGCTAACTCGCGCGATAATCTAACGAGTCGCTTAGATAGCCGGTGGACGAAGATATGAAGATATCGACTAATTGAAAATTGATATTCGCGCCGGTGGAATTCCCATTATTGCTCCGTTACGAACGCGGGTCTATAACGTCGATAGCGAAAAAACGTGAGAACGGGTTCGAGTTAGAAATTCCGAAGGGATGAAAGGGGGAAGGCGGAGAGTAGGTTGTAAAATTCAAATGAGACATCCAGACATTTGTGCACGTCGATAGGAACGAGCAGGACCGTAACGTTTGCGAAGAACATGCAAAAGGATATAATGACGTTCCTTACGACTTTTGGAGTTCCTCAAGGGGCTATCTCGTACACCGTACTCTTTCTAATTACGTTTTTCAGATGCAAACCAAACATTTAAGTCTATATATACACCGACTGGAACGGAAAGGACCGTAGCGTTTGTGAATGATGCTTCTAACGACTATTGGCGTTCCTCAAGGTTCTATCTCGTACACATTACTTTTTCTAATTTTATCTTTTAGATTTAAATCAGACATCGAGATCTATGTACATCCCGATAAGAACGGGCAGGACCAAAACGTTCAGGAAAAAATATATAAAATAAAGAACGGAAGCGAATGACGTTCCTAACGATTCTGGGAGTTCCTCACGGTCCTATCTTGTACACATTACTCTTTCTAATTTTGTTTTTTTTTTCAGAATTGACAAGCGAAGGTTAAATTCATTAAAGTCTTATGTTGGTGGCGTTTGGTTGGTTCGATATCAATGCCAGAAGAGACCGAGGGTAGTTTTAACGATCTAAGAGTCCCTCAAGGTCCTAGATTGGAACCACTACCCTTTCGAATTTTGTATAATGACGTTAGTTCAATTCGTTATAACTTAACCCAAGATTTAGTTCTTTTATAGCTTCGACGATAATATAACGAAACCTAAAACTGATTGTAAACTATTTTGGAGTTCCTCAAGGTCCCGTCTTGTACACGTGACTCTTTCTAATTTCGTTAATTTTTTTAGGAATTGACAAGCGACGTTATGTTGGTGGCAATGCAAGGATAGACCGGACGTAGTTTTAAGGATGTTAAAATCCTTCAAGGTCTTATGTTAGGATCAATACCAATACCTTAGTGCGATTCGTTAGAATTTGACAAGGACGTCAATCCTCTCATAGCTTCCACGATAACATAACGAAACGTAAAACAGGTTCTAAACGAGTTTGGAGTTCCCCAAGGTACCATCTTGTACACTTTGTTCTTTCTAATTTCTTTTATCTTTTAGAATTTAGAAGCGACGATTAAATTCATTAAAGTCTTATTTGGTGGCGTTTGATTGGTTTGATAGCAATGCAAGGAGAGGCCGAAGGTAGTTTTAAACGATGTTAAAGTTCCTCGAGGTCCTATGTTAGGACCAATATTTTTTCCGGATTGTTCCCAATTACCTTAGTCAGAATCGTAAGAATTTGACCCAGTATTCAGTCCTGTCATAGCTTCGACGATAACATAAAGGAATGTAAAACAGATTCTAAACGATCCTGGAGTTCTTCAAGGTCCCATCTGGTACACGTTACTCTTTCTAGTTTGTTCTCTTTTTTTAGAAATGACAAGTGACGGTTAAATTCATTAAGGAATGCAAGGAGAGATCGGGGGTAGTTTTAACGATGTCAGAGTCCCTCGAGGTCTTATTTCAGGATCAATACTTTTTCGAATTTTGCGACTCGCTAGAATTTGACTCTGGAGGCAATCTTCTCATAGCTAGGACGATAACACAATGGAACGTAAAATAGATTCTAAACGATTCTGGAGTTCCTCAAGGTCCCATCGTGTACACCTTATTCTTTCTAATTTCGTCTTTCTTTTTTGAATTGACAAGCGATGGTTAAATTCATTAAATTCTTATCTTGGTAGTGTTTGATTGGTGCGATAGCAATGCGAGGAGCGGTCGGGGGTAGTTTTAACGATGTTAAAGTCCTTCAAGGTCCTGTCTTAGGACCAATACTCTTTCGAAGTTTGCTCAAAGACGTTAGCTCGATTCATTAGAATTACGAGTTACGAGTTGCGAGTCCCTTGATAGCTTCGACGATAACACAACAGAACATAAAACATATTCTAAACGATTCTGGTGTCCCTCAAGGTCCTAGCTTATACACATTACTCTTCGTAATTTCGAGTAGCAGAAGTATTTCATCAAAGTTAGTCAAACTCACTAGATCTCGGGTTTAACAACTAACATTGAGAGACGCTAGAAATATTTCTTGCGACTTTTTCTCCTCAGACCTGAAGGAAATCAGAGTCGTTACGGTCCTGTCCGCATCTAATACCGTCGCCCGGTCTATTTGATAAAAGAGCACTAACGACGAAAGTGCATACATACATACAACGGCACGACCGTTCAAGCACCGCGCGTCTGCCAATACGCGCCGTTTGCGATGGGTCAGGTTTTGCGATAAGTACGAGTCCGTGTTTACGCAACGTTACGACGCCGTACTTGCCACGAGTGCACATCTCGAACGAGAGATCTGTTTGCAGAAGCGCGCGTCGGTATGCGCTGGAAGGCGCTTTTGGTATTTATCGCGTGTGCTCGATTCAAAATTTCTAAGAACTCGACTGATGAATTTCGAACATAAAATAGACGATGGATCCAGGGAATAGAACCATGAGGGGCTGTAGAATCATAGCTTAGTTTATGTGTACGTTAAATGTGGAGGGGGCATCGTCGCAAAACTTTCCTTGTTAGTCACAAATCAATTCCAAGTCGCGATTAAACCTTTAGGAAGACGTTCGTTGTCAGTGACGAATGCAGAAAATTATAAAGAATTATGGCCCAAGGCTAGAACTTTGAGGGAGTGCAGAATCGTTAAAAACCTCTAAGGTTCTGAAAATTGCATTGAACGTTACCGGAAAGATTGTAACGACCTTTACTACTAGCCCAATTATTAAACACAAAAATCATGAAAAGTGGCGGGTTCAGAGCACGACCCTGAGAAGCCCCGAGATTAACGAAAAATTTTCTGCGTTACTATCAAATCGATAGCAACACGACAACAAAATTCGAACTAATATATCCGAAAACGATGGCGAATGTAGAAATTAAAAAAATGATGGCCCCAGGCTAGAACCTTGAGGAAGTCCAAAATCGTAAAAAAATCAGTTGTTTTCCCTGTAAGGTACCTGTTAGGTATTGTAGAATACATCACGAGTAACCAGAAATACTGTATTAATGTTGACTACTAATGTTATTATTAAGCGCGGAAATCAAGAAAACCGAGGGTTCTAAAACACGACCCTGAGGAGCATCGAGATTGACGGAAGTTTTTCTGCGTTACTGCCAAATCGATTGTAACCCGACAACAAAATTCGAACAAAAATATCCGAAAACATCGGCGAATGTAGAAATTAAAAGATGATGGCCCCAGGATAGAACCTTGAGGAAGTCCAGAATCGTAAAAAATTTTAAGTTTGGTTGGCCCTGACCGCTAAGGGATCGTCAAATACATCAGGAGTAACCAGAAAAATTGTAATAATCTTGACTACTAATGTTGTTTTTAAACGTGGTAATCAAGAAAAACGAGTGGTCTAACACACGAGCCTGAGGAATCCCGAGATTGACGGAAATCTTTCTGCGTTACTGCCAAATCGATTGCAATTCGACGACAAAATTCGAACGAAGATATACGAAAACGTTGGCGAATCTAGAAATTAAAGAAAGATGATGGCCCCAGGTTAGAATCTCGAGGAAGTCCAGAGTCGCAAAAAATTCCAATCGTTTTCCCCTAAGCCCTAAGGCACTGTACTGTACTGTACTGCATTACGACCGAATCTATTGAAACCCGACAACAAAATTCTAACGAAGATATCCGAAAACGTTGGGGAATGCAGAAATTAGAAAAGATGATGGGTTCGGGCTAGGACCTTGTGGAACCCTTGCATTTTAGGAAAACCCGCGTTTACGAGTTACTCGTCGACTATATTAAGGGATATCAGCAATATTCTAAGAAATTTGATCGCGCGTATGTAAATAACGGGATCCCAAAGAATAATGGACCCGAAGTAGAATCTTGAGGAACTCCAGAAACGCGTTTTCGCCCCCTTGATCAGGGATTACTGTTGTTGCGATCGAAATAACGGGAGGTCATAGATCTTCTTGGATATGCATAGGTAACCAGCCGTCCCTTTGATGTTGTTGCAGGGGAAACAAATTAGGATTTGTCTGTCCGCTATACTTTCCTCCAGTTTACATTCGCATCGATTTTAACGCGGTTTTTCCCTTCTCAGTTCACCTTGCTGGTGGTGTACCAACTTTCTTCTCACTTCCTAGACAAAAATATTGGAAAATCGCGAAATCTTCAAGAACTTTAATCGTATACGAGGCAGGATGTACAAATTAGAAAGAATTACGGCCTCGGGATAGAACCTCGAGGAATTCCAAAATCGTTACTTCCACCCATATCGATCCGATCAAATCGATCTTTACGAATTCTAATGGTATACAAGTCGCACGTCTCTATACAAGAACAAGAAAAAATCCCTCCTTAGCCTAACAACCTGGAAAGACCGGCCATTTTTACGCAGCTCCGCGAGCGTCTCGTAAAACGTACATTTCAATGTTTGAGCGCGAGCTCATCGGCAATACAAACAGCGCACGGAATATGTAGACAAGTGCACATACACAACGCGCCAAGCTATCGAAGGTGATCTTGGGTTATTTGATGACAATGGCGGTTTGTTAACCCTCCGGTACGACGTCTTCGTAGTAGTACTAGTAGTTGTCGTCGTTGTCGCGTATGTGTGTGTGTGTTTCTAGGCCCGCGTGCGTGTGTATTGCGTTCTGTGTGACGTGCATTTGGAATCGCGTTGGGATAGGTCGCGCTGTTGATCGTACGTGATGCACTTTACATTAGGAGGACGTAACCCTCTATCTGTCGCGAAGTGCCTTCGACTGCCTGCTTACTTGCTTCTCCGCCTGCCTCCCCGTCGCCCGCTCGCCCGAGCTCGCGCCCAAGTCGTAGCATATTTCAAATACCAGGAAACGCACGCTCTTTCACAGGATGGAAGGCAGTAGACGATCGACGCACGCCTAACAATTCAGCGCGTCTGTTGTCGCGACCGTTGTGTTATGACGGAGGTCTGAGTTTGGACGTATCGTTTACTCGTGAAGATCTACGGACTGCAGCATTGATTTCTGAATATACAGAATGTGCATTTGAACCAAAATCCAGCCGGTAGAATAGTTGAAACTGGAGTGCCTCAAGGATCGGGTCTTGGACCTCTGACGTTTGTAATTTTAATTCTTGGTTATGAATGGCACATCCCGGCAAACTTTAGTCTCAATTGATGCGCAAGGATACAAATTTGAACCAAAATCGAATTGGTAGAATAGTTGAGACTGGAGTGCCTCAAGGATCCGGTCTTGGACCTCTGACATTTGTAATTTCAATTCTTGGCTATGAATGGAACATCCCGGTAAACTTTAGTCTCAATTGATGCATACGAATACAAGTTTGAACCAAAATGCGGTCGATAGAATACCTCAGATTGAACTACCTCAAGGTTCGGCTCTTGGGCCTCAGACCTTTGTAATTTCAATTCTTGTTAAGGAGTGAAATATTCTGGGGTATACCGGGGTGCCAATTAATACATAGGAATACACATTTTAATAAAAATACAAGCGGTGGAGTAGTTGAGATTGGAGTGCCTCATGGTTCGGCTCTTGGACCTTTTTAGTTTCAATTCTTGTTAATGAACGAAATATCCTTACACACTTCACTTTCAATTGATGCCTACGAGTACACATTTGAACCCGAATCCAAGCAGTAGAATAGTTGAGGTTGGAGTGCCTCAAGGTTCGATTCTTGGACGTCAGACCTTTGTAATTTCAATTTATGTTAATGGGCGTATCACCCCGTCACACTTTAGTCCCAACTGATGCATAGAAATAGACGTTTGAAACAAAATCCAAGCAGTAGAATAGTTGAGGTTGGACTGCCTCAAGGTTCGATTCTTGAACCTCAGACCTTTGTAATTTCAATTTTTTTTTTTTAATGAACAAAACATCTCGGCACACTTTAGTCTCAATTGATGCATAGAAATACAAATTTAAATCAAAATCCAGCAGGTAGAATAGATGAGACTGGACTACCTCAAGGACCGGTTCATGGACCTCACACTTTTGTAATTACAATTTTTGTTAATGAACGAAACATCGCGACACACTCTAGTTCCAACTGATACGTGGAAATACACATTTGAACCAAACTCCAACAGATAGATTATTTGCGTTTGGAGTGTCTCAAGGTTCGGCTCTTGGACCCCAGACTTTTATAATTTCAATTCTTGGTTTTGAATGGGACATGCCGGCACATTTTAACCTCAATTGATGCGTAAGAGTTACGTTATAGTCAAAATTCAACCGGTGCTATATTACATCGTTAAGCTCCCCACCACACAATTATTTAATTTCATCCGGTGACACGCGTATTGCTACCAATGAAGCAAGCATTTTCAAACCGATTACTACCGAATGAATCATAATTTCGCTAATTATATTCATGCAAACTGAACATCCAACTCATCCAACGTCTACAATTCGAGATCATACATTTCTATCTACAAGGGGCCAAAATATTATTCTATCCACGTCATCTCTGAACCCATGAAACCCCCTTTACGCTGACGCACCTACCTCTTCCTCGAACAAACCTTCTATTTAATAAATGCACATGGAAAAGAGGAACCTGTACTTGGCATAGATCGAAGAGTGCCGAGTGACTCATAGGGCCGACATGTTTATTTAAAAAATTCGTATTTCTCAATGACGAGAGACTGCAGTGTCTCGAGGTTCCGACCACTCTTGATGTATTTTCTTAATTTTCTTCAAATGACGCGGCATCTCGTGCCTGGTTAGTACCATTCAATTTGGGTTAACTCCGTCGAAAACGACATCCGGAATAAAATTTGGAATTTAATCGATACGCGAGACGCGTTAAATCCGAAATGAAACGGACGAAAGCGACGACGTTTACGAAATGTCACGAAACAGCTTGCGCAATCTGATTACAAGAGCGCCGGAATCTGCTCGAGATCGCTTTTATCGCCGTTATTTATCTACGACTCAGATTCGAAAGTTCCTCGCCGACGAGACGTGTAAACGTATTCGTTGCTCCCCTCATTCCGCATTTCCTAAAAGGCGGGGAAGGGGAGGGGGCTACAAGTGTACAGAACGTAAACAAAAAAGACGTAGAAAGAGTCCCGACAAAAATATATTTTACGTTCGGGAAACAAAAGGAAGGGGCGGATGGTGCCACCTTGCGGAACACCCGACTGAATTACGTAAATTCCGATCAAATACCGATTTCCCGGTGTGTGCTTGTTCTTCCAATCGAACTGAAGATACGAAGAGGGTGCGGCTAACGAAACCACCTTGCGGAACACCTAACCTAATTCTATGAAAACAAGGACAACGAGAAACTCGACTGCTACAATTTCTTCGATAGTTGAGGAAGGAACAAACCAAAAACATCGTCATCCACTCGGAAAAATAAATACACATGATAGGACGAAGGGCATAAGGCCGGTAACACCGCCCTGAGGAACACCCGATGTGTTTTTCCAAAATCCAATATTAAACAACGAATTTTCTACTTGTACGTTCACCTATGTTTTCAAAACAAACCTATTAACTCGCCGCCGGGAGAAACGACAAAAATGAAGAAGAATGTCGCAAACGGAGGGAGGAGGGTATTGCCATCGCGAATAGCCGAGGCTCGTTAGAAAACGGATTGCTATGAAATTTTACATGCATCTGTGTCAGCGACCGCATTTTATTCTCCGATTTATACGCGCGCGCGTGTACGTAAAGTACGTTGTACGTACGTATATGAAGCGCCAACGTGGTGGTGTGCGGCAGATGCGTGAATTGTGAATGCGCAAAGGTGTTCGTTTATTGCGGGATACGCACGAATTTCGATATTGTGGCTGTATCCGATTACGCGCTTTATTCTCAGAGTTTCTCCGCCCCATATGTATGAAGTCTCGCGTATTTCTCGGATGCGATTAAAGTTGACGTGTTTCTTTGAAGATGAGGACTAGATCGAAATTTGAGTAATCGGACACAGGTTAGAACTAAGTGTAAGATTGAGATTGCAGTTTACGAACTGATGACGCTGAATATCTAACTAGTGCTGAAATCCGGACACGAACAGCATGTAATCAAGCTTGAAAATAAGTGGTAATGATGATAACAACCTTAACACTAACATCTAATCAGCCTCTGGAATACGTGCTGATGAACTGATGACGCCCAATATCTAACTAATACTCATGTCCGGCCTCGAAAAGTATTTAATCATGCTTCAAAATATGTGGTAATGATTAGAAAAACCTTAAGACTGAAATCTGACCAGCCTATAGGATACGTACTGATGAACTGACGGCGCTTAACATCTAACTAGTACTCATACCCGGGCTCAAAAAGTATTTCAATCAGCTTCAAAATATGTGGCGGAGATCGTAAAAACGTTAACACTGAAATCGCCCTATGAGATACGTACTGATGAACCGATGACGCTAAATATCTAACTTACTCATATCCGGACTCGAAAAATAATTTAATCGACCTTCAAAATACATGGCAATCATTATAAAAACCTTCACACTGAACTTTAATCATCCTATAAAATGAACTGATGAACTGATGATACTCACTTTAACGAAATCTCTTCAAAACTTGGTTTCTCTAATGTGATAAAATGAACCGAAAACTGAAATCCGAAACTATTCCAAATATTCTGATGAACTGAAGACACTGATTTCCTGGATGGGGCTCGTTAACTTGCCCTTATTAGTACATTGGAATGTAATAACGACTTTGTAATACAAGAATTAATCTAAAAACTCAGTACGAGCAGCTTATTCGATACATTCTGAAGAACTGATGACAAAGATTCCAACTAAATTTTCGTCAAACTCGGTGATCCCCGAAATAGTTTGTATCCTACAGCGACCTAAGGAATATAGCAATAATTCGAGGCAAATCTACAAATTTAGGTTGAAACAGATGATTTGGTACATTATCATACACTGATGGCGCCGATTTCAGCAAAAATTTCTCCTCCAAGCATGATAGTTATTTAAAAACAATTATTCAACTGATTTTGTACTCAATGTTGATTAAGTCGAACTTTTGAGAATTAGGGAAACGACCGAAGATTAAACTGAAGATGGAAGGTACGAGCTGATGGCGCTGCAGTTTTACATATTACTTAATTTCAATCTCTGCAATGACTCCATCAAAACTTAGCGACCTCAACACAAAGTAAATCTTGAAATTGAAGAGTGAACAGTTTATCTCACTCGCGCTGTGGAACTGATGACACTAATTTCTGAAGCTTGTAATTTTCTAAGTAACATTTAAGGCAGTAGTTGAATTGAACTCTTATGAATCAAGCAAATTAACGTGGGCTTATCATTTAAAAAATGTCAGCTGATGATGCTGAATTCTGGTAGTTATTTAGTTTCAGAAACTCGTTGAAGAACTGATGTTGCTGATTTTGAACAAATCTCTTTTAAATCACGTGACCTTCTAAGTAGGACTTGATTCTGCACTGATTAGCGGCCGAATCGAGCTCTTCACGATAGAGACAGGTCAAAATAGACTTATGAATTAAAATGCACGAACTAATGAGGCTGAATTTCTGGATATTACTTGGTTGCGATGTCGCACACGATTTAATTGACCTTTAAGGAGTGTGATGGCGACTTTATTCTATTATAGATCTAAGAACTGAAGTCTAAGCAGTTTACTCGGAGAGCCCTGAAGAGCTGATGATACTGATTTAAGGAAAAATCGCTACTGAAAACGGTAATTTCCAAAGTATCACTTTGCTGTATACTAAACGGTAGCTAAATAGAACTTTGATGAATACAATAGGTTAACATGGACGTATAAATTTGAAATGTGGGAACTGATGATGCTGAACTAGTAGATATGATTTAGTTTGAGCTTCGAAAGTACCTGAATTCACCTTTAAAGCCTTGTCAGCCACTTCAACCCACAACAGATCCTGAAATTATAGTCTAAGCGCACTAAATCTTATACCCCGAAGCGCGGATAATGAAATTTCTACTGAAACCGGTATCACTTCGCTGTAGCCTGAGCGCTAGCTAATCATAACTTTTACAAATACAATAGGTTAGCATGGATATATAAATTCAAATGGGTGAACTGATGATGCTGAACTCTTACATATCGTTTAGTTTCAGCTTCGAACGTGAATTGATCTTTAAGGGGATTTGTCAACGACTTCAACCCACAAGAGATCTCGAAATTAAAGTGTAAGCGCCCTGCTTCTTATTACTTCTTACGCCCTGAATAACTGATGATGCTGATTTAAGAAGAAAATCCTCTCTGAAGTTCCTGATTTTCAACATTTCCTGATACAACTTAATTGGGTACAGAACACTGGATAAATCAAACTTTTCAGTACAGGAGAGGTCATCATGGACTTAAAATGTTTGAACTGATGATGCTGAATTTTTGTAAATTTCTTTGTATCAGTCTCTAAAGTAGTAGGATCGCGCTTCATAGAACATGGCAGCTACTTCAATCTAAGACGGATCTAGAAATTGAAGTCAAAGCGTCGACATGTCCTAAAGAACTGATGACGCTCTCTTGCGCTGATGACGCGCTTTTGAGCTGATGATGCTTATTAGAAAATTATATTTCTGGATACGACTTAATCCGAGGCCTGACGATGTCTAAATTTGAGATCAAGTAAGATGACAGTCTGTACGAAAGCTTCTGATGAGCTGATGATGCTGCTTTGAGAAAAGAAACGAGCTAACAAAAAGAAAGAAGAAAAGGTATGAAGGCAACGGAGTAAGTCATTATCAGATCGAGAATTTAAGTATATTCACGTGCGGATTTCCCACCGTACTTGCAAGATTTCGCGCAGAAAGAATACAAAGTAATAATTTTAGCAAACAATTGAAGATAAAGAAGAGAAAAAAAGAAACAAAGAGAAACGCGAACGCAACAACTTTTATTTTCGTTGACCGACACCGATAGCGCGAAAATACAGTTACAGCCTACTGTATTATGCGCGAGCGTACGCGAGAAATAAACTCGCAAATATGCGCCTCTGCGGACCCCTCCACCTCGTCCCCTCTCCTCCTCCACCATAGGCCACGTAACAAGAAAAGGACGATAAAATGGACCTTATCGCGGCGATATTTTAGGATCGGGTCGGCTTAAAGGCGTAGGTACTAAACGAAAAAAATCGCCGGGCGAAAAAGAACCTACCTCCTTTTATTCGATTTTCTTTTCTTTTTTCGACGTATGTGTACATATTTAAAAATAAACCGAGCGCTGCATTCTGCTGGTAGCAGCTAGCGGCCGTTACATTTCGGTCAACGAGTTTTCGTGCACACATGCTCGCTCGTTCGATGGCCAGTCGGCCTGGCCGTTGGCGACCGTATCTCGCTCACGGCTGATTCGCTATGCAGTCCAGTTCTTGGCAATTAAAATGCATTTGGACCCGTTGGTGGTAGTAGTAGTAGTAGGTACACTGCATAGCAGCGCATTGTCGGCAATATGGGCATCTCGGTTAAGCGAGGTCAGTTCTGCCAACAAAAACACAAGTGCGGTTCTACTTATCAAAATGCGAACATATGTTGGCTTGTTCTATTGTTTATACATGTTTTTTCACATTTCTCACACTGCTGACAGCGAGAAATTCTTCGTTGGACAGGCATTTCGTAACAGTATTGAAAGTTAACGAATGGTGCTTTTGCGACTATAGCGATCTTCATTGGTGGATGAAGGATCAGCAAAGTATGACAAATATCCGAAAATCCACCAATGAAAACTTGAATAATTGTCCTGAAATCGAGTTGTAAATAATAACTTAGTTGTCATTCCAAAAGATTCAAGGCTATCGGCTAAAGCCAATACCCGTATTGACTATTAGCACATGAAGGTAATCAACTACCAATATCCCCAGGATAAAAATAAGGGTAACTTCTCGAGATCAAAAGTTTGGATCTGTAACTTCTAACCTAACAAAAATTTCAGGCGAACATCCACACCCTATCAACAAACCGAAACTCAACACTTTCGCCACAACTGTACCCTTCCAAGACCTGAACGCCGATGATGATTGTGCATTTTGACCGGTAACAATTGTAAATGCACTCCGCCAACTGTGACCGACCCGTCATCAAGTGCGGACTGTTCCCGCACCGTCCTTCTCTCTTAAGTACGTATTTCGGCAGCCCTAACTAAAGAAATGGCCACGGCTGGAAATGAGTTTCGGCCCTCTCTTCTCGCCTCTCCTCCATAATGGGTATCCGTTCTGAAGGCGGCGACTGCTCGACCGACGAACGTCTGGTCCCCAGGCAAATTACCGCAAAACGCGGCGCACAAAAGACGTTAATGAATTATGTTTTTTGTCGAGGCCGGACGGGGTGAGCCTTTTTGCACGGACGATCAGCTTCTGCTCTTGCCGTTGCCATTGCCACTCTGATGACCGTCTGTCGTCGCGGGTAATTTAGAAACTTACAATGTAGCCGGTCGAAACTATGCATTGTTCGGGCGTTAATGCACAGGGTGGCCCGGATATACGGGTTTTTTAGCGGTCGTCGAACGCGCGCACCTGTAATTACATCCGTCTGGCTTTTATTTGACGGGTTGTAAAGTTTGACGAGTCGTCGGTTTGTGGTCGAAGCTGGTTAACGATGGTGGTAAAGTCTTGAGTTCTAGAATTACGAACGACGTGCAATAAAAGGAGACAAACTAACTATGTATTGCCGTTAAAAGTCGATTTGTAGCTCTGTAGTGGATTTATGCAAGAACCACCTAAGTGCCTGGTCGAGACAATTGCCAAATTTGAAGAAAACGTAATGTTGGATTTATACAGCGACCATCGACATGCCATGTCGAGCCAGACACATATCTCGAGAACGTACCGTCGGAAATTGACGAAATTTGGAACACAAAGGGATATTTATCCGAGCCACAAGACTGGTGAGTTTGGATGTTATGCGACCCGAGGCACGATCTGGGTCTACTAGTGTAGTTAGGGATAAATCTTAGCATTTGGGTCTGCGCATATCAACGAAATCAAGGTGATTAGGCCTTAACAGCCAGTTGATTCGATGAACGGTGACTTTGAAATTATGAATGTGCAGTAAAAGGTGATCAGGGGGCTATTTTCCAACGCAAGGGATCATTTGATAGGTCAATGTTTGATTTATACATCCACCGTCGAAGTGCCATATTGAGCCAGATGCATATCTCGAGAACACACGGTCGGAAATTGACGAAATTTGGAGCACGAAGGGGTATTTATACGTGCCACAAAATTGACGAGTTTTGATGTTATGCGGGTCGGGGCACGATCTGCGTCTACTAGGGGTAGCTAGGGATAAGTCCTTGCATTTGGATCTGCGCATATCGACGAAATCAAAGTGATTAGACCTGTACAGCCAGTTGACTCGATGAACGGTGACTTTTAAATTATGAATGATGCAGTAAAAGGTGATCAGGGGGCTATTTTCCAACGCAAGGGATCATTTGATAGGTCAATGTTGGATTTATACATCCACCGTCCAAGTGCCATATTGAGCCAGATGTATATCTCGAGAACGCACAGTCGGAAATTGGCGAAATTTGGAACACGAGGAGGTCGTGGTAGGAGCAACAAAATTGACGACTTTGGATATTATGCATAGCGGGGCACGACAGGTATCTTCTAGGATATCTAGAGGTAAGTTCTAGCGCCCGCATTTGAGCAAACCGGTGTAATCAAGGTGTTTGAACGTTAAAAATGTGTTTAGTGGGTAAACGACGACCTTGGTACCGCCAATTAAATGATTTTGAGGAAGGACATCTGATTGGTCAACGCCCCAACGAAGAACCGGGCGGGTCCTGGAACGAGGTATGAAGTACACGGGAGGAATAGGCTCTGTGGCGATTCTTTTATAAAAGAAAACGTGCTGTGCGGCATCACTTTACCCTCTTACAGTGTACAAGTATGGAAGGAAAAATCCAACTTTACGAATCCAACTCAGGTCTTATGCGTGGTAAGCGAGAGAGTGCTAGTCACAGAACTAGCCAGCCGCGTTAGTATATTAATTAGCTTAGATCACTAACGGATCTTCAATGTAATCCCCAAGCATCACCTCCGCTTTCCCCTTACCGGTCCATTATGAAATATGTAGATCAAACAAATTCCTAACGAAATAGCCACCTGGGAGGGTAGGGACGAGCGGTTTTCAGGTGTACCACCGCTCATCGATCGGTTCGATTTGACCTTCCCCAGGTACCCTAGCAGCCACGAATCTAATAAGATTCACCCCAAATGTACTAAATACCATCCCGAACGTCACAAGTTCTTCTTTTAGAACCGAATTAAGCGGATCCAAATTTACATCGGGCCGGCGTATTTCTGTACGCGCACGACTCATTGCCAGTAAACAACTTATACAACATAACCTGTGTTGTGTGCCGTACGCATTGTAAATATAGAAGACGTACATGTACAACCACGCGCGCATACACGCACACACACGCATACGCGGATCGAACGCAGTAAACTCCGGGGGAAAGAGAGAGAAAGAAAGCCAGCTCTATTTTTACGAAGGGGTCGTTCAACCTGGACGCGCTTCGAACGCAATTTTTCCTTATTTCGACCAGCCCGTATCTAATAGAACGACAATCGTCTCTAGAACATCGAAGCCGAAACGATGTTTCGAAGCAAACTCGATGGGTCGTTACGACACTTACGACGAAACAAATGAGGTATAAAGGTGGTAATGGAAATTAATTGGGAAGAAGCTTAAGGGGAAAAGTGGTGTTCGATCTATTGCTTAAGGAAATGTCAGGGAATCGGAACGAGGTGACCCAGTAGTGGAAATCCGTGGGTTAATGGCGTGCATATGGTTCAAATCGTGTAATCAGCGGTGACTTTTGTTCTTGTTTTGTCGGTTTTAACATTTTGATGTGAGTCGAGGTCAAGTGGCGATAAATTCGAGTTTCCCCGGTTTCATATTCAACCCTCGAATAGTCGCATTACCTTGAAGAAGTACCAGGCGATCTCGACCTTAATCGGCGTTTCTCGTCCGAATACGTTCGGCGAGGAACCAGTTCGTGGCAAACAAGCCAACTCATTGGTATAATTTATAATAGGCGCGATGCGCGTCCGCATCCCCCCGAAAACGACCTCTCAAAAATAAAAGACACTAATACACTTGTCATGTCGTCCCATCTCCTTTATTTGCAATAATTTGATTAATGATTCGGAACATTCGCGTCTGTTCGTCGTCGATAAAAAAGGTCTCTCGCGCTGGAAAAAACAAACAAGCGCACGAATCGGGCATCCTTCGAACAAAGACGAATGCATATACGCCTTCCCGCCTTTGTTTTTGACTGTTTCGGTTATCTTTTTCTTTTTTCTGTTATTTTCGGCCCGTTTCGTTTTCTAACGTCGAAAAATCGAAGTCGACGGGTGGCCGAAACGAGGGGCGAGTTGATAAATCGTCTAATTACTATAATCGTCGTTTCGGAGAATGGAAAAGAAATCGAGAGTAACGTCGTCGTCGCGGTATTCGCGCCCACGCGTACGCCCGGTACTTATATAAAACTATTTCAAGGTCCGCGTTTTAGACAATATTTTAGCACCTATGTGTGAATCACCAAAATCTGGCTTATTTTTCCATCGGTCCCCCAGTAACATTGACCTGGACTTGGCTCGCAAGTCGATATATTGTGTTATTGAACTTAAATTAGCGACTTTACGGCGCAAAGAGACTGTCAGAGGCGCGAATTTTCGGCCTTGACGATGTAACGAAGTCCGTTTAGCAACGATTTCGGGGATTCGTATAGGACGAGAAGGGTACCTACGTCAAATACTGATCGGGTAGATAAGCAAAAGAAGCGTATAAAACTATATTCGGGAATCATCGTTAGAAGATTTTGTCCAAGAATTAAAACGCTCATTCATTTGGGGCAAGCCCAAACCAGCCCCCTTTGTCGATGAGGTAACAGAAAGAATCACCTTCGGCCTGGGGCCGCTTTAACAAAGCTTTCCAAACATAAATAAATATACCCAGAACCATCTTCAGGGGCGATCTTTAGAAAGGATTAGGTTGGCTGGGGAGAAATAAAAGAGATTGGGTTAGGAAGGGATAAAGGTAAGATTGGATTGGCGAGGGGAACTAGGAAAGATTGGGTTAGGAAGAGAAAAGAATGGATTGGAGAGAGAAAATAGGAAACATTGCTGTTAGATGATCCTGCTAGCAAACGTACTGTAACCTTCACCACCTGATTGTTGCCCACTCGTAACAGCTCTTTTATAGTGGCCTCAGGGAATAGTATTACTACTCTAGTTGCTTCTCCTTCTGATGTCCTTTTTTCCTTCCATTTGTTCTGCTGTTAAATGAGAGTCCTCGGCATGGTGATTTTTCAAAATTAAAGGAAAATTTAAATCCTATACGCGCCAAAAACACCGTATTTCCAGCTTACTCGGAACTACTCGAAACGAACCCCCACCCCGTCGTTAAGAGAAACCATAAATTGTCAATCAAGACGATACGAAAATCGTTTAAAACTACGGCGTGAAAATTGCGTCTAAAATACAGGTTCCGAGAGAGGAATCGCGAGCTCGGCCTATTAGGCGTGATTAGATGCGAGCTGCTACTATCAATAAACAAATAATTTAGAGCCTAATGGCCCACTTCCTGCGATTTGCGAACGGCGCGTTTAGATTCGGTGCGGCGGAGCGCTCGAAATTAATAGATTCATTATCGAAGCGAGGAGCAAAAAAGCAATAATAAATCGCCTTCGACCGCGTTCCTACGAAATTTATGGCGCAAAAAGTCGGATGTGAGTAAACATCGGATCGGCTTGTCGTCGTCGTCGCCGTCGTCGATCGGGCTAATTTGGTGTTCGCGGCGTTTTTATGTCGGATTTTAACTACCTCGTGGACTCAAATATTGAAAAAATATATGTATCTATTTATTTAGGCGTGTTCCTAGAAAATTAAAGGAGAGTAAACGGAGGAAAATATGGGAAACGAGAATGTAGAGATTGTGATCCAGATAGGACGTAGCTTATCACTCAGTAAACGTCGGCCTTGATAACCTAATTCTTGACAATCCTTTCATATTTCTATTTAGAGAATCCAACTTGCAAATCAATTGCCAAAATCACCACCTAATTTCTCTCCATAATTTTTGACCGAATTTCTTCATTGTAGCGTTCAAGAGATCCTACCAGCAATCCCAGTTCACCAGTCTCACTATCTAATTCTAGTTCATCCTTTAAAGGTCTCGTGGCCCTCTCTGTTGGAAGGTCCTACTAGTAAACCGACTGGAACGTTCACCACAAACTTCTTCTCTATAGGGTCCTACAATAGACCCAGTAACTTCACTACATCATTGCTGCTCATCGCTTAGAATTCCTTCGACTTGCTGTTAGGGGATCAGCAAACCCACTGAAAAATTTCTTCTCAGTCACAGTACGAAATCGTACCAGTGGTTCATTGATCTCATTGCCTAATTCTAGTTAATGATTCAGAGTTCGTTCATCCCATTATAGGGTCTTGTTAGTAAATGAACTGATAGGTCTTAGTACTAAACGGACTGCGACGTTCACCACCTGACTTCTACTCGTTCGTAACGAACTTCCGAATTGTGGCGTGCAAGTGCTCCTACCATCGACCCAATTACTTCATGTTAATCTTCCAGAATTTCTTTGCCTTGCCATTAGGAAGCCCCATCAACAAGCACATCGCAATTTTCACCATCCAACTGTTGTTTATTTGTAACAACTTCTTCGTAGTGACGCTCTTAGAACTTCTACCATTCGTTCACTAGTTTCACTGGCCAATTCTGGCTCATCCTCTAATTTCTTCATCTATCAGAATATCGTCCTAGTAAATCGACGCGTTCACCATCTGACCTCATTCGTAACGAAATTCTTGATTGTAGCCCTCAAGAATTTCCGTCAGAATTTCTTCGTCCTGCCATTATCAAGCTCTACCAACAACCACATCGCAATCGCTACCACCTAATTGTTACTCATTTGTAACACCTTGTACGTAGTTGCGGGCCCTAGCTTCACTGACCATTCATGGCTCATCCGTCAGAGGCCTTCATCGCAGATACATTCCATCGCTTCATTACTCCATAATTATGGATATAACCTTCAAAGTCCTTAATCTAATAGAAAATCCTCGTAGTAGACCGACTGTAGCGCTCACCACCTGATTTACGCACATTCGTAATAAACTCGTTCGTTTTAGTTTTAAAATGGTTCTATCAGTAACCCACTAACCTACCTATCCTTTAGAACTTCCTTGTTTTGCTATGAATCATACCAATAAGCACGTAGCAAATTTCACTACGCCACCGTTGCCCATTCGGAACAGCTTCTTCGTAGTGGCGTTAAGAAGTCATATCTTCAGTTCACCAATTTTCACTATCTTGGCTCATTTTTCGGAGTTTCGTCGTCCATGATTAGAAGATCCTACTAGTGAACTGACCTTAGCGCCTGCTATCTAATTTGTTCTTGTTCATAAAAACTTCTTCACAGTGGCGTCGAGGAGTGCTACCGTTGGCCAACCAGCTCCGTTATCTGATTTCTACTTATCCTTTGGAAATTCTTTATTCTACTGTTAGATAGTGCAATAAACTGCAACCTTGATCGCACATAAGGTATTGCTCGTCTATAAGAGCTTCTTTGTAGATGTGCCAAGAATCCCAAAAACGACCCTACTAGCTTTACCATTTGATTTCTGTTCATCCCTTAGAATTATTTTTTCTCTCCATCCTGCTGTGATGTAGCCCTACTCGGAAATGTACTGCGGCCTTTACCACCTGATTGTATCTAACTCGTAGTGACATTAGGAGGTTGTACTATCAGCTTAATGATTTCACTATCCGATTTCTGTTCGTCCTTCAGAGTTAATTTTTTCCTTCGCCCTGCTGTTAGATGGTCCTGCTAACAACCGTTCTGCAAATCTCCATCATCCAATTGCTACTCATTGGTAATAATCTTTCTGTAGTGCCATCAAGAGGTGATACTGTCACCTTAATTAGCTTCACCATTTGATTCCTACTCATCCTTCAGAATAATTTTTTCCTTCATCCCACTGCTAGAAAAGTCTCCTAATAAATTGGCTACAACCGTCATTACTTATCAGATAGATCAGATACCGGTCATCAACAGTTTCAACAATCAGAGCCACAGAAGCCCCTACCGTCAGCTTTATCACCCACCCTTTCTACTGCTGGGCATAGAACTCTCCTCTTGAATGGGCTTTGAAATTTTGAACTACAGCGCTCGCCAAAAAAGTTGGTCCGGGTAAGACATGTGACGGACGAAGAGTTGAAAAAAGTAGGACGCATTGATTGGGGAATGAATCCTTCGGGAAAACGAAGCGCTTGAGACCAATAACTCACGTCGGCAAGCTCGCTGGCTTTGAAGTAAATTCTATTGAACGGGGAACGCAGAAGAGTATCTACTGGCTAAACCTTTTGCCAGCTAATTGATGCTCATACCCAACAGTTTTTTTAGTTATAACATCTAAAGATACTATCTCAGCGTCTCCACTAGCTAGTGCAGCTGCACTAGCTAATTGCTGGTAATCTGTGAGCTAGGACGTCCTATAAGTACAAGCAAGCTTACCTCCCTCATCGGTGGTCCCTGCTCATGAATGGGCGGTTCTTCATTCTGGGAGGAGAAGGTGTCTAGAACTTATTCCCAAAGGAGTTGCTCCAAATTCGTTTACCTTAACGATCTAGCTAACTCTGGATTTTGGTCTCGAGGAGGAAACCGGAGGTGATAAAAATGTTTTGGTCTGGGCACCCTCAAAGTCCAGATGGCTTTCCTATCTTACTGACCTACCACCAGTTTGAAAATGTAAGCACTGCGTTTGGCTCACGCATTACCAAATTCTAACCATCAGATGGGTCTGATTTCAGCAACCCCAATACATTTAACAAACCTAAATATCTAAGCTGTTCGTCTTTCGATCTTTCGACCCCGAGAAATCTTCAAGAATTTCTCTCTTCGATCTTACGTCCGAGTTAGCGTCCACTTCAATAATAACGAACATCTCGTACCGCTCGAAGAGCGTTTTCCCGTCCGTACCTGAAGCCTTACACGCTTTTTGATTTACGAGCCACGGAGCTCGAAGAAAACCGGTTGTTTCCCGACATCATAGCGGCTCTCTCGGGGAGGCCTACGCACCGCCATCTGATAGCGGTCGTCCGTCTTGCTCAAATTAATGCCTTAATTGAAGTATTATGCGTGTTCCATAAACTTTAATAACGGTTTCGTGAAAGTCGCCGCGGTCGTTTTGCCTGCGTACAGTAGGTACGCCTCACCGGCACCGGTTCGATTTAAACCGGCTGCGAGCTTGCCGGTTTTAAAACCAACGTACAACTGTGTATGTGTGTATGTATCCTTTTGTTTATGGATACGCGTGTTGGTTTCGAATATCGCTGGTGGATCTGTCGGATTTTGGTCGGAGATAAATTTCAGTGCTTTGGATCGCACTAAAACTGCTTTTTCCTTGAAGAGGAAAATGTTCCCTGACTACCCTAGATTTTCTCGAATTTGTTAGAAGATTACCATCCAAAACATAAAATTCAATGTATTGTTTGGGTTTCATCACCAATTTTCCTTCTCCTTCTTCCCAACCAGAAATATCTTCTTCTTCTTAATCTTTTACCCTTTCTACCTTTCGGTGTAGGGGTTCGGAGCCACCGAGCCGTATATGTAGACGCATATACCGTACCGCTCCTGGCCCACCCAGTGGCATTTCCTTCATTTTCGCAGCTTATTAGAGGTCCAGATCCATTTTTCAGGATTTTAAACTGCTACGCTCTGCCGCTACCGGGTCTCGAACGCCGGCCCTTCGCACTGTGAAGCGCGAGTTTTACCACTCAGCCACTGAGGGGTATATGGGGCAGAAAGTGAGGAGTGGTTTCTATATCCTCCGGTGACTTCTTTCGGTGCTCTGCGTCCTTCTGGAATGGCTTTCCCTTTAAGGACGAAAACATCCCTGACTACCGCAGATATTCTTAGACTTGTTAGGTGGTTACCTTCCAAAACATGAAATTCAATTTATTCTATCGGTTCCATCAGCAATTTTTCCTTCCCGTTCTTCACAACTTTTTCCATTCCCGTGCTGTTCATCGCGTAACTTTAACTACTTCTCGATTTCGTTTCCTCCCATAACTCATGCGTCGTGCACGACCTACATGTACACTTCCCGCGATCCCCACCCGTCGTGTCTGTCGTCTATGATGGCCTAATTGGTGTAATTTTTTGCTACGTCAAGTCCTCCGTCAAAATAAACGTAGACGTTTTTATTAGGTCTTTGGTTTTTCTTTTCGTTCTGCACGAAGAGACTCTAACGCGACAGATGTTCGACGCGTGAAACCTCGCGTAAGCACTTCCATTCTGAATCGTTTAATCATCGTTTGGGGAGCGGATAGATTTGGCGGTAATTAGCGTCGAATCGAGCACCGTAATCGTCTAATTGGGTCTCTCCAGTTCGTCCGGACGACGAGTATCCGACGACGACAACAACGACGAAGTAGACGAGTTTTTTTCTCTTCTCTCCGCTTACAAAACAATCGAATCCGCTCGACAAATCGAATTATTTTTCGACATCGAGCGACGTCGTCGTAAACAGGAAACTCGGCAGTTTTTCTCGCGAATCAGATCTCAATTAACGAGCCAATTAGGAGACGCGAGCGCTCGAATTCAATAACGCTCGATGGGGTCGCAGTTCAAACGATTACCTATTAAATATTGATATTGCGATTTATTTTCATAGAGATCGCGAGGGCATTGACTGCGCGCGGTTAAGTGATCGGGAATTCGCTAAATTGGGCGTCCATAAAAACGATAGTGCGATCAAAATATCGGGGCGATGGAAAAATTGGGTAAGATGGTAAAAACTTCTTTCAGGTTCCGAACGCAGAAGAAACAACAAGTTCGCCCAAGTTAGGAGCCTGAAAGAAGTTTCATCGATACCGGCCGTGAAAGCCTGCGGGGATAACGCCAAGATTTTAGTGTACGGGTATAACTTACGACGTCGTGCTCAAAGACCTTGAAGGATGTCGATCATACCTGAAACAAATGAGAAAGAAATTAGAAAAGAATTTTAAAAGGCTTACATGTAGTAACAAAAGGAACTAACTAATTTCGCAAGAATTTTCACGGAATAGACACCCATAAAGAAAATACTACACCCGGTAAGCTGTCCCCTCCCACTCCCCCACTACGGGGTACTTTATAGACGCCATCCCATATACGAGAATCGTGTTCTCCAAAATCTGGTGTTGATTGGGCGTTTTGGTTGCCCTATATACATTTCTTCACATTGTTTTACCGCGAAGAAGTTGATCTTGAAGTACTCAAAATCGTTACCTATGGATGCAGGTCGGCGTCTTCCCATCGGAAAATCGACTTGAACGACCTCATAAATCCATATTGCATCGTTCCTCTTAGCGAGCTGCGGTTTCCTGTGCGGTAGACGATCACGTCTGTCGCAGTGACAATTGAAGATCAAATTAGCCGATTACCGGTCGTACGTGACTTACACCCATTATCGGGCGTTAATTATAATTTTTAATTGCGTTTTTCGCGTCTACCTGCCTCGCTATTATTGTCTGCGCGCCGTCGTCGCGAGAGAAAGGAACGGATTTCCAAGGGGAGTGACGACGTGAGACATCTTAAAATTCGTATTCCCCACCTTCAAAGCGATTTCGGTCCCAATTGTGTGACGCGGCACCGGTACACCGTAGAAATCGAAAGTCGTCGCTTCACACGACGGCGTAGTAGCCAGCACCTACTTACCGAGCCGCAAATCCTTTTCCTTTCTACGGCGAGTCCTCTTTCTTCATCTTTGCTTCTTCTCCTCTTTCGTCTCGGACGCGGTACGGGGAACCGCTGAAAGCGATGCAACCGCAACCGCCAGTTCCATATTTAGCGAGGGGCAACGGCCTCTTTATGCAATACGAAATGAGTAATGCGTTGTTGTTATTGTCGTCGTCGTAGTCGCCGTTTCACACGCATCGTGATAGATATCCGACGGGAAAAAATCGGCCGGCAACGCGCGCCGCAGATCGCTTTATTCCGATTGTTTTCGTCGAAACTCATCGCTTGGGTGTTCTTATTTTGTCTCTATGATCGCCGGCGATCTGAACATATCGACCTTGTTTATTCTTTTGCACGTAATGATATCGCGGTTGTGTAATCCCTAAGCACATAAATATCTTGCGGTAGGTATGGGCGAGAATAAAGTTTGCCTGCTTTAGTCTAGGGATAGTACACCAGCCACGTTCCCGGCTAAATTTCATGGCATCGATCCTTGTACCCAAAGAAGCAGTCCTAACCCTAATATTTTCGTAGGGTTAGCCCTAAAAAGGCATGTCAAGTCTACATGTCAAACAAAAGTCGTCTATGAGGGGTTAGAGAAGACATCGTTGGGACTAAATTTCGTCCACTATGGTTTGCAGACAGTAACACCAACCACCTTTCATGCTAAGATCTATGGGATCAGAATTGACGACTAGGAAGGGTACTCGAAAATCGAAATTTTTGCCTGGCCGGACCGCCAGGAACGACAATGGCGTTCGAATTGATGTTGTATGCTCCCAGTCTTCGTCTACTATAATCTGCGACATTAAACTTTTCAAGCCCTGCGGCAAGAAATGCATGTTAAGTATTCTGTGTTTCAATGGGGTGGAGCTACATACATTTTGAGAGTAACAGCTTATTTTTAAGTTCAGATCGGACCTCCTGCGGCTCAAGGCGAAAATAACCTGCCTGGTCACTAGAAATTTGTCCAGCATGTGTATGGAGGATGGGACTGGGTACTTAGTTCAAAGTCCCAGGTACCAAGTGCCGCTAGGTCACGACTGTATTATCTGTTATATTCACCTCCAGGTTAGCTTTCGCATACTGCTTCGCACAGGGGAGAGATATTCACGCCCTGCTGTAACTAGGACGCTCCCATTATCGTTTGTAATGCCTTGTCCTATGGTAGTGGACCGCGATATCGCGCAATACCTAATGATAGAGGGGGGTACATCTTGTAGAGTAGTAACTTAGTTCTTAGGTCCAGGTCGGAACTCCTGTGGATGAAGGGAAGAATAACCCGCCTGGTCACTCAAAACTTTTCCAGCATGTGTGTATAGGGTGGGACTGGGCACTTAGTTCCAGGTCCCAGGTCCAAGGTGTTGCTATCTCACCACCGTATTATGTGTTATATTTCATATATCTCACTATATATAATGTTTCACCCTTTCCAGGGTAGCTTTCGCATATTGGCAGAAGGAAAGGATATTCAAGCCCTGATGTAAACCAGGACGCTCAGTTTCAAATCATTCTTAATACCTGGTCCTGAGCCACTACCACTCCATTGAGATGGCTCCTAGCGACAGTGGACCACGATATCGGGCATGGGGCTACATCTTGTGGAGTAGCAACTTAGTTCTTAGGTCCAGGTCGGAACTCTTACGGATAGAGGACAGAATAACCTGCCTGGTTACTCTAATGTTCTTCAGGACAGTGGCTGGGACTAGCCAGTGAGTGTCAAATACCTGGGACCATTTCCAAGTTGGTGTTCTACAGAAAGGGCAAACATCTCCGGCCAAGATGTTGTAATGGGATATACTGCGTTTCCCTCAGGTACTTTTCGACGTTGATTTCCAACTCGGTCCCGGATTATAACAACCGCTTCCCGTAAACGCCAGGCCACGACGCGTTCGTCCCTTGAAAAGGTGCACATACAACCGTATCGTTGGCATAGATAGACAGCTCAACTTCTGGTATTTTGAGCAGGTCACACATTTAGATTCGGGGCAGCCCCGGACTTAAGGGGGTACCCTGTTTATTACGTTCATCGCTCTGAATCATTGACATCCGAGGATCGGTTATAGGCTTCGCTTATTGTCCTCGTTTTTCGCCCCTTATGTTGCTTCTTTATTCAAAAACAATCGCAGAAGGAGGGGAATTGTAAGGACAAAACAAGTCATCGTTAGTAAAACGTTCAGTTATAAATTTGGACAAGTTGAAAGATCGGAAATCATAACGAGTCCCGCACATAATTAAAATTAGCAGGCACAAGCGAACTCACTGTCGGTTTCGAAATAACATTCGCACCGAATGCATCGGTCGTTATCGAAGGGCATCATCTGCGCAACTTTAGAACTAATCGGATAATCACCGTTATTCAACCAACAACCATCGACCATAAAGAAGACGAAGACGAGAATTACTTCGGAATCGTACATGAAGCACACGTGTACGTGTACACATACGTGCTGATGGATTCGTTAGGAGAGGTGCGCGCATAAACGCGTAATTACCTCCGCGCGCTTCCTGGTTAGATTATTGGCCAGCAAACAGTCGTAAAATCTATCTAATCTATACTTCATCGACCTCGGCAACGCAGCCGCGTCCCCGCGCCTGATGTGGCAATTTCGTTCCAGGTATACGCCGGCGGTACGACGGCGATAATAACAATAATAATAAATAAATACATAAAGGTGTCATAAAGATGGTATTCAATGTCAAAGTCATCCTTATCGCGCGCCGTTTTATTGCCGTTCGGCGCGACTTTTTCACATATCCGTCGTATGCACATCGATGTAATAATACCCGATCTAGCTGACGGCGTCGATAACGACAGATAAACGAAACGGGAAAAGAGAAAAAGAATAATAACTGTGTGTAGGAAAATGCCTATGTATGTACATACATATGTAGTAGGTAGCATAGGTAGAGCGAGCAGGCCGTCATCGTCTATTCGCGTGATTCATTCGAAAATTACCTAAAAGCAAAACAAGTTAGCGACGTCTGGCCCGCAAAAACGAAGATGCATCTCCGTTGTGTACGAACAAAAGAACACGCGATTGATGTAGTAGGTCCTAAAAAGAGAAACAGGAGCGTCAGGCCAGACAGATTGATAGTTTCGACCGTACTCAGCGAGATGCGACGGCGACAAAACGATGGAGTCCACGGTTGTTCGAGGCAGCGTGGCAGCGATTCTGAGCCGTAGGAATTCGAATTTTGACATGGCGATATCGGGTATTACTTGTCCTTGCTATTTTTATCATAACATCGTGATTAATACAGGTCTGGTACATGGGGAAGCGCATACAATCACGTTGAGGAACCTTTCGACCACAAAAACAATAAGATTACCAGTTTCTCTTTCTTGAGCTAGCTCAACAGCGATATCCGGCCTTTCCTAACGCGGACCCGGCACGAAACAGACGCATTAGCAGGGAAGTTATTATGTAGTACTTAACCGTCGAGATGCTAGCAGCTTCTTCTTAGAGAGAAGCGTACTTCGCGGAATTCGCTATTAGGAAAGACAACAACCGGTAACGATCGCGCGGTTGCACGCCAGTTGCTCGCCGGCGAGGTAATCGTGACGAGGAGGCGAGGAAGCGAGAAGGCGAGGCAACCGCAACGTCTTCTACCCCGTTTTGGCGTGGAAAAGAACCCGAAGGTTAGTACGGTTATCTCGTATCGCTCGAATGCGGCGTACGGGTAATAAGGTTCGGTTAAGCGCGGTGAGAGAATTAAACGCGTCGCGCGTATATGTCTAAGAAGCTGCTGCAATATACGAAGTACATTAGTTCTGAAAGGATTCTCGGAAACGAACCGCTAAATTCCTGAAGGTACATGACCAATTAGGATAGCCTAGATACCTTTTAGAAGGGCTAATTCCAAAGTTTTCCGATTTAACACCCAAATTCAAGGGTATCCTTTCTAGCGAAGAAGCTGTCTCTAATAATGTTATGTGGTGTTTTCCAAATTGTTTTCTAAGAATGAAAGACACTTTTGGCCAATTCAGATTTTAAACAGACTCACGAGTAGAGTTCGTTAAAAACGTAGATGACGTGTTATCAGTAAGTAGTTAAGGTAAGTTGTCATTGATAAGTTATCATTGAATAATTTTGGAGGAGTAACAGCGTCAATCCGATTTCCACTACTTAATAATAGCACGTCATCCACCGTCATAACAAACTCACCTCATAAGTGACCAATCTGTATCGTTAGTTCGTCTCCAAGCTGAAGATGGCTCGACACTTACAGGGCCACCCTCATATCTCGGAAACGCACGGTTCGAAAGTCGTAAAATTTGGAACCGGAAGAGATGATTATATTACCAGTGTAATTTATAAATTGCACTACGATGGGTAACGGGACTTAAGCGGTGTGTGTTGCGAAAGATAGGGACAAGTCCAGTCATCTTGGGGCAATACGCGTCGATTTGGTCCTGGCGATTAGGCGTTCGACGTGAATTGAGACGCCAAATGACGAATACACAAAGGTTGGTACCACAATTACGAGAATTCTAAAGGAAATATGTATCTGGACAACACGGAGAGGACGTATTCCTCGAAGAAAGGGCGCCCTAAGCATGCCTAGAAGGTCACCCGATATCACGAAAACGCAAGGTTGGAAATGCTCGGAATTTGGCATACGAGGAGATGGTGATATAGGCAATAAAATTTAAAAAATTTGATGACATGGTTTGTACGACTGCTGTGATATGTAGATTGGAACCTGAGGACAAATCCCTCGGTGTCGAACCAATATATGCTGATCTAATCCTCTCGATTCGTCAATAGAGTTATCATCTTGATGTGGTCGGACGACTTCCTTACTGTCGACGAACTCAGGGGTTGAAACCGAGAGGGTTGAGGGGGCCCAAAAGGGGAAAAGAGAGCAATTCTAGCGGGGGATACCCTGTAAATATATGATCTTCCGTACGCATTTCCTCGGGTTTTGCATGTAGTGACCTTGATAAATTCCTCAAATGTAAATCGGCGGACGGAGACTCCGAGAAACCTAGGGTAAAACTTTTCGAGGCTATCTAGCGTAAGCTGCGAAAAACCCGGATGGAATGGGACCGAGGCCAGGAACCGTGACCTCTCTTCAACGAAAAAATTTCCGTTATCAAGGTGTTAGGATATGATAGCGATTTGATGGCCTTAACAAACTAGGGGGACACAATAATCCATTCAGTTTCAGCGCGGCGGGCCAAGAGCTACAAGTTTAAGAGGCTTAAGAAGGGGTCATCCATGGACGTGAGTTGAGACGGTGAATGACGGACAGCGAGAGTTGAAATCATAATTAACAGAATTTCATCGTATATACCTAGTTGGCAAATTAGATAGGGCGAATTTCCGTGAATTACTGGCACCGTATGTGCACTCGAAAATGCACGGTCAAAAATTCGTCAAATTTGCTACTTGAGAAGTGTTTTTATGTCTAATAAATATGGTCTAGCCAAATAGCGATAATTACGAAATAAGCTACGACAGCCTACATATACACGGAACTATTCGCATACAGCATCGATTGAGTACTGACTTTAGTAATTGTACGTCGTTACCGCTGTTAGCCCACGACACTAATAAATCCTAAAAATGTTATTATCGTGCGCTGCAGGCCTCGAACGATGTATATAGGGGAAGCTTGGGACTAAATCCCATCATGCGAGCGTATGTACCGTTTGGAAACAGCGGGTAAGGTCAAAATCGCTGTCGGGCCGTAGACTTAAATCAATTTGAGTGTGTCCAAAGGTACGTATTCTTATTGTATGCCCGATGCGCAATTGCGATTTTGACCTTACCCGCTATTTCCACAAGGTATATCGATCTAATCCATGCAAGTAGGCGTTAAACGGAAAATACGATGATTATTAATGGACCCAAGGGGGCCTAGCATCGGACGGTGGTATTGCCTCGACGATTCCTCAACCATTTCCATGGATATCCCCAGATCAAAACAGATTCAAATTCTGGGACACATCCGGGGTTACCCTAACGAAGGGAATTTCCATCCCTTTACCGATATGTCTCAAACAATGGAACGTCCGACGTGACCTCAACGAATTCTTTTCCGTCAAAAGACAAGAAAACGCCTCACTTACTTTCGAAGCTGCATACCGAAGTCAATTACGCGCGCACGAGAGATATAACGCGACACAAAAGAGAACAAACAACAAGACTTGTTTACAAACAGAGCGCTAATTGAAAAGGTGGATTGTTGCTCAATACTCGGGCATGTATGCATGCCCGTACTCGAGCCGTGTATGTCCGTTTCGATCTCGGTTACACAAGGCGACCGACCGGTAAGTAAGCGAGCGGGCCGATCGAAGGAAAGGAAAGAACAAGATATGAAAGCAAGAGTGCGGAAAAAGTGGCTGTCACTGAGACGGTTGCGGCGTGACACCGCCGCCGCCGCCGCCGACATTAAGAAAATATCCAGCGACGTGTTCTCCTGCGTATTACCGCCGTTACCGCATTGCGTGTTTCGTGCACGATCTTGGAGGTCGTTTCTTGCGCTCGAATCGTACATAGGTGTACATACGCAATAATATAGATATGATTTCGATCTATATACATATATACATACGTACCCCGGTAGGCGGATAACATTGAAACAACATTGAAATTGAACTGGGGATTTTTCGCTCGTATGGAAATGAGCGATTTGTATAGATTAGAATGTTTTGCGCAATTAAAATCGACATAATTCGAACTAATTGCTAGTCTGAGTTAATTAACATCAACAGATAAAATTTTATTTGGGAAAAATGCGTACACAAACCGTAATAAAAAGCGATATTTGTTGAAATTATTCCGTTCGATACGGTCGGGACGTGGGCGCCGTAAGAGAACTGGTATTGAAGGGGTTCGGATATCTTGGGAGCAACAAGAAACGACTTTCCCATGGCAAGAATTCAGTAATATGCGGTTTCAATTATGGTTGTCTCGTGCTAGCGAAACACGTGTCATTTCTTTCCGCTTCAAGCACACGAATACAGTGAGGGTAGGGTACACTTGCATGTTTAGGATTTTAAGGAATTTTTCGCTCATTCGGTAATATACGGTTTTAATAATGCTTGAGCCATGCTAGCGAAACACGTGTCATTCGTTTCCGCCTGACACACACGATTACCGTGGGGGTGGGCTAGACTTACTTGTTTAGGATTTTAAGGAATTTTTCGTCCATTCGGTAATATACGGTTTCCACAATGCTTGAGCCATGCTAGTGATACAAGTATCATTTGTTTCCACCTAACACACACGATTACAGTGAGGGTAGGGTAGACTTGCATGTTTAGTATGTTAAGAGAATTTTCGTTCATTCGGTAATATACGGTTCTGATAAATGTTTGCCTCGTGCTAGCAAGGCAAGTGTCACTATTTTCCGCCTCAGATTTAATTAAATAATCATGCGGTGAGGAGTTTTACCGATGTGATAATGTCAGTAAATACACCACAGTCCTTGGATTCACTGCCATGGCAAGAGCCCGTCTCATTTCGAGCAAGAAATTTAAGTGTAATACACAGCTTCATTCCCGTAACACCTGCTATCCGTATTGAACCAAACACATCTAGAGTAACACCGTGTACTAGGATTACTAAGTCATACTGTTGACAATGGGGGCTAAATTATGGGACGAACAATAGGCAATGGTGACAGAACTAGCTGAGTTGGAGCCGGGTCAACCTCTGCCTTGGTACATCGTGAGGCGGGACGTCAATAGGAGGAATTCTGTGCCATGGACGACGACGATATCGTGGATCCGTAGATCAGTAGGGAAGACAGTAGCACTCGAATCCGCAGAATCCCATCCCTGCTCACAGGACGGCAACGGCTGCTTATTGGAGGGCTAATGGGGTCAAGCTGAATCTGCTTCCCGGACCTGGGTCCATGGATTTCAAAGAAATTATCTTCATTATGGACGCTATCGACTTGAAGAACAACCTTGAGTAGCACAGACCGCTAGATTTAGGGTGTCCTTGTCCCCCGTTAATTTCTACTGCTTGGGTGACAAGGGTACCGTGCCCGTCGCCTCTGCAATGCTTTTCTCCGCAGCAAGCTCTTGTTGTAGCGTATTTGTGATCGTTTTCCGTCTTTCGTCCCAAAATCTGCTGGTCTCAACTAATCAGGGACGATCCACATTAAACCTACGATGGTCGCAATGGGAGAGGTGGGTCGTACTCAACCTAACCTAACTTAAATTTCGTGCGCCCCACATCTGAGACCAGTACGCGCCAACATCCAATATGCGTTCCCGACGATTTCCGCAAAATTTTCGATTTTCTACGAAGAAAAAAATTGAACAAACCTTTCCGAGAGACTTAATGATTATCATTTTCGCGCTTCCAGGTACTCGTAAGTCCGCGTCCGCGTACATCTCGAAGCACTAATAACAGGAATTAATTTGCTTATTGGCAGGCAAGTTCAAGGATGCGGTCGCCGTATTCAGCGAAATGTTAGAGCATTAAAATTGCCACTTTCGTTTTCGCATCTTGTCGGCGTGCGGAAACGACGACCGGCATTACGTAAGACGGCGACGACGAGAAAAAGTTCAAATAAGTAAGTACCTCAGCTGCGAATCGTCGTCGGTACGTAGGAACCGGCTTTAAGAATAGATAACAATTAGCAGCTCGTTTTAATCCCTGACTAACACGCAAAGAGACTAAATATACTTTGTACAAATTCGAAGCCATATAATTAGATCCCATATGCTAACATTACGCGACCGTATCGTCCAAGGGAATTGTAGGAAGAAAAAGTCGCGCAACGAGTACGTAATTTTCGCCGGTCCATAATCTATATTTATTCCAAGTTGGATTTTTGTAATCTTGACCTCCAAATCGGGGTCCTTGACGAAAATTATTTCCACTTAATATACTTGTCCAGGAGGAAATATAAATTAAAAAATATGACATCCAAAAGTTCTCGTTAGTTTGGGGAATATTAATACGATGGAAATGAAGGTGTTACGGCTCGAATTCTTCGCGGATATGTCATATTGGCGTCATTAGTGTCTCTGCGGGACACCGTTGTGCGGACATTAGCATTTCCTTTATTAGCGCAAGCTACGTCATCCATTAGGAATAAATGAATTATGTTCGTGCCGGTTTTGCTTCGTTATACACGGAGCTAATTGAATTCGTTAATTCGAAAAGTTAACTTCTTGGAAGGCAAGCTACAAATTTTTCGATATTTGTTGGTTAGTGCTCCTTTTCCTGGAGGGGCACATACAATCTTGTCATTTCGCTGGTCTTTAAAGGAGAATTGCTTCTGACGTGGAGGTCGATGCAGGACTTCAAACATGTATTTAAGTCCTCAAGAATAGAGGCTCCTCAGCTTAGCGCTGCGGGCGAGGAACAAGTAAAAGGAAACTGAACAATCGATGCATTTCCGACCCCGGGAGTACGTCACCGTGGAGTTGGAAGTTCACACTTCTCAGCGTTTAGTCTAATTCTTCATTTGTTCGTCCACGCCACGATTTCCTCGCTAACCGTGAAGTTAGAGGTTCTCGGTTAGGCACCCCGGTGTGATCCTCCATCAACGCCTAAACTTCGAGGAGCACATCGATTCGGTTCTTGAAAATCACCACAAAGCACAACATGCTCTCCCGCCGTTCCTTTGTAAAAGTCTATATTCTTAGAACAAAGCTGTTGATCTTTAGACTTTAGACCGAATTCAAAATACACAACATTGTCCTGGTCGACTACTGCCAAAACACAGATTATCGAAATATCAGCTGTTCCGGACAAGATGATGGTGGCAACCACTCCGTGGTGACTTTGAAATTTACTTCATGAGGACCTAAACATTCCTATCCTCGATGACTCTATAAATGAGTTGGGAAAAACTTTATTTGAGAGGGAGCTGAGAATTCAGACAACTCGGTGGTAGATTATGCCTCCGAGCTCGACCACGACAGGACCCTCGCCTAAGACCTACATATATGGACTCGGTTCAAGACGTATTGCCGGAGTATGAGTCCATCACCGCTAGATGTCAACCCATAATCCAAAGATGACACCGAATGCGGTCTACGACGACCACGATCAAAACCGAATCCACTGGAGCCTAACTAGAAGAAAAAACTAATTTCAGAAATGCTGCGAAAATATGGGGGATTGATCCTCACCGCTAACTTGTACCCTTTAGCTTTGAGATTTTGGCGCTAACTTCAGACTAGTGCCCCGTTTTTGTGGAAACACGTTTTCTGGAATCTTTATCGTGTAACAAAAGTAAGAAGAACCTATAAACACGCGTGTAATCCTTCGAAGATAAAGGCTGAGAAGTCTAGAAGAAGAAACAAATTTCAGAAATCCTGCGGAAATACGGGGGAATGGTCCCCGCCACTGAGTTTTCGGCGAAACGCGCTTCCTGAAACCTTTACCAGATTACAAACGAAACAAGGGGCTTGAGGCATCTGCTTAAACCCTCAAGGATAAAGATTGAGGAGCCTAGCCAGGGGAAGACAAAAATCCCCGACAAAGTTACAAAAGAAAGAAGAGGCTTCAAACACACATTTGAACTCTCAAAGATAAAGGCCGACGATCATAACCAGAGGAAAAACGAATTCCAGAGAAAGCGTGCATCATGGGGAATAGCCCTCGGCTTTGGCTTTCAGAGTTCTCTAGCTGACCGCTGATTTTGTCTTCGTTCCAAGCGAAACACGTTTCCCTAAAACGCTACCAAGTTAGGAAAAGGAAAAGAGGAAGTTATAATGAGTGTTCTTCGTTGTTACCGAACAATTGGTCCGCGAAAAACTAATCTTATCGTTCTGCAACGAAAGTTACCGGCATTCCTTGGCGGACTCCCAGTCAATTCCAGTCTTTCAAATTTCTCCTACCCCTTCTTACTGCGTGCTTATGACGCGCCCATCTTCATTTTAAGATGTAGATATTTTGATAGTGCTGCTCATCGTACCTCGCTAGAAATACGACTTGATCGATAGTATCTTCAGCGTCCAATGCATTCGTTCCTGTACGTCATCTTCTTAAATTTCCAATTGCTAGTCCAGAAGTAACGAAAAGATCATCAAAGGAAATGAGCAATAGATCAAGAATTCATTATGCTTGGCGTCCTTATCCAATTGGTGCAGTCGAAGCGACGACAGAATCTCGGAATGCGCGTTGTTACTTATATATTTATGTATGTACATGCGCAAAACTTAGTCGACTTGCACGCGCCCTACTTCTCCCGATAATATGTTTACCAATTACTGTATCCAGGCGATTATAAAATCGGGCCCACCCATGCACGCCGTCGTTGCATAAGGTCCGTAATCGCGACGTACGGACCCATAATACCCGATATTAAGCGGCTCGAACGCGGTGCCCGTTTCTGTTAATAAATATGTCCGCGGATAATCGTGACACTTTAACGAACGATAAAATCCGAGAGAAATTATTTCTGGTTCCTACGTAGGTAGTTCGTAAAAGATAATGGATGGGGAGGGATATACATGTATACGTATACGAGATTACGTCCTCAATAGCAACGCTCTGATCATTAAATTGTCATTTGGATGGAAAGGACAAAGGATCATAGAAGGAGGGAAAGATTCACTCCACACCGGCATGAAAATCAGTAACGGAATGAATTCCTGAACAAAAAGGTGTCAGTCAAATGGCACTTAAACTTGAAGGAATGGATGATGGAGAATGGGAGTTTACGCTAACGCCAGCAAATACAGGTCCTCACAAGTTTCCTTTCTCAGTTTTGTACCACTTTGGGGACCACTAACCTTGTCAAGCTCAAATTGAACCTGAAAGTTCTATTTGGGACAATACTTGAATCAGGTATTAGCCACCAGGAACCTATGTGTGATGCTCATAATGGAAAAGATTTTTCCTTTTCATTCATCAGTTCCCTATTGGAATCTAAATTCTCGTTGAAAGATTGCTAACTGAAAGCTGACATTAAGACATGTGGTAGTGTATATAGAATGATAATTGGGAAGGAATAGCGCAATCAAAACGAAGGCAAATACTGAACCTACAGCACCTGAGTCTACATTTGAAATCTACATTGCCGTTTAAGAACCCCAACACACTAATAAGCATGTCGTTAAAGCTAAAGAGGATCAACAATGGCAATCTGGTGGAGATGATGATAGACCGATGGTTTCTAAACGAACAACAAAGAATCTGCAGCTATGCCGGGGTGAATCTTCCAAAGAACTGGTAAGGGTATGGGCAAGTGTACATGCAGTTTAGACAACTGTATGAGTGGTAGAAGGGGGTGACGATGGATAAGTGAGCAAGTGATGTAACTAACCACTTACGAACCTTTTCATAGTTGCGAAAATCTGAACTACCTGTACATCTGGTCATACCCCTACCAGTTTCAGTTTCGGAAAAGTCACATCAACCCATTACTCTGTCATCATCTCCACCAGATTGCCAGTGCGTTTCTAAGGGGAAAATGAAGAATTCTCCGGAGATTTCCAATAGTATTATATGTCATTACTAAGGTATGATTAAAGAGTGGATGACGTATTATCATTAAGTACTGTAAACCGGACTGACGCTCTTACCTTTCCGAATTTTGATATCGCGCCTTGTACGTAAGTGGAGACAAAGACCGGTTTACACTACTTAATGATAAGATGTCATCCACTCTTTTATCAAATCTCTGTTATTACAGATAAGACACGTGGCGTGGTACACATCACGCCCTATATCATCTCGACCGTTATTTACTTTAGAAAATTCCTCCATTTTCCTTTTTTCCTCTTGATGACTTTGAAACCGAGACCTTCACCCACTAAATACAGGGATGTGATACCCAACCGTTTACCAGCGTTATTAAAAAGCCTTGCGGGAGAAAGGTCAAATGGGTCCATCCACACCACAAATTCCATCGCCGTCTACAATTTTTTTCTATCACAGCTGAAGATCGTGGAGTTACCTACCCGATCATTGGCAGAACGGGCAGGTCTTCGGGCGGTATGAATTTGATGCTTCCGGAAAGATGAGATCAATTGCAATCAAGCCACAAACAAAGATGTGGTAAGTGTTTTACCCCAAGGCACGGAAATTTTCTTAACTTTTCAAGATCGCACACCTCCGGCTAAAGTACCCGAAGAGCTGATTTGAATGAAACAAACCGCAAGTTTGTATGACCTACCGTTCCGGAGATATAGCGCTCTAAAAGTCAAAACAAACGTAGAATTGGCATAATGTTGCTCTTGTACGAAAACTATTGGAGATAGCGCGCTCACTTATACTCCATTGAATTCGTTGCGAAAATCTGCTTCTAGGAAGATCTACTGGATTATGATTCGCGTCATAAAGAAGGGGTAGAGGGCGATTCTATCCCAAGGCACAGAAATCTTCTGAGCTTTTCGAGATCGCACACCTCCGCCTAATGTATCTGAAGAGCTGATTTACATGAAACAAGCCGCAAGTCCTAGTGACCTACCGTTCCGAAGATATAGCGCTCTAAAACTCAAAACAAACCTAAAATTGGCATAATTTTGCTCTTGCGCGGAAACTATTGGGGGTAGCGCGTTCACTCATACTTCATTCGATTCGTAACAAAAATCTACTTCTATGAAGGTATACTGTATTACGATCGATTTGTAAATAAAGGCGGGAGACCGATTTTAAATATTTCCTAAAATAAAAATGACGATTTCGAACGAAATATTTTTCAGTCCATAAAAGGTCCGCGTTTTAATGGCGAAGTTATTTCGTGTTGGAATCTTTCTTAAAAACAGCCTTCGAAGGTCGATTAGGAAATTTATAATAAACACATTGCAATCCAAATCATGAATATTCGACATACTCTCCTCGGCGCTCTGTGCCTCGAGAAACAATTTGGAGTATCCTTGAGGTTTGCGCGTACACAATCATTCTTTGTGTACACCACCAGAGCTGATGGACCAGCTAGGTCCAAATCGCAGTCCAGTCTAACCCTCGCCGCAGAATTAATGCGCGTATTCGAGTTCCCTGTCGCATCTCTGCTGCATGTACAATATTTTGCGATTCGATCGCAGTGTTGACACTGAGACGCAAGTCGATTACACACACATTAACCGTTATAAATTACCACAAATCCCAAGTACCTCCCACCCCGTCCTAATCTTTCATCCGCAAATCTCCTTCAGTTTCATTCCAGATCGGTCGCTTCTTCGCTTGCCTGTACGCATCGGAACGTCTGTTTAGGTTAAGCACAGATATACATTAGCCTACGCCTGCGTCTGTGTGCGTACTTTATGCTTGCTGGTGTCGTGCGTGTGCGTCCGTGCCTGACCTGTACGCACGCGGGGTTGCTTATTTATAGCGCCGCAATTTAGCAGCTATCGCGGATACATAGGTAGTAGTAGCAGCAGCAGCGAGCGCTGGCTTCGGCGCATAATTTCGCAATACTGGGAGTCTAATGACCCTTGTTTGTATCCCGAACTCGCTCTCTCTCTCTCCTCCGCGCGCAGCAGTAGCATCGAAATGTTTATTGTTGCAACGAGCCTGCTGCTTCGTCGATACCTAAGAGAGATGCGCGGGAGACTACGGGGGAGTTGCCTTTTAAAGGAACGAGGGATGGTCGCAAGAATTTCTTTGAAATTTTTACGTATGACGAAATTTGGATAGTAGTGTAGTACTACAGATTCTAGATCACGTACTTGTTGGTCTCCAGACACGTGTTTCGCCTGCATTCGTATGTTATACGTTATGTGTATTCTATAAGTAATTCATCTGGGAGTCAAGAAAATGAAAAGACCGCAATTTGACAAATTATACATTGGACAGACCAATCGCGCTATCACCTTCAAATTTCGAGGATATTTAGCACATTACTCTTACGGTAGGATGGACATATTTTGCGGCGTCGTTGACGACTAGTTTGGCACACACGTGTTTCGCTGGAAACCGGAGCTAACATCGTCGAGAACGATCGACTATCAAGAAATTTCCCCTAGAAACTTGACCTGTCATAACCGAGAATGAGCGAATTATGAACATCGCAAGCATTTGTCGACTCCCACTCCGGTGCGCAATCTTCTTTACGTCAGCGTATTCGCGCCTCATTTCCATACGATAAAATAGCAGACCACCGGGCCACCGAATTTTTCGGTCGCGCATCCGCAAGCGAGTACAGCTATGTAGCCCGCCGGTCGCTGTTACTAGCGCTACTACGAGCAAGGATGTTGACCCAGCGTTTGTCCCAAATGCTCCTAGAATATTAAAAACGTCCTATTACGTAATGGCAGGCGCATGATTAATGCCCGAAAGATGACGGCTGGGAGTGCGATGATCCGCGCGCATCTCGAAAACGAAGCGATAACGTCAGAAGAGGAAAAAGAGGCGGACGAGGAGGAGGAGGAGTAGGAGGAAGACGAGATCACCGGTTCGGAATTTCATGAAGAGTTCCGCTTTTTCCCGAAATATCCAACTAGTAGCGGCGATTTTCGCGGAGCGAAGTGGACGCTTCTCGGTAATTCGCCACTTGACCGCTTGACCTTAAAAATTTATTTCTCGATAGGTGAAGAACGTGTTTATTGGTCATTGTTGAGCTTCCCGAAGATGGGTTCCGCGCGGGTAATCGCGCTTCGCCGCGAGCCGGAATTCGAAAGTAAATCGCGTAGATTCGTAATCGCTCGATGACGTCACGGATAATTTACGCGAAAATAATTAACTGAGATTTAATTATAATTGAGGACGGAGAAGTTTCCGGCAGGTTAAATATAGGCGAACACCTTGAAAGGTACAGAAATCGACGAAAAAGTAGGCGGTTGACCGGTTGCTCGGTGAGGTCAAGGGAGTTTAATTTCTTGTATTAATAATAACCAAATCATTTGTTGTATATACAATCTGACGATGGTAGCTTCAAAATTTTAGCTAGCACTCGAACATTTCCCTTTCAATAACGATATCGGCTTCGTCGTTATCTTTGACCGACGTACTGAAATAAATTGATTTTTTATTATTTATGCCACAAATTAAAAGCAGCTTCTGATTTCAGTCATCAAGTTTAGGAATGTTGCACGTGCACCACTACGCAACTTGACCGGCTTCAATCCAACAGACGCCGTATACGACGTGATCTTTCGTCCCCTAAATTATACGTCTGCAAATTGTTCACCAGCATATGCCGGATTCTCACGGCTCATGCATCAAATTTAAACAAACGAAAATTGACAGTAAATGAAACAATTTTTTTAGAAAAAAATGTTCCCACTATCGCAGGAAAGCCAACATTAGTTTCCTTAGTTTCGGAAAGGAACTGATTGGGAACTGCATGCAGTCAGAGGTAAGGGGCAATGTTTCTTATTGACCCGAAGAAATGCAAACGGTAGTAAAATTCGGCCCATATTGTAAGCAAAGGTCGAGTGGGTATTAAGATAAGTTTTGTTCGTCAAATCCGATCGACTTCTCTTATGGGTGTGTCTGAAATTGTGAATTTATGAAACAGAAGTAAATAAATACCGTTGACGAACCACAAAATAGCTGCGTCTGCAATTGTAAGGCAAGAACAAGGAACGCTGAGTCGTGCATATGGTGTCATTCTTACGTCTGGAGAAAGTATATATTGAGGCTAGGGGAGAAATTTTCGAATATCTTGTTGTATGTTGTGATTAGTAAGTCAGTGCACCCAAAACAAAACTTTTATTTCTCCAATTTTTTTCAAATCAATTTCTTGTCTTTCCTACTCATTGACTTAACGTTACCTCACATAATCCTATAAATAGTTTTGATACCCAAGTAGTGAAAACCGTGTATACGTGTACGGAACCAGATTGAATACAGCGTAAAACAGATAGTATGTGACTGCGGCTAAAAAATAGTTTAGAAACTAAGCAGACTTCGTTCCTCGTTCGAAACTATTTTTAGTGGCAGTCGCATAGATCCAGCGGACAAAAGTCAAAGCGAGTCGTTGTCAGGATCAGATTGGAATGATTTGACTTCGGATGTGAAGGGGCGGTTTGTCGTAAAATAAAGCGGGTACGACAGGCAAAAGTCAAAGCGAGCCGTTATCGGTTAAAAAGTGCATTTCTTTGACATTTATGCTTCGTGTATCACCCCTGAAGGCGACGGACGTATCGTCCCCAAATAAAGTGACAAGGAGCTTCAGAATTATGATCATTTCTAGGTGTCAAAGCAGATACAAAACAGTTCGTTTTCCGGATTTCCTCCCTAACTTAGTGCTATCTGTCAGGATCAGATAGTCGTTGGAAAGACATGATTTCGAATGAAAAGGGGCGGTTTGTCGTAAAACAAAGCAGACACAGCGGACAAAAGTCAAAGCGCGCCGTTATCGGTTAGAAAGTGCATTGCTTTGAGACGTGTCAGGATCAGAGAGCCGTTGGAAAGATATGATTTTGGAATGAGAAGGGGCGGTTTGTCGTAAAACAGAACCAGATACAGCGTACAAAAGTCAAAGCGAGCCGTTATCGGTTAGAAAGCCATTGCTTTGATACGTCTCAGGATCAGATCAGACGTTGGAAAGATATGATTTTGGAATGAGAAGGGGCGGTTTGTCGTAAAATAAAGCAGATACAACGGACAAAAGTCAAAGCGAGCCGTTATCGGTTAGAAAGCCATTGCTTTGATACGTCTCAGGATCAGATCAGACGTTGGAAAGATATGATTTTGGAATGAGAAGGGGCGGTTTGTCGTAAAACAGAACCAGATACAGCGTACAAAAGTCAAAGCGAGCCGTTATCGGTTAGAAAGCCATTGCTTTGATACGTCTCAGGATCAGATCAGACGTTGGAAAGATATGATTTTGGAATGAGAAGGGGCGGTTTGTCGTAAAATAAAGCAGATACAACGGACAAAAGTCAAAGCGAGCCGTTATCGGTTAGAAAGCCATTGCTTTGATACGTCTCAGGATCAGATCAGACGTTGGAAAGATATGATTTTGGGGTGAAAAGGGACGGTTTGTCGTAAAACAAAGCAGACACAGCGGACAAAAGCCAAAGCGCGCCGTTATCGGTTAGAAAGTGCATTGCTTTGAGACGTGTCAGGATCAGATAGCCGTTGGAAAAGTGTGAATTTGGGGGTGAAAAAGGGCGGTTTGTCGTGAAACAAAGCAGATACAGCGGACAAAAGTCAAAGCGAGCCGTTATCGGTTAGAAAGCCATTGCTTTGATACGTCTCAGGATCAGATCAGACGTTGGAAAGATATGATTTTGGAATGAGAAGGGGCGGTTTGTCGTAAAACAGAACCAGATACAGCGTACCAAAAGTCAAAGCGAGCCGTTATCGGTTAGAAAGTGCATTGCTTTGACACGTGTCAGGATCAGATCAGACGTTGAAATGATATGAATTTGGGATGAAAGGGGTGGTTTGTCGTAAAATAAAGCAGATACAGCGGACAAAAGTCAAAGCGAGCCGTTATCGACTAGAAAACGCATTGCCACGAAGTTTGCGATTCGTGTATTTCCCTGAAAGCAACGGACGTACCGTATTCGAGTCTTCGTGGCTAATAAAGTGACTGGAAGTTCAGAATTACGATCGTTTCTAGCTGTCAAAAGGCAAATGCACAGCCGTCGGAGAAAACCCCAACAACCATTTTCTCCGCCCAAATCGTAATATCTCAGAAATTCTCTCCTACGACTGCACGTTCGGAAATAGGCACAAATAAACTTCCAACGTTCATACACACGGTACGCACACAGACACACAACATCTACGGATACAGACGCGCACACACACACGTGATACACACACACGCACACACACGACATTCGCCTAGTTCCCCTAACCCAAGCCTCCTCAGTCGCTGTGTAAACAAACTAATAGAGATGGTAATTCCGGATAAGTGTGTATGTAGAGGGAGATAGCGACACGTAGTATATCTGGCGAAACGAGCGCCGTTCGGCCACTCCGCTAGTTTCGCGGCCTACACGATCCAAATAAAATAAACAGTTTAGAACTCGAACGCCGACGTTACGATACGACCGGATTTTGCGGATCCTGTACGGGGGAAAAGGGGATTTGGAGAGATGTCATGATCGTGATGATGGTGGGGTTGGTGGTGGTGATAGTGGTAGTGGTGGCGCGGGGACGAACAGTTGAAGAGATGTTATCAAACCTTGCAAAAGAAATATGGGAGGAAACGGTTGGTTAGTTGGTGCGGCAGCTAGGAGTTCATTTGCTGGAAGATGTCAATTCCTATCCTAGTTTTTGTCCCCTCTTGCTCCTCGATTTTCAAATTTTTGCTCTGTACCAGCAAAGGTAGATAATGGGAAGTCATTTGTAACTCGACAATGATTAAAGCCTCCTGAACTCACACAATTATTTAGTATGGTCCCAGTGACACGTGTTTCGCTACCAATGAAGCTAGCATCTTCAACTCGCTCCTCGCCGTATGAACCGTGATAAATCCTATTCGTGCAAAGTAATTTTTTGTACCCCCTTTACAACCGGGGGCATACGTTTCTACATAGACGAGGTGAAAAGATTATGCAGACAAGGGACAGCCACGTCATCTCAAAACTCATAAATAAAGTACCCGTTACGCTAACGTACTTATCTCCTCACCGAACAAACGCCCTATCTGCTGAAGACACAAGCAAAAGGAAAACTACGTGTCCCTGTAATAGATCGAAGTGCTGAGCGACTCATAGGGCCGACGTCTTTATTTGGAAGATTCACATTTTTACTTCAACTTGGTCACCATTTCTACGAACCACATATGTACCACGCAGACGATCTCTGTAATTTCTTTTCCCGCAACTTTCCCAGCTACACATCTTCCAATTAGTGATGAAATAGGCCAGGAAGTGCTTGTGATCCTACTAATTTGCGCTACTTGATACATTCCTGGTGCTTGGGACAAATTTCAGTTTGTCAACAATCATCCTTCTGCTGAAATTTTGAAGAAAATCGAAGTGGTCGGAAGTACGGCTTATTACACATGAAATTAAAGCTCTTCTAGTGAAGATTAAGGATAAAATAATTTGGGGTACGAGAGACGATTCAGTGAGGAAATATTCAATGAGAAAGCGAAAAATGATTCTGGACGAATCGCTCTGGTACCCTCTAGCACACAAGCGAAGCAAATTTCACGAGTTTTGACGTCAAATTCGTGTTCTACACCTTCGAAAACATCTGTACACACAATTTCGTCTAATTAATTTTTTCTGAAGTTTCAAAGGGGTACCCCTTGGAATTTTGGAGAAAATCGAAGTGGTCGGAAGTGCGACTTATTACACATCAAATTAAAGCTTTTCTGGTGCAGATTAGGGATAAAATAAGTTGGGGTACGAGAGACGATTCAGTGAGAAAATATTCAATGATAAAGCGAAAAGTGGTTCTGGACGAATCGCTCTGGTAGACTCTAGCACACAAACGAAGCAAATTTCACGAGTTTTGACGTCAAATTCGTGTTCTACACCTTCGAAAACATCTGTACAGACAATTTCGTCTAATTAATTTTTTCTGAAGTTTCAAAGGGGTACCCCTTGGAATTTTGGAGAAAATCGAAATGGTCAGAAGTACCACTTATTACACATCAAATTAAAGCTTTTATAGTGAAGATTAAGGATAAAATAATTTGGGGTACGAGAGACGATTCAGTGAGGAAATATTCAATGAGAAAACGAAAAATGATTCTAGACGAATCGCTCTGGTAGGCTCTAGCACGCAAACGAAGCAAATTTCACGAGTTTTGACGTCAAATTCGTGTTCTACACCTTCGGAAACATCTGTACACAGAATTTCGTCTAATTTAGAACATATTAATTTTTTCTGAAGTTTCAAAGGGGTACCCCTTGGAATTTTGGAGAAAATCGAAGTGGTCGGAAGTGCGACTTATTACACATCAAATTAAAGCTTTTCTAGTGCAGATTAGGGATAAAATAATTTGGGGTACGAGAGACGATTCAGTGAGAAAATATTCAATGATAAAGCGAAAAGTGGTTCTGGACGAATCGCTCTGGTAGACTCTAGCACACAAACGAAGCAAATTTCACGAGTTTTGACGTCAAATTCGTGTTCTACACCTTCGAAAACATCTGTACACACAATTTCGTCTAATTAATTTTTTCTGAAGTTTCAAAGGGGTACCCCTTGGAATTTTGGAGAAAATCGAAATGGTCAGAAGTACCACTTATTACACATCAAATTAAAGCTTTTATAGTGAAGATTAAGGATAAAATAATTTGGGGTACGAGAGACGATTCAGTGAGGAAATATTCAATGAGAAAGCGAAAAATGATTCTAGACGAATCGCTCTGGTAGGCTCTAGCACGCAAACGAAGCAAATTTCACGAGTTTTGACGTCAAATTCGTGTTCTACACCTTCGGAAACATCTGTACACAGAATTTCGTCTAATTTAGAACATATTAATTTTTTCTGAAGTTTCAAAGGGGTACCCCTTGGAATTTTGGAGAAAATCGAAGTGGTCGGAAGTGCGACTTATTACACATCAAATTAAAGCTTTTCTAGTGCAGATTAGGGATAAAATAATTTGGCGTACGAGAGACGATTCAGTGAGGAAATATTCAATGATAAAGCGAAAAGTGGTTCTGGACGAATCGCTCTGGTAGACTCTAGCACACAAACGAAGCAAATTTCACGAGTTTTGACGTCAAATTCGTGTTCTACACCTTCGAAAACATCTGCGCACAGAATTTCGTCTAATTTAGAACATATTATTTTTTCTGAAGTTTCAAAGGGGTACCCTTTGGAATTTTGGAGAAAATCGAAATGGTCAGAAGTACCACTTATTACACATCAAATTAAAGCTTTTATAGTGCAGATTAGGGATAAAATAATTTGGGGTACGAGAGACGATTCATTGAGGAAATATTCAATGATAAAGCGAAAAGTGGTTCTGGACGAATCGCTCTGGTAGACTCTAGCACCAAAACGAAGCAAATTTCACGAGTTTTGACATCAAATTCGTATTCTACACCTTCGAAAACATCTGTGCAAAGAATTTCGTCCCTCGGAGCGCGAGCCGACACGAAACTAAAGTTTTCGGTAAACTAACGAAACTCGAAAGCAAGCAACAAGCTACCACCAGTTTCGAGAAATTCCAAACTAAATTCCTTCGACTTTTGTTTTCTTTACGGGAAACCGTAGATGCAGGCCAGCTTAACCGAGTTGCACGTCGAAAGGCGATTTAATCGATTATTTCCTTAACGCGGCAGGTCGTCCGGCGTTCTTTCAAAGCGATTCCTCCGTCAGACTCTCGTTTTCCGACCTTCTCCTTTTACGGCCGAGAAGAGAAATTTCACGGTTCTACTGTACGTACGTACGTCCGTACGTTGTACATTATCGTCGTTTCGACTAGTTCCTCTCGTTTGTGTTGGCGTGCGTTAAACACGTAACGTGCCCGACCGCCGGAACGTAACGATACATGATGTTGCGATTCTCGGACGACCGTATAGCGGCTGTGTGTACCTGCTCTTGCTGCACTTGTAAACTCGCGATGACCTTGAGATGCAAGAGCGATCCGCGACGGCCGACGGCTTGCATATACACGACAACACAGCAGCAACAACAACAACAACAACAATAACAACAACAACAACACAAACAACAACTGGAACGCAACAACGGGGAATTCTCGTCCCCGTTCGATGGTTACAGGAAACGGACACAGCTATGCGCTGGGATTTTCTCAAGAGAACCGTCCGTCTCGCGGTAAAGAGGTCTTCGCCGGAACGAAGATTTTCGAAATAATAACAATAATAATAGTAATGATAATAGCGAACGTTAGTCGGTCGCAGCTTCGAGAGAGGAGACGACGACCACGATGATGATGATGATTCTTTCTTTTTGCCGATTTTTAAAAGGCCGTGGCCGCCGGTCCGAAACCTACCTGAGCGCTAATGGAATCCGCGATGATAAGCTCTCTGGCCGTGCTGTTTAGTCTGTTGTTTCGTTTTGGGCGTGCGAATTTGTTTTTCGGAATGTTGCGATAAAAGGGAGCTAATTTCGAATTGTCCTCTTTAAGGTTAACGACATGTCTAACAAAAGAAAACAAACGCTAGGGATTCGGGAAAGAAAAGTTCTGAGAAGAATTTTCGGAGGTAAGCAGACGGAGCTATGGGCAAGGAACAAGCGCTGAATGGTATGAACTGTTTAACGAGGCAATAGTTAGCAACAATCAACACCATCGAGGAAAGAAGAATGCAAAGGCTTCAGCATTTAGGGTGGAACTAGAAAGAGACGTAAAGGATGTACCATGGAAGGTTCCAGAGGGTAAAAGGAAATGGGGAAGACCCAGAAAACGCTGGATGGAAGCTGTGGAGAAAGACCTAAAAGAGAAAAAATCCAAAGCTGGAAGAGAAAGACAGACAACAGAAAGAATTGGAGAGAAGTTACGAAGCTATGGACCTAAATGGTCTACCTACATAAATGGTTGCCATGTGCTTTGCCGGGAGACTGGGAGGTTTGGGGTTTTAATTTTGGACAAATTTAAGTTTAAAGCGATTCCAAAACAAATTTTTTGAGATTTTAATATTTCAATTGAGATATCGAAATAGTGACTTGGTCAAGAGGTCTTGAATCGCTGTTCAAGGCCATTCATGTACAAGGTGGTTGAAAATGAAACGCAATAAATTTAATTTAAAATATTTTCAAAAGAACTTTATTGTAATGCTTTTTTTTTCAAGAAATGTTAACATTTCATTGGGAAACTGGAATAGTTGCGTGGTATAACAATGGGGTTCCTCTCACGTCATCAAAATTCACGCATATTGAGAATGAGAAGAACATAGCCTTAAAACGTCTGTCACATGTTTATCCCTGGACTTTTAATTAAGAAATATATTGACGGTCTACTCAGAGAATTTTATATAAAGTTAACGGCAAGATTTATACGTCCATTAGATACCTAGCCGATACCTTTGGAAATAGCATTCCCTCCAATGTACATAGTAATAGCTATTTATGGGAATGCATGCACAAAACGAGAAGTTCCAAGTGGTAGCTAGGCAACGAGTTAACGAAGACATCAAATTAGATCTATTGATGACGTGAACGTCTGCACTCGTACATTGCAAAACTCCAAATTACAACTTCCCAGATACTAAAGTTGTGCGTTTGAACAGTCAAGGCGTTTGCATGCGATATCGATGGAGATGACATTGCCACCATCTCCAGAGTTTGCGCTGCTGAACCACCTCAAAAGCACGTAGGAAAAACTGCAATATTAACTTCAAACCCGCATTTCTGTCTGTTTAAATTTTTCGTCAAAACCGAACCGAATATGGAGGTGATTGCAAGGACTGTGATGTAATTTACTGACACAGTATCACATCGGTAAACTTCTCACCACATAATTGTTCCGTAATAAATTCGGTGACACGTGCTTCGCTAGCTCGAGACAAGCATTTTCAACAACCGTCTAAACCGAAGTTCGAAACGAAGTGTCGAACCAAATCGATGTACCTTTGGGCCTTATTTTACCCAACGTCGCCCGACCTTCGAACTAGATTGCACCGATAGGTGCTAAATATCTACTAGCCGCCTAAGAAAAGCAATGACGCAAAATAATTCGAACGCAAATTTCTAGTCAACCGAACAATATTCGGTTTAAAATCGCGATTTTCATCTTGGAAAGAAATTTCAAACCGCTCTCGAGCGTGTATTTACGGCCCGATTGCGATCTAGTGAACTTTGCTAGAAGCAGATTCCTCCTATGAATCGAATAGAATAAGAACGAACGCCGTATCTGTAATAGTTTCCACATTAGAGCAAAATCTTTTCGATTGTAGATATGAAGTCTTTAGAGTGTTATATCACCGGAACGGTAAGTCGTAGAAAGCCGCGGTTTGTTTCTTTTTAATCGAGTACTTAAACCGGGAGTGTGTGTCTCAAAAACTGAAAAAAAAATGTCTGTGCCTTGGGATAGAATTGCCCTTGCGCCTTTATTTATGGCGCAATCGCGATCTGGTAAATCTTGCTGGAAGCAGATTTCGGCTACGAATCGCATGAAGTGAGAACGAATGCGGTATCTGTAATAATTTTTGCACTAGATCAGAATTTAGGTGATTTCAGGTAAGAACTCTTTAGAGCTCTTTTCACTTGCAAGACGGTAAGACGTAGAAAGCTGCGGTTTCTTTTATTCTAATCACCCTCTTGAGTGCTTTAACCGGGAGTATGTGATGTCGAAGAGTTCAGTAAATTTCTGTGCCTTGGGGTAGAATCGCCCTGGCGCCTTTATTTATGGTTCAATCGCGATCTGGTAAATCTTGCTAGAAGCAGATTTCGGGTGCGAATCGCATGACATAAGAACCACCGCGGGTCTGTAATAGTTTTCGCATTAGAGCAAAATTTTGGAGATTTCAGATTTAGCGATTTAGAAACGGTAAGACATAGCCTCTCAAGTACGTTAACCGGGACTATGTGATCTCGAAAAGTTTAGGGAATTTCTATGCCTTGGGGTAGAATCATCTAATGTTGACTGATATCCTCACTGCCGCAAGATTTGCCCATTGAACTGGATAAGACTGTGGAAAGTGTGCGATCTCTAAAAGTTGAGAAAATATGTATATCTTGAGGTAGAAATGGCACTCGACAGGTGGTCGACATCTACTCAGTTACTATAAAAATTGATAATGGTGGTTACATTAACGCAATCAACGTATGGGCACAGAATATTTGCTACGGGGGCCATGCGCTTTCGCTGAGCGTTGGTGTTTTCCTAGTATTCCTACCACTACAATCCGAATATTGAAATCACAACTCTACACCCCCAAAATCCAAACTTTCTTTCGCCGAGCAGCTAGGGCATACAACTCTCCAACAGGAAAAAAAGAATTATAAGCATTGTTTTTGACCGTGTCTCTTACTCACGCTGAGCTTGAGCCAACACGAAACTAAACTTTTCGGCAAACTAACTAAACTCGAAAGTAAGCTGAAAAACCACGAGTTTCGAGTAATTAAGTAAGTAAATGCCTCCAATTTTTGCTTTCTTCTAGGAAAACTATGGATTCAGGCCAGATGAATCAAATTGGATACGAAAAGACAATTTAAGCTATTATTTTCTGAACAAGGCAAGTTGCCTGGCGTTCTTTCAAACCAATTCAAACTCAAGTTTTCCAGTCTTCTTCTTGTACGGTCGGAGGAGATAGTTTTGACCTGCGTGTTCTATTCCCTCGGAGCGCGAGCCGGCACAAATATAGACTTTTGGGTAAACTAACGAAACTCGGAAGTATGGTAAAAGACCACTAGTTTTTAGTAATTATGTAATTAAATCCCTACAATTTTTGCTTTCATTTAGTACACCTGTGAATTCGCCCCAAGTCCAGCAAGTTGCACATTAAAAGATGGTTTGAACGATTATTTCCTGAACGCGCTAGCTCATCTAGCATTCTTTCAAAGCAATTTGTACTCAAGTTTGCCAGCCTTCTCCTTGTACGACCGGAAGAGATAGTTTTGACCTGCCTGCTCAATTCCCTCAAAACTTGAGCCGGCACAAATCCAGACTACTCATCGAGTACGTGGTAATTAAGGCGAGAAAAATGGCAGATGCTTTGTTTGATGATCATCAATGATTGTCTTTCGAATTTTTACGTCTTACTACTACCACACGTCTTCATCATCTTCTCGGCCAGCATCTAATCCGCTTGGAAAAAGTGCGCCATTCTCTGATCTTCACCAGACCCGAAGGGAAAATTGCCAATTTAAAAGGCTCTCGCGGTAAAGTGATATGCACTCGGTCAACATATCTTCGACTCGGCGATTCTTCGCTGTATCTTTAATATTTGTCTAGAAGCTGTCAGGGTCTGATCTGCTCCGTTCCGATGGGAGACAGTGTGCGATTCCGTGATCCTCATCGGACCTTAAAGGAAACTTGCTAATTTAAGAGATCTTCGCGGAAAAGTTGATCAACAATTCTTCGAAATAGCGATTTTTCGCCGTACCTTTGATATATCTCTAGGCGCCTGGTCAGCTCACGATCCGCTTTATTCCGATCGGAAATAGTGCTCGATTCTGCGATCTTCGCCGAATTCTAAAAGAAAAGTTGCCAATTTGGGACGTTTCAGCAGAAAAGTGATATTCATCGAAACTCGGAAGTAAGGTAAAAAAACCACCAGTTTAGGGTAATTATGTAACTAAATCCCTAACATTTTTGCTATCATTTACCAAGCAAGTTGGGCATTAAAATATGATTTAAACGATTATTCTCTGAACGCCACAAGTCATTTTGGCGTCCTTTCAAACCAACTCAGACTATAGTTTTCCAGCCTTCTCCTTATACGGCCAAAAGAGGGAGTTTTGACCTGCCTGTTTTATTCCCTCGGAGCGCGAGTCGGCACAAATCACGATTTTCCGGTAAACTAACGAAACTCGAAAATAAGCTGCAAAATCGTCTTACTCGAAGTTTTAATGTATATTCTACTGACAATTTAGTTAATTTTCTTCGAAGTAATTTGCACCGGTCTAGCTCTTAATTAAAGATATAGAAAGCATAAATTATAACAAATTATATTTATAAATTTTGGGAAATATTGAACATAAAATCGAAATATTTACCTATTTAGTGTGTGTGAATGTATAAGTGTATTTTCCGTTGACGGTTCTTCCTGTATCTCCTCTCTTTAGTTCTTTCCTCGACGCAGCTTTATAGACCCTTCCCTTTTATAAATTCTTTCTTCTTCTGTATGGTGAGGTTCTTTTTCTTACTAATACTTCTTCTTAAAACTTTTTTAATATATTTTTTGACTTTTCTATATTGTCAATTCAATCGTCGTTAACCAAACAAACTTTTATTTCTTCTTGAAACCAGGACTAGACTGCTGTCTTTCTCCGTCGTCCCCGAAACGAAACTTTAATTCACCTTGACTTCAGTTCATCCAAGTATATTGCTGTTATAGAAACCTGTACTGTACGTCGATGTATCCTTGGTTATTTCCAGTAAATTTATATGAATTCTTGTAATGTAAAATGTTGTATGTAATGTGTTTTGTATGTTAACAATGTTTTTTTATTATATCCACTAATATATGCTTTCTTTTAAATATTTAACAATTTTTATTTCTGGTGACATTTGTTTCTCCAATTAAACCTCTCTGGCTGGAATTAAAATAAGGAGATAACACCCGTAGGGGAATAAAATGCTCAAAAGGTGGTGGACGTGGTGTCGAAAAGGTATAAATAGAACCCCACAGCTATACAAAATGTCAAATGAAGATCATACAAGAGTTACAAGAGTACTTGCATGTGAGGTACATGTGTTTTCGCGGCTCTGTGAGTTTATGGTTGATGCTAAGTTAATTGGTTTGTTAAAAACTTGTGTTTTACACCATTTTGAAGTTTGCGTTATTTTCTACTCGTGAGTATTAAGTAAAATTCAAAATTCTTAATAACGTTCCTGCTTTAAGCAATTTTAGTTGAATTCGGTGCACGTATTTGTTTCTTGCACTTGCATTTTTGTTTTATTTCTTTTTCAATATAGTATCTGGCATACAATATTTTCGATCTCCTTTTTCCATCCGTCTCTGTTGCTGATCCTCTCCGTTGCCCATTCTTTCCTGTGTAAGTTTGTTTTGAAGTCCCTGAGACGGGCAGCTCTAGGGTGAAGTGTGTGTCCCCGTTAGATCCTTATAGTTTCTTTGCAATACTTGCTGTAAAATGAACAAAAAATGTACCTGCTGCGACTCTAACGCCGAGCCACATTTAATTGTTAATTGTGCAATTTGTGACCACTGTTATAAAATTGATTGCGTAGATATTTCAAAAGCTGAAGCGCGAAAAATTCACAACAAAACTGGTCTTGCTTGGTCGTGTTCTGACTGCGCACGTATGGGTAATGACCTTAATAGCTTGAAAGCTGTAATCGTCGGTTTGCAAAATCAAATCAAGCAGTTTGAATCTAAAATATCTTCCGGTCTTGGTTCTGAATTAGATGTTCTCTACAATAATGAAAAGATTATATCTGAATTATCCGAACGGCAACGTCGTAGTACTAATTTAATTATTTACGGTCTTATCGAAATAAAGCGTGGTTCTAAGCGAGATCAGGAAATAGATGATAAACTGTCAATTAATGAAATATTGAATCACTTAAGTATACCTATTGATGATGTTGCACCAATTCGCTTAGGTAAGTTCGATATTACCAAGCCGATTATGAAACGTCCTATTAAGGTTCGTCTGCCATCTGCCGATTCTGTGTCAACAGCTTTCCGAAATTGTAAAAAGCTTAAAAACTTCGAAAAATACCGCAATATTTCAGTGTCTAGCGACAAACACAGATGCAGCGTAAATTATACCAGCTAGTTAAGTCTGAGTGTAAACGACGTTTAGAGAGTGGAGAGAGATTTGGTAGTGAAATATAAAAACGGCATACCAGTTGTTACTTCGAGCAACTTGACACAGGGAAACTAGTTGACCCCAACAGTAACATCGACACGCAATTAGGCATATATTACCAAAATGTACGTGGGATTAGGACTAAACTTAGTTTAATATATGAATATTGTTTTATTTGTGATTTCAATATCATAATTTTCACTGAGACCTGGTTATCCGCTGATGTTGAAAATAGTGAATTCGTACCTCCATCTTATATTGTTTTTCGTAAGGATAGGAATTGTGAGGCTGCTGGGTTGAGTGGGGGAGGCGGTGTTCTTATTGCGGTTGATGCAACTATATCATTGAGCATGCTTTCTCTGACAACTGTAGCCCTCTGATTGATGTTATTATCACTAAGTGCACTTACAGGAATTTCCGCTTTATGGTTGTGGCAGTGTATGTACCACCATATTTGTCGGCAGACGACATTACTCTCTTCCTTGAGGCTCTTGAGCTGGTAATTTCAGATGTTCCACTGATGTTGGTCGGCGATTTCAATATAAGAAGTTACTTTCCTCCAAACGTTACCGATCCTAAATATATATCTATAAACAATTTTACTTTATCCATGGGTCTTGACCAATTTAATAGCGTTCTCAATATTAACTCACGCTTTCTTGACCTCGCGTTTTGCAACATTGATTCTCACATGTTAGTCAATCACTCTACTGGTCCTATTGTCCCTGAGGACTCATACCATCCAGCGTTGCATATTTTCTTAAGCGTACCATGTGCATCTTCAATGAAATGTTTTCCGACGAATACCAATCTACGCTTCAACTTTTCTCGTGCCAATTTTAATACTCCCTACAATGACATGTTCGATGCCGACGGGAACTCTGTTTTGAGCGCGGAGGATGTGAATACAGCTGTCGACCGGTTTTATCAAACATTGTACAGAGTAGTGAGTAAATCTGTTCCGATCTCTCAGTATAGGCCTACTTCTTATCCTCCTTGGTTCAGCAAGCCTCTAATTAATAAACTTAAAATAAAGAGCTGCTATCACCGAAAGTGGGTAACAACTGGTAGCCCTAGGTTTTATGATGATTTTGCGCGATTACGTAAGCTTACTAAACAAGAAATAAGCATCTGTCACGCAGCCTATCTCAATAAAATTCAAACTAATCTGAGGTCTGACCCTAAAGCATTTTGGCAGTATATCAATACAAAAAGAGTCAGTCACGCATTCCAGGGCAGTTGTTTCATGGTGATACAAAATTCAGCGAACCACAAACTATAGTTGATGCATTTGCCGATGCATTTGCTAAAAATTTTATACCTAGCAACGAGATCCGTATTTCTGATACTTGCTCCCATCACGATTCTTTTTATATACAAACTATTACTGAGACAGAGGTTATTAACAGCATCGTTAAACTTAAAAGTGGTTCTATTGCCGGTGAGGATCAAATTCCTTCATTCTTCCTAAGAGACTGTCGTATGGTTCTAGCTATCCCGCTATGCGCTATCTATAACATATGTATAAAATCCGGTGTCTTTCCAATGGTTTGGAAGAAAGCTAGAATTACGCCAGTTTTCAGAAAAGGCAAACCAGAGATGATCACCAACTATCGACCAATTTCTGTACCGAGTAATTTCTCAAAGGTTTTTGAACAAATTTTATATGATTCCATTTACAGTAGTATCAAAATCAAATTGTCTTGGCACCAACATGGTTATATGAAGGGTAGGTCAACGGTTACTAATCTAGCTTGCGTAACACAAACGATTTGCGAGACTATTGATCAGCGCTCACAGTTGGATGTCATCTATACCGACTTCACGAGAGCCTTTGATTCTATTGATTTTTCCTTATTGATTCAGAAGTTGAGTGCTATCGGCTTTTCCGCTTCATTGCTGCAATTAATGGCATCTTACCTTACTGGCAGAATCAACTATGTAACTTACAACGGCTTCTCCTCCAAGCAATATTTAACAACATCTGGCGTCCCGCAGGGCTCCAATTTAGGGCCGCTGCTGTTTTTGGTATTTATGGATGACCTCTTGCAAACATTGACGTGCCGTTATGTAACGTTTGCAGATGATTTAAAAATATTTCATAAAATTGAATCCCTTCATGATGCCAGGCTTCTACAAGAGAATCTAGCAATTATTAGCGGTTGGTGTATCCACAATAAACTTCACCTTAATGTTGATAAATGCTGCGTCGTCAGGTATACCCGGAAAGTATCGAAGATTATCTATGACTACAGTCTCCATTGCCAACTCCTGTCCTCATCGGATACTGTAAGAGATCTTGGAGTATTGTTTGATGATAAACTTTGTTTTGGTCAACAAGTTACATCAGTGTGTAATAGTGCGTACAAACTTCTCGGTTTCATTCTTCGTAACACACGAACATTTACTGATTGCGCTGCTATTAAAACTCTTTATTATGGATTAGTTCGGAGTAAGTTAGAATATGCAGCGATCATATGGTATCCTCACTATACATCTCACCAACTTCGATTTGAGCGAGTGCAGCGACGTTTCTTAAAATTTTTAACATTCAAGGAGACTGGTGACTATCCGAGGAGGAACTACGATCATGCACAACTGCTTCTGTCACACGAATTGTCATCACTTCATATGCGCTATCAACGCACTAGTGCGGTGTTTCTTTACAGACTCGTTAACAACAGGATTGACTGTCCTGAGTTGCTTTCTTGCGTACCTTTATGTGCCTGCCAAAAAGTCGCGAAATATATGTTCATTTTACTTGGATTCTATAAGAACAAACGTCATGTACCTAGCGCCCATAACACGTCTGTGTCGTTGTGGTGATATGTTATATAAAGACATTTTTTGTGGGGAGTTAGTTTAATATTACGTATATATATATATATAAGGTAGCACATATATGTATGTACCTATGTATAGTTATAGAAATACTTTAATATGAGGACGGGTGTATCTCTTCGTTCAATTGTTGCATATTGTTCTTTGCTTAGTGTATTTAGCTTGATTGTATGTGTCCGTTGTGGTTTTGTACTGTTGGGCACGAAATAAAATATTATTATTAATATTATTATTATTATTATTATTATTGTCATAACCCCAACATAAACTGTGAATTTGATATCGTGAATTATAATAAATGATGAATTTGCTAATGGTAATTAACCATTCGTGTATTATTATACTACAATATTCTATACTCATATTTCTACTCAATTTTCTCATTTTGTTCACGACCGATGCTCGGCAAGATTACGAATGAATACTGTTGAGGTGTGTCAACATTTCCCTCCGATTTCAACATCAACGTTCAACATTCCGTCCGCCAGCCCAAAACAAAGTTAAGGACGCGTGTTTTTTTTTTTTTGGGAAAACCTGAGGATTACGCCTTCGTTCGAAGACGAAACTCTGGCGAGAAACGACGCGTTTTTCGCCGCACTTCGCGGTATATCCGTCGACGACAGCACACGCATCGATCGGCACACTCGATTAATTACGAAAAAGGAAAAAGAACGACATTAGCGTACCCAGCGGATAATAATTTCGATTTTATAATAACAGGCTCGAACCGTGCTCAAAGCGTACGCGCTCGATTCGATTTGATTGGGTAAAATGAGGCAATACGCGAGGCAATAAATAATCATCGAATCGATAGTGTGTAATTAACGTAAATAATAAATACGTAAATAAGGTTGTTACGAAACGCAATTACCCAGCTATCGAAGAAATAGGGGCAACAGGCACTTACGTACGTGCGTAGCGCGTGTAAACCGCCGTAAAGGCATTTCTTGCTCGAAAATTAAATATGAATGATGATTGTATTTCCTGCAACGAACGCCATTCGCTTTTTTCCTTCGTTAAAGCGATTGTCTCCTTTATTATTTACGCGCGAGGAGAATTCGCCACTCGTTGATGTACAAGTTAACTTAATGTTCGTGTATAATTTTAGACGTACAAGGTTCTCGGGCCAAAGCAAACAGATCTGTATTAATTTTTCTTTCAGCTGTCGAGAGAACCGTTCCAAAACAATTATTCTGCAATTTTTACTTGTTCCTTTTGACGGATGATATAAAGGACGTAATTTTTTATTTATTTACTTGTTTACGCCGTCGACACTCGTAGTACATCCTCCACTTCAAAAATTCCGATAGGGGATGATACATTCGAATTTTCGACCTCAACCGAAGATATCTGGGAGTGCGCAAAACGGTCGTAATTTTTCGCGCATTCCGAAGCGCGCGTTCTTTCGGCCGTACCGTTTTGCCCATTGTGCCCCCGGCAACGATTAACGAGATACATCCGTTTGCGTCGCCTTTCTAGCGATCCGCTGTCTCACTTTCGCGATCTCGATCTCGATCTCTCCTTTTGATTCGTTTTCGAGTGACAACGAGGGCAGAAGTTGCTTCGCGTAGTTCCTCGCCTACGCCGGAATTTTAGCGATTCTTGCGACCCGACGATATCCCCCGTCCTCCAGCGACCTAGCCGAACGTTACAAAATGCCTATTAAAGTCTTGAAGTCACTTGAATATCCTGAATCCATGGATTTCACGGTTTTTCCGATAAATAACACTAAGCCGAGACGATTTTTTGTAACACAGTTCAGCCCATCATTTTCACACTGCTAATACCTTCCTAATAATAGAAAGAATATTCATAAAGTCCTAACACGTTCAGTTTTCAATGGGCTCATTAGACCCTTTTGTATTGACAGGTAGTAAATTTTATGAGGCGTCATTTAGAAACAGAAAGATAACCTAGAAAGGAGTGTATATAACATTAAACTTGTTAAGCGGTTGTGAAAAGATGAACCCTAGTCATCAATAAACCATCGTCTGAATTAAATCAGTACTTCTGGGTCATATCAGAGACATATTTCCGGTGCTTCCTTATCAAAACAAAACGCGCGTGCGCTTGAGAAATGACAAACGAGAAATATTTACGATCGAATTCCATCGTTTTAGGTTATGTTATTAATTTCAATTTCTATCACAGATATTTAAGACTTTTTGAAATAATTGTCTGAAGAAAAATACAATACAAATATATATTTTTATAGAAATAAAACGTCGAACATAGTAAAACATAAATGACAACCGGATGTACTAATTGTATGGTATTGTATTGTAATGAGGTGGGGTCTGGCCCAAAATGGCCCTTTGCACTGTGACCACGTTGATCTATTGTGCTTCCTCTTGTTTGTTTTATTTATTTATTTAATACGCTGAGGAACAGGATCAGCTCCTTCAATGGGAGTGTAAATAGGTCCTCCTCACTCAGCGTATATGCATGCAGTAGTCTATATCTCCTGTGGTCTAGTGCCCCACAGTTAGTGATCAAGTGTTCCATTGACTCCTCTTCTTCGCCGCAGAATCTGCAAGTGTCCGTGTTGGATAAGCCCATTTTGTGAAGGTGCTTGTTACAGGTATAGTGGCCTGTGAGTGCCCCTATCAGTGTTTTTAAGCTTCCCCTGTCCAGTTTTAGGGCGAGGTCCGCCCTCCTAACGTCGAAGCTCAGAAATTTTTGGAATGTTCCAGCCCGCTGGTCTCATTCCAGTGTTTCATTGTAATGGACGCTGTCCATTTCTTTATCTCACCTTTAAGGAGACCTTTGTTAAACCCAAAAGGTAGGGTAGGTCCAGTAAAGTTTCTCTCAACCCCTTTTTTGCGCAGATGTCTGCCATCTCATTTCCCCGTGCCCCTCATATCCTGGCACCCAAACCAGGGTGATCTGGTTCTGAATGGTCAGGCCATTAAGCATGTTGCGGCATTCCAATAATAATTTGGACGTAATTGTACTCAGGGCCTTAAGGACTGATTGACTATCCGATAATATTTTGATTCGTATTCCCCTGTGTCCCCTTTCGGATAGGATTCCTACAGTTTCCAAGATTGCGTATAGTTCCGCTTGGAAGATTGAGGTGTCCTTGTTCAAAGTTATTGATCTGTGTGTTCTAGGCCCCACTAATCCTGCCCCCACTCCGTGGAGCGTTTTGGACCCATCTGTGTACCACTTTTGCGATCCATCCCGTAACCATCTCGTGTTTGCGCACCACACCGGATGTACTAAATTAGTCAAAATAAGTATTTTAGTGTCTCAAAGTATGATCTATGAATCCCGATGCTTGTACTAATGTGTGTCATTGTCTTGCACGTTGTTCCCTATATGGAAAAATTCGGCGGTTCGTTTATTAGTATATGTTGCGTCGATTGACATACGTTCCGTTTATCATATTTTTCCTAAGAATTTGGGCGCTGCCAGCGACGAACAGGGCGAAGGATTACATCAAGATATAAGGACGATGGAAATTCGATGCCAAGGACGATGACATCCAATCGTGAAAAGAAAACGATGGAGAATCGTTTTTTGTTTTTTGAAAACTGCATCGACGATTCCGATCTTTACTTAAAATAACGAAAGATATTTTGACCTAGTTAGCTAATAGTAACTGACTTCCTCGCCTTATCCGAGGCGAAAATATTTGCATTCAACAATGGAGATTCTAATTTTTCGTTCCACTAAACGAGGAAACCAGAAACAATAGTTCGGCTTCGCCGTGACACCTTTTTAATTGTAGAATGTCTCCGTGCGGCTGGTCTTTCGCAACGACGCGATTACAACGGCTCGAAAAAATGATAATAAATACAATTTGAATTGAATTACGTGAGTTTACGCAATACGCCAGGCGTCATTTGGTAGAAATGAAACAATCGCGATCTAACTGTGTAATTCGTAGACCATCGCGGTGTCGTGTCGATACGGGGCCAAAGTCCCATGAGAGAAACGGCCATAAAGGATCTTAAATCGCCGTTCCAGGTCGTTAGTATTCATCATAAAATTCATCGCAATGAACTTCCTTTGAAAATATTTTAAATTAAATTTGTCCAAAATTAAAAATTAAAATAAAAAATGACTTTGAACGGCGATTCACGACCTCTCGGCTATTACTTAGGCGCCTAGCTAAGGGGGACACCCTTCTTGCGGGAAGGGACAAGTCCAACGGGCCCCTGCCATTGTTAAAAACTGTGCTTGTATGAACTGATAATCAATCTAAAACCTTCATTCTGAACCACCTTGGATACCAATGACCTTGAACGACGATTCAAGATCTCTTGATTACTACTTATTTATCTAGTTGGGACGACTACTCCGCTGATAGGGAGTCCCCTTTTATAGCTAAGAATGATGCTTGTATGAACTAACAACCTACCACAAACGTTCATTGTAAATCACCTTGCCTTTGAAAGGCGATTCAAGACCTCTAGGTTCTTATTTATGCATCTGGCCAGGACACAGATTCTGCTGGCGAGAAGCGAGAGCTCTAATGGATCCCTACTACTGCCAGAAGTGGTGCTTAGATGAACTGATAACCAACCTGAAACCCTCGTTTTGAATCAAGACCTCTTAGCTACTTATGCATCTAATTTTGCTGCAGGCCGCGCTAGCGGGAAGCAAAGTCCCTTCCTGTGGTTAAGGATGGTACTTGGATAAGCTCAAAACCAACCTAACAACCTCATTTTCAGCCAGCTTGTATACCGATGACCTTGAACGGCAATTCAAGACCTTTTCAAGATTATTATTTACGCATGTAGTTGGGCGAATACTGCGCTGGCCAGAAACGAAGTCCCTTTTACAGCCAAAAGTTATGCTTGGGTGAAATGACAACCTATTCTACCTAGGTTTTTATTTATGGATCTGGTTGAGGCAACGATCGTGCTGGCGGGACGGAAAGGCCCCAGCCATGGTGTCTGGATGAACTAAGAATCAATCTGAAATGTTCATTTTGAACCAACCTCTACAGCAATAACCTAGAAGAGCGATTCACGACCTTTTGCCTATTACTTGTGCATCTAACTGAAGGGATACCCTGCTGGCGTGAAGGGAAGGCTCCAACGGACCCCGGTTATAGTGTGCGGATGAAGTGACAACCAATCTGGAACGTCCATTTTGCACCAGTTCGCATACCAATTAGTATGCACTGCGATTGAAGACCTTTTGGCCCTTACTAATGCATCTGACTAAGGCACAGATCCTGCTGGCGGGAAGCAGACGTCTCTGCTATTAGTAATAGTGATTCTCGGATAGACTGACAAGCCAGCGTAAAACGTTTGCTTCGAACCATCTTTCGAACCATCATTCAAGACCTCACGGCTATTACTTGTGCATCTACCTGGGATCCAGACCCTACAGACACGATGGACACAGTCCCTTATGATTGCTTGGTGGAGTGGTGCTTAGATGAACTAAAGACCAACTTGAAACGTTCATTCTGAACCAGCCTCCATACCTATGACTTTGAACTGCGATTCAAGACTTCTTGACTAATACTTATGCACCTAGCTGAGGGGCAAACTCCGACCGGAGAGAAACAGAGTCTAGCAGGGGACTCTGCTTTCCGCGAACAGTTGGTGCTCGGATAAACTGCCAACTAACCTGAAACGTTTATTTTAAACTGGCCTCTATACCAATAAACCTTCAACAGCAATTCTCGATTTCTTGGCCCTTATATATGCCCTGAGCTGAGAGGTAAACTCTGTTGGCTGGAAGGGACAGCTCCAATGGGCCCCTGCTATGGCGTCTGGATGAACTGGGAACCAACCTGAAACGTTCATTTCGAACCAGCCTCTGTATCAAGAACCTTGCTATTTTTATAAATAAAAATAACCTTTATTTAGATTTGTGTCTGCTAGGTTATTAATAAATATTATCATTATCATTATTATTATTATTATTACTTATGCCTTTAGGTGAGAGGTAAACTCAGTTGGCTGGAAGGAGTAGCTCTAACGAACCCCTGCTATGGCGTCTGGATGAACTGAAAACCAACCAGGAACGTCCATTTTGAACGAGCCCACATACCAATGAGCATAAATGGTGATTTAAAACCCCTTTACTATACTTATGCATCTAGCCGAGGGACAGACCCTACTGACGGAAAACAGAAGTCCCTGCTATTGCTAAGAGTGGTACTTAGAGGAAATGCTCATCAACCTAAAGCCTTCATTTTTAACCTACCCCTATACCAATGACCATGAACGACAATGCAATACCTCTTTACTATTATTTACGCATCCAGCTAGGTCAAAGGCCCAGCTTGTGGGAAGTAAAGACCCTTTATATTGCTAACAGTTATGCTTGGATGAGCTGTCAACCTATCAGAAACTCTTATTTTGACCCACCTTGTTTACCGAATACTTTGAACAGCGATTCAAGACTTCTTGGCTCTTACTGATGCATGTGGCTGGGGCACAAATCATCCTGACGGAAAGCGGAAGCCCCAACGAGTCCCTAACATTGCTAAGAGTGGTGCTTGGATAAACCTATAACCTTACTAGAACCTTCATGTTGAACCACTTTGTAGACGAACGATCTTAACCGGCAATTCAAGACCCCTTGGCTAATATTTATGTATGCAACTGGGCCGAAGGCTTTCCTTGCAGGAAGCGGAGGTTCCAACGGGGTCCTTCTATCGCTAAAAATGCTGCTTGGATGAGCTGACAACCAACCTGAGACCTTCATTTTGAACCACCTTGTCTACGAATGACCTTGAACCGCGATTGTAGACTTCTTGGCTACTACTTATGCATCGAGTTGTGGCGCAGACCATCCTGGTCGGAAACAGAGACCTATGCTATTGCTAAGAGTAGTGCTTTGGTGAAAGGACAACCAATGTGAAACGTTCATTTTGAACCCTCGCGTATACCAATGACCTTGGCCGATGATTCAAGGTGTCTCGGTCATTTGTTATGGGGGCATAGTTTATAACATTTGGCAAGCGCATGATGTATGGGATGACGCAAATCCGCACAGTCGCCCAAATGAAGCGTCTGATCGCTTGTGGGGCGTTTATAATCAACGTCGATGATGAGTAGAGTTTGTTAAAGAGGTGGTACCGGGCAAGGCTGTATATCGGTTAAAGCAGCGTCTAGCGCGAATTTGTTAACCGACTTAATCGCCCTCCTATCTCTGCTCCAATCAACTGACCACCTCTTTAACAAACTCGAATGATGGGTCTTTGTTCCCGCTGCAGCCTGGCAAGTTCGTTTCTCTTACGGCGAGACTTTGGGAAAGACCTGTATATAATCGCCGAAGAAAGTCCGAATAAACAAGCGATTTTTAACACCATCATTCTCGCCCATACAACAATTTCGTACCTCGTCTGGTAGTTTTTCAAATCGATCCGGGTTTAGTCATCGCCGGATTCCTCAACATAGACGTACATACACGGACAGCGCGCGGCCGTTAGCGGCTCAACAGATAAACCTTCTCGAGTTGCGAAACAAACACGGCGTTAGGGGCAGTTTACCGAGCAACTGTCGGTCGCCTACGCCTCCGCGGGACGCCATATTCGTGGCCATTACGTTAAGAAGTAGAAGAAGAAGGGAACGAAAAAACGAAGCGGATTTGCATACGTTCTCTCGACACCGGTCTCGACCGCGCGCGGGGATAGATCTTATATGGCGATGCCGCGGTCGCCCGTAAATAACGCGCGATGAAAACAGAAGAACGCGAAGGCACAGAAGGAAGTATTTTGGAGGCTAATTTATTGGCGAGTGTTTTTGTTATTGTCCAGAAAATATTCTTTTAATAGACGCGCGCTCTGTTATGCCATGCGGGTCGTTTAATTTCGCTTATTTTCTTTTAAACCCCCTCCCCCTGCCTCCCCCTCCCCCGCTCTTTTTGCTCGTGCTTTCTCGCGCAGACGAAAGTAAATTTCGGACCGGGATATAAAAGTCGTCGTAAAATCTTAATGGAAATAAATTTCGGAATGCCCGGTTCTCTTATTTATCGTCTTCGTACCCCGACTGACACACAAACACAATAAACCGAGAGCGAAAGCCGTCATATCGTGCGCGAGGATAGAAATAAAAGTCACCTCACGGTGAGCGATGAAGATTACCTTATCTGCTAAAGGTGGTTTATTTACCGCTAATCGCTATTAATTTTTTTAATTTCATTGCCTGCGCCTGTTTTAACTAATTGATAATTAATAGTGGAAAAGCACAAAAGAAAGTTAAAAACACGGTTTCGTCTGAACATCATCAATTTCTGTAAGGGTGCAATTAGCAAACTTCATATCAAACGGTTCCCATCTCCAAAACGCATAAACAGAAAGACATCGCGATGTGATACCAATCGATTTTAACGAAATTTGCGGTAGTAGTGATCGATAATTACGTTGAATGCTTTTTGGGTAAGCGGATACGACGCACCACCCAAGCATTTTCGACAACATCAAGCTTGAAGAAATCATACCGAGTAATAACTCTGCCTAATCGTTGAAGTAAGGTCGTTAAGCGCAGTTGCAATGTCTACGGCTACCCAAGCATTTTCGAGAAAATCCAGCTTGAATAAATCGTACCGACCAATGATTGCGCTTTGTTTTTTGGGCGTCGAATGCGTCGTGTTCGTTTACCCAAAACCACCCGACATTATTACCGATCACCACCACGACTTTAGTTATTAGTATAATCGATTTGAACGAAGCTCGTAGTGGTAGTAGGGATCGATAGTTACGTCGAATGTTTTCGGGTAAACGGATACGACGCACTACTCAAGCATTTGCGAGCAAATCAAGTTTGAAAAAATCATACCGACTAATAAGCTTGTGTAATCGTTGAAGTAAGGTCGTTTAACGCAATGGCAGTGTCTCACGACTAGTAACCTAAGGGTTACAAATCAGAATAACGCGGTTGTGTATAAAATAATCTATAAAATAAATAAAATTACCCTTACCACACCTTTCTGAAAAATACAGGTACGGACTTAGTTGCCGAAATACGTGTGGAAAGGGTAATTTTATTTATTTCATGTAAACCTAAGGGTTGCTGGTTTGTATCTTACGTGTGTTTTGCTTTTGCTTATCATATGCGTTGTATGCGTTTACCCAAAAATATCCGACATTATGACCGATCACCACAACGACTTTCGTTGAAATAAATTGATTATACTTATCGATTTTGACGAGACTCGTACTAGTAGAAGTGATTGGTAATTACGCCGAATGTTGTTTGGGTAAACGGATACGATGCACCACTCGAGCATTTTCGTAAAGTACAAGTTTTAAAAAATCATACCGTCCAATAAGTCCGCATAATCTGAGATTTTTTAGACCTCTGAATCCACCTGGATCAGAAACGCACGGACCCATTACGACCAAGAGCTACGTAGACTTTCTGTGACTCAAGGAAGTGCCGCCGAGAAAAGGATTTAAAAGTATTATATCTTGACTCAAATGTCAATTCCAATGGTGTTATTCGTTTGTTTACTGATTTTAGACAATTGCGAGAAATCAACTGGCTTTAGGGGAGCACCATAAACGACTGACGTTCGTTTCAGCTGAAACCACATCCTTGAGACAAGACCTAAGACGAAAATTTTGGCACCGGCATCTTTGAAGCTCCAAAAAGTCGGTTTGGGAACATCTAGGGAAAATTAAAATGGCTACCGAACCGATTTCAGATGGAATCTGACCGGAGTCTTATTGGAGATCATCACTAAAAATCTACGTTTCGAAGCTACTATTTTGGAACGAAGGCTTAACACACACGTAAAACATTTCGTTGAATCTCTTTTAAATTTTGGGTGCCTTGCGAAACGACCAGGGAAAGAATAAGAAAAGTCTGTATATTGTTTTAAAATATACCAGCACATATTCTTCATAAATCCAGACTGAGCAGGATGGTAGGGAGAAATATTTCGGGTCTTGCTTCCTGCAGCGAGGTGTCCTCTTGTGGGCGCAGGAACCGACATCCAGAATTGTCAATCTAACATCTGATGCAGTTGACTGACTAGGGGAGCACTATAAACCATTCAGGTTTGGCACAGTTGATCAGAAACCATGCCCTTGGGACAGGATTAGAGGGAAATTTTTTGCAGCGGTGCATCCTTAAAACTCCGAGAAGTCTGCTTTGGGAACTCCTTGTTTCTAACAAAACAACTTCCCTTAATAGTATTTTTTCGTAGCGGTGTTCTGGATACGCGATTATCTGGAGCAATAGAAAATCGAGGGTAGGTGCAGGGGGACGGTAAAAGTCAGAATTCTCCAACGATCTTTGGCACACGTCCTCCTCGTTTCTAACAAAACAACTTCTTCTAATAATATCTTTTAGTGGCGGTGTTCTGGATACGCGATTACCTGGAACCATAGAAAACCGACTGTTAGTGCATGGGACAGTAAATGTGAGAATCCTCCAACGATCTTTGGCACACATCCTCCTCGCTTCTAACAAACCAACTTCTCTTCTGGGAAAGGTGGTCATCTCCTGATAAAGTTAAAATGACTACCGTACCAGTTTTAGATAAAATCTGACCGAGGTCTTATTGGAGCCGGATTCCAACAATAAAAATCTACAATTCGATGGTACTATTTTAGAACGAAGATTTAACATTTGTAAAACGTATTTTTGAATTTCTTTTACTTGTCGGCTTTTGGAAAACTACCAAAGCAAAAGTATAAAAAAGTCTGCAGATTGCTTTGAAAAGTACCAGCATACGTCTCCCATAAACCCAGGGTGAGCAGTATGAGAAAAAGAAACACTTTGGGTCCTGATTCCAGCACCCAGAAGAGGATATCTGGCTGCGGGAACCAGGACCCAAAGTGTTTCTTTCTCTAATACTGCTCAGCCTGGGTTTATGGCAAACGTATGCTGGTACCTTTTAAAACAATCTGCAGATTTATTTTTACCAGAAACCACACCCTTGGGACGAGACCAAATGGAAAAACTTTTGCAGCGGCGCATCCTTGGTGCTTCGATAAGTCTGCTTGGGGACGTTTGGGGCCATATCCGGATGAAGTTAAAATGGGTACAGTGCCAGTCTCACACGAAATCTAACCGAGGTCTTATTGGAGCCGGATTCCATGAATAAAGATCTACATACAGTTTGATGCTACTATTTTGGAACGAAGTTTAACATTCGTAAAACATTTTTTTAATTTGTTTTAAATCTCGGCGCTTTGGGAAACGACCAGCAAAAGAATAAAAAGAAGTCTGTATGTTATTTCAAAATACACCAGCACACATTCCTCATATGTCTTGGCTGAGCAGGGCGAGAGAGGCACTCGTTGAGTCTTGGTTCCTGCAGCCAGATGTCCTCTTTCCGGGTGCAGGAAGCACTACCCAAAAGTGTCGACCTGACACCTGATGTGGTCGATTGACTATGGAAGCACCATAAACCATTGAGATTTGGTATGATTGATTAGATATAGAAGGGCATAGAATGGAACAAACTAGCACGTTTAAATACCTGGGAGGGATTATTAACAGAGAGGGGTCATTGGAAGATGAAATAAATGAAAGAATATCAAAAACCCCAAAACTCTACAACATGTTAAAAACTCCATTCATAAACAAAAAGAAATACCAGAAACAGTAAAGGCAGAAGTGATCCGCAGGGTAGTGAAACCAGTGCTGACACACTCATGCTAGTCATGGACTACAAACGAGAGACAAAGAAGCAGGATGAACAGCATAGAATTCAGATTTCTTAGACGAATAAAAAATAAAACTGAATTGGATAGGATAAGGAACGCAGTATACAGGGAAGAACTTAAGATGGAGTCAGTCGAAACAACAGTACAACAAGGACAATTAAGATAGCTTGACCATGTTATAAGAATGGGAGAAGAAAAGTTGGCAAGAAAAATATATGAATCAAAAGAAATTGGAAAAATGGGAAGAGGAAGACCAAGGAAGACATGGGAGCAAGAAGTAAAAAGTTCATACGATGCAAGGGGAGAGAGGTGGAAGGGCATGAGAGGAAGATGCAGGGAGAGAGAGAAATGGAAACAAATATGGAAGAGAGACCCAAGAAACTCAACTCCACACAACCCGATACTTCAGGGTCGAACGGGTTCGGGACTTAAGTAAGTAAGTATAATTGACCAAAAACCATGCCCTTGGGACGAGACCAGAGGGGAAAACTTTTGCAGTGGGGCATGCTTGGTACTCCCAGGAGTCTGCTTGGAGGGCTTTTGGGGCCATATCCCGATAAAGTTGAAATGACTACGGTACCAGTTTCAGTTGGAATCTTGTCGTAGTCTTCTTGGGTCCGTCAATGAAAATCTACTTTTCAATGCTACTCTGTTGGAAGAAAACGTCTAATACTCGCAAAACATCTTTTTTTTCGGAATTTCTTCTACTTTTCAGGTTTTGGAAAACGACCAAGAAGAGCAGTCGTTTCGGGTTTCGGGAAAACGACCAAGAAACGAATTAGAAGAAGTCTGTAGGTTGCTTTACGAACGACACCATCACACATTCCTCGTAAATCAATTCGATTTATCCGAAACCAGGTAAAATTATTAATAACTCGATAAATACCTCCATCTCCTACCTTCTACCGCGTGATATATTACCGTCATTCATTATTTTATCGCGTTTGTTCCCAGACGCATATTAAAATAACTACTAGGTACCTCCATTATGGCGAAAAAAAAATCCCGAAAAAAGAAAGAAAGAGAAACGATATAACCAGTTAGAAAAACAACCTGCCCCGCTACCCGACAGCGATTGATGGCTCGTTATTAACGGCCGAAAGATACGAAACGTCCGTACGAGACGCACGCACACATGCCCACTTGTCTGGTGGAATTAAAGAAAAATACGTATGTATGCATATTTGTACATAAATAAATACCGATTCGTACAGAAATATCCACGGACGAATGTCCGACGAGAATTCGTTCGGTCCGTCGTCGGTAATAACGATTACGCCTCGTCTATCAAACAATTAGCTTTCTTCTGCGCGCGCGAGATAAGAGATTTTTAACCTCAAACGCGATTGTGCTACAAAATAGGTTATCACGTATTTGTTCGTCTTCGACAAATACGTGTTTGTATACGTGCGCGTACGAGTTTCTGTTGGAGTAGAGGAAAAAATGTTTTCCTACGTGTTCCTATGAAGTTAAGTTCGAGAAACGGACGAAATATTCTTTTTGGAAAGGAAGGTCAACTTCCTAGATAATACAAGATTTGGTCAAGTTAATACGCCGGGCTCCCTACGATGAGATTATGTTTAGAGATTAGGCGCGTTGATTGGCCAGCTACAAGGTAGCTGCGCAATGGCTTACTAACCTAGCACTAATTGCAATATGTCAACAATGATCATGCGAGGGAATTGTACTTGTTTAGTAAGTCATTGCACGGCTACCTCGTAGCTGTCCAATTAACACAGCTGATTAGCTCGTTTTGTAGAGTCGTTTCTAAGGTTTGATGAAAGAGCGGGTGACGCGTCATAATCATTAAGTAGTGTAAGTCGGACTGATGACCTTACTTCTCCGAATTTTAATGTCGCGCCTTGCACGTAAGTGGAGCCAAAGATCGGTTTACACCGCTTAATGAACACGTCGTCAGCTCTTTTATTAACCTTCCTATACTCACGTCAAAATGAAAGACGTATACTATACTATATAAGTCGGTCTCACAGACTGTATGCGTGAGTATAGGAAGGTTAAAGCTTAGTCATCTAGGTTATTCTTGGAATTAATACGAAGGGCACCTATTATGTTTTTACAAACGACCACTAGATGGCCTGATTGAAATGTGTCATTACCATTTTCGACGAAAAAATTGACATTTGTCATTATGGAAACTTATGGCAGTTTAGAAATTGACGGAGTAGTTTGTTTACCGTTAGCGTTTGAAAGAAAGCAATTTTGTGAAAGGATTTTCACGCGAAGACTTTTGTTGGATTATTTTTTACTATTTTAGCACAAAGGCCTAACACCATCAGAAAAGATTGTTGTTTACAATGGTTTTGCTGAATTTCGTCGTCGTGGTCGTGCGTCCATCGGTGGTGAATTGCGTGAAGGTCCACCAAAATCGGTGGTTATTCCAAAGAATGAAACATCAATGCTATGCGCAACATGATTGACGAAAAAATCGGTATGTGACCTCCAGTGGAATAAAGACATTCTTAAACACATTCGATTTTGCGTGAATATTTAAATAGAAAAAATATTCCAACAAATAAACGGGTACATGCAACAACTAAATGGAAAAATAGAAGCTTTAAACCTGTAAATAAATGGATGTTTGTACCTATGAGAAAATTCAATTAACCTTCCTATACTCACGTCAAAATCAAAGACGTATACTATACTATATAAATGGGTCTCACAGACTCGTATGCGTAAGTACAGGAAGGTTAAGAATCCTCCCATTATGTACCTAAATACGTATTTCTGCAGCTATTTGCTTCTACAGAAGTGCACAACTCAATTGCAACAGACACCTGCGGTAGCCACCGTCGCGCAAAACTTTCCCAAAATGGGAAAATGCAAGTAGAGAGCTTGCTACTACTACTTTCACCATCAGTATACGCGTTTCACGATTATATCGATCATCAGTACGGTTTTGCGAGATGTAGTTTTCGTTTCTATACCTGCATTTTATATATGCAAGGACCACTGATGTTTGTACCAATGAGAGAATTCAAGTAAGAATCCTTCCATTATATACTTAATTATGCTAGGAATAAATCTGAAGAAAGAAACCATGAAACTAAAGGCGCAAGTTAACGAACAAGCAGAGAGAATAAACAAGTTGCAACGAGAAACTAGAGGGATAAGTATTGTTATAAGGAAAATTAAAGATCAAGAAAACGAAAACGAGGAAGAAGTTGGGCGTGAATATGAATAAAAAGACGAGATTTGGATGAAATTCAAAGAACTGGTAACTTTAACCCGTAAAGGAAATGGCCGATAACGATAAAACTAACGACAGCAAAAACTAGAAGCGAAAATTTCAGAAGACATGTAAAATTGGAGTTCAAGGAGAAAACATTGGACACAACAAAATATGTATGCAGAACGATTATAATTGAGAGCAAACTAAAATAAATGAAGAAGAATGGAAAATCTAACTAAGAAGTAGAACAGCAGAAAGGTACGAAGAATAGACCTGAACGAAATTCAAACAACTGGTAACTATAACCCGCAAATGGAATGTCCGATATTAAAACTAACGAAAACAAAATTTCGACAAAAACTAGAAACAGAAACTTCGGAACACATGGAAAATGGGAGTTCAAAAAGAAAACCCTGGGACACGGCGAAAGGAGTATGCGGAACGATTAGGATTGACAAGATAAAAAGACAATTCAAACGGTGGACAAGCGGCATCAAAGAACAAACCACAATAAAGAAAGAAGAATGGAAGACCTACCTGAGAAGTAGAACGAAGAAAGGTACGAAGAATATGAACAAAAGATAGACCTAAACGAAATTCAAAGAACTGGTAACTGTAATCGACAAAGAAGGACCGATATAGGTAAAACAGACGAAAGCAAAATTTGGAGAGGAACCAGAAGCAAAAATTTCGGAACGCTTGGAAAGTTGGAGTTCAAAGAAAGAACACCGGATACAGCGAAAATAATTGTCAGGAGAAAAGAAACAAACCAAACGGTGGACAAACGACATCAATGAACAAACCAAAATACAGAAAGGAGAACTTACGTGAGAAGTAAGACAGAAGAAAGGTACGAAAAAATCGGGTCCAGGAAACGGTGAAACAAGCTAAGAACAAGGCTTGGGAGGAGTTCTGGGATAAAAAGAAAATAGAGCAAAATTAAAACGAACTACTCCTCTACGAAGCAATGGAAAATCTAAGGAAAGAATAAAATAAAATTTAAAAAGAAACGTGGGGAGATTATACAAGAAGAGAAAGAAAAATTTAAGGACGGGCGGAATAACTTAACGCAGTGCTAAATGACATTAATAATATGCAAGTCTCGAAGCAAGATAATGAAGGAGATAAAATTGAGGTGATAGAACGCAATGACTGAAATAGAAATGGACGAAATTACAGGCGAAGCCACATATCAAATTAAAACCTGGAAAATCTCGTGGCCACGTTAGAAGCACATCAGAGATGATAATTTAGGAGAAAATGGCAAACAACGTGGTTTAAACTGGCCCACCGGGACGCCCGGAAGTTTTGTAGTAGGAATATACAAGAAGAAAAACGAAGTTGGCAAATTCATGTTGTCGCCTAGGAAACAAAAAATCAATAAAGAACACTTGTCAAAATATAAAACATAAAAATTATACTTTTGCTGTAAGTAAAATAAAATAATAATATTTTATCGTGCTTTTGTCTAATTGTTAATACATAAACAAGATTCAGCCACAAATTGGTGCCGAAAACCCGTTACGAACACGCTTTGAAACGACGATAGAAACTGAAAAAGGATGGCAACAGGAATTGATAGTCAGTCTACGCAAGAGATTCAACGTATTGCTGTTAAACTAAGTACTTTTTGGTCATCGAAGCCAGAAGCCTGGTTCGGTCGAGCTGAAGCGCAATTTAGAACTGCTGGAATTATTCGTTCTCTTACAAAATTTGACTTGGTAATTAGTGCTTTAACGGAAGAGCAATGCGACAGTATTATAGACTTAATCACGGAGCCACCAGAAGAGACAGCGGACCCGTATAACCAACTGAAAGAACGCCTGCTAAGAGAAAATATGCTAAGTGATACAAAACGATATAAAACTCTGTTAAACGACATGGTTTTGGGTGATAGAAAATCATCCACCTTACTACGCGAGATGAGACAAATATCTCCAAGAATCGATGAAGAATTCTTGAAGAACGTTTAGTTGGAAAGATTACCACGACAACTCAGAGGCATTTTGAGTGCAACTAAAGCGACCTTAAACGAATTGGGAGTCACTGCTGATGCTATAGCCGAACATACTGGTACATCAAGTATAAATGCAGTAACACATGTGTTGGCTACAAGTCCACAACCATACGTTACCCGTGACGATTTCAATAAACTGGTACAACGTATTGGAAAACTGGAAACGCGTGGTCGTTATCGAAGTAAATCACGTTCAAGTTTGTACAATAGAGACATAAAGAAGCATCCAATGTGCCGTTACTATTTTAAGTTTGGTGCAGAGGCCAATAAATGTGACAAGCCATGCAATTTTGTTGAAAATTCAAAAACTGATTGAATTGCCGGATACCAAGCCGTCTACGCCAGTATCCGACATGACAAACTATATTTCTAGACTTTTTGTTAATGACAATAACAATAATCTGCTATTCTTAGTTGATACTGGAGCCGACGTTTCTGTAGTTCCCAAGTCAGCAGCGCTCAATAACCACACACTAAAACCAACGGGATTAAAATTATACTCAGCTAATGGTTCAGTTATCACCACATACGGCAAAAGAGTTTTGACGTTAAATCTCGGCCTGCGAAGGAAGTTTGAATGGACTTTCTATATCTGTGACGTATCGAGACCATTATTGGGAGCAGATTTTTTGAAAAGATATGGATTGCTAGTCGACGTTGCACACAACAAGCTAATCGACAGCAATACGCGCTTAGAAATGGATTTGGAAGCCACACAGTCGAAGGAAATTGTCCACTCACTTAGCTCCATTCCACATTTTCTAAACAGCCCGTGGCAGGAGATTCTAACAAACTACAAGGACGTTATCATATCTAATCGAGTCACAGGAACAAAACATCAAACGGAACATTATATCGAAACTATTCCCAATGCTGCGCCAGTAGTTAGCAAACCAAGAAGATTATCAGCGGACAAATACCTACTCGCTAAACAAGAATTCGAACGCATGGTAGCCGATGGTATTTGCCGCCCTTCTAAGTCTCCTTGGGCATCGCCACTCCATTTAGTACCTAAGAAAAACGGAGAATGGAGGCCTTGTGGAGATTATCGCCGTTTAAATGCAGTCACTGTGCCAGACAGGTATCCGGTTCCGAATATACAAGACTGTACGTATATTTTGCATGACAAACATTTCTTTTCTACCTTAGACCTTGTCAGAGCTTACAATCAAATACTAGTTGCATCAGAATCTATACCCAAAACTGCAGTCATAACACCATTCGGGTTATTCGAATTTTTAAGGACCCCGTTTGGATTGCGAAATGCAGCTCAAACCTTTCAACGATTTATAGATCAAACCCTACAAGGTATAGATTTTGCATTTGCATACATAGATGACATATTAATCGCATCTAAATCATTCGAGGAACATAAGCAGCATGTCCAAATAGTTTTGCAACGGTTAGCTGAAAAAGGAATTACCATTAATATAGAAAAATGTAAATTCGGACAAGAGTCAGTTAGTTTCCTCGGTTTTAAGATAAGTCATTCTGGAATGTCGCCTCTGCCATATCGAACGGCTGCTTTGCAGAATTATAACAAGCCTAGTAACGTACACGAGCTTCGTCGTTTTTGGGAATAATTAACTTCTATCGGAAACACGTCCCGAATGCAGCAGAAATACAAGCCCCATTGCACAATTATTTACACAACAAAACAAAAAAGAACGATAAAACCCCAATAGAATGGACGAAAGAAACAGAAGAAGCTTTCAATAAATGTAAAAACAGTTTAAGCTCCGCAGCAACGTTAGCTTTTCCGTCGACTGAGGATAAATTGTGCCTTATTTGCGACGCATCAGAGACAAGTATGGGCGCTGTGTTGCAGCAAATGTCCCGAAACTCGAACCAACCGTTGGGATTTTTTCAAAAAACTTACAAAAACCGAAACTAGCTACAGCACATATGACCGCGAATTATTAGCAATATATGCGGCGGTAGCATATTTTCGACCTTATATCGAAGGCAGGGATCTAATCATTTACACCGATCATAAACCGTTAACGTACGCCTTTTCCACAAAACGGACCTCGCATTCAAGAGAAACGACTCGACGTACTCGACATCTAGAATTTATCGCCCAGTTTACCACAAATATCAAGTACATCAAAGGCTCAGAAAACGAAGCAGCAGACGCACTGTCTCGATTAGAAGAGGTATCCTATACATCAACTATAGATTATGAGAGACTGGCGAAAAAACAGCAAGGGGACAATCAAATAGAAGAACTTCTTCAAAAAGATTACCTGAAATTTGAAAAATTACAATTACCGGATTGGAACATACAATTGCTCTGCGAAACATCTACGGGAATATTTCGACCGTATGTACCTTCCGAATTTCGCAAACAAATATTTGACCAATTACACAATTTATCACATGCAGGATCGCGAGCGTCTCGGCGTTTAATTAATGCGAAATTTTTTGGCCTGCAAGTAACGCAGACATAACCAAATGGGTAAAAAGCTGTATTCAGTGTCAAAAATCGAAGATTCACAGGCACACAAAAACACCATTGGTTAACTTGCCGACGCCAAAAGCAAGGTTTTCATGTGTGCATTTGGACCTCATTGGACCATTGCCTCCATGTAGAAACATGCGATATTGTGTTACTCTTGTCGACAGGTATTCGAGTTGGCCAGAAGTACTACCAGTTGCAGATATAAAAGCGGAAACAATTGTTAGAGCAATATTCACACATTGGATTTCAAGATTTGGAGTCCCCAGACACTATAATTACCGATAGAGGAGCGCAATTTGAGAGTGCAATTTTCACGGAATTTAATAAACTCTTCGGAATCAAAAGACAAAGGACAACCGCATATCATCCACAATTCAATGGAAAAATTGAACGATTTCATCGTACCTTGAAGGCAGCGATAACTGCTCACAATAATCCAGATTGGCTGTTATCTTTACCAGCAGTGCTATTAGGAATTCGAACGGCGGTGCGAGATGCCGAAAAATATTCATCAGCCGAAATCGTTTATGGTGAAACCCTACGTTTACCACCTGAATTCTTTTGCTCTCCTAAAAGTTCTCCACCCCTCGATCTGTTCATGCAAAACTTACGAGATAATTTAAGTGCGATGCAACCTAACACTATCAAATGGAATACAAGGCAAAAGATATTTGTTAGTCCGGATTTGGAAACAGCTTCACATGTGTTTTTGCGAACAGATTCGGTTAGGAAACCGCTAAGTGCACCGTATTCTGGACCACACAAAGTCATAAACAGAGGAGACAAGGTAATAACGATTGAATTAAACGGTAAAAACACAACCGTAAGTTTGGACAGGGTTAAAACAGCGTATATACTCCAAAATTACCCCGTTTCCACCATACGTCATGATCACAGCTATGCAGTACAACCAGTATGCAAGAAAAGTGTACATTTTAAAGATATATGAGTTACAATGTTCGTGGCCGCGCCACTGGAAGGGGGTATTGTAGTAGGAATATACAAGAAGAAAAACGAAGTTGGCAAATTCATGTTGTCGCCTAGGAAACAAAAAATCAATAAAGAACACTTGTCAAAATATAATACATAAAAATTATACTTTTGCTGTAAGTAAAATAAAATAATAATATTTTATCGTGGTTTTGTCTAATAGTTAATACATAAACAAGATTCAGCCACAGTTTCCCTGTGGGGTGAGCGCATTGCGCAATACTGGGCTGGTGAACAATCGACTGTTGAAAGAAGATTACAATCGAAAAAATTTGAAAAAAGTTCACTTTGGAAACGGAAAGCAATACTAATTGAATTTGAAAAACCATTCAAATTTGAAAACACAAGGGACACACACGTACAGACTGAAAGAGTTAATTGCTTTAAGAACAATGCAGTTTCTTTTTAGCGGTCAAATCCCCCGATTTCGAGGTACAGCCCCTCCTAAAAATTTGCACGATTTCTTCATGTTTGTAAATATCTCGGAAACTATCACAGATATCTTCCTCTTTTTAGAATATAATTTGAAATATATATTACATACTCTCAATTGTGGTGTACATTATTTTCGGGAAAATTAAACAATGGGCGATCGCGCTACCCTCCCCGTCCCTTACCCTTCTTTTCAATAATTTTCCCTCTATCTACGGTTTTACGTAGAAAACGGTGCTGAATAACGAACTTAGGCAGCTAATAGTAAAGATATTAAGCAACGATAATCAAGTTTCACTTGTCATTGATTGATGTACATGAATAAGTGTCGTTATAAATATAAAATACTTCGAATTACTAATTATTTCAATAACGTTTGAAAGAAATACGAAATATGTTCAGATAGTATATTATATTCAAAAACGTATTGTTTAAAAAATGAACGAAGTTAACTTTGGAAATACTTGGTGCGAAAAGATCAAATCTTAAAAGTTCTTTTTTTTGCTTTTTTTTTCAAGAGAAAATGGGCCGGTAATCCAAAACTCCCCGGTGCAATTCGCATAGCCAGTCCAACCCTGCAAACAAATGAAATAGGGAAATACTTAACAAAGCACGGAGAGAAGGTGAGATACCGGAGATATTGGAAAGTTGGAGTGATAGTGTCCGTATTTAAAAAAAAAAAAAAAGTGTCACCCGAAGATCAAATTTTCGTAAGAATTTCGCGCGTTTTCGAATGATACAGGTCTGGGCGAAAAACTCATTTAAATCGAGTTTTTCGCCCAGTTCGGTACCCATTCAAAAACTCGCGAGTTCCCATCCCCATTTTGAATAGGGTAGAACCTCCGATTTACTGGAGGGAAATGATACGCAAACGTTATGCATTTCGAAGTAGTAACACGCGACGTAATACGCGCGAGGACGCCGTTAGAACCCCACGTAATTTGGGGAATCGTCCACACCCCTAACTATAAGCAAGATAATCAACTCGGCGGTGAATGGTGAATCAACTCGGGGCGACGTGCGTTAGGTTAGTAGGGGGAGGGGGAGCGGTAGGGGATTCGCACCCTTCCGAAAACGCATTTGTACGCGGAAAACTTACGTTCGAATAACGTGCAAATAACGCGAATTCTCTGCTGCATCGACGACGACAACAACACAATGACAAGTCCGTTAAAAATCAAGGTCTTGCGCTTTAAAACGAAAAAACAACGAAAAAGGCGAACGGGAAAAATTCGACGCGGACGTTTTTTGTTTTCTCCGTCCTTTTTGTTTTGATCTCGTTCGCCGACTAATGACAGTAGTAGTAATGGTGATGATGGTAGTAGTTGTAGTAGTACTTCTTAATTAGCTCGCCTTGCACTTGCACACGAAACCGTCGAATACGTCGACGGGTGTTTTTGCCGAGTCCTTCCTTAATAGCACGTTCATAAATTTCCGAGTTTATTACTTAATTCGTACCAATTAGCGAGCAAAAACCGAAAACACGTAAGTTTATTCGGCTGTTAGTGTTTTCCCCCTGCAATAAAAGTTAAGGTAACCTTTACTTTTATTCGTCCTTAGAATGATGGAAGCGATTATTTCAGTAGAAAACAACGATATTTGTTGTCAACGGAAACCTCTAGACGGATTAGACTCGATAAGTATGCATGCCCGGATGTCGCGAATGATGCATTTATCCTTGGCAAAGAAATTTCTGGAGTATTCAGTGCGATTTCGTGCAAAACTCTTCAAACCTCATTGTAAAAATTGGTCGCTTTCCCTCAAAAAGGAAAAAAACACAATGCGACAGTGTAAAGGGAAGTAGTCCAAAGGAGACGTCTGATCGTTTGTACGGCTCAACGACTGATCGCAACACTGCACAGCGCTGCGCTGATTAAAAACGCACAGACGATCAAAAATTTTGTCTGGGTGACCGCGCAGGCTTGCTCTACAATAAGTCAATCATATCTTGACTATAGAAATGTTACACAAGCGATCTGACACTTCATCTGGGCGAGAGCGAGGACTTGCTTCATCCCATAAACCATTCCCTCTCTAAATATTATAGCATCCGGATGTGTTGTATGGGCGATTATGCAGGCTTTCAAAGCGATAGTGTCAACCGAAGCAGTTGTCCAAAGCAAACCTCTAATCGTCTGTACGACGTTTAGGCTCAACAGCTGATCGCAACGCCGCACAGCGGTGGGTTGATTGTAAACGCACAAACAATCAGATAGTTTGTCTGGGTGACCCTGCAGGCTTGCTCTACAATAAGTGTATCATACCTTGACTATATAAATGTTGCGCAAGCGATCTGACACTTCATCTGGGCGAGAGCGAGGACTTGCTTCATCCCATAAACCATTCCCTCTCTAAATATTATAGCATCCGGATGTGTTGTATGGGCGATTATGCAGGCTTTCAAAGCGATAGTGTCAACCGAAGCAGTTGTCCAAAGCAAACCTCTAATCGTCTGTACGACGTTTAGGCTCAACAGCTGATCGCAACGCCGCACAGCGGTGGGTTGATTGTAAACGCACAAACAATCAGATAGTTTGTCTGGGTGACCGTGCAGGCTTGCTCTACAATAAGTCTATCATACCTCGACTATATAGATGTTGCGCAAGCGAGCTGACACTTCATCTGGGCGAGAGCGAGGACTTGCTTCATCCCATAAACCATTCACTCTCTAAATATTATAGCATTCGGATGTTTTGTATGGGCGATTATGCAGGCTTTCAAAGCGATAGTGTCAACCGAAGCAGTTGTCCAAAGCAAACCTCTAATCGTCTGTACGACGTTTAGGCTCAACAGCTGATCGCAACGCTGCACAGCGGTGGGTTGATTGTAAACGCACAAACAATCAGATAGTTTGTCTGGGTGACCGTGCAGGCTTGCTCTACAATAAGTCTATCATACCTTGACTATATAAATGTTGCGCAAACGAGCTGACACTTCATCTGGGCGAGAGCGAGGACTTGCTTCATCCCATAAACCATTCACTCTCTAAATATTATAGCATTCGGATGTTTTGTATGGGCGATTATGCAGGCTTTCAAAGCGATAGTGTCAACCGAAGCAGTTGTCCAAAGCAAACCTCTAATCGTCTGTACGACGTTTAGGCTCAACAGCTGATCGCAACGCTGCACACAGATGGGTTGATTATAAGCCCACAAACGATCAGATAGTTTGTCTGGGGGACCGTCCAGGCTTGCTGTGCAATAAGTCGATTATATCTTGACTATAGATCGCGCGCAAACAGTTCGACACTTTACCTGGGCGACAGTGTGGACTTGCTTCATCCCAAAAACCATCCGCTCTCTAACTATTGTACCATTCGCATGTTTTGTATGGGCGATTATGCAATGAGCCGGTCAGGTTTTCACTACAAATATCGCGATATAAACGATCCGATACTTTATCTGGGCGACTGCCTAGGCTTGCCTCATCCCATAAACCATCCGCTTTTTTAAATATTAAATTGTTCATATGTTTCATACATGGCGATCCTGCAGGATTCCTATATAAAGATGAATCGCCGAGGCATTGCATACAAATGTCGCGTAAACGATCACGACACTTTTGCTGGCTGACTGTATGCGCTTGCCTTATCGAATAAACCATTCACTCCCTAAACACAAGGCTATTCAGGTGTCTTTTCTGAGCGACCGTGCAAGCTTTCTATGCAATTAACCGGTCAGCCTCTTACTATAAATGTCGCGTTATAAGCGATCTGATACTTTATCTGGGCAACTGTGTACAATTGCTTCATCCCATAAACCACCAGCGCTCTAAGTTTTACACAATTATGCTTTGTGTGGCCGACCGTGCAGGGTTGCTACGCAATGAATCGGTCAGGCAGTAACTATAAATGTCGCGATATAAACGATCTGACACTTTATCTGGGCGACCGTGTACGCTTGTCTTGTATCATAAATAATCCACTCTCTAAATATATTATACCATTCAGATGTGTTCTTCTGGGCGATCTTTCAGGCTTGCTATGCAATGAACCGGTCAGGCTTTGACTGTAGATGTCTCGATATAAGCAATCTGACGCTTTATCTGAACGACTGTGTAGAATTGCTTCATCCTATAAACCACCAGCGTTTTAAATATTACACAATTCGGATACTTAGTGTGAGCGATCGTGCAGGGTTGCTACGCAATTGATCACTCCGGTGATGACCATAAATGTCGCCATATAAACGCTACAACATTTTATCTGGGCAACTGTGTAGACCTCGCTCCATAAACCATCCGCTCTCTAAATATTATATTATTCACATGCTTTATCGGGGCGACCATGCAGGGTTACTATACAATGATCAACCGGTCATGTGTTGCCTATAATAGTCGCGCAAACGATCAAACACTTTATCTGGCCAACTGTGTGCACTTGCTTCGTCTCATAATCACCCACCCTTTAAACATTCTACTGTTCATATGTCCTTTTGGGCGGCCTTATAGGCTTGGTATTCAATGAACCAGTCTCGTATTGATTGTAAACGTCATGTAAACGATCTGACACTTTAACTGGGCGACTGTGTGGACTTGTCTCATTCCATAAACTCTTTAAATATTACACCATTCAGATGTTCTTCTTCTGGACAACCGTGCAAGCCTGACACGCAATGAACCGGCCAGGAGTTGACTATAAACGTCGTCCAAACGATCCGACAGTCTATCTGGGCAATTATGTAGGCATTTGCTTCATCGCATAAACCATGCGCTCTCTAACTATTACATCACTCAAACGGCTGACTCCGCAATGAACCAATCTATGTCGACTGGAAACGTCGCGCAAACAATCCTTCATTTTATCTGTGTGCCTACGTAGATCTGGCTCATCCCATAAACTATCCGTTCTCTAAACACTATACCATTAAAATATGTTTTTCTGGAGGGCGTGCAGATCTGTAACGCAATGAGCCGGACTTGTGTTGACCATTAACGGTAGTTCAAACCATCTGACACTCTATCTGGATGACTATATAGGGTCTTGCTTACTCCCATAAACCATCCGCTCTCTAAATATTACACCGTTCAAATATATGTTTCCTAGGCGACGTGCAGATCGGGTAGGCAATGAACCGGTCTCGTGTTGACTATAGACGTAGTGCAAACGATCTAACACTTTATCTGGGAGTCTACATAGACTGCCTCATCCCACAAATCATCCGCTCTCTAAATATTACACAATTTAAATATTTTCTTTTCCTGGGCGACCGTTCAAATCTGGTATGCAGTAAACCGGGCGGGGTTTAACTATAAATGCCGCGATATAAACAATTCAACACACTTTATCTGGGTAACTGTGTAGGCTTGCTTCATTTCGTGTACCATCCGCTCTCTATTTATTATACCATTCAGATGCTTTGTCTGTTGGAACGTGCAGGCTTACTATTCAATGAACCAGTCTCGTATTGACTCTAAACGTCGTACAAACCATCTGATACTTTAACTAGGAGACTGTGCCTTAGCCCATAAATCATTCGCTTTCTAACTATTACAGGATTCAAATGTTTTTTCTCTAGGCGACCATGTAGGCTTGCTATGCAATGAGCCAGTCTCGTCTTGGGTATAAACGTCGTGCAAACAATTTGCAAGTTTATCTGGGCGATTACGTAAGTTTGCCTTATCCCATAAGCTATCCGCCCTCTAACTACAATGCCATTCATAAGGTTTGTCTGGGCCACCGTACCGGTTTACTGTGCAATGAGTAAGTCTCGTGTTGACCCTGCAATCCTATCTGGGCGACTGTGTAGGCTTTCGCTTCGTCCCATAAACCATCCGCTTTGAAAGTATCATACCGTTTAATGTTACAAGAAACCGGAAGGATCATATCTACAAGCACTTCGTACCGAACTAACGAAATTGGATAGATACGAATCTGAGGATTAAGCACTTACGATAGAAAAAAAAAATTAATAACACCCGCAATTAACGTTTCTCCCCCTTTTCCTTCTTTCCCTTTTTTATAGATATAATATCTGTTTGTCTTAGCGCAAAAAACCCGTGTGGATCGGCATATACCGGCGCGGTGGGTCCGGTAAAAACGGTAGCGATAACCAATCGAGGCGAAGGCTGTCTCGGAAAGCAATTATTACGATCATTTCGGACAGGTACTTTTCGGCTACCGTGGCGGAGACAATTTCGCCACGAAAATACGAAAGGGATAGTAATTATATTGCGGATTAATAGACGCGAACCGATGGACCCGATATCATAAACAAGTTATTATCGCCGAACGCGAGAGCTATAACGGCGATAAAGGAGAAGAAACGAAAGGCGATCGACGTTGCTCGAAAAAGAAGAAGAGAAAACTAACTACGAAGCAATCGGGGCTGAGCGCGTGCGCACCCGCGCGACAGGGCGCTCATTACGAGGAGGAACGAGCGACTTGCACGTGCTTACCGGTCTATTGTACTTACTAATACAAAGTACGGTGGATAGGCGTAAGTGGCGAAGCGAAAATGTGCGTGCCGTTCCTAGATTAGAGGAGGACCGCGGGTAATGGGTTCGATGTTGAGTATCTAGGCGAGGGAACGCGGTTTTTCACCCCTTCCCCAGCGTCGTTAGGCGGAGAGGGGGAGATTGGAAAGTTGCGGTCGCGAGGGAGAACGATAATTTCGAAATATTACGAATGATATTGTCCCCGAAATTAGGACCGCGAGAAATCCCGAAATCCCGGTACGTTTTATCATTCGAATCTGTACAATGATTGCGAAGATTGAAATGTAGGTGGTATAACTAGAGCGCGGATAGGTCTGTGAAGTTGACACCGCAAAATAGAAAGAAATCCTTGAAAATGACATAATTGTTTGATGATAAAATAGTTTTGTTTGACCACCCTTCATTATCGAGCAAAAAAATTTTTTTTTCGAAAAATAGATTATCGCTCGCGTGTAGCAAATTACGCTTAGATATATATTGAGACGTACGTTGGATCTCTATACGTAGCACTTCTACTATACATTTTCTTTTAAAATCCCTAATTCCCAAACCTTCGACACATTGGCTGGGTACCTCAATTTTCACCCTCGATAGCTGAGCCGTATGCTGAGGGTCTACGTTGGACCTCCATTCCTCCCAATGTTCGGACACGTCTTTCCTTAAGACAACTCATCTTTGTGAGTACTACTATTCCCTAGAGAAAGTTACCCGGAAGAGGGCTTTGCGTTATACAACTGAAGATCACAGGTTTTCCGGTGATGTGAGCTGGGTTTACACGTATGGCAAGAAAAAGCGCTATAAAAATTCGACACGACATCCTCAAAAGCTACCGCTTTATATAGTAGTGCTATTAGTTTCTTGTACTTATGTTTCTATTGTTTTTGTTGTTCTGTTCTAACCAATAAACAGTTTTAATGGTTTGCTTTTGCTTTTCTAACAAAACTCGCATCTTCACTATAATTTCTTAACAAAAAAATTCAAAGACAGTATTTTTGTCAAAGAGCTATTTTTATCAGCACAAAGAAAGTTTCTTTTTACACATTTCAATGCTTGTTTATAATAAGTTCAGCTAACCTTCCCATTACTGTCGCCTAGGATGGAATTTATCACTTTGTTTTCTTAGACCCAATTTGGGACATGTCCGCCCTTCGACTTTACGAAGGGTTAACGATAGAAAAAAGTTACCATCATCTCTCTATACACATCATCTACAATGTAGATGATGTGTATAGAGGTAACTAACTTACACAATGTAGATGATGTGTATAGAGGTAACTAACTTACATCTACATAAACGCAATCGCGTATGGCCATACAAGAAACGCCTAAACGGTTAAAATATATGTATAGGTATATAATCGGTTTTGCAGATATTCAATAATAAAGGTGACACAAAATATCACATCGGTAAACTCCTCACCACACAATTGTTTATAATAAAATCGGTGACACGTGTTTCACTAGCTCGAGGCAAGCATCTTCAACAACCGTATAAACCAAAGTATCACTTCAGTAAATTACACCACAGTCCTGGCAATCACCTTTAATAATAAAAGTGTAGAACCACAAATTCCTTTACTTTACGGATAACGCAATAAGTAGTAGTAGATCCGCAACAACGTTTCCTCCGTTTTCCTAAGAGGAACCACAGGATTTCCCACCGCTCGAATCCCTAATTTCCAAAGATTCCGAATATATACGCCAAATATCCCTTCTAGCTTAGCAGGAACTTGAAGAAACCCCTCTCGTTCCATCTCTCGTCTGTTTTTGTGGGACACCTATAGACCGTACAGGAATCGGAATGCCTCGTATGTACGCCGCCGTGCTTCTCTCGTAAAGAGATATATACGACGACGGTTACACGGTCCGAGAGGGAGCGAGCAAGAGTACGAGATCGACGGAGACGGAGCAGAAACAAAAGCGGTACGAGAACAACATTTCCAGTGCATCTCCGTTATATTTGGCCGAGCTCGTTGCAACCAACGGCAAAACGTACATACACACATGTACATACAACGTACTGTACGTTTCGCCTTTAAAGAGCGCGACGGCAACGGCAGCGGCCTGCGGCAGCAGCAGGACTCGGCGGACGCGTTCGTGTGCGTGTCCGCATCAGTAAACGAAGAGGTCGACAGTCCAGGCAAGCGAGCGAGCGAGCGAGCAGGCAAGCAAGCAAGCACAAGCATCAGACCCGGAGTATTGCATCGATGCCGCTGCGCCGTTGTTGCAGTTGAAATGTGCCAGGGGGCATCGCGGGGTGAGCGGGGGTGGAAAGGGAGGCGGCCGTGCGAGGGGCTAGCCGGGAGCGAGGGGGAAGGCTCGGTCCGTGGGGCGCGGGGATAGCGAGGGGCCAGATCAGACGGCTTCGGCCTGCCGGGTCGACGACCGTTGAAAGTGAAAAGAAGAGCGAGAGTTGGTTCGTTTAGCTCATTCAACGGGTCTCTATGAAGGCATGTATGCATGTACCGTGCGCGGTGCGGACGGACGAGGTCCTTCTTCTCGCGCGCGTTGCGCTAATGCGTACGATTAGAATTGACGATTATTGTGATATTGGGGGCCGCTTCTGTTCGCCCCGGCGGGTTCGCGTAACGGAAGGGGCCAGCCCTCGATGCCTTTGACCGAAGGAAGCGAATGAGGCGTTTTATTGGTCGGGGTTCGCGCGTTAGATGCGCACGTTGCGTACGATAGAGGACGAGCTCGTTCCGGGAAGCTACCCTCGTAAGGGTTATTTAACCCTACCGTTGGTGTAAACCAGCACCGGTAACATGATGAGCTTCTTCCCTTCGTTCCTCATGGGGTACATTTTATAGATGATAAGAGTTTTTGGCCACATTTTCATCGAATTTGCAAGTTGAGAATGAAGGCACCAGCAGTTCCCATGTCAAAAAGCCTCTGTCTCTAGCAAGACCAATATTCATCAAATCGAGCATTCGCAACTTGTTAGAACAAGATGTCGGGGAATGAATCGGTGACTTCCGGGTCTCGCCGTGGTCATTTACTAAAACTTGACGCCTCACTGCCCATGCTGTCAGCTTCTTCAGAAGAACTCAAGATGTCAAGATCGTCTTTAGAGAAATTCTGAAGAAGCTGACAGCATGAGCATCGGAACATCTTCAGAAGTTCTCTAAAGACAGACGTTCCTTTAAAACCCATTTTGTGGTAGTAGTGCATCAAACCTGGCAGTTCTCAAGTCAAAAAGCCTCTATGCCTGGCAGGAACAATATTCATCAAATGTAGCATTCCCAACTTATTTTAGCAAGATAGTAGAGAATGAATCAGTGGCTTCCGGGGCTTATCGTAGTCATTTACTAAAATTTGACGCCTCACTGCTCATGCTGTCGCTTTCTTCAGAAGAACTCTGTCAAGACCGCCGTTGGAGAACTTCTGAAGAAGCTGACAGCAGGAGCATCGGAACGTCTTCAGAACTTCTCTAAAGACAGATGTTTCTTTAAACGAAACCCGGCAGTGCTCAAGTCAAAAAGCCTCTGTCCCTGGCAGGAACAATATTCATCAAATGTAACATTTCCAACTTGTTTGAGCAAGATGGTAAAGAATGAATCAGTGGCTTCAGGATTTTGCCGTGGTAGTTCACTAAAACTTTACGTTTAGCTGCTCATGCTGCCAGTTTCTTCAGAAAAATTCTGCTAAATCTATCTTTAAGGAACTTCGGAAGATGTTGCGATCGAATGGTCGGCTAATGTCCCGCTCTCTGGAACGAGCTACGTAACTAACAAGCACAACGTCAAGAAGACGTAGTGACTATCGCCGAAGGTCCTGTCAAGTTTGGACGACGAAACCTGGGAGGTGACTGACCCTGATTTGTTGAAAATATCAAAATGCAGGACAGCTTTAGCACTTCATCTCTTAAGAAGCACGCACCGCAACCTACCGAGTTTACCTGGCAGTCAGTTACTAAACCGAAATACCAACTATACTGGGTCATTACGTTCAGAGGTTTTGACAGTTGCTTCGCCGTTGATTCGCTTTGCTGTTGTTACTTGTTCCTAATTCATTTGTCAAAACAGTCTTTTTGCACATTTATGTATATTAAGGTACATCATAAAAACGATTATTACGTAAAAACCGCTTGGTTGTTTCAGTTAGAAATGCACCAGTTACGGATCAAATGGCTCTTTCTCCAGCTAAAAAACGGCCTCATCAGTATTTCAAATTTGTCGCGCTTTTGCTAATGATGTTAAAGTGTTTCTTACCCTCATTGTCATAAATTTGTGGGGAGTGGCTTAACTATTTCTGTTGGATGAACAGAGTACAGTTCTACAATTGTAACCTGTCTCGACTGCACTTAGATCGAAGAGCTTAAAAGAAATGTATAAGCCTCAATCACTTAGTTGCAAAAACAGGTACTAGTCGTAATCCCGTAATGTTAGGGATGTGGGTACTATTAAGTGGCGGTTTTCCCTCTGTCAAGTCAAGTCAAATCAAGTCAAATCGAATCAAGTCAAATCGAGTCAAGTCAAATAGACTCAAATCAAGTCAAATCAAGTCAGATCAAGCCAAATCAATTCAAACCAAACCAAATCAAGTCAAGTTGAACCAAGTCCAGTCAAACTAAATCAAGTCAAGTCAAGTCAAATCTATTCAAGTCAAGCCAAATCAAGTCAAGTCAAGTGACATCAAATCAAGTCAAGTCAAGTGACATCAAATCAAGTCAAGTCAAGTGACATCAAATCAAGTTAAATCAATTTAAGTCAAATCAAATCAAATACAATCAACTCAAGTCAAATCAAGCCAAATCAAGTTAAATCAAGTTAAATCCAATCAAGTCAATTCAAATCAAGTTAACTCAAGTCAATTCAAGACAAATCAACTCAAATAAAGACAAATCAATTCAAGTCAAGCGAAATCAAGTCAAGTCAACTCAAGTCAAATCAAATCAAGTCAAATCAGGACAAGTCAAATCAGGTCAAGTCAAACCAAATCCAGCCAAAGCAAATCAAGTCAAGAGATAGGTCACTAGAGACTACTTGTAATACCATATTTTGGGTAATGCCGTATTACAAGGAGCTAGTCCAATAGGTCATTGACTGTTTCAGCCTACCAATAAGAACTTCAAATAGGAATTGGATTTTTGTAAAGAATTAACGGGCGCCGGTCTCTATCGACGACTAAACAAACGCAAAATTTTACACCTTCTCGGAATCCGCACATCGACGTACGTATGGTAGAGGAAGTTTCCTTAAACTTCAACAAAGTGCACCGCCACGCATCGCTAATTACGACCTATCGACGTATTTACGGCTTCGCTGTAAAATCCCACCGTACGTATTTGTTTGCTCGCGCTGACGGCGTCTGAGGACAGACCTTTCTTTAGCGATTCCGACAGCTTCATCAAAACAATCGTACGGCGGCAATCGTTTTTCGACGTGACTCACGTCACGCGGTTTATCACGTTTATCGCGATAAGAAATGGAAAAAGGAACGAATGAAACGAGACCATATCGAAGAACCTCGGCCACCTAACTCGAACGACCTCCACGCATCTAACGATCGGTAATTTTCTAAGCCGTCATCGTCGTCGTCCAATCAGGTGTCGGTCGTATTCATAGGAGCGATATTTCTGAATGATTATTTTTACTTCGACGGCCTAACGCGCACGGCTAACGTCCGTTCGTCCGTCGGAGGTGCACGTGCGAGAGGTGCGCTCCTTTTAGAGTTCAAGTTCATCATTATCGAGCGAGTGGTCGTCGGTCTCTCGCAGTTGAACGGTACGGAACGGAACGATGGAGAGCGTTATTAGAAAAGAAAAACGTGAAACAAGGAAATAGCAAACAAAATAAACGAAAATCGGAGAAAGACGATTGGTTCGAACTACAAGCGAGATGTGCCTCACCCCTCTAGTTTCGATAAATAATTTGATTTATGCTGAAGACCTTGATGATGGCTTTGATAATAATGGACGAAACGACACGTTGTAGTTATTACCACAATACCTTTGGGATAGGGCAATAACTAAAGATCAATGATTACTATAAATGAAAGTCCTTTTATTTTAAATCAACTGTGCACAAGGGAGAGGACACGGGCGTTTCCTAGAGCTGATACACATAGACTAACTAACCGTTTCGACTCGTCAACCCTCACGGTTGCTTGTCTTTTCCCTCTATTTATTTCCTTAATACCGCAAACCATTTTTCACCCGGGAGATTTGACCAACTACAAGTTGGTCCTGTTCCTGTTTATCCAAGTGTTGACAGGGTAAGTGTGAAACAGGTGGCGCCCTAACATATAGTATTTGGAGTCTATTTCACCCACTCCCTCGCCGACTAGCTGGCTAACACCCTGAGTAATAGCGAACTCCATTCCTGGGGCGAAGCTGGTGAGCTTTCTGTCGCGGCTATGAAAATTCAGTTTTTAGTAATCAGAACCGATGGCACCAATACACGACTTAACAACATCTGACTCACATCAACCTTTATCTGCAGGTCAGTTTATATCTTTCTTTTAAGTACATAATTTACGACGGGGGCTATGTGTTTAGGTATCAATGCATTTTTGACGTGTGTTATCGGTATGCGACGTTGCGACTAGTGTTGTCTCTAAGATCCTGGGAATATAATTGTTCCACTTGGGTTTTTTAATATACCCTCGTTGTACGCCCATCACATTAAGAGATGAATCCTCCGTCACAAGTATTATACAAAGAATATCGGCCCAGTACGTCGAGCTTGAAGCACACCAGATCCTAGTGAAAATGATGAAACATAAAGAGCAAGGCCCCGCGTATGTGGACCTTAAGGTACCCCAATCCCCCGGTAAACAAGGCTACCTCCCCTAAGTAATTTTTGAGAGAAACAAACAACAATGACCAATGGGCATCGGCTTGATGTACCCCCGGACGTATATACGTACATGCATATTACTTCGACGGAACGAAACGAAAATGGCCGGAAAACGGAGGATCGAACGGGAAAAGTTTTGCTCAAAAAGTCTGTACCGGCCACAGAAACCGGTTCGTCGTTAAAATTCCTAAAGCAAAAAATTCCATACTAACTCTGATTGCGTATGGTCGTTTCTCAGAAAAAAAGATGAATAATTAATCGCGATTGTTTTTATAATTCCCTCCTCCCCGTCGCGCTTCACTTTGTTCGAATTATTTCGAGATTTATCGCTTTCAGCACCGCTCCTGCGTTATTTACGACGTTACTATATCGTAGGACCGTAGAGAGAGTGTATGTTGAAAACGTAGTACATATTTCTAATAGATGTGACTTAAAGCCCGATCTAATAAGCGAAAAGGGGCGTCGACTAGCGCGGCTGACGATATCGTTCTAACAACGCGTTTCGGAGCGCGCGAATATGGGAGTGTTAATTGGAGCTCGGACTAATTATTTCGGATTGGCATGTTGAGGAATATGTAGGTTAAGTTCAATAATATGAGCTCGCCAGCTCGGTACGCGTTTAATATCGTCGTCGTTGTGCTTGGGGAAAAAATGGTAACATTCGATTCTCCCGCGGCTATCTGGCACCTCTGGGATACGTACTTGGACTAAGAAATACAAAATCCTGTTATGGGTATTTGGAGTCGGTGTGGCCCGATGGTTAGGGAGCCAGACTATAATATCGAGGACAAGGCTTCGAATCCCAGGCGTTTCAGCACTGGAGCAATGTGGGTCACCCCGATTAGAGAGCCATACTACAATGCCGAGAGCAAGGGTTCAAATCCCAAGCGTTTCGCGCCCAAAGAGTTGTGGTTCATCTTAACACATATGGAGATGGCATTGTCCACTGATTAGAGAGCCTACTATAACGAGGGTAAAGGTTGAAATCGTAGGCGTTTCGAGCCGAAAAATATGCGGTTTATCGCGATCAATTTCGAGCCGGTGTAATCTAGCGGTTAGGGACCCGGAGTAGGATACCACGGGCAAGGGTTTAAATCTCAGATATTTCGGGAGGTCGGAAATTACGTAATTTACCGGGATATATTTGGAGTCGGTGTGGGCCAGTGGTTCGAGAGCCAAACTACAATGCCGAGAGCAAGGGTTCAAATCCCAGACGTTCTGAGCCCAAAGAGTTGTGATTCATCTTGACATATATGGAGATGGTGTAGCCAACTGATTAGGGAGCCTGCTATAACGAGGGTAAAAGTTGAAATCGTAGGCGTTTTGAGCCGAAAAATATGCGGTTTATCACGATCAATTTCGAGCCGGTGTAATCTAGCGGTTAGGGACCCGGAGTAGGATACCACGGACAAGGGTTTAAATCTCAGATATTTCGGGAGGTCGGAAAATATTTACCCGGATATATTTGGAGTCGGTGTGACCCAGTGGCTAGAGAGCCAAACTACAATCCCAAGGGCAAGGTTTCAAATTCCATGCGATTCGGACTGAAGGATATGTGATTTATGCTAACATATCTAGGCCCGGTATGTCCCAGTGGTTAGAGAGCCGGCCTACGATGCCGAAGATAAGGGTTCACATCCTAGGCGTTTCGGGCTGATAGATATGTGGGTCACCCCGACATAGTTTGAGCTGATGTGGCCTAGTGGTTAGAGAGTCACACTACAATATCAGATTTTGAATCGAGTGATATGTGATTCATGACGATCAATTCGAAGCAGGTGGAGCCCAGTGATTAACGATCCGGAACACGATATCGAGCGTAAGGGTTCAAATCCTAGGCGTTTCCGGCTGATGGATATGTGGGTCATTTTGACATTACTGGAGGCGGTGTGACCCAGTAGCTAGACAGCCAAACTACAATCCCAAGGGCAAGATTTCAAATCCCGAGCGATTGGGACTGAAGGATATGTCGTTCACGCCAACATATCTGGGCCCGGTATGTCCCAGTGGTTAGAGAGAAGGCCTACGATACCGAAGGTGAGGGTTCACATGCTAGGCGTTTCGGGTTAATAGATCTGTGGGTCATCCTGACATATTTTGAGCTGATGTGGCCTAGTGGTTAGAGAGCCACACTACAATATCAGGGGCAATAGCGTTTTGAACTAAGAGATATGTGGTTCATGACGATCAATTCGGAGCAGGTGGAGCCCAATGGTTAACGAGCCGGACTACGATACCGAGAGTAAGGGTTCAAATCCTAGGCGTTTCCGGCTGATAGATGCGTGGGTCATCCCGACATGTTTTGAACTGATGTTGCCTAGTGGTCAGAGAGTCACACTACAATATCAGGGGCAACGGAGTTTTGAACCGAGTAATATGTGGTTCATGACGATCAATTCGGAGCAGGTGGAGCCCAGTGGTTAACGATCCGGACTACGATACCGAGCGTAAAGGTTCAAATCCTAGGCGTTTTCCGGCTGATACATATGTGGGTCATTCTGAAATATTTGAGGGTGGTGTGGAGAGAGCCAGACTACGATGCCGAGGTCAAGGATACAAAGTCCTGGCGTTTTAAGCCAGAAGATATGTGGCTCATTTCAAATATATTCCGAGCCTGTGTGGTCCAGTGGTTAGAAAGCCGGTCTACTATGCCGAGGGCAAGGATTCAAATCCCAAGCGCTTCAGCCTGAAAGACATGTGGTTTACCCCGATAAATCTGGGGCCGGTGTGACCCAGCAATTAGAAAACCGGACTGCAATGCCGCGAAGACAAGAGTTCAGATTCCAGGCGTTTTGACCCGGACGATATGTGGGCCATTTCGAGCCGATGTTGTTGAGTGGTTAGAGAGTCGGACTGCAATACGGGGGCCAAGGATTCAAATCTCAAGTGCTTCAGGCCCAAAGGTATGTGGTGACCCCGATATATCTGGGACCGGTGTGGTTCAGTGTTAGAGAGTTTAGGTAAGGGTTCAAAATTCCAGGCGCTTCAGGCCAGAAGATATATAGTTTATTCCGACATGTTTGTGACTGACTGGTTAGAAGGACGGACCCTACAATACAGGGGACAAAGGTCCATATTCAAACGTTTCTGGTCGAGGGGCAACGGTTTAAGTCCCGTCGTTCTGGACCGGAAGATATCCTGTTAATCCTGATATTCGCGGCTCATCAAGTTTTTACCAGAAATAATAATGATAGCAACAATAATAATAATAATAATAATAATAAAGCAATCAAACGATACTGTAAGACGTTGATATTTCGACGAAAGCTACTTGCTCGAAAAAACCTAAAAAATTAATTTTCAAACGTGCGCGAAGAAACGACGCCACCATCGATCGATATTTTAAGAGTTCGGACCGTAACATATTACGGATATCGTGTGGATGGCTGCGTTATGTATGTGTGATATTATACATAATATAAAAATACGTTGATAAAGTGCGTTGACCTCTTCAAGTATGTCATCGGATAATATCGCAGTTTGTTGTGTTGTGTGTTACGATCGTTTACAAGTGTACGTGCGCGTTCATTGTGAGGAGACGAAACGATCATTTTCGAGAAATCGGATCCGATTCGGCAATTTAAACTTCTAAACCGTATGCAGTCGTATGTGCTTGAAACGATTGTCCGCTCAAACGGGAAATATTTTTAGATATGAACTTTTAATTAGAGAAAAATCAGCACTGCTAACGCCGCCGTCGAGAAGAGAAGACGAACGAAACATTTATGACTGCCAATTTTCCGATCTTTTCATTTTCCATTGTTCCTTCAGACCCGAGAATTCCTCGAATTTTCTTCTTCCTTTTTCTCATTGACTCCGGTCTGCGCAAAGTTCCAGAAAACGTTAAGTGTTGAAGGATATCTGAAGTAGGGTAACTCGTTTTGTCCCCAAAGAAAGTGGAAATTTAAGAAATCATTTTCTAGGGGAAATGGGAGCAGGTTTCTTAGTATTTTTGTTCCTGTTTCAATTTTCGAGGAAGATTTCTGAAAACTTTATTTTCACACATTCTACGGCAACAACTCTACAGCAATTTTCTTTTCTCGTTTTTTTGAAGTAAAATAGTTAATCTAATAATAAATATAATATATTTAAACGAGCAATTCTTGTATATACATACATACATTCAATTATTGTATATACATATATATATATATATATATATAGATATAATTGGTTTCTCGGAAACGGCTCTAACGATTTTGATGAAATTTAGTACCTGGGGGTTTTCGGGGACGAGAAACCGATCTAGCATGATCCCGGTGGCGGGAAAATCCATTTTGACCCGGTTTACACACATTTCTGGTATTGCGGTATATGAAATTGGTTATCGAAAATGACTTCATGCAATTTTAATGCAATTTAGTATCTGGGGATTTTCGACAACACAAAATTGATCTAGCATGGTCCCGGTCCCAAGAAAATTTTTTGGTCCCGCTTTTACTTATTTCTACGGTACATAAAATGTGTTATCGAAAATTACTCTCAAGATTTTCTTACAATTTAATATCTGCGAGTTTTTGGGGACGAAAAGCCGATTTAGCATGGTCCCGGTCTCGATTCAATCCGTTTAGTCCAGGTTTTCACCAATTTCGGCCTAAACGTGGGTTAGCAACTTTTTTAACATCATGCAGCCAAGCGAAATTATAAGTAATTAAAAATTTACTACTAAACCATAGATGGCGCTGAAAGTAGTATGTTAATAACAGAAAAATATCTACGAAAACTAACAAAAACGTGTAAATTCACATAGTTCTAACCTTATAAACTTTTAATATATATGTGCTACTATATATACTTGAAATATACAATATAAATTCAATATCAAAACTAAAATAAAGGGCGTTATAATTTGGTTCGAAATTATTCAAAGAAGTTTGGGAACTCCGAGCAAGGCTCGGTCCTACTGAATTTTATAAGACAGAAGATTGTACATACATATGGTATAAAATGTAAAGGAGCGTTTTATATCATTTTACAAATATCGGAGAAAATCGGGGCGAAATGTTTGCCTCACGGTCAACAAACTTTTCGATCTGCCCCTCTTATTCACTACGTACCCAGCCCATCACGATCCGTAGGATGTGTGCTTGCGCTGGTGGGATGTAGTTTTGGTCTCTAACTTGATAGTGACCTGTGAGGCCGTTTGGTTTTTGTGGGAAAATATAAGACGCGCCTTAGGGAAAAATAAGGCAGTGCAGAGGGTAAAAGTAAGATATTAACTGCTGGTACTGACGACATATCAGGTACGAGCTATGCTTGATCAGAAAATGGATGGACGATGATCGGCATTTTTAATGAGGGGTGTGCTAGTTTTTGGTCGCACGGTGAAGGAGAGGCCATTGCTTATGATTTTCGATGGGCATGTAACACATCCGGATCCAGCTCCCGTCAGACGCATGCGTATTCATATATTTGTGTTCGTAGAGTAAAATTTCAAACTGATGACTAGAAATCCGGCGTTCGCATAGTGAATTTCATTCCATTTCCAACCGATTGGCAACCGCCAGAATAATTTCTTAGAGAATTGAAAATTTTTGGTTTGAGACATGCGCAATGGCAAGCGCCAACTTTAGCAATGTTGACTCCCAGATTACTTGTTAATCTGTGGTGATCCATTCAATTCAATCCGTTTAGACCAGGTTTTCACCAATTTCGGCCTAAACGTGGGTTAGCAACTCTTTTTAACATCATGCAGCCAAGCGAAATTATAAGTAATTAAAATTTTACTACCAAACCATAGATGGCGCTTAAAGTAGTATGTTAATAAAAGAAAAATATCTACGAAAACTAACAAGAACATGTAAATTGACATACTTTGTTTACAGTTACAAAAGTAATCGGAGCTGAGTTTTTAAATCAAAATAAAAAAACTTATACACGATTAGTTGGCGTTGCAAACAGAAGGTATGTAAATGTGTACTTAAAATGTGTATTTCTTAAGAAAGATTTTGAGCTTTGTTTATTCTTAAAAGGGCGTTATCATTTGGTTCAAAATTATTCAAAAAAGCAAGGCTCGGTCCACCAAATACTAAAAATAATAGTTAATAGAAATAATAGTTAATAAAATAATATACAAAATAGTTAGTTAGTCAATAGCCTATTGGTCATCAATTAAGCTATATGACATGATGAAGTTGTCTCGAATCTTTATTTTCTATCCTCGCGAATTCCGCTCATTTTCTCTCATTTCATTTTCTCCACAGAAAAACAAAGGAATTTAAAACAATTGTCTACTCCGAACAGGGTACATTTTTGGATGTAAAATTTTATTTCAGAAAGAGTTATCACTGTTGTCGCCTTCGGCGAGAAGACGACCGAAACCTTTATGACTGCAAATTTTTCGATTTCTTATCTTTTATCTTTTCTCCCGACCCGAGAATGTTTAGAATTCCCTTCTAATTCTTGTCCTATTTGACTACAGCCTATCCCTTCTACTGAGCGTCAAGCAAAATTACCGAAAAGTAAAAAAAATATATGATTTTGTTGATATAAACTTGTAAGAAACAATCATCATTGCTGCCGCCTTTGCTAAGAGAAAACGAACGAAATATTTGTGACTGTAAATTCCTCGATTTCTTATCTTCCATATTTTCTCCCGATCCGAGAATTTCTCGAGTTTCCTTCTTCTTCTTCTCATTGACTTGAGTCTGCCCCTGTTACGGAGCCGTTAGAGCCAATTTCCAAAAGAAACCAAAAATTTTGATTTTTGGGAGACAATCATCAGCATTAAGGCCTTCGCGAACAAAAGAACAGCGAAACATTTACAACTCTAAATTTTTCGAATTCTATCGATTTTCCATCGTTTCTCCCGAATTTCCTTCTTTTTCTTCTTCTTCTTCTCATTAACTTGAATCTGTACGTACTGCGGAGCCGTTGGAGAGAATTTCCAAACGAAACGAAACAATTGATTTTTGGATATGAACTTTTAAGAAACAACATCAATGCCTTCGCGATTGACAAAAGAAGAACGAAACAACAACGAATTTTTCGATTCCTTATTTTCCATGGTTTCTCCCAAATCTAGAATCATCAACATTTTTAATTCTAAATTTTTCCATTTCTTAGTTCCCATCATCATTTCTTCCAAAATCGAGAATTTTTCGAATTTCCTTCTTCTTCGTCTCATTTACTCCAATCTACCACTTCTACGGGAGCCGTTGGAACGAATTTACAACAGAAACAAAGAAATGGATTCTTGCCTATAAACTTTTAAGAAACAATCATCAGGAGGTATTAATGCAAACATTTTTAATTCCAAATTTTTCGATTTCTTATTTCCCATCGTTTCTGCCGATCCGAGAATCTTACGAATTTCCTTTTTCCGCTTCTTCTTCTCATCGACTGGAGTCTGCCCCTGCTACTGAGCGTCAGATCAAATTTCCGCAAAAGCAAGAAAAATTAATTTTTGGATATTAAATAAGTAATCATCAGTATTAATGCCTTCGCGAACAAAGGAAGAACGAAATATTTATAACTCTGAATTTCTCGGTTTCTCGTTTACCATCACTTCCCCGGGTCCGAGAATTTTTCGAAGTTCCTTCTTCTCATTTACTTGAATCCGACCCTGCCTACGCGAACAAAAGAAAAGCGAAACATTTACAATTCCAAATTTTTCGAATTCTATACATTTTCCGTCGTTTCTCTCGACCCCAGATTTTCTCGAATTTCCTTCTTTTTCTTCTTCTCATTGATTTGAATCTGCCCATGCTACGAAGTCGTTGAAGGTAATTTCCAAACGAAACAAAAGCAAATGGATTCTTGAATATAAACGTTTAAGAAACAATAATCAGCAGGTATTGATACTTTCGCGAACATAAAGAAAAAAGAACGAAACATTTTTAATTCTAAAATTTTCGATTTCTTCTTTCCCATCGTTTCTGTCTAGACCGAGAATCTTTCGAATTTCCCTTCTATTCTTCTTCATGAGAAGTATGAGTACGGACCGGACACGATGGAAAGAATGGATTAAATCGTCGTAAGATCCAAAAATAATCCGACGCTGAAAGGCATAAGGATTGACGAGAAGAAGAAGAAGAAGATTCTTCTTATTATTATTATTAACTCTAATTCGCCCCTGCTATTGAGCATCACGGCAAATTTCCGGAAAACAAAAACAAATGGATTTTTTGAATGTACACTTTTTAAGAAATTATCATCAGTATTAATGCCTTCGCGAACAAAAGAATAGCAAAACATTTATAATTCCAAATTTCTCGAATTTTATCTATTTTCCTTCGTTGCTCCCGACCCGAGATGTTTTCGAATTTCCTTCTTCTTCTTCTTCCTCTTCTCATTGACTTGACTCTGCCCCTGCTAAGGAGTCGTTGGAGCGAGTGTCCAAAAAGGAAGAAAATAACGGATTTTTCGATATAAATTTTTAGGAAACAATCATCAGTAGGTATTAATGCCCTCCGCGAACAGAAATCAAAGAACGAAACATTTTTAACTCTGAATTTCTCGATTACTTATTTTTCGTCGTTTCTCCCAAGACAAGAATCTTTCGAATTTCCGTTTTCTTGTTATTATTCTCATCGACTCCACTCGAATTTCCGAAAAGCAAGAAAAAAATAATTTTTTTGGATATAATCTTTTAAAAGACAATCATGGGTATGAATGCATTCGCGAACAAAAGAAGAACGAAACATTTACGACTATTTAAGTAAGTTTTTCGATTTCCTATTTTTTATCGTTTTTCCCGACTTTCGGGAATTTTTCGAATTTCCTTCTTCTCATCGACTACGAATTTCCGAAAAGAAACAATAACAACCGAACAAGAAAATGAAGCCGTCTTTTTCTCAAAAATGGTTTTTCCTACCTTTGCGGTTTCGGTATAGGTCTTATCATAGTTGACCGTTTCTCGTCCTTATTCGGGAGTCTCAAGTAGTCTTGGTCCCCCAACAAAAGAGATCCTTTGATATAATCATTGCAACCCCCGTGGAACACCACTGCACTTGAAACCGTGAAAACTCACACGAAGCCCGGGCGCGACGGTCTCGATCAAGAAATCATCGTCCGTTCCGAAATTTTTGGCGAATTTTTATTACTTTACACTTCTTCTGTTACGGGCGTGCGGTCGCGCGACCCTGCGGCACACCGGTTTACCCCTTTCGATTTTTTCGTTCCTCTCCCTCGTTATCGTAACCGAATTTTATTTATTTATTTCTTAAAAAAAAAAAAAAGAGAAAGAAATACGACGAACTTTTTCAAACCGAACGCACTCGCATCTCGCACATCGAGTATGTATGGGCAGGCAGTGCCTACTGGATTATTACGAACGACTCGGTGCGTTCTTTTTCTCTTTCTCGTTCCTCCTCTCTGTGCGTGTTCGTATACCACGTATTTTAGCGGAAAACAACCGACGATCGGCGCGGTCTAGCCGTTACTGGCCGCGAGATCCGATCGAGGTAGAGAGTGCGCTTTGCGTGCGGCACTTGTTTCACTCCCGCACTTGCTTCTTTTGCCCGCACCTGTATGTGTGTGTGTGTGTGTGTGTGTGTGTGTGTGTGTGTGTGTGTGTGTGTGTGTGTGTGTGTGTGTTTAGTTGTACGCACACTACGACGATCTTCTCTTGTTCTTATTCCCTTCTACCTCGTCTTCGAAGGATCATATCTTCATCAGTCGTCGATCGTCAGTGTCGTTTCGCATGTTTTTTTAATTTCCGATCCTCGCTTGTTTCTTTCCTTTTTTCTTCTTCGTTTCGCAATTGGTCCGGCGTTACCGGCTGTCTTATCGGTAAAGAAGGATTTTTGCGTGAATCTCAGCAGTTGTCCACGTCGAATGTGGAAAAACAGTTTTGAAACGCCCTGTATATTTAGGCCGTGGAAATATCAATTTGAAGTCTCCATTCCCCGAATTGAAATTTTCAGGGCGTGTTGTCCACATAAACATACTTCTGCTAATTTAAATATACTATATATAAATCGTGACCTATAAACACTTATTTTCCAGATTACCTCCACCACTTTTTAAGTGAAAACTAACTTTAGGTGACTGACAATTCTTTTCTTCTTTGTCCACAGGAACATACTTTTACTAAATTAAATGTATATATAAATCGTGACCTATAAACACTTATCTTTCGGATTACCTCTACCACTTTCTTAGGTGTTGAGGGTAGGGATATCCTATAATCATCGAAACCAGCCAGTCGCTAAACTGGCGACAAGGTGAAGTCGAAATTATCACTTTAGTAAAAGGATATTTTGTGGATTATCTCCACCACTTTTTTAGTGATAAGTGACTTTAGGTGACTAATATACTCTTTTCTTCCTTGCCCACAGAAACAGACTTCTACTAATTTAAATATACTCCATATAAATCGAGACCTATAAACACTGACCTTTCGGATTACCACCACCACTTTTTTAAGTGATAAGTAACTTCAGGTGACTGACAAGTCTTTTCTTCCTTATCAACAGGAGCATACTTTTACTAAATTAAATATTTATATAAATCGTGACCCATTAACACTTACCTTTCGGATTATCTCCACCACTTTCTTAGGTAGTGGAGGTAATACGAAAGATATCCTACAATTACCGAATAGTAAAAGCATATTTTTCGGATTACCTCCACCACTTTTTAAGTGATAAGTAACTTCAGGTGACTGACAAGTCCTTTCTTCCTTATCAACAGGAACATACTTTTACTAAATTAAATATTTCTATAAATCGTGACCCATTAACACTTACCTTGTGGATTATCTCCACCACTTTTTAGGTGATGGAGGTAATCGGAAAGATATCGTCCAATTAGTCAAAGCAGACAGTCGCGAAATTCGCGGCAAGGTCAAGTCGAAATGATCAGTTTAGTAAAAGCATATTTTTCGAATTACCTCCACCACTTTTTAAGTGATAAGTAACTTTAGGTGACTGATGAGTATTTTCTTCCTTGTACACAGGAACATACTTTTACTAAATTAAATGAATATATAAATCGTGGCCCATAAACACTTATCTTTCGGATTATCTCCACCCCTTTTTTAGGTGATGGAGGTAATCGGAAAGATATCGTCAAATTAGTCAAAGCAGGCAGTCGCGAAATTCGCGACAAGGTCGAGTCTGAATGATCAATTTAGTAAAAGCATATTTTTCGGATTACCTCCACCACTTTCTAAATGATAAGTAACTTTAGCTGACTGATAAGTATTTTCTTCCTTGTCCACAGAACATACTTCAATAAATTAAATAAATATATATAAATCGTGACCCATAAACGCTTATCTTTCAGATTATCTCTACCACTTTCTTAGGTAGTGGAGGTAATCCGAAAGATATCCTACAATAACCGACACGTGCCAGTCGTGAAACTCGCGACAAGGTCAAGTTGAAATGATCACTTTAGTAAAAGCATATTTTTCGGATTACCTCCACCACCTTTTAAGTGATAAGTAACTTCAGGTGAGTGATGAGTCTTTCTTCCTTGTCCACAGGAACATACTTTTATTAAATTAAATAAATATATAAATCGTGACCCATAAATACTTATCTTTCGGATTATCTCCACCACTTTCTTAGGTGATGGAGGTAATCGGAAAGATATCGTCAAATTAGTCAAAGCAGGCAGTCGCGAAATTCGCGACAAGGTCGAGTCTGAATGATCAATTTAGTAAAAGCATATTTTTCGGATTACCTCCACCACTTTCTAAATGATAAGTAACTTTAGCTGACTGATAAGTATTTTCTTCCTTGTCCACAGAACATACTTCAATAAATTAAATAAATATATATAAATCGTGACCCATAAACGCTTATCTTTCAGATTATCTCTACCACTTTCTTAGGTAGTGGAGGTAATCCGAAAGATATCCTACAATAACCGACACGTGCCAGTCGTGAAACTCGCGACAAGGTCAAGTTGAAATGATCACTTTAGTAAAAGCATATTTTTCGGATTACCTCCACCACCTTTTAAGTGATAAGTAACTTCAGGTGAGTGATGAGTCTTTTCTTCCTTGTCCACAGGAACATACTTTTATTAAATTAAATAAATATATAAATCGTGACCCATAAATACTTATCTTTCGGATTATCTCCACCACTTTCTTAGGTGATGGAGGTAATCGGAAAGATATCGTCCAATTAGTCAAAGCAGACAGTCGCGAAATTCGCGGCAAGGTCAAGTCTAAATGATCAATTTAGTAAAAGCATATTTTTCGGATTACCTCCACCACTTCTGAAGTGATAAGTGAGTTTAAGTGATTGATAACTCTTTTTTTTTCCTTTGTCGAAATTTCCACTTGACCTTGTACCGAGTTTCGGCGAGCGTCTTGCTTCAGCTAATTATCAATTACGTCCGAAAACTGGTAAGTTGTTATTATTGAAGGGGGACACCGTTCGTCGAGTACTTTTCTATTTTCGATCGCCTAAATTACCGCCCGTTTAACATCGCGCGCCCGTCTGGGCGAGAAGAATATGTATAAGAAGTCGCGATTACGCGGATTAGAACGCGAGGAATTCGTAAAAATCCTCGCCGCTGCAAATAAGCGGAAAATAACAATAATAGCAATATAAGTAAATAATATTGCAAAACAAACTTGGAAATATGAGAGAAGTATCAAGGAATACGACAACAAATAACAGTTTCAATGTCAGGATTGTTTAAATATTTGCCTCGTTTAAATATAGAATGAGGAGATAGGTATTTATATGTGTGTGTGTGTGTACAGAAATCGGCGTATGAAATTATTTTTAACCAGGTTGAAGTGTGGACGTGGAAGGTAACATAACATTTTTCGAGTTAGTCCGAAACGAAATGTTCAAAAGGGGAGACAAAATGTACGGGAAACAATGAAAACGGGAAAGTCACCAGGAAGTCGTGGAGAATCCTGCGATTGCGAGGACTGTGATGTGACCGACAGTACCCTACGCAGATATTCATTAATTCGGTACATGTGCTTCGCCGATAACAAAACCAACACCTTCAAGCCATATTCTACCGTATCGTTCGATCAGCCAACCTAGGGATCGTGTACTTCACAAATAAGGGGGAAACTAGAATCAGCCTTTTTTTGGTCGTTACTCCACGATCCATCAAAAGCCAAGATAATTGCTATCATTGCCTGCGCCTGAAGAAACCTCAACGCAGACTATTCGTAGTAAACATATCCAGTACCCACAACCACGTGGTCCTAGTGACTCTGGAATCGACCAGGCTCAGCCCTAATACTTGACCGCAAACTTAACCTTACATGGGCTTTAGGAATCGCATAGGGTCTAGCTAATTTGGGTACCAGCTTATCGAGGCATCAAAGCGGCTCTATTGGTCTTGGATTCAGTCCGAGTCGGTTCAGCACCAACATATGGCTGGAAACGGACCCCAAAAGGAATCTGTGTGCCTAATTGGGGTTTACCTCGTTTAGATACCCATTGGGTCGTTGAATGTATTGAAAAGGCATATGGCTTGGCTCAAGAGAGTAGTGGTACTGCCCTCGCAGGGCCCTAATCCGACACGAAATGGCCAAATTCACTGTTCAGGCAAGGTTACGAGGCTGGTCCAAGGACGAATTTCGCTCCGAGTGGTGGCAGCAGGATTAGGGTTGAAGCAACCAAGGATCTTCATGGAAGCGCCGTTAAGTTGCAAAGAGACCTGGCATCTTCTAAATTTCCTCAGAAGTTACCTGAGAACTTACCCTATAACTGGTGTCCTTACTAGACACCAGATGATCAATTACCGTCTCTATAAAATCAAGTTCAGCAGTGGAGATGAGTTGGTTTGGAAATATCGTTACCTATACAGGATCTGAACTTGCTTTCGAAATTATCACATCCAGACCAGTATCGAAGACCTGACCTAAAGATCAATTCCGGCCCGAAACGGAACAGGAGACAACGCTCAAACAACTCGAGAGCCTTACCGAAATTCCTTTGGGTTGCAATGAAACCGTAAACCTCCTAAGAGTCAGTCAACTCAAACTCATGATTGGTCACTTTGTCGGAGGTTGAATGATCGACTCGCGTCTGCATCAAACCAGGATCAGCAGTCAGAAAGGAGATGAGTCGGTTCGGAAGCAGCGCTATCCTGGCAAGATCCGACCTTGCTCTCGAAGGAAACACTACCCAGACAATATCTGAACTTGCTTTCGAGATTATAACATCCAGGCTAGGTAGTATCTAGGAGCTGGACTTTTTAAAACTTAGTCATCTCAAAGTTATTACTGGTGTCCTCAACTCCCATTTGCATAAAATCAGGCTGAGAAATATGATAGAAGAAGAGTCGGTTCGGAAGTAGCGCTGTTCAGACATGATCTGAACCTGCTTTCAAAATTATTACATCTAGACTAGTATCTAAGACCTGGTGTAAAGACCAATTCCGGCTCGAGTGGCAACAGGAGATCACGTTTAAACAATCCGAAACCCTAACAGAAACCCCCTTGGTTGGAATGAGACCAGTTACCATATAAAAGTCAGTCCGCTAACAAAGTCATGATTGGTCTCCTTGTCGGATCGATTAATGTCGCATCTGCCTAAAATCAAGGATATGAACGGGTTCGGAAGTAGCGTTACCAAAAGAAGATATGAGCTCGCTCTCGGGAGTAATACAACCCAAACAAGAAGACAACATTTGAACCTGCTCTCGGAATTATCACACACGGGCTAGGATGCAGAACTGGTCTAAAAGTGAGTTCCAGGTTCTAATGGCAAGATGAGATAACATTCAAGCAATGTGAGACCCTCACAGATATTCTCTTGAGCGCCAATTAGACCATGGACCTTCTTAAACTTAGTCAACTCAAAAGCATTGCTGATGTCTCTATCGGGTATTGGAAGCTTAACTTCCATATGTATAAAATCAGACTTAGCAGTGAAAAGGGGAATGAGTCGGTTAGGACGTAGCACTACCTAGACAAGATCTGAACCTACTCTCGCAATTACTTCATCCAGCCTAGGATACGGAGCTGGTTTAAAGATCAACTCCGACCTGAATGGCAACACGAGTCAACGCTCAGGTAATCCGAGATCCTCATAGTTATCCTCTTTGAGTTAAAATGGGACTGTAAATCTTCTAAAACTCAATCAATTCACTGTCATTACTGCTGTCCTTACCAGAGATTGGATGGTCAACTATCATCTGCATAAAAGCAGACTCAGCAGTGAGAAAGGCGATGAGTTGATTGAGCAGTAGTACTACCCTCACAACATCTGAACTTGCTCTCGCAATTAGTATTACCCAGACAAGATCTGAGCGTGTTCACAGAATTATCAAATCCAAGCTAGTATCTAGGAGCTGGTCTGAAGATTAGTTCTGGTCCGAATGTCGAGGTAAGACAATTCTCAAGCAACACACGACCCTCACAGGAATTTAATTGAATAAACCACGAACCTTCTAAAAGTCAGTTAACTCAAAATCATGATTCACAACTACCATCTGCATAAAATGAGGCTCAGCAGTGAGAAAGGAAGATGAATCGGTTGGCAACTAACGCTACCCAGACAAGATCTCAACTTTCTCTCAGAATTATGACTCACAAGAATCCCCTTCAGTTCCAATGCACCATGAATCTTTAAAAAATCAGTGAGCTCAAAATCATGACTGATGATCTGGATCTTCATGGAAGCGTCCCTGGCTTGCAAAGAGACCAGGAATCTTCTAAATTTCAAAAGAAATTACCCGAGGACTACAACTGATGTACTTACTGGACATTGAACGATCAACTACCATCTGCATAAAATCAGGCCCAGCAGCGAAAAAGGACGTGAATCGGTTCGGAAGTAGCAGTTGGCCCTTTCTGATGTCCTTACCTAAGATCGGATGATGCGTAAAATCAGGCTTAGCAATGAACTGAAGCCCAGGAACACGAGAGATTAAGCCATTGATGTATATCGCTACGACGTTTCAGTTAACATCAGGCTTCTATATTTAAGGGATAGATATCTGAAATGTACGAATGTAAGGCCTATTCGACCAGAGAACTGCTAATAAGTAGGTCTTCTCTGTCCTCCTCAGGATTTTCTTCAAGAATGCTTCCTGATCCCGATCGACTCGGGGAGGTTAGTACAAGGTGTTCTGAAGGGCGCAAGTGCTTCATTTTCTGGTTCTCCCTACTAAACTAGAAGACTAGACGATGTCGGGCTTATTAGGAACGAAACATTGAGTAATGATGGCGAGGTACGAAAATATCAATACAGTTACAGTGGCAAAACTTTAGAGCGATTTCAAGTCCCAATATTTCGCGGGGATTGGCTAGTAGCGCCAATCCCCAATCGAAAACGAATTCAAATTAGAGAAACGTCTAGTGGCCACGCTAGATGGCGCTTTGGAAACTTTCATATCGATCTTATTGCAAACAGAAGTTATAAACGTAATATCCCTGGATGATGCCAATCATACAGGAAATCGGAATTTAGGGCCGGGTTTGTTGATTTTGTATCCTTAATCGCTAGTAAGATTAGTTAGAACCCTACAATAGACATGAAGCTACTCGATCAAATCCGATCTATCTGACCAGTTCGAATCAATCGACTGAAGGCAAGAACCTAACAAAGTCGATTCTTTACATAAATTAGGGTTTCGTGCAATATCTAACGACGACGGGAGAAGAAGAAAAAAGAAGCGAACGAAACAATCGAAAATCGACCGGAAATGCTCGGTGAAAAAGAAATCTCGTCGACCGGCGAACACCAACCACAAACGCCGCTGCACTCCGATATCGTCCACTTCCATCTCGAAGGTCTAATTCGAAAGAACTCCGCCGAAGACGTGCTGCATAGGTATTTTTAGTGAAAGGTGGACGACCTCTTAGGACAATGAACCACATTTCTGTCCCTATATCCTAAGAAAAAGACGAGATGGCGGAGCGGAGACGGAGACGGAGCGTAGATGGAGGAAAAGCGAAATGCGTGCGTTTCGGGGCTTAGCTATGTGTACGTATGTGTGCAGCTAAGCTAGTCGACGTATCGCGCCCGGTCGCTGGCGTAATTTAAATAATTTTTAGGATCGAAGGGGCCCCGAGATGTTATAATTAATTTCCACGGCCTACTATCCGCATAGAGGCGTAAGTCAGCGTATTGTGTAGCTGTCGTTATACGGTTAGTAGAGATGTGGTGTACTTATAGTACAGCCGGGCGATAATGAAATTTATAAATATTTACTCGCGCGTTTCGGGCTCGGATCGGTACGTCGGTTTGTGTTGGATTTTCGTGACGAAACGGAAAATTACTTTCTTCGATCGGAAAATGGAATTGGGGCGGCGATTAGTGGGAAGGGAAACGGATACTATATAAGGAGGGACGACGAGAAGGAAACTGCTCACAAGGCGGGCAGCACAAAAGTTTAGATAAAAAAATAACAATTTAATCTGTAACTTCGTAAGAGAGGAAGGAGACTGCCCATAATCAGCAGAGAAGATCACTTAAAATCGGTGCATATTGCTAAAACATTTTCATCGTTTAACGCGTGCGAGACTATAGAGAAATGAGAGAGCGGGGGAACAGAGCTACTCATGTACGGCACAAGTATCAGTTGTGAATCAGCTGTTACTCGTCGTTGCCCCTATAACTAACGTTTCTTTTAGTGAGGATGCCAAGGACGAGAATGGGAACTTCCTTCCCACCTAATATCAACCCTGGTCATTACTGATGGACTGGCGGATATCGATGACGTTCCGATCATCAGTACGGGGAGTATGAAGAAGTTCTCTGCGATGTTATTCAAAGGCCATAAATATGCCAAGAAATTGTGAAAATACGGTATTGACGTCCAATTCACCAGGAAAAGAAAGCCACCTTCGAGAAACCTGCGGTTTAAATCGAATGGAGCCACTAGAACTGGGGTATCGAGTAGTCACACTGGATAATAAGCTTTTATGGAACGGATATCGAAAGGAAATCCTCAACCCAGCCCCTCGTGCGCCTATGGGGTGCAGGAGCAAAATCCTGGGAAAGTAACAAATCATCTTGTGCTGGATGTAACCCAGCTACCCTTTGCTGGATATAACTCAGCTACCCTGCGCTGGATGTAACTCATGGTAAATCATGATAGTGAGACCCATCATCACATACGACGTTATCGCCTAGGTGAACAGGACGAAGGTAGTCACGCTGAGAAATAATGTCACCAAGTTACAAAAGCTGGCTTGTGTCTGCATAACAGGGGCAATGAAGAATTATCCAACAGCGGCTATGGATGTCACATTGGGAATCACATCACTATATATAGTGGCGGGGAAAGCCGCAGATACCATCCTTGTTAGGATAGCTGACAGTGGACTAGGCAAGGGTCCTTAAGGAGTTAACATCTCATCGTAGAGGGGAGGGAGGAGCAGGGGGCTTCTTTCCTGGCACTGTCCAGAGACCAAGTCATTTGTAGATATAGACAAAACTTTAACAATCCGAGACCCTCAGAGAAATCTCCGAGTGAGTTGCAATGGGACCACGCGCCTCCTAAAACTTACTTAACTCAACTTAACTACTACCACACCTTACCAGGGGTTAGATAGCTAACCAGCATCTTCGTAGTATCAGGCTCAGTAGTGAGAAAGAAGACGAGTTAGTTCAGAGGTCATACTATGTCTCACACCACAACATACAATGGCAGGGAAAGCCGCAGATAACATCCTCATTACGACGGCTGGTAATGGGCAAGGGAGGAGTCCTCTGATGAGGGAACTGGCATTCCTCCTTCCCTGGCAGTGCCTAAAGGCCTAATCACTCGTAGATGCAGTTTCGAGAGGAATTTCTTCGTACGGCTGGGCGAGAAGACGGATTGGGACGATGAATCCAGCATGCTAACAAGTTGTATACAAAAGGAGCAAAGGCCAGAGAGGGCACTGAAACAGAAACATACAGATCTTGGCTCAGGAACATACTATAGTATATTTCTGGATACTATTCGCGCAGTTGTAGCGAGACTAACCTCGGAACGAATTGTAGAAATCAGGAGACTGCTATGCTAACAGAAACTTAAGCGGGCATTAGGGCTCTCTGAGCTTGCGCACCTTCACTTTAAGGACGGTGTGGGACGATCGGAAAAGGCTAAATAATCTGCCCGAAGGTACCAAGGCGACGCTCCTATGGGTGCCGAGTCAAGCCAGAGGCGGGAGGAAATGAAATAACGGACAGGGTAGCAAAGCATGGATTATCAACATCCCCTTACAGGACCCAAACCGTTTTGCGAAATAGGGAAGCACTTAATTCAGGACGCGCTGGGAAGCAAGGAGGAGCAGATTAGGCGGGGCTACCGGCTAAATCTTCCTCTCCCTAGAAATGACGACCGAGGAGACCGTGTGCGTACATCAGCGTCAGTAAGAACAAATTTAGAACCTTGGCGGGTTTCCTTTCAGGATACTGCAGACCAAATTGGGCACTTATACAGACAGGGAATCACCAGTGATGACACCGGTAAGTGTTGCAAGGACACAGAGAAGACTCAACACCACCTACCGGGGGATTCTAACAGCTTGTGCCAGGCAAGGATCTGATATATGAGATACCACCAGATCGAGGATAGAATCACACCGTCGTTGGCCCCGCAAGAGCTTGGAGCTTGTTCGTACGTCCAAACTTGAGGAGAGGTTGCAACTTGAGTAAATCACAGCACAACGATATAAGGTCATTCCCCTTCAATATACTGATCTTTTCATTACGTATGCATCAAATTAAAACAGGGCCAGGTTTAAATAGGATTTGTTAGAGAAAAAGTGCCTACTATCATAGGAAAGCCGAAATGGGTAAGGTCAAGTGTATGTTTACGTAGGACATGTACTGTTTAGACGATACGTCGTGAAACGCCAAATCTGTGGCGATAAATTAGTCGGGAAAAGGGGGAGCTACTATTTCTCTCTTTTCCTTTGCTTTTACACCCATTGACTTGCTTTTACCTCCTCATAATCTTGTAAATGAATATGACGCATTGATCGCAACAATCCCTGTATACCATGAATGGAAGTGTAATGCGTCAGTCACCCCGGGGACACCAATACCGCTCTTAGCGGGATCCGACGCAAATTGGTACCTTAGCAAAATCCACGGACTATGACGAGAAATCCAACGAAGGAAGTGAAAATACCTAGAAGTTCTGAACTTTACGTCGTTTTTCTCTCGATTTCCTCTCCGTGCTCCGGATAGACTTAAAAATCGCGAATATCTCTCGATTACGAATCGACACCGATTTCCTACTTTCACCGAAGATATGAATATGCACGCGGCTACTGCCACTACGATTATTACCGCTCCCCGGACTCCATCGAATCCATCGAACTCTCGTAATGAGAATTCGTCGAATCGAACCTACTTCGACGGGCTGGCGCGCACGCGCTATTCCAACGGCACCCCACATGCAAATACCGGTAATTTAATTTTCGAAAGCGACGATCCGCAGTTAGAATAGGTAGGCAACTTTTTCTCCCTGCCCAAAAAATGAGCAAAAATCTCCGGCGAGATCGAAGATTTCTCCCGGCCTTTTCGACGAAGATATCGTCCAATTTGCGGCGCGACGTTCGCGTTTTCACGATATCGACATGCGATTCGGAATAATTAGCGACGGATAGTTAACTGAAACGAGTGCGAAAAATCCGCGGTCGAAATGGCGTGCGACATTAAATCGTAGCACTATTTATCTTAAGCGTCGAGTAACGATCCCGGAACCTGAGGAAATTTCCCTTCCACCACGTAAAGTTTATGATTTCATCGATGGTGTAGGTTTTAAAAATATGAAGTGCGAAACGTGCGCGGTTTCTTTTATTAGCGCGCGAGCTAGCGCTTACTCAGACCGAATCGGACGCCAAAATAATCGAAACGCTTCCTCGTTTCATATCCGCGCCAATCTCGCGGTAATTTTGCGGTTAACCGCTCGAATCGACGCTATCGGAAGAAACGCTTCTGAAATCCTGAGTCACATCGCCGAAAATAACAATCGAACAATGGAAATGCCACCGTTTCCCGCCGTGAGAGTACCGATCGAACGAACCCGAAGGTGATAACGCAAAAAATGTCTAGCTTAGAAGCGGTCTAAAAATAGACGTGTCAGAAATGTTGTCTATGGAACGACAACAGCCCGTACAAAAGCGTCGATAATAACTACAATTATTATTATACCAATCCTAGTATAATTACAACCACCACGACCGTGTAACGACCGACTTTTCTTTTCCATCTATGGATCCCACGAAATGTTGGAATTTGTACAACCATTCAAGCTTGAGCGGTTACTGTAGGATGAATCCACTTCCGTACAGTGGTAGTAAAGGACGGCTCAAATCAAGCTTCGCAGAAACATAAACGAAGTGCGTGTAACACCCACACAATACCAATATCTTCTGTGACCCCGCAATCCTGTTAGAGTCACCGCCTTCTTCCAACTTTCTTTTGACTAGAATTTGTACAATCATCTAAGCTTGAGGAGGATGTGAAGGATGAAGTCATTTAAGTACAGTGGTAGTGAAAAGAGGCGTAAAGCGAACTTTGAAGAAACAGATATAAGGCACTTATGACACCCACACAATACCAATATCTTCTGTGACCCCGTAAACCTGTTAGAGCCACGACCATCCTCAACCTTCCCTTGCACTAGAATTCGAACGAACATCCAGGCTTGAGGAGGTGGTGTACGATAAGCTCACTTCAACATCGTAGTAGTAAAACGAGACGCAAAGCAAACTTTAGTGGGCTTTTGGGTATTGTAGAATCATTTCAGGTGATATTATTTGTTTCTTCGGAGTTCTACGTCCAGAATGCGGAGTTTTTCTTGTGAATCTGGCGTATTATTGGCTGGTATATTTCCCTGAATAGAAGTATATTTGGTGAACATGAATTTTTACCTGCGGAGGTAACTGATCACTGACCACAAATCGCCAATCAATTTGTTCATTATGATGCACACCATCTATTTGAACCAGGCAAATAGATGGTGTGCATCATAATGAACAAATTGATTGGCGATTTGTGGTCAGTGATCAGTTACCTCCGCAGGTAAAAATTCATGTTCACCAAATATACTTCTATTCAGGGGAAATATACCCATTGCTAGAAATCCGGAGATAATATTCTTCTGGGAAAAAGCCTACACTCTGCTATTTCATATATTGTTATTCTGTTCCTTGGATTCATTAACAACCAAGACCGACAAGCTTCATTGTAATACCTTTTCAAACGTCCGCATATAAAACGATCCAACGGCTGTAGTCGGTGCCTATACTCGACTCGCCGAACAAATGCAATAGTAAATTATGGCAACAATGTGTGTTTAATAGGTCACATAACCAATAACGTTTGTAATTGGTCGATCAGGGTGGCCGCTTACAATAGAATAAAAATCGAGTCCATATTGCATTTGGAATATTAGATTTTATTAGCTTTCTTTGTAAATGATCCATTATCTATTATATTTCATAAACCAGTGTTTCTAAAGACTATTTATCGATCGTTCTAGTGCACCAATAATACATTATTGTTTTGTAGGTTATACATTATTTCTTGCTATATTATCGTATATACTTACATTATGGAAAACTCACCTCCTAAGAAGATAGTTTCAAAACATTTTACGGTAGAAGATAAACAGAAGGTTTTGAATATATTTAAAACATTTCAAGAAGAGCCTAGCACTTCTAAAATTGTTAGTGTTGAAATGACAGCCAAAGCAGCAGGTATCTTTCCAAAAACGATAACCAAATCATAGTAACTATTATAGTATCTTTTACAGGAATTACTGAACGCAGTGTTTACAATATTGTGAAAGAATATAACACTAATCACGAATTACAACCACCAAAAAGATATCATAGAAAAAGGGCTGTTTTAGATATGGTGGATGATGAAATGAAAAATGCTATACGAAGAATTGTACATTCATTCTTTTTTAAAAATGAACCTCCAACAGTTCAAAAAGTTCTCACAGTGATAAATGAAAGAGATGACATTCCTAATTTCAAAATTACGACTCTCAGATCATTATTAAAGGAACTAAACTTTCGGTACAAATATTTATTACTTTAAATTCTATATACTAATCATAAGATAATTATGTTTGTAGTTATAATAAGCAAGCTCGAAATAGTATTTTAAAAGAAAAAGATGACATTATTACCTGGAGACGGAAATACCTTCGTGAAATTAAGAAATATCGTGAAAATGGTACCCCGATATATTACTTGGATGAAACTTGGGTAAATGCTGGACATACTGTAAATAAAGTATGGACAGATATGTCTGTTGTCACTGCAAGACAAGCATTTATAGAAGAGTTAAGTACAGGTCTTAAAAATCCTTCAGGCAAAGGCAAAAAATTTATAATTGCACACATTAGCTCGGATGAAGGATTTGTAGAAAATGGTTTACTCCTCTTTGAATCAAAGAGAACAGGAGATTATCATGAAGACATGAACGCAGAAAGGATTGAAAAGTGGATGAGATGTATTCTCCCCAATTTAAAAGAAAATTGCGTTATAATTTTTGACAATGCTCCGTACCATAGTCGTAAATTGAATAAGCCACCTACAACTAATAGTCGCAAATTAGAAATGCAAAACTGGATGAGGGAAAATAGTATTGCATATGAAGAAAACATGGTAAAAGCAGAATTGTTAGCTTTAATTAAAGAACATTTATCTGGCCCTCCGAAATATGCTGTTAATGAATTAATAGAAAGGTACTTAGACTCCCCCTTATCACTGTGAATTAAACCCGATTCAACTAATATGGGCACAAGTGAAGGGGTATGTTGCGAGACATAACACCACATTTAAATTGGCAGACGTGAAAGAATTATTTCAACGAGGTATTGACAATATTTCTGTTGAAAATTGGCAACATGCTATTAAACATGTTATTCAAACAGAGAAGGAAATGTGGGAACTTGACAATCTCATAGATATACACATAGAGCCGTTAATCATTACAATTAATGATGATTCGTCTACATCATCTAATAGCGAAGAAGATACATGTTAAGAACGTTTTAGTGTGTCATAATTAATTCCTTTACTGTATTAAATTTTTGTAATATGTACAAAATTTATTATTTTTGATTATACCTATTTGTACAGTGAGTTAATTTTTTAGGATACTGTTTCTTATATAAATACGTACCAAAAAAAAAAATATTAATTATTCGTTTCCTTATTTTGTATTTATATATTACATAGATCTTCTTAAAACCATTGTGTATTTTTTATTTACTATATATAATTCTATATATTGGAGATGCATAATTTAATTCAACAAAACATACTTGAAGAAATAAGAAAATTATTTTAGTACTTATTTTGCAATTTTTATTTATGTCAAATACAAAATGAGGTTATTATTTTGATATGTTTACATGTGATTTATGCTGTGTGAGTCGGACATTTGCATTGCAAGGTTGCCATAATTTGCTACTGCATCTGTTCGGCGAGTCGAGTATAGTGTGAGGAGGTAGAATTAGAAGAATTACACCGTTAGCTTGCGCTAGTTTGATAGATTCCAAACAAAGAAGCGCTTCATGGTTATCCATTATTAAAAGCACTTTATAATCCTGAGATGAACACGTATGCTGAATGAGATGACGGAACCACTGCAGCAAAAATTTCATTACTGATCCAACCAGATGGCGAAGTAACACCTATAGTGGCTAGGGGAGCGCCTTTAATCATGTTATGTTTGAAATGCACTCGTGGAAAAATTATTAAAGGGGGAATAGAATTTCCAAGCGCATTTATCGCACAGCAAATTGTGACCAATGTTCCCCTTTCAGATGAGGTAATTGGTCCCACTTATTTGCGCAATCCCCTGGACAGTAGCGAGCCCTGTTTCGTCCATATTATAAACTCCGTCAGGTCCCAGATTATATTTAGCCAAAATCGATTCTAAATTGTCAAAATACTTATTTACGACAGTTCGGTTGAAACCAATGACTCTTGCCAAAGAGGTGGCTTCTGATATTCTCAAATAAGGTGTCGTATTCCTCTTCGAGAAGGATGTGAACCAATATTTGCCGGCACATTTATACATTCTCCAAATATATTTTTACATCATTTGCTGTAGCAAAATCATACAATTTTTCTTGCGCGTAAAGGTGGAAGTCCATACTGTAGTCGTGAACATTTTAGTTTAGATAAGTCAGTTAGCAAAAGTTCATGATTTGCGGTGAAAACCTGACGCACGGCGTAATTTGGAAACATTTTTGGCAGTTCATCAATAGCAACATGCAGCCAAACAATATCTCTATTTTTGCACTTCTGAATATACCTTCACAAGGTTCTAGGAATTTTGAATCGAATTGAAGCTTGTTTTGTAGACAAACATCCATCAAGAACATTTTGCACTGCTTCCGCCGTAGTGTCATTGGGTATCAACCGAATTTCACTTTCTCGCTTTCGATTTCGTATCATATTAAAAGTGAACCGAAAAAGAAGTATAATTATGATTTATAAGTGTTTGCAGACTGTACGGGGTACAACGAACATTTCACATTTGGTTTAGTAACTGGTTGCCACTGTGCCCCGCACAACTGTGACCACTGTACCCCACAAGTTAACCTTCAACATTTTCGTCGGTTACTCATTTTACATCTTAAAGCAGCCATTCCTAATACATGATCATATAACTAATACTTCACAATACCGTAGTATAAGATAATACAGTGGAATCTCCCATTGTGGACACTTTCCTTAAGAGGACACCCCCTTTGGACGGACACTGTTGGCCGGTCCCGGCAACGTCCTATAAGAAAAGCATTGCAATCGCGCCCCATTGAACGGACTCTCTCATGAGCGGACGCGGACACACGCTTAACATAAAAATTCTGCAGGACGGACATTTCGTTTGTTTTTGTCCGATTTTTTCATGTCATAATTTACAAATAAGCTTGTGAAGTCTCTTTTAACTTGGCCGCTTTAACAACACAACGATCGCTTTGTCAGCAGAGCCATATATTTAGTACATCACATAACATACTTAAATGTGGGTATGGTAAATCGTTTTTCTCTCATATAATGTTTTCAATCTAACGGTTTTTTTTACCACAACTTTTATCTTTTTAAGTTTTTATACAATTTTCGCTTCTGCTTCGGAGAGTTGACAATACTAATTCTTGCAATCTTCGTGGTGCGTACGTGTGGTGTACAAACTTATTTGACTAACAGTTTGTAATCTATGCCATTATTTACGAGATTTAGGGGATTCCCCAAACAACAGATGTGATTTGTAGTTTGGAAAGCAGTGCTCATTGGTTTGTATACATTAGTGCGCGCGTGACGTTTGAAAATGGATAAAAAGAGGTCTGTATTAACACTGAAACAAAAAATAAAAGTGATTGAAGTGTACAATAAAGAAAAATTAAGTGTGAGAAATTTATCGAAGCGATTTAGCATTAGTAAAACTCAAGCTTCTAACATTATAAAGAAAAGAGAATTGCTAATAAAAAAATGGCACTTAATTGCAAATTTAAATTAAAAAAGAAGCTTTTAATGCTGAAGGACTGACAATTGATCAGTTGTCCTACGAATGGTTTGTTGCAACACGCAATAAAGGAATTCCATTAACGGGTAAGTAAATTAGGTTTTGTAATTCTATACAAAAGATTTGCAACAGGTTGATTCTTATTATCATTAATTTACTAAATGGACGCTGATTGACTAATATGTTTTATTCCAATAATTTTACTTTCCTCCTTAGGTCCATTGATACGAAGCAAAGCTAAAGAAATAGCTGAATCCTTGGATAACAACACTTTCAATTCCTCGTCCGGTTGGCTTAACAAGTTTAAAATTCGTCACAATATTACGTTCAAAGCGATATGTGGCGAAGCCCCCTCTGTTAATCCTGAGGATGTAGCATCATTCATGGCAAAACTGCCTTCTCTATTAAAAGGGTACCTAGCAAGAGATATTTACAATGCTGACGAAACTGGACTTTATTTTAGAGCATTACCAAACAAAACCATGACCTTAAAAGATAAAAAATGTGTGGGAGGAAAATTGTCTAAGGAAAGGATAACAATATTGCACTGTGCGAACATGTCTGGAGATAAAGAAAAGCTGCTGGCTATTGGCAAGGCATCTAGACCAAGAGCTTTTAAAAATTTAACAAAAGATAAATTACCGGTGACATGGAAATCAAACGCCAAATCGTGGATGACGTGTGAAATTATGAGTGAATGGCTAGAAAATTTCGATCGAAAAATGAAAGCACAAAACAGGCAAATTTTACTTTTTTGGACAATGCGGGATCGCATCCAAAAAACAGCAATTTTAAAAACATTAAAATACATTTTTTGCCGCCTAATTGTACTTCAATCAGCCAACCACTTGATCAGAGTGTTATTAAAAATTTTAAGCATAATTACAGAACTTTGATACTGAAGCACTTACTAGCAAACATTGAAATTTCTAACACAGCACATGATTTAGTGAAACGTATAAACTTATTGGATGCAGTTTATTTTGCTAAAAGTGCGTGGGACCAACTTACTTCTGAAACAGTTCAAAATTGTTTCCGTAAGACAGGGTTTACGTTTGAAAGCCAAGAATTTTCGTCAGCATTTGATGTAGAGTTTGAGCCTGAAGATGAGTTGCCATTAAACCTATTTGCCGAAATTCAGAAAAATGTCTTGCAGGGGATAGTGAGCAAAGCTTAAATGATTTTTATCATGTCGATGATGATTTACCACTTGAGAGATCACCTTTGGACTTATGGGTACCATTACAAGAACGAATTTCTGAAGTTCAAAAAATTTCTGATGACTCAACAGACGAAATTGAATCTGTAGATTTTCAAGATGCAAGAAACAACATCTTAACATATAAAGAGGCTTTGGCTAAAGCGCATGATCTTATAGCGTTTGTGAAATGCCAAGGTGATACAGAAGCTATGAATATACTTTCATCGCTTGACTTACATTTTCAAGATATTATTGCCAAGACCAAAAGACGCCAAACTAGGATGGAGGAATACTTATTGAAATAATATAGTACTCATAAAACATTTTATACTTTTATTACATATGGAGATACATATTAATGATTTTGTTATTAAAACCAATTGCGTTGTTTATTTTTTTAATAAAAGTATTTTTCAAAAAACTAACCATTGACAAATTTTACTAATTTAAATTTGTAGTTTTCTCTTGACCGGACAACCCCCTTGTACGGACACATTTCAGTGGTCCCTTCGGTGTCCGCTCAAGAGAGATTCCACTGTATTTACGTACCGTCAAACAATCATTGGTGTAATCACAATTTTAATGCGGTAGAAAATTTTATAACACGCACGTGATTTCAACTATTGTGTACAGGTAGCTCTACGCCCGCCATTATTCGGTAACAGATGGCGATGTGATCTAGCTATTAATTTGTGAGATTTTGGAGGCTGACCACTGTGCCCCTATAACCACTGTGCCCCAATCTCCCCGCAATTTTGGCATTTCAGAACAAATTCCTCAATTTGTGCTACTTATATCAGCAAACTCGAGACCCAAGGGTAGGGCCACCCTAACTCCAAGGCTAAATAAGCTATAAGTGGGAGGGTGCTAGTCTCTTAGTCTTCGCTTGCACTCAAATCAGTTTGACTATTGTATAACTTCACTGGTCCACACGCTCCCCGCTCTCGCTTTAGTTTAGTTAGTAGCCCACAAGAACTAAATGTGGATTTCTAAGCGCGACGAGGGTAAAATCCACCCTTTTCTAGAGCGCATGCCCAGCTTCGTCCGATTACGTTACGAACTCCTAAGATCTCGACCGGCGTATTTATATGATATACAAGAATACAGCCCCGATATTGTGCAACATTCGCGATTATTCTATAAATACCGGCACGTTATCCGGCACGCTCGCACGCACACAAACGCGTCGGCAAATGATGAATGTTATCATCGCGGTTGACAGTCGTTCGGGTTCGATGAACCGTTACCGGGCGGGCCGGTCGAAATTCGGATAAATCGAAGAGATGCGCCGCCCCCGTTAGGGCGCCCGATAGCCCCCGAGGGCGCTCTTTTCCGCGATCGACCGTTCCGTGTTCGCCAAAAAGTTCCTATTTACGCAATCGAACGGGACCGGTGCGGTGTGTATTTTCGTACGGCGCGGAGGTCAACGGCTGGTGCTCTCCCGACTTTTACCAATCGGGCGGGCGGGTCGCGAAAAACGCTCGAATTTCGGGCTAATAGTAATAATAGAATTTTCGGCGGACGTTTTTATCGCTATTCGCCGCCGGCGAGGATAAGATGGAGGCACTAAAAGCGCGCCTAAGCCGTAACGCCGTAAAAGATTGATCGTTGTGTGCGCCTCGCGAAAGAACGGAGGCATTGAGCAGCGATTTATATTTATACGTTTGTTTTGACGGTGTACGAGCGCGCGATTCGGCCTTCCTGTTTATAAGGAAGAGCGAAGAAAGAGCACTTTTCTTCTTACGTTTAACGGGGGTAAGTATTTCGCGTTCGAGATCAAAGCCGAGCGGTTTTCGATTGTTTCCTGGAATTCTCAGCTTCCGACTTCGATATCGAGGCAGAAAATCACACTGACCGACACGATTTTTGTAACACAGTTCAGCCCATCATTTTCACACCGCTAATAATAGAAAAAATATTCATAAAGCCCTAATACGTTCAGTTTTCAATGGGCTCATTAGACCCTTTTACAAGGAGTCATTTTACAACAGGAAGATAACCTAAAATGTGTTGTGTTCTACTACCAAATATCCACACAGGATATAATAAAAGTATACCAACAGGATTAAAACTATTTATTCTTATACAATACTCCGGCGTGTTACAAGTTCTCCATCCATTAACCCTACTCCTACTCTTACAGATTCCTAACTATCCTACAGATTACTATATATCCAACAAAATGGAGTGTATATAACATTAAACTTATTCCCTTATTCAGTCATGATTCAGCCTCCATTTGATTTCCGAAGTGAGTGTAATGTAGTTAACCTTCCTATACTCACGCATACGGTCTGTGAGACCGATTTATATAGTATAGTATACGTCTTTCATTTTGATGTGAGTATAGGAAGGTTAAGAAAGCTTTTAACGACGAAAATGTCAAGTGAAACGCGGCGCGGTTACAAAATTTCTCCCGATAAGTTTTTTTGTTATATTTGTGGAGAATTTCTGGTGAAATCGCAAGCCAGGCCGTTTCCTGAAGATCTGAAGAAACCTATTTCATGTATTTTGGCGATTCGATTAGAGATCAAAGCAAGCAGTGGGCTCCCCCATGTGTGCCTTGTCATTGTGTGGATGTTGGGGAAGAGTAAAAGAGCCTTTTGCCGTTCCAATGATATAGCGAGAATTCACCAATCATTCTGAAAATTACTATTTTTGCATGACAAGACACAAATTAGAAAATTGCTGGACGATGTTGATTTTATAGAATGGTGAATTTTTCGTCAAATGACCATAATACGAGGTACACAGGTCCAGTCTTGAACTCTCAAGACTGGACCTGTGCACACTCGTTCAGCGGAAATTTCGTAAGTTTCTGTCATTTCGAGTTGATGGTCTTTACCCTCCGCGAGGTATCGACCACACTGAATTACTGTCCAGATTTAACTTGCTTTCTTTGGGAGATAGAAGAATGATTAATAGTTTGACCTTTCTCTACAAATTCCTTCATAACGAGATTGACAGTCCGTCGCTGCTATCACAAGTCTATTTTCTAGTGCCACGCTTATCTTCACATCACCATATTACCTTCTACTGCCCTCCGGCTAAGACTAATAATTTGCTGAGATCACCCATTTTTCAAATGTGTATAAATTTAACAATATTTACCGGTACATGTGACATCTGTTCCACAACGCGAAATGCTGCTTGTTTTTTTAATTTAGGCTATATTTGTTAAAATACGATACCTATAATAAATAATAAATAGATATTTAAATCTGTTGGGCGAATTAAACTATTATTATTATTATTATTATTATTATTATTATTATTATTATTACGTTAAAAATCGTCATTTTCGTTAAGAGCCAAATTTCAAATCGTCCTCACTACTTTATTTATGTCTCGATCGGGTTGGAGTGGAGCTTCCTAGAAGCATATTTTGCCTATGAATCGAATGGCATAAGAACGACCGCGCTATATCTAACAGTATTCGCGTTAGAGCGAAATTATAGTAATTTTAGATAAGATATTTTTTCAAACTTCAAAGTAGGATATCTCCGAAACGGGAAGACTTAGAGACCTCCGGTTTCTTTTATTTTGATCACCTCGCCAAGTACTTTGCGTCTACCGAGATTGAACTCGCTAGCGCTATCGGAACTATGCTATCTCGCAAAACTGACAAAATGTTTGTGCGGAATTTCGCGCTCATTCATAGACCAATCGGCGCGTCTCGACGCGCTGATTCCAACAATATATGATTTTTTTAGATTATTTTCAACGGTTGCCCAAACAATACAAAAAAGAAAACCTAAAAATCACTAAGATCGCATACCGGTGGCTTGGAATTCATTTGTAAGTGTAGGAAGGCAATTTTTAGTCAACAATATGGATGCTAACTACGAAAAACTAGTTTATGAACCCTTACACTCCTACGAATGGACAAATATGATTAAAAAGTCATTTTCTCCACTCCACTGGTGTTCCCTCCACTTCTTGGCGACATCGTTCAAATGTCAGAACTAACATTAGCTTGTAGATCTGATGCGGACTACGAAACAAATCGGGCAACTTTTATCAACCAATCGTTGCCCTCTAGTTAGTTGGTTAGGAAAAATTAGTGCTTGAGGATCGACAGTCTTAATTCGTCTCTGATTCCCATGGAAAACAGATCAACTTTAAGATGCCACCTCGCCTTCCATGCACCTCCAGACTCAATTTCGATGTATCACTAGGCACCAGATTGTTCCATTCTACCTTTTATCCACTGTTGTTTCATCCACTTTTTGACGATAATGCCCAAATCTTAGAACGAGCATCGGCTCTCAGGAGATCTAATACGGAGTACTAGGCAATTCCTGCTTCCTTCATCAACCAATCATTAACCTCCCAATTGCTTAGGTAGGAAAGATTGGTACTTGAGAATCGCCAGAGTCTTAACTGGTCTATGATTCCAATAGAAGACTGGTCCAGTTCAGGATGCAACTTTACCTTCTTTCAAGCACCACGCATCATCGTCAAGCAGAATCACGATGAATAACTAAGCACTACGTACGTTGTTATAATGTACTTCGACATTTGTCAAGACTTTATTGTATTTAACAAAATTGAATAAACTAGTCAGTTATTTTATTTTGTCTTTTTACTCGCTTTTGCAGTTTGTGTCTTTTCTAGATACTAAATATCTGTTCTTTTTCATTTTCAGGAGCGTCGGATAAGATAGAATGTCATGCTTAGGCAAAAGTCGGTTAAACGAGACTCTACTGTATTTAACAAACTTGGATAAACTAGTCAGTTATTTTATTTTATTTTTTTTTACTCTCTTTTGCGGTTCTTCTTTTCGTTATTTTCCGTTATTTTTCGCCCGTATTCGTTAAAGAACTTTCAAAAATAAAACGTAATTTATGCGAAAAAAATCTCACCCATCAAAAATCCATCCAGGACACAAGAAAAGATAAACAAACAATAAGGGGCACTTACCTTACGTTAGGGGGCACCATCGCCATTTGACTGTACATGATCCTCCCCTTCATTTTTTTCACTAAACTCGCACTTCGTTACTGGAACTGGAACCGTTAGGTCTTAACGAAATCGGAACGCACGAACGCGACGAAAATTATCACAAAATTTTAACAGATCTACTTTTTATTCCGGCGAATATACCTAATATATACGCGGGCAAGACGCCGGATAATTATCACAGGCGTAAGGAGAGAGGGGAGGAGACAGGCACGTAAAAATCTGATAAGATTTTGCCCAAATTGTCTCGAAATTAATCCGCGCGCGTTTACGTCTGCGACGTGAAAGTTCATGGAACTTCCTACTTTATTGTGTGGATTATCTCGGGAGAGAGGCAATTGTTTGACAAAAAAAAAAAATTGTTTGATTTACTTAACTCTCACCTTTTTTATTTATTTATTTAACAAAATAAATACGCGCTTGTATAATATTAAAACAAAAAAAAGGAGACGTGTCGTTTTATCGTGAAATATCTACAGAAATATCTTTAATGTGATTTGATTTAATTTTATTATTATCACCATTTTATTATATTATTACATTACCGTTACCGTCTTAACAAGGCGCCATAAGCGATCATCTGATTAGGGCGCAACAAGATGCCTTAAATCTTAAACCAATCAGCTGATTCATAGATTGTGATTCTGCAGGTATCACAATATGGCGCCCAAAACAATCAGCTGATTCACGAGGTATCAATATGGCGGCCAAAAACAATCAACTGATACTGAAGCTATCACAATATGGCGTCCAGAACAATCAGCTGATTTTGAAAGTATCACAATATGGCACTCAAAACGATTGATTGATACTGAAGGTATCACAATATGGCGTCCAATGCAACCAGCTGATTTACGAGGTGTCAACGTACAGCGTCCCAAGCGATCAGCTGATTTTGAAGATGTGAAAATATGGCACCTAGTATGATCAACTGATTCGCAAGGTATCACACAATGTGCCGTCCATAACTATCAACTGATTCTGCAAATATCACAATATGGCGCCCAATACGATCTACTGATTCTCGCGACGATATCTTTTACATTTTTTAAGAGTTGAGAAATTTCGAATCGGGTTTTTAAATATTTAGAAGAATTTCAATAATTTTCAAAATTAATAGTTCTCCACATTTTAAGAAATCGTGACATTTTCAAATTTGGTAGCTTTAAAAAATTTTTAATTTCCATTTTTTCAATATTTAATGCTCTTAATATCCTGAAACACTTCTAGAAAATCACAATATGGTGCTCAAAACGATTTCCCGATTTTTAAGGTATCACAACATGGCGCCCATTACGATCAGCTGGTTTTGAGGGTACCACAACATGGCGCCCAAGTCGATCAGCTGATTTAGGAAATATCACAGTACGGTATCCAATACGATCAGCTAATTCACAAGGTATCACAGCATGGCGTCCAAAACGATCAGCTGATTTTGAATATATCACAATATGGCGTTGAAAACGAGCAACTGATTCTCAAGGTATCACGTTATGGCGTCCAGGACGATCAGCTGATTTACGGGGTATCACAATTTTTTGACGTCTTGCAGTTTTGATATATTTTGCTGGAGCTTGCATTTTTTAAAACCTTGATATTTTGAAAAATTTTAGAAACCTTAAAATTGTGTACATTTACATATTTTTAATATTAAAGAATGCTATTATTTTGAAATATTCAAAAAATCTTAATATTCTGAAATATTTAGAAAATCTTAATATTCTGAAAAACTTGTAAAAAATCACAATATGGCGCACAAAACGATTACCTGATTCTGAAAGTATCAGAATATGGCGCCCAATGGGATCAGCTGATTTTGAAAGTTACACAATATGGCGCCCAAAACGATCAGGTGATTCTAAAGGTATCACAATATGGAGCCCAAACCAATCAGCTAATTCACGAGGTATCACAGTATGGCGCCCAAAACGATTAACTGATACTGAAGACATCACAATATGGCACCCAAACTAATCAACTAATTCACAAGGTACGAAAATGTGGCGCCCAAAACGCTCTGATTCAGACGTTCACAACATGGCGCCCAAACTGAACCACTATTATTATCATCACTGTTATTAAACTACCACGAGGGGCTATGAATGAGGCGTGCGAATGTATCGAAAACAAAATTTATTCATATTATATCTTATCACCAAAAAACAAAAACAATAATTTAAGAAAAATTTAAAGGAACGAAATAGTATAAAGTAGAGAACTAGAAAATGTTATAAAAATTTTAAACTTAGTCATCGCAGTCATCGTACGCGCTTAGATCTATTTCCCCGTATCTTCGTTCGTGATCAGTTCCATAATCGCCCTGGAAAAGAAAAAACGAAAAATTACATATTTTCCTCCACCTCGCGGGTATAGAAATCGATAAGAGAAACATTCCCCCTTCGAGATCAAGCGCTCTGCGCAAGAATTGACGATTAATAACAGGACTACGTAACTATAGATGGTGCTGATAGGCAACAAATGATTTTGATTATTCGATCTTCTTCGTAACTGGGGCACTTTCCCAGTTTTTCCAATAAAAAAAAACTCGTGTTACATTCCGTAATTACCGACTGTTGTACGATTATCATGATAGATAAAAATATATATTAATATATAACCTTGGCAGTGACATTAGATTAGAACAAAATACCTTATCCCATACCAAATATCGTCAGCACAAACACCATCGTCCGTAGCCCATAAATTCCAACGTACGAGCCGCCACTAAAACGCGATGATTGTGGCAAAGGTCAACAAACGCCTAATACTACGACGGCCAATAATAACAATAAAAAAGATAGGCGCTTTGTGAAAACAAATATTTGTATGGATGACTGTGAATTTGTTGTTGCGACGAGGTACACGGAACTTTATCGCGTTCTTTTTTTTCTCTGTTTTTGTTTCAGCGATAAAAGTTATCAAGCAGCGTTGATCAAATAATTTTTCTTTTGTAGTAATAGTAATAGTCGATTTAAGACTAAATTTAGAATGTGCTTGTTGCCGTAGTGATTTGATAAAATTGTAGTTTCTTCTATTTATTACCGGCGGAAAAATCATTTCGATTAAGTCCAAAAGAAAGAAAATGCAAAACAAACAAAATTGAAATTTAGTTGGTTTTAGAAACCCCTAAAAGTTTTCAAATTTCGATATTTTAAAATGTTTTCGAAATTTTGATATTTCAAAATTATTCTAAAATTGTTTTGGAATTTTACAAATTTAAATTTGTGAATAAATCCGAAATTTTTTTTGATAAAGTTTGAAGGGCGCTCTGTACTACAATGCAAACAATTGGTTGGTTTACATAATGGATGAATAACTGCAAATTTTTTTAAATTTCGAAGAATTTTAATAATGTTAAAATTTGAGAACTTTGACATCTTGCGAGAGTCAGTAATCTTGAAAATTTAGAAGAATTTCGATGATTTTCCAAATTTTTGACATTTTGAACGGGACATGCAATTTCCGAATTTAAAATTTTGGAATTTACCTATTTCGATGATTTTTATTAAACCTTTTACATTCTGGAAAAATCTCAATATGTATTATGAAAAATTTTTAGAATCCTTTAAATTTTTTAAATTTCGACATTTTGAAATTTTTAAGCAGTTCTGATATTTTGAAATATTTGCAAAATCTTATTTTGAAAAACTTTTAAATTTTAATATTTTGAAACTTTTTAGAAAATTTTAATTTCATTCTTGTTCAAAATTCCAACATTCATCCATGTCTTATGGAATTTTTCTATTCTGAATTATTTAAAAATCGTCGTTTTGAAAAATTTTTAAAAACTTTTAAATCTTTAAAATTCCGATATTTTGAAATTTTTGAAATATTTGCAAAATCTTATTTTGAAAAACTTTCAAATTTTGATATTTTAACATTTTCTTAGAAATATTAGAATTCTTCTCTTTTTTGCCATGTTTTATGGATTTTTTTGTTCTAGAATATTTTTAAAAAATCGTTAAATTTTGAAAAATTTTTTGAAACTCTTAAATCTTTAAAATTCCGATATTTGCATAATCTAATTTCGAAAAACCTTTAAATTTTGATATTTTGAATCTTCTTAGAAATGTTAAATTTTAATCTTGTTTAAAATTCCAATACCCTTCTGTTTTTTTCCATGTTTTAGGAAACTTTTAAATCTTTAAAATTCCGATTTTTGAAATTTTTAAACAGCTCTGATATTTTGAAATTATTAAATAGTTTTGAAATATTTGAAAAATCTTATTTTGAATAAGTCAAAATTTTGTTAAATACCAATCCCTCTCAAATTTCCAATATCCTTCGTTTTTTTCCCATATTTTATGGAATTTTTCTATTTTCAAATACTTAAAAAAATCGTTATATTTTGACAAACTTTTAGAAACCTTAAAACCTATAGAATTTCTATATTTTGATATTTTTAGATAGTTTTGATATTTAGAAATATTTAAATATTTTAAAATAGAGGTTATGTTGTTATTTTGAAAATCTTTTAGAAAACTCAATTTTTTATAAAATTCAATCTCACTCAAAATTCCAATCTTTTAGATGATTTTACCTGTTTTATGAAATTTTTTAATCTTAAAATATGTTTGGAATCTTGATATTTTGGAAGGCTACATGAAATCTCAATTCTTTTTTTCAATTTTGATCTTGTCCAATTATTTATAAATTTCTGTTTTCCAGAAAATTATACAATATTCTTCGGTTTTCTCCATGTTCCATGGAATTTTTCTATTTTGAAGTACTTCAAAAAATCGTTATATTTTGAAAAATTTTTAGAAACCATAAAACCTATAAAATTTTTATATTTTAATATTTTTAGATAGTTTTGATATTTAGAAATGTTTAAATACTTTGATATTTTGGAATAAAAGAATCTTGTTATTTTGAAAAGCTTTTAGAAAACTTAATTTTTTTATAAACTTCAATCTCACTCAATATACCGATCTTTTCCATGTTTTATGAAATTTTTTAATTTTAAAATATTTTTAAAATCCTGATATTTTGAAAGACTACATAAAATCTCAATCCTTTTTTAATTTTTATATTTTCAAATTGTTTCTGCAAAATAACACAAAATTCTTTGGGTTTTTCCCTATTTTATGGAATTCTTCAATTTTAAAATGCTTTAAAAATTTTGATAATTTCAGACTTCTCAGAAACCTTGAAATTTAAAGAAATGATATTTCGTGATCTTTTAAAAAATGTTTTGAAATATTTAGAAAATCTTGTTAATTGTAAAAGTTTTCGCCCATACTTACACCAGCATCTTAATCTCGGGATTGTCGACGGTCCAATCGACGAAACCGGGATTCGAAATCTTGTACTCCAAATACCAGTTCATCTGATGGCGCAGCTGCGATATCAACGTCATCGTGCTCTGCGAGCACTTGAATTTCAGGCACTGATTGACCGATATGGCCGTGTGCTCCCCGTCTTCGTGCTGGGCGTACTTATCGCCGAAAAATATCAACGGCAAGGGATGAACCATCGTCGCGTCGTGGATGAAATCGCACGCCGATTTCAGGCGTAAGTAGTAGACCAGGAAGGGCGATTCGAACGCGCTTTCCTTAGCCAGTACGGATTTCTTGTGAAGGTAGACGCGTTTATGGTTGACCGTGAAGAGGCGACTCCTCAATTTCTTCGTTCTGGAAAAAGTGAAGGGGAAAGAGAGAATGACAAGACAAACGACATCCGATTATCCCACCGCAAAGATGAAGAACGCAATTAACGGTTGTGTACTCTAGTTTTTTCTACATTACAAAAGGTAAAGGTCCAAAATTGCAACATTGAGGAACACCCGACGACGTCATGATTGCGATTGCGATGAAAGAAACAGCTGTTTGCCTCCTCACCCTCCCCCTTCCCAAAGTTCCCACATCCAACTCGCTTTCTCTAAATTACAAACCATAAGGGACCGAAATGACGTCCTTGAGGAACATTTGATTATTCATACGTACTCGATGACGATAAATCCCCCAAATATTCGCCCCTTCTTCCCCGGCCTTTCCCAAAAGCCGCATCTAATTCGCTTTCTTTAAATTACAAACCGTAAAGGACCGAAATGACGTCCTTGAGGAACGCTTGAGTACTTCATACGTAGCTGATGATGATGAACGGTCCCAAACCATAACCTTATGGGACACCCATAGCTTCAGACGTACCTGATAATTATGACGTTCGGATACAGAGCGGCGCATATGATGGCCTTGACGAGGCTCATATTGTCGGAATTTCGATTCAGATCCCTCGACTTGGGGTCCATGTCCGGAACGAAATTCATCTCGTGCAGGTATCGCATGAATTGCTGCTTCATGTTTTGCTGCAACATGAGCGTGTAATAGCTCAAGAAATATTCCCAACAGAAGGTTTTCGCTTGCGCCTGCGTGGGACATTCCTCGAACCGCGAGAGGGCGATGTGGCTGAGGATGTGGTCGCTTTTGCAGTCGTTAGAGAGGTAAGCCTTCTTCATTTCGGCCGCCTCCACCTTACCGAGAGGTAGCTGAAAGGCGTCTTTGTAGTCCAAGGATGCCGCCACCGATAGGATCGGATCGAGACAGCTGAATATCGAACCTGAAAACGAAGAGGTGAGGGGGTGAAAGCTGAAACTAAACGAACAAGACCTACACCACACCTAACAGGAGCATCTTGCCGATTTGGGGATGCACCGGGAGCTTCGCCAAGTGGAAGCCCAACGGAGTCAGGTTTTCCTCGTCGTCCAACGCGTTCATCCTCTTTAACAGGTCGAGCGAGACGTCGACGGTCTTCTCGTTGGGTTTATCCAACAACGACTGCAGGAACTGCTTGGCTTCGCCCAATTGCAGGATTTTAATCATCAATATCACATCCTCCAATCTCGTTCGTAGGATCTCCGGTAGAGGGAAAGCGTCCATCATGCCCTCCCGCCCTCTATGATACAAATGGAAACAGATTCCTGGTTTCACCCTACCGGCACGCCCCCTTCTCTGCTTCGCGTTAGCGAGCGATACCCATTCCGGTAGCAACGTCTGATTATTCGTTTCCGGGCAGTACTTGCTCATCTTGTGCTTTCCGGTATTGATGACGTAGACGACGTCGTCAATGGTAATCGAAGTCTCGGCGATGTTCGTCGAAAGGATGATCTTCCGATCGATGCCGGGAGGGGGCGCGTCGAAGATTTGGCGCTGGTCGACCGTCGCCATTTGCGAATGAAGGGGTAAAATTAAATACTTCTGGTGATGGAATTTCGAACTCGAGTGCAATAACGTGTGTAACTGAGAGATTTCGCCGAAACCGGGAAGAAAAATCAAAATGGCGCCGGGTTCCTTCATCTGAAAATTAGAAGGAAACTATAGTTCTGTCAAAAAGGTGTCAACGTCAAATTTGACAGCTGTCAAGATATAACTTGTAAGATATTGACGGAGATTGGTAGCCCTGTATAAGTACAACTACTTACTTTTGTGTTATTATAACTGTGATTTTGCAGATACCTGTTGCCGTTACCTAGAATTTTGATAATTTTGAGGACAACTTCTACGTGGAAAACACAAAAGAGTCAAAATGGCGTTAATTACATCTACCTGAAACTTTAGTTTACACATCGCCATTAGAAATAATCGATCACGATGACCTAGAAGTGTCTATCAAGAAGCTGTCAACGTCAAATTTGTCGGCTCTCAACCTCAAATTTGACGACTTTCAAAATATAACTGTGATTTTGTAGAAACCTGTTACTGTCACCTAGAATTTGGATAATTTCGAGAACCACATCTATGCATGAAGACGTAAAGAAACAAAATGGCGTCAACTAATTCTACCTGAAACTTTAGTTTGGACATCGCTATTAGAAATAGTCGATCACGATGACCTAGAAGTATCTGTCAAGAAGCTGTTAACGTCAAATTTGACAAATGTCAAGGTCTAACTGTGATTTTGTAGATAGCTGTTACCGGGACCTAGAATTTGCATTATTTTGAGAACAACTTCTACAAGAAGAAATATAAAAGAGTCAAAATGGGGTGAACCACATTTATCTAAATCTTTAGTTTTGACATGGCCATTAGAAATAGATGATCACCGTCACCTAGAAGTGTCTGTCAAAAAGCTGTCAACGTCAAATCTGAGAGATGTCAAGATATAACTGTGATTTTGCTGATACTTGTTACCGTGATCTAGGTTTTTGACAAGTTCGAGAACCATTTCGACGCGGAAAAACATAAGAGCCAAAATGGCGTCAACTACATCTACCTGAAATTTTAGTTTGGATATCGCCATTAAAAATAGTCGATCACGATGACTTAGAAGTGTCTCCCAAGAAGCTGTCAACGTCAAATTTGACGGCTGTCAACATCAAATTTGACGGCTGTCAACATATAACTGATTTTGCAGATACCTGTTACTGTGACCTAGTTTTCTGACAATTTCGAGAACCACTTCTACACGAAAAATATAAAAGTCAAAATGGCGTCAACAACAGCTGTCTGAAACTTTAGTTTGGATATTGCCGTTAGAAATAGTTGATCACGATGACCTGGAAGTGTCTGTCAATAAGCTGTCAACGTCAAATTTGAAGGCTGTCAAGATATATCTGTGACTTTGCAGATACCTGTTACCGTGACCTAGTTTCTTGACAATTTCGAGAACCACTTCTAAGCGGAAAAATATAAAAGAGTCAAAGTGGCATTAACTATCATACATTTATCTAAAACTTTAGTTTGGACATTGCCATTAGAAATAGTAGTAGTGTCTGTCAAAAAACTGTCAACGTCAAAATTAAATGACATTTAATTCGTATATCATTCGACAAATTTGACAGATGAAATTTCAGTCACGGTATATTCCCATTAAAAAAAGTAAGAAACATATCAACCTCCGGCTTACCTTATCACAGATATGAATGATCAAACTGAGTATCAAATCATAATTCAATTCCTCACAATTTGGATTCTCCAATTGCTGTATAACTCCTACCGGATACTTTTTCTCCCCTCTCATTTGCGCAAAATACGAACCGAACCACCGCATATATTGTGCGCACTGTTTATTAATCATCGCCTTCCTCCCTTTGGGGCCCTTCCACTTGAACCCTAGATCTAACTTGAAACCCGTTTCTTTCAATACGTCCTCCAGATAATACTCCTCGACGTGATAGGTGAAACCGGGAATTTCTAACATCGGACACTCGTTGTAGTATTTCGAAAATTTCTCCGAGTTCAAGGTGGCGCTCATCAAGATCAATTTGAGATCCTTACGCTTCGCGATGACCATCTTCATGAGGGAAATGATGAAGTCCGACATGATATCGCGTTCGTGAATCTCGTCTAGGATCAGATGGGAGACTCCGCTAAGGCACGGATCGGTTTCCATCTGCTTGAGGATGACTCCGGTCGTGCAGAATGTAATCGAGGCTTTGTTCCTTGGCAGTTCCCTAATAAAAAGAATAAAACAACACGTCAATTATGAAAGATGGTAAAATGCCAAAAATAGTTGAGTGAACGATTCGACAAATAGCATCATCTTCGAGTCAAAATGCGGGATTCAAATGTATATTTTTGGCCCAGCTCAAGGTTTACATATAATGCTATAAAACAGCTAAATCGTACTTTTGTTGTGCTTAGGCTGACATTTAACTGAAGCACATCTCCTGCATGATTCCTTTCTTTTAACCTGAAGATCGTAACTAACGAATCAAAATTTTAAAGCTGCAAAGATGACCTAAAACTAGAATTTTGGGACATACTTTTCTAAGCGAATTTGATATCCAACTGAAATTCCTAACTTCTCGACTCGTTCCTCAGCCACTCTCATCGCGACGGAAATGGCACTTATCCGTCTCGGCTGCGTACAAACGATCTTACAGAGGGAGCCCTTCTTCTTCACCAAGTAATCGTCAAGTATAAATTGTGCCACCTGCGTGGTTTTCCCGCACCCAGTCTCACCACTAATTACACAGATCTGATTGTTCGCGACTAAATCGACGATTCGATCCTTCATCTCGTACGCGGGCAAATTCACCCTCTTCTTCATCATGAGTTTGTGTTTGAGATCCCGCCTACATTCGAGGTATTGTTCGTAATATACATCGTCCAAATTTAAATTTGGGGTGATCGCCAGCACGTTGGCTAGTTTATCACTGATGTTACCCCGAATGCTATCCAAGAAGGAACGTTTGAATTGCATATCGTCGGTGTACATGAGGGTGGCGTTCTTGTTGGTTTCGATCAAGTCGGAGATCTGTTTCTTCTTGGCTTCGGACAGGTAGATCGTACCGAGCTAAAATGAAATGAGAAATTTAAATTTGGAAAGTCGGAATATCGAACTGCTGGGAGATGGGGGAGCACTAACCGGTTTCGCCATCTCTTCGAGCCTCTTCAATTTGTTCCTCCTGGCGTGATATAATCCAATTTCTTTGCCCACCAAATGGGGCGGATGGCGCTTCATTTCGGGGAGAAAATCGGGGTCTGACCCCTCGTCTTTGTCTTCGGTCGGTTTTGATTCGTGAGATTCAGAAAACATACATTCAAGCTGAAACGAGAATTTTGAGGTTAGAAACAGATTTCTACTAACAATATCGGACACCATACAAGTAGGATTGTGATGGATGGGGAACTGTAAGAGGTGTATTAAAGGTGCTCGTGGATAGTAGATGTCTCTTCGAGTAACGCGGGGGTAAAATTCAATTTTTTAAGGGAAAGGATTTAGTATTTACCCGCCCCTAATTCTATGTGCGCCTTAAACTGGCAATTTTATACATCCTTTAATAATTAATGTTCCTTAACTGCGGGTAACAATGGCAAGGAGTAACTGTGACTTTGTAGCCCCCTTTTTCCTCTTTTCCAAGTGCACCCTCGTTTATCAAGATCAAGGAATAATTTCGGCTTTTTCTTGAACAAAATCGCTTCTCTTGCACCTAATCACCTTCTTGTTGGGAAATAAATGTGAAAAATGCACACGAAACTGAAAAATAGTCACGAAACAGGCAAAAATCGCGATAAAAGAACGTATTTTGACATTTGACAGGCTCGAAATTTCGGTTACGTCAATTTTTCAAATTCGTCGCCAACATAAAACCATAAAAATCCCCACATCGATCATTCAGCTAGAAAAAGCGCTTAGCTTCGCATTTTATATCCTATGGATACGTTCCCGAATTTGAATTAAATCCCTTTTAAACGTTACCTGCAGCGAACGCTCTCAATGGATGCCTTGCTTTAACATACGTCCGACCTCATCCATTATGTACAAACATGCAAACGCACGCGTTCACTCCGGGCAGGTAGCGCTCGCGCTAGTATACTATTGTAAAGTGAGTCAACAGTATTTTCGCCCCGCACAATAGACTTGCCGGCGAATATCAACTATCACTCGCATGACGTTGATAAATCAATCATAACCTGGAGGGATGTCGGCCAACATGTGCCGATTTACATAAAGCCGGGGTCAACGCGACGCTCGGGGGATGGGTGAACGCGATGACGCCTACGCGTTCGAATGTTCGTGACGTGCGGATGTATGTAAGCGGTAGTTAATCCGACTTAATCGCGAGTTTGTAGTGCTTTGTGCCGTTAATTCGTTGAAGATGACTGTCAGAAACCGAAACAGGTAAGCGATGATGCCCTTTTGGAATAATTTTAGCTCTCAATCTAGTGCAGGTGTTCGATGGAACTGTTATAAAGTGAGCACTCTAACTTACAACCTCCCTTTTTTGATACAGAGTGAGTAGCCGCGAGTGTCCTAGGTGAATATGAACATTTTTGTTTTCGAAGATTTTCGATTCTGTCCATCCCTTATTTTACTCATGCATAATTTTTCCTTTGCCCACATCTGAATAGATGCTGTTACCACTAGACTGAGCACATATGCGGTTTGATGAGTCATCTGTCCTTTTCACAATGTAATATTATATTAAAGAGGACAGAGGACAGATGACTCATTATACCGCATATTTGCCCAGTCTAGTTACCACTGAACAAACTGCTTTCATTGTCATCTCCCATTTTCGAAGTGATACACAAACTGAAAACATTATGTGGACAAACTGCGTTTAGTCTTGTATAGATTGTGTACCCTTTCAAATTGTCAAATCTTACTATTACCAACTTATCAGTGCAACCAGCAAAAAATTTTCGGTCACGTGGTGAACCCTTTCTATTGCTCACCCCATATAAAAATGAAATACATGATAATACCATGCCCCATTATCACATATTTCGGTAAAAATGCAGATTTTAGCAAAATTTTAGATTCGATATTTTGGGAGCATGAGAAAGATCCCACGCCACTTGACAACTCCTAGTTCTTGATAGCGGTTGATCCCCAAGATGTCAAAGTTGGGCTCCGAGTGAAGATGCGTTGCTCAAGAGATTTCTTTAACATTGGATCAGGTGACGTCGTAGGTCCCTAGGTGACCATCAATTGATGGTCACCTAGTCAATTGATGGTCCAGCACGAAAAGAGAAACGAAAGAGCAAAGTATAGCTGAGAGAAAAGTGGTCTAAATAAAGAATTGTTGTTTTTCTAATAAAGTTTTTTTAAGAGATATCTTTTTATTTCCCCATTCCCCCTTAGTAAACTAAATCCCTACTCATCGCTTCAAAAATTGCGCGATAGCATCCGTTCCCAAAGGAGTTTGGGACTTTCAGTCCGACCATAGCTCATAGGTAAGAATTGTAGTTCTACAGCAGGATATTTTCGATGATTCTAATCCTTTTTTTTTTTTGTTGACAGGAGAACCTAAAAGGAGTACAATGACAGTGCAAAAGCAATGGAAAATAGGAACTGAATGAGAAGGAGGAATATCTTTTGAAAAATCATCAATTCTGCGGTGTTGGTTAGCTGGACTGCGATTTGGTGTAGGAGATCTATTAGTTGTAGTGTACACGGATAACGGTGGTGTACACTGAAAGATCAAGAATATTTTAAATTGATTCCTCGAGACGCGCAAAAGACCAAGCTAATACTAACCTGCGCCGCAGACGTTAGTACCGAGCGCAACCGATGTCTATGTACACAGTCTACCCCACAGAATTTCGAACAATTTATTATTGTTTCGAAATTAAAATGTTTTACTCAAAACAGTTGCGCTTCAATACAACATTTTGCATGATCAATTATCTTGCTGAATGAATTTTTAGGCTCATCTTAAGGACATTCCCTTCGAAATCGCGTTCGACCCCCTTTGAATGTCAAAACGCCTTTCTTTCATCTGAAAATGCAGTTTAGGGGACAAATAGAAGTCGCAGAGAGCCAAATCAGGCGAATATGGTTGATTATTAAAATGCAGTTTAGGGAACAAATAGAAAGCACAGGGAGTCAAATCAAGCGAATATGGTGAATGGTCGGTTGTTAAAATGCCGTTTAGGGAACAAATAGAAGGCGCAGGGAACAAAATTAAGCGAATATAGTGAATTATTATCAAAATGCAGTTTAGGGAACAAAGATGGCGCAAGGAGTTAAATCAGGCTCTTATCGTGAATGTGTGTGTGAATGGCTGATTGTTAAAATGTCGTTTTTGATCAAAAAATCAGCGACCTGCGTCGATCGACGAAGTGGAGAATCATCGTGAAAAATCGCCAACTTAGATTTTCTGGATCATATTGGAAACACGTCTCATCACCAGTTGCGATCGAATACTTGAAGTTTTTGTACTTTTTGGACTCTTTAATCCGGTCTTTATAGTGTTGAATTCGAAGCAGTTCGAAATTAATTTAAATTGAAATTCACACTTTGACGTTACGAGTCTCACTACTTTATTCACACAGCTCGAATTATCGAATTTTCGGTGAGTTATTGTAAAGTAAAGCTTTTTGACGCGTTTGTATTTATTCTTCGCCATCTTCCTTTCATTATCCAAACTCGTTAGTTCGAGATCTCTTCTCAATCTTTTTCTTTAACTCGTTTTTTCATAATAAACGATCAGTTTATCAAAATGCACGTCTTCACAGTGTTATTTCTTCTCTCTCATGTGTGTTTACTTCGCTCGCTTGCAGCCTGGACATCTCGAAGCAGAATCACCCAAGGAGTGAAGTACGGTTTTCGTTCGGAATTTCGGTATAAAATACCCCTACGAATCAACGGTGCCTTTTCAAAACCTTGGTTGCATCAAGCGTTAAAGGAAGCGCCTTTACACCCACGATTCTAGACTGCAGCTAGCCATTGTCGTTTCTACGTGTCATCCTACAGCCATTTGCTTTCCGAACGCCGTTGTTGTGCCTTTATGTCATCTTCCGGGGTCTTAAGAACTCGGTTTGTTTTAAATAGCTGTGAGTTTTCAAGGCAGATGTCTGAGTTGGTACTCATAGCATGTGTTTCCGGAATGAATGCGAAAGTTGAATGAATGTGAATGAATGAACTGGAATGAATAAATGTGAATGAATGAATGAGCTGGAATGAATGAATGTGAATGAATATGAATGAATGAATGTGAATGAATGGGAATGAATGTGAATGAATGGGAATGAATGGGAATGAATGGGAATGAATGGGAATGAATGGGAATGAATGGGAATGAATGTGAATGAATGGGAATGAATGTGAATGAACGAATGGGAATGAATGTGAATGAATGAATGTGAATGAATGAATGTGAATGAATGAATGTGAATGAATGAATGTGAATGAATGAATGGGAATGAATGTGAATGAATGAATGAATGAATGTGAATGAATGAATGAATGAATGTGAATGAATGAATGTGAATGAATGAATGTGACCGCATGAACGAATGAATGTGAATGAACGAATGAATGTGAATGAATGAATGAATGAATGAATGTGAATGAACGAATGAATGTGAATGAATGAATGAATGAATGTGAATGAATGAATGAATGTGAATGAATGAATGAATGAATGAATGAATGTGCATGAATGAATGAATGAATGTGAATGAATGAATGAATGTGAATGAATGAATGAATGTGAATGAATGAATGAATGTGAATGAATGAATGAATGAATGTGAATGAATGAATGAATGAATGTGAATGAATGAATGTGCTAGAATGTGAATGAATTTGAATGAATGCAATGAATATGACTTAATGAATGCGAATGGAAATGAATGTGAATGCCCTCTTTAACTAGTAAATATCAACGTTTCACCAAACAATGTGCTTGGCATATTCAGGACGATGCTGATTTTTCAATTTCGTCTGATGAAGAATCGACATGGTCCTGAAGATACCAACCGCAGTGTTTGCCGAAACGTCGAGACTTACTAGTCAAAGTCCATGACATACCAGCTCGGAAACACGTACTACAAGTACAGTCCCGGTAGGTTTGTTTTTAGGTATTTCAAATCGTGCAAAACACGTAGTAAAAGTTTGGGATGATCAACGAACCAAATAATCTACGACTTCGGAAGTTATTGTGAACTCGAGTAAAGATTTCAAGGTCATCGCTCGGCTTCGATTATTACGTTCTCGCGAAAATTCGCCCTTGTTATTTTACGATTAAATTCGATCCGAAAACACTTTCCGATTCTATACTTTAGCCGTTCTAATCAGAGCGATTTAGCGCCTCCTATTCATGCCCCGAAACATCCAATTAAACTCGAAATAGCTCGTTATCCGCCACCATTTCGTCGTGCGCTTCGCCAAACGTCGAAAGTGGATTTCGGCGATCTTCCCTCTTCCCCCTTTTCTCCTCTCCCGGTTCAATAGCTACCCGTACAAAGCGATCAGGACGGGCGTCTTCGTATTTATTGTAAATCGACTTATCGGCGGAAGAAAAGCCGCGCGCGGCAATTCCCTTTTCTTCGCCGTTTCCGCCTTATTTCTTTCGGAGGTCGACCGCTAATAAATACGCTTCGCGGCGAAAGCCGCGTGATTTGCTCCCGGGTACCGGTGTCGGGGGCGAAATTGCCGGTTATCGATCGAACGACGACGGAAGGAATCGCCTTTACCTTATTTCGCGTGGATTTCACGTTGGTCGACGACACGGACGGCGTCGGGCGCCGCTGCTGGGAAGTTTTCGCCGGAACTTGTTTAATGGTTTTTCGATAATTAAATTCGGATATCGGGGATCGTTCGGCTACTACTTGTATTACACTTTAACAACTATGTTGTACGAGGAGACCGCGTTGCGGTTTAAATTGCGATAGCGGGATTTCGGTTTAGTCTCTTAGATGAGATTTCTTGTATCGGATGTGTGCGGATATCGGTTGACAATTTTCGCGGGGATTAGCAATTAGCTTCGACGTTGGGAAAGCGAAGTCGTATCGAAGATTACATCAATAAACTCCTCATCCCACAATCATTGAATTAAATCCATTCGTTAGTAGCAAGGCTGGTATTGCAATCCGTCGCTTACCGAATGAACGGCAATTTCTTCATGCAAACTAAGAATCCCCTCTATAGCAGGGGGTCATACGTTTCTATCCACGAGAGACACTTACTTACGTAATTTTTTAGATATCTTCTCTATCATTAGCAGGCCAATCAAACAAGAACACTAGTTAATAGCAGAAACGTTAAAATACCGTTTTGGGGTAACCTTTCTTCTGTTCAGCCAGTTTCTATAGACACAGTAGGTGGCCATAGAACGAGGAACTTCTTTTAAGAAGGCATTCATTTCTTTTTGAGTAGATACAGTATATTAAACAGAAAAACAAATGAATAAATTATACAGTTAACAAATAAATTATTAACGTGAGCGGTGAACTTAAATCTAGGAGAGCTGTTGTTTTTCAACCTCCGATCGCACAGTATGAAGACCAGGCGTGCGGCAGGTGGCTGGTGAGCGTATTGGTGGCTGCGTATCTCGCGCTCAACACGCTCTGTCACTGCCGAGTCCAACACGCCGTTTCTCGTTGAGCCGCAGTCACGTAAACATGGCTGCTTCTATTGATTCTCCCGCGAAGTGTGAATTGCGAAGTGTTGAAATGAATTTTCTTGTAAAAAACGTAATTCGTATTTCATCATTTGTCATTTAGTAAGTAGATATTTATTAGTACTATGGTCACCTGCTGTATACTAGGATAGCCCTGGAGTTGGAAGCGTTGCAGATGCTCGGTGTAAAGCAGAAAGCTTATTTTAATACGCTTGTCCGATCTTTTAAGATTATTAATAATATAGTGTCACAGTATATGAATGGGTTTGTTATGCGTAAAAGTGACGTCCACAGCGCGTGTTATTAGAAATGTAGGACATTTTAGACTAGCACGGTATGAAAATACCTGTAAGCATAAGGCGCCTTAAGCTATATAACGGAATGGATAATGAAGCTAAGCAGACCTCTGGCTTAAAACACTTTAAAAAGTTCTAGTCGACGTATGTTAAGGAAAATTGTTAATTGATAGGTAGACTAGAACTTAAGATCGATTGTAGAGGAGAAGAGGGTGTTATGGAATAGTCGGAAATACGGAATACCGGAGTTTCGGCTCTGTTTATTGCTACTATCACGTGGGAATGCCATGAAGACCTCAAGAAAGACTCCCATAAGTTATTTTCAGAAACGTAAATGGTATTCCATAGTATCCTCCTCCGATCTAACTATAATTATCTTGTAGGTTAATAAAGGTTACTATTTCTACTATCAGTATTATGTGCCCCATCCGTCACACACGTCATTTCCGATCTCCATAAATAAGGTGCTCTTTACGCTGACGTACGTATCTCCTCCTCCTAACAAATTTCGCATTTACTAAACACACACGTAAACGCGAAACTACGTCTTCTTATGCTAGATCGAAAAGTGCCGAGTGACTAATGGGGTCGACATCTTTATTTAAAAGATTCGTATTTTTGCGTGGGATCGATTTACAAGAACTTTTTAACGTATCGCCCGTCCGGTAGGATAGAAGATTATATATCCTCTATTCCCCGATATGAAAGCTAAAAGTCCTCGTAAAACACGCTTAGCGCCCCCGTCATCAGAGACAAACCCACATCTCTTGTCCTAATCAATTTTCTCGAGCACGTACGCTCGACTTATGCAAACATTCGCGAGACGTAAAAGGGCGTTACGTCACGTCAAAAAGTGCACCATCCGCAATTTTTTCACGCTAGATTAACTCCTTCGTCCCCATCGCGCTTTATGGAACTCGGCGTAAAGCATCGATTTCCCTTTTATCATGTACGTGGCGCCATTAAAAGAAAAAGTATGGCGAAACTGTAGATTCGTAAAACGTAAACTCCTGTAGGGTACCAGATATTACGCATTCAGTTGGGGTGTAGTTGGGAGAGATCGGAGGGTGGTCGTAGGCGGGCGAAGCTCGAACCGTATATGGTACAGATGAGCGTTAAAGACTGCCGAAATTACGGCCGGCTGCGAGGGGATTATCCAATTTCGATGAGATCCCGATTATATGCACCCTTCGCGGAAGTTACGGCGCTAGGTGATTCGAATTAATGGCCTCGAACGGGCGTCCCCGCAGTAATAAAAGGCTGCGAAAATACTAACCGGTGGCGGCGCAGAGTAGCTTGTATTAACGAAATTAAACGATCAGCAGGATACGCGATACGAGTCATAATTATTGGTGGTTATAAAACGGGAATTTTATTAGTCGGTAATTAGGTGAGGATCTGATCTATACGGAATATACAATGTAACATTTTAGCCCGTTAAACGGACAATATGGCTAGAAAGCCGCCATATAAACCTGTAGAAAGAAACATTGCTCATATATTCAATGCACAGCCTCGAAGCAGGACGGATTTTCAATTGACGACAGTCCAAGCGATGGGGAGGATGCTAAACATCCACCGCAGAGGGCAAATGATTTTGAGACAACAGGACTCTAATTCCACCTAATGAAAGAGGAAGAAGAGGGAGTTATGTTGGACTCAATAGAAAAACTTTACGACAGCCAAAATATTAAGTCAAAGAATAATCCAGATGACTCTCTACAAAACGACCCTAAAAGGTGTGTTTCTTGGGCAGCTACCAAGTAGCAAGGATGGACTTTCTTTACCCCTTTTAGGTGCAGGAAGCGAGATCCATCCCGGGAGATTTGAATGGTTGAAACCGACTTATAACCCATCTAACTCTAGTTGGTTTGGTGACCTCTGTGGTAAGTTTCCAGTCTCGTTGGATTGGTCTTCTTAGCCTTTCCCCAAAATCGTGTGTTAGAATTGATGAACCCGAAATGTGAACTTCTAATAGTTCGTTAATACTTTCCTCATACGTTCCTGTGTACAGGTTCCATCAGTTTTCCTCACGAGTCCCACCTCAGTTACGGAATTTCCTTCTTTGGCAAAGACCCTATGGTTTCTAGAACACGTGGGGGTTTTATTCAACTCCCCGCAGAACTTCCTCCAAGAATTCCTCATCGCCTTGCGAATTTCCTTCTTGTATTGAGTAAGTTTCGTCTTATATATCACCCAGGTGGGGCCCTCTTCGGCCTTATTGAATAACCTTCGAACTTCGGTTGTTAGCTTTTTTAAGCTGTTATTCCATAAAATTGTTTTGTTCCCTTTTTGGTGTTTTGTCCTTTCTGGGCAGTTTTCAAAATACGTAGCCCTGATTGCTTAATTTATCTCTTCCACTGCTAATTCTAGGCCCTCCGTACCACCGGGCCGGAGTCTCGCTGAGCCACCTTTTACAACCCTCTCACTCCGCCTTTCTTAGATTCATCTATCTCGTCTTCGTGAGGGATGTGTCTAGATAAAACCTAATCTGCCCGTGGTCCTAGCACAAGGGGCTCATTCGACACATGCCTGTTGCAGATTAAGCCGCTTAATTCGCCGGTGCAAAGTGTTAAGTCTAAAACTTCTTGTTGAGTCCTAATGACACACGTAGCCTTTTCTTCCGATGTTAAAACGTATAGTCATTTCCCCCAACCCAACAGGCATGAAGGTTCCCTCTATCTATGAAAATTGATAAGCTATCGATAACGTATGTTAAAGAAAAAAAAACGTAATAGTGCCTTTGAATTTTTTAAGCCCGAAGCACAAGGCCCTAGTATGTTTCAATTTCAGAGTATCTAAACTTAAAACTAAACGCATGGCGATGAAATTTTTCAACTAAGCTAGCAATAGTTATAATTCAAGGAATAATCTACGTAGACGACGTTTTGCAGAACGATCGTAAAAGGCGGGTTTATCGAGCAGCTCACAAAGTAACCGTGCAATGGCTTGTTGGGCAAGCACGCATTGCACATGCCAACAATTATCACAGAGGGGAATTATGTTTTGTGATTTTCCTATTTATCAACAGCGGTAATTCTAATTCTCCTTCCTTTTTCAGCGAAGCTTCGCCCCGTTTTTCGAAAGCAGCGCGGATTATCCCCGGCGATTCACGACAACGGAACTTATTTTCTCTTATAAATTTCACTCGAGAACGGAAACTACAACCCCCTCGCCTCCCTCCCCTCCCCCCCGCGGCTGGGATAATTCCCGCACCAGATCCCCGTTCATAACATTTGAACAGCGCCCTCGCTCATATCTTAGGTTCTATCGCAATGCACCCTACCTATCTCCCTATTCACTTATCCCCCTTTCGCGGCGACATCTCCCTCCCTTCCCCCGTTCCTCCTCCTCGCACGCCCTTCCTGGACCGGTTTTATCTACGAATTAGCCGGATAGTGGTCGGCGCACGTCACGCTGCCGTAGAAGCCGTATTATGGCGCAAACGGAAGGCATATAAAGGTGGCGGCGGGGCGACGACGGCGGTGGTGGTGGTACGATTGCAGAGAATCGTACGGCGTACATCTCGGAGTCGGGGCATTTGCATACGCGAAGATTAGCTGCATACACGGCGATGAAGTCGGTAGAATTTCCCCGGAACCATTGTTCGAGATGAGATACCGTCCTGGGAATCGAGAGCGAGTCGAGGCTAGACCGCAATTGAATGGTTGCTGCTACTGCCGCCGCCGTGACGTGTAATGGGACGAAAGAATGCTTGCGAGATGGAATTAGGCGCTCGCAATAAGAGAGAGGAATTCGATTTCGTACGTGTTTGTTCTCATAGGTTGGTGATAATAATACCGGGCTCCCTCCCTCGTGGGGGAAGGAAGGGGAGAGGAAAGGTGCTTCGGGAAGAAATCTGCTCTTGCAAGCTCGTCTCGTCCTAATATATACAAGTGGGATGGATTTAATTCTTGGTGTACTCAGAGTAACTACGTGTGCTTCTGATTGGGAGAGCTGCAAACGCGTTGCACTCACTACCCCTATAACAAGGTTAGGTAGCACATGGATTCATACCCGTTCAATATTCATTCGAAGCACTTCTTCCTCGTATTATTTGCAAGGAATAGTGGTTCCGGAAACAACGGTGCGTGTATGTCCCAGATAGGGCATCTAATCGGGCTTGTCCCATTTCCTCCAACAAGGAGACTTATTTTTTTTTCGACCGGCGAATTATAATTGTAATGAATCATTTCTCTTCAAAGATCCGTCCGAGCCGGGGCGAGCACTTTTAATCAAAATAATAAAAGTCACACGTCCACGTCGCCTTTTCCTTTAATATTTCAGTGAGATTTTATCAACGGAACGTCAACCTATTCCTACGGAGGGGCGCACATTACATCACGACGTTATTTAACCGCGTGACGTAGCGCCGAAATTGGAGCGGATCGTCCATCATCCGCTGACACCTACACAATTTATTATTTTGTCGTCCACTCGAAACGCTTATGTTATATTTCGCCTTACCAGAATAAGTCTATGGCGTGCCTACGACAGATACGAACAAGTTAAGTAATGGGATATAATTTCATTTCTTTCCACTCTTTTTCCTTTTATAAGTCGAAAGTGGCGTAATTGAGGGAGATTGGTGGTCCTCATTAGTCTAGGCGAAAATATTCGGTGTATTAGCATAGGATTTACCCCTTCGTACAGTTGACACGTTGACGTGGTAGAAATGTTTATAAGCGTCTTCAATGAGCTGTAGGGTCGAACCGGAAAGAAGCATTCATGTTGGGAAAGGTCCCGGAAAAAGAAGGGAGGTACCAGACTAACAGAGAACCCCGTGGGACACAATGCCTAGCCCCAAAGTTGCTTCCATCTTTCGCCGGACACTTAGCAAGTACTTGCAGTATCAATAGAATGACGAACTGCAATTGTTACATGCGCCAAAAGTGGACTAACAAGATATTATCCTTCGTTAAATTTGATACTTGAACACGGTGGAAAGGCTTGGGCGCCATTGATGAACTCTGGGACTGGACTGGAAAGCATATCCGTGACAGGGGAAGTTCAGATCGAGAATGCCAAGCTAAGAGTAACCGCCGTGGGACGCTCTCAAAACTGCTAGATTTCTTCACCGAATACTAAGCAAGTACTTGCAGAATCAATACCATGACGAACTGCAATTGTCTCGTGTGCTAATAGTAGAGTGACAAGACATTATCCTTCTCTAGATATGACACTCTGAGTAGGTGGAAGTGCTTGAGTATCATCGATGAACTCTGGATTTGGATAAGAACGAACGCCCATGCTCGGCGAGACCCGGAGGGAAAATCCAAGATTAAAAGCTACCCTCATGGGACGCGATACCTGCTCACAAAGCTGCTAGATTTCTTTACCGGATACTAAGCAAGTACTTGCAGAATCAATACAATGAGGAACTGCAATTGTTCTGTGTGTTAAAAGTAGAGTAAGAGAAAGTTACCTTTCCTAGAGTTGACGCTTTGACATGGTGGGGATGCTTGTGTGCTCTTTATAAACACTGGGTCTGGATCACAAGGGACACCCACACTAACAGAGGCCCAGAGGGAGAATGGAACACTATGAGCAACGCCCGTGGAGCGCGATTCCTGCCTACAAAGCTATTTCCTTCTTTCATCGGACACTTAGCAAATACTTGTAGAATCAAGACAACGATGGGATGCAATTGTTTTGTATGCCAGCATTAGAGTAACAAGACTTTATCCTTCGCCAGAGCTCGGGCATGAGAAGTTGATCTGAGAAACTTCCGTGGGACACCCCTTGTGTATATACCCTTCCATACGTATCGGGGACTCTTAGTAACTCGGCCTCAGTAACATTTACCAAGACAAAATCAGTGGGCGGGAACTACGAAAGGGGTGCACAGGCTGAGAAACACCTGACGAGGATCGCAGCCAAGAACCGGGCTCGATGGTCGGCGAAACGCGAGGTAAAATCAACGTACCGATTAGCAAAGTGGTAGGTTTTATCGACGACACAGACTTCATGACGTAAAAATGGCGTAAAAGCAAACTAGGGGGAACAATAGGCCTTTAAACTTAAGTGCAGTTGGCCAAGAACTACACCCTTTAAGGAGAAAAAGAACAGCTGGCACGTCCCAGGCCTAAGCATTATCGGTGTAAAACGCAAGTCACGGAATACTGCTGATCCTTTGGACACTAGCAAGGTAATTCCAGCATATGTCTACTAAAGAGCGGCGCGTCTCTACGCTGGACTCCCCCGTTTGCCTTGTCTCCTATGCGTGCGTTGCTCAGGAGGTAGGGATTTGATATTTAGAGGAGTGGCACCATCGTGGAAGGTGCGCGTCCAAATGATTCCTCCCCTTTAGGGCCCATTTAAGCCATAAGCTATAAGAAATTCAGTGCAGTCCATCAGAAACAACACCCTTAAGTAAAAGAAAGCAGAGCTTAGGTTCTCAAGGTGTCAAGATAATTTCCTCTTATGGCTCGTAATTCGTCATTAGAGCTGGCATTTGTCCTATCCCTCGAGTAAAAGCGACTTTTCAGCATATCGAAGGTAGTTCATGATAATAATCTGGGACTAGCGCTTTGGAGAAATTCAGTGCAGTTGACCAGGGCAACACCGTTAAGAAAAAAGCGATGATTGGGGTTTCAAGATAGATAATTAGTGACTATAGCAGGGATTTGCCCTAATCCTCCAGTGAAAGCTATTCTTCAGCATAACGAGAGTAATTTATGATAATTTGTGGGACTAGCACGTTGGAGGTGCTGCCTTTGAGTTTACTACCCTTATCACGGATGGGGATCCACCTAGCGCACGTCGAACGGCCACCGGTAGCCAACGCATCTTCACCATGGGAGGAAAGAAATCGGAATCCAGTTACTGGAAATTCCACAGTATTGAGAATTGTCCAATAAATTAATGCCTTCCGGCTTTTGCCGTGGTCCTTCACTAAAACTTGACGTTTCGCTGCTCATGCTGTCAGCTTCTTGAGAAGTTCTCTGAGGACTAATCATCATCAGTTAGTAGACGATCACAGCAAAATTCGGAAGCCTCATTCATTCGTAGTACTTCCAAATTCAACAGTCAAAGATGTTTCTGTACGGGAAATAGTTGTTAAGTAAGCGAAGCTGCTCGCGCAGATATTTTTAACAATTTGTGTTGAGAAGCCATCTGTTTCGTGTTCAAATCCGGTTACTTTCTTGACTCTCCGAGTTTCACACTTTTGAGAGCGATGGCAAATCAGAATAACAGTGATCAAGTACAGTTTGTCCATAAATATATGAAACGATATAGATATAAATCGGTCGTCTTTTGTCGACGAGATTCCTCAACGACATCGAAACCTAACCTAAAACGCTCGCTAATGCGAATTACGACCGCAATTCAGCTTAGGTCGGCACGAAATTCCACAGAATTGAGCTCGTCTATGTGTGTAATAGAATAGCGAACATATTAGACAATAATGACAAAGGAGGGTCGCCGAGAGGGAAAGCGATCGCTCCTCGGTAATCCCCCGCCACTCGCCGAAGAACGGTGATTGATAGCGGCGGATCGTCGATTGTCTATTGTCCGAGCTAATAGCTCCGTTCCCCGCCTCTGGTCCGGTGGATATAACGCTGAGTTGCCGATTTTATCGAAATTTACGGGACGAAAGAAATCCGAAACAAGTTTTTCTTTTTTGGGGAAACTCCTAACTATACTTGGCCTGACGGATCGTATGGGTGCTGACTAGTGATTAGAGCTCTATCTTTCTTTAATACATACAAACGTTATTGGACGTTTCTCATTTTCAATTTTTATTGATACATATACAAATACATATTGTGACTAAAAAGATTCGCCGAACCAACTATGCCTTGGTTACCAGAAACGATGGTGCACCACCTCATCATCAACTTCCTTAGATGATCCGTCCCGTTTAAAACGGAGTAGTCGGCGACATTTACGCTTCGATTTATTGCGGGTAAAAGTGCACTTATGTACGTTTTGTCCAAATCCGACGTAATCCCGTGTTAGCCGGCCGGTGGCGTCGCCGCGGTCGTCCGGTACAATACGGTCCCGTTTGGATATGATGTGTCGTCGTCGTGTTTACTCTGTCACCGGCATTGCTTTACACGCCGAGACACGCGTCACACGCAGGCGAATCTTGCGGAAGAATGGATTTGCATCGGACGTGTGGAAGTCGTACTTAAAGGAGCGCGTCTTCGGAACGGCGGCGACGTCGGCGTCGGCATCGGCGTCTCTTTCTCTTCTTTCTGTTCGTTTTTCGTCTAGCGGTGAAAAATTGAACGGGATGACGCTCCGTACGAGGCGCATACATGGGATTGTCGACGATGATTGTGTTCGGCGGTTACTGTGTTTTCGAAGCAACGTCTCGACGATAACGATGAGAAATGCTCGGATATCGGACGAGGGAGAGAGGGAGGAGGAGACAATCAAGATGTCGTTTGTTAAGTCCTTGTTTATGAGCGTCGAACTAGAACTGAACGTTGTAGCGTCTATTCAGTATCATATTACGTTCTAATTGGTGGTTTAGACTCATTGCCAACTTAAAGTCAGTTTAGGATGATCTGGATAGAAATTTTTCGATTGGTAAGTTTCGAGTTGATGGTTACGAGTTGAAGTTGGGAACGAATCTAGCGCTTTCCTGCTCTATCGGTATCGTACTGACAATCGCTTTGCTCCCTTCGCGCTATGTGGCACGCTCGCTGGCTGAGCATGAGCACAGAGCGAGACCAGCTTTGTTATAGTGAGCAAAGTTTTGTAATCCTTTTGTTTTCTTGGATCATCCTCTATCGGGGTTTTGTAACGAACTGAAGCAAGCTGCTTAATTGACGAAATTTTCCGTCTTTGAGAGTTATTTTTGAAGTCTGGAGTACCACTAGTTAGAGGTTTCCTCATCTTATTAAGGAAGGATAATTACTCCCTAGCAATGCGAAGAATCTGCAAAGCGATCGCATGCAATGGAGTTGAACCGTCACACAGACTGGTAGTTCACCTCAAAACTTGGCCCAAAAATATATGTAGAAAAATATAAGTTATAAGTTTACGGCAAATGTTTTTGCTTTTCCCTATTCGGGGACAATCCAAAAGATTTAAACTTTAACACCCCAATGTGGATATCCCTACTCGTAGGTTATCCACTGACGAATTACAACAATGACACAATGCAGGCTCATACAATTTCTTGTTTTCCCCCATTTCTTTGGGTAAATTTTAGTGAAAATCGAACAAACCGATATAAATTTAGTTTGTTAGCGTTACTATAATAACATTTTACACTCTACTCGATTACCAAACCGCCTATTAACGAGATCCTATCCGATACGTATGTACGTAACTACGCTAACAAAATCAATTAAATATTTCGCTCGCGAACAGGATATTAATATTAATACAAAAGCGATTTCGCATTAAACGATTCGGTTATACAACAAATTTCGGCGAACGCGTCCCATTAATATTATGTATACGGCAATCAATAAAAAGGTCAGCTAGGGATTTTTGGCCGATCCGCGGCGGGCCAACATTGCCAACACATGTCGCCGCTATTACAGCGGGATATTTGCTGTAATTTATATATATAATATTATTTCGGTTCGATCCCCCTCCCCACGTGCTTTCCACGGGAAAACCACGAAGTGACAGCTGGACGTTTTTTCCTTGACAAGTTAATGTTCTGATTTTGATATATAGCGCGCTATGCCTTGTTTCCGCTAGTTATTTGGTACGGTTGGTAATAGTTTCGTTTTGTTTTTATAGAAACGTCAATGTCATTTTAGTTGTTAACCGCGAAAGAGAAATTCCTCAGATTTTCGTTACATTTCCCCTCCGAAACTTGTTGGCAATGTTGTAGTGGCATTTCTCGCGAACTAGATTGATAGGGGAGTTGGTAGTATTTTTGTTTAAAATATAATAAACCACTTGTATGTTGTCACTTGTTTGTTGGTAACACCGTAGGAATGTTTCCCATCCGACAGTTGGTAATAAATTGTTTTTGAATGTTACAAACTTAGGAAAAGAAACTCCCTTGATTTTATTCGCTTTCGGTTTTAAGTTGGTAATATTCTAGTGACATTTCCCGGAATGGGGGAATTGGATTGGTTGCATTGGTAGTATTTAAAAGGAAATAAAGTGAAAGCATGTGTGTTGTCAAAACAAAAGCCTTTCGCTGGCGACACTGTAGAAGCATTGGTATCTAATGATTAGCAGAGTCATTTAGTTCATACCATCTAAGCAGTCCTTTGTTTATGAACTTCTTCAACGTTAAGTTTCTCCTTAGATTTTCTTTGTCGGGGGCGTTAGATTGATTGTGTTGGTCAGTATTCTGGTTTAGTATAAAATAAATGAAACTCCTTAGGTTTGATTGTCAAAGTAGATGCTTCATTTATTTATAGAAACTGTCACGGCCAACTGTTACAGCGTCCTGTAATTGTTACTTGTGGCTTCCCTCGCTTCAACTTTTGCCGTAGATGGCGCCCCGCTTTCGTAAGTTTGTGATACGACATGGACTGTTGGATGTTATTCCGATTTCGCTTTGAAGTCACGTTTATCGAGGATATACACGGAAATTCGATTCTTAGAAGGGTATAGTATTATTGGGTGAATCTGGAACTTTCGCTTCCCCAATTTTGCTGTTCGATCTCATCGTCCACGTTAAGCATTTGCTTTTCCTTCACTTGGAGGTGAGTCTTTCTTCTTGGTAATTACAATGCGGTGATTTTCCTCTTTCAAGTTGTAGGGAACTTGTGCAGGCTGGTATATACTGGTATAAGACTAGTACAGAGCTATATTTATATATTTTTGTTTTAATTACGTTCGGCTAAAGCTGTTAGGTCGCTGTAAGGCCGCTGGAATTCCAACGGCTACCAAGAGTGTGTAAACCTTAGAACCTAGCTAGCTTAATTGAATTCAATTTAATCCTTTCAACTCAAGTGACAAATAATTTCCTCGATCACTTTCTCAACCTATTTGAAAATGTTTTCCCCTGTCGTTTATGTTATATTTTACCATTCTAACCAGCACATCTGCCAAAATAGTGAAGTTTTTGTTGGTAGTATTGTAGTAGGATTCCCAATCGATGTTTGGTAATGATGGTTTTTCCTTAAATAAATTACCCCAATCCTAAAGAAAGAAATTCTTTAGAAACACTTCTTTGTTATGTAACTTATTTTTCTTAAATACGTGACCCTTATCAAAAATTCCTTATAACAGATGTTTCAGACGTCGCTAAGACGAAACAAAAGAAAATCTTTTCTTCCACGGTCCCCCCGCCCACCTTTCAGCGCCGCCATCGCGAATTAGCATTCCGCACTAAACTCCTTCTTGATGACTTTGTACTCTCTCGCGTTACCTTAGCGCACGCTCTCGACAGCCGAAAAACTCTTTACAAAGCCCTAGCGCCGAGATATCTTGATTTACCGCCTCGTCGACGTGGCATACCAATGGCGCGGGAATCGCGGATGAGTTGATTTCGATGTTATTATGATCTAGTGGCGGCAGCGGCGGCGGCGGCGAAGGGGCGGTTTTCCCCGGAGGTCGTAACTCTTCATAACTCGACGCGCGTCGGGTGGATTTGGAGAAACTGAAGCGCACTTCCGAAACACAGACAAGACGACGTTCCGTATGTGTACTTCGTTTACGTTAAGAATACAGTGCGAGGACAGATAGGGAAAATGAAATAAAATTCTCGAATCTGATTGACTAATAACGGCGCCAAAATTACAAGAAGCGGAGCATATCTGACATAACACTTGATTGAGTTGTTACTTTGCCTAACATAACCTTATATACCCGTGGTATTTGCCCTATTTTGACTATGCCTCAGTTCAGAGCGCCACCTACTGCATTCTTTATGTTATTTCGGTACAGTCCATCCCGATGACTTTTTCTATATCATCATCAGAGGACGCTCAAACGTTGTATCTTAACTTGATTGAGTTGTTACTTTACCTAACATAATCTTACTTATCCGAGGAGTTCGTCCTGTTTTGATCGTGCCTCGGTTCAAAACGCAATCTACTGGAATCTTAACGTGAGCACAGTCTAATACATTGTGCTGACTTTTCGCGTTTCATTACCAGACGGCGCTCAACTTTTGTGTCTTAACTTAAAAGTTATTCTTTTGCCTAACATGACCTTACTTACCTGGGAGTTTGCCCTATTTCATCATGTCACGATTCAAAGCGCCACCTATTGCATTCTTGACGTGAACTCGCTGTAGGTCATCGCGATGACCCTTCCCATTTCATCACTAGAGGGCAGTCAAACTTTGTATCTTAACTTAAAAGTTACTTTGATTAATACGACCGTACTTACCCGAGGAGTTTGTCCTATTATGATAGTGTCTCGCTTCACAGCGCCACCTAGTGCATTCCGAACATGAACCCGGTATAGTTCATCGCGCTAAGTTTTCCCGTTTCACCACCAGAGGGCGCTCAAAATTTGTGTTTTGACTTGAAAGTTGTTACTTTGCCTAATGACCTTACTTAGCTGAGGAGTTTGTCCTAGTTTGATCGTGTTTCGGTTCAGAGCGCCATCTACTGCATTCTTTACGTGAACTCGGTATAGTTTATCGCGATGGCCTTTCCTGACCTTACCCTTACTGCATTTCTGACGTTAATTCAGTACAGTCCTTCGTGACGAGTCTTCCCAGTTCATCACTAGAAGGCACTCAAAGTATGTATGTATTTTAATTTGAAAGTTGTTATTTTGCCTAACATAACCTTGCTTCTCCCACGAGTTTATCCTATTTTGATAGTATTTCGGTTCGGAGCGTCATTTACAACATTCTTAACGTGAACACAGTATAGGAACGTTCCCCTCTTTCTTTTTCACAAGAACATTCGAAAATTCCTCGCCGTTACTATCTGACGGCAATCTTCCGTCAACGGTCGTAAAACTAATTGCTATCCGGTGCGAGCGGTATTTAAAACAATCGCCGATCGCGCTATCTGCCCCGCGAGACCGATGCGAAATCAAGCGGTCCTCTCCCCCATTTCCGTAGCTTCGTCACGAGCTATAAATTTTGCAGGCTTTTAATTTTATAATTGGCTCAGTCGGCTTATTTACATATTTTTGCGGCGCGGTCGAACGCGCGGGCGGCGGACCGGAATGAGGGGATTCGACTTTCGCTCTTCGATCAAACGTTTCGTCCACCCTTCCCGCTCCCCCCGCCCACCGGAACCGACCTGAATATAAATTAATTGAAAAATTGTCGAGATTTTTTCGGCGTCGAACGATAAATAAATATGGAGGTGGTTGATTGGGGACTGAAAGCGTACTCTAAATTATGAAATTTTATTTAATGCCGGATGACCGTAACACAATCAGATGTTTCAATATTGAAAAAATGCGAGTTGGCCTCGTTGTACCAACGTTGACTGTAATCTTTTCTTCTATTCTTCTTCGTCGTTCGTTGTCCTTCTGTGGAAAGTGGGTGTCGGGTACTCCTCGCTATGACACAATTGTACGAAAACTATAGAACGCATGCGTATTACCGGTTGTAACCTACAGACTCGAACCTGTGCCTATAACCTTACAAATTCGCAAATAAGTCCCTTGAAATCACGCAACGAGCATTGTAAAGCCGGAAACAAGAAGATTCAAGGGGATTCGGACAGTAAGTTCAGTTCAAGTGAAATCGAAATCACATCACAAGATAAAGTGAAGGTAGATGGAGTCATAGCATGAAAACTTAGCATTTCATCGAATCCAAACGAGCTTAGGAAACGATACCGAGATGGCATGCAACACACTAAGGAAAACTACCTGAAAAAAATAGGGATGAGCGATCTGGTTGCACTAGTTAGGGAGCGGGACTACAAGGCCGAAGGCCGGAATTCAAATCCCAGGAATCACCAAAATTTTTGTACGATCATCTATTGTGAATAAAAGGTTAATAATTGGAAGCACCTAAAGCGCGATTGATTTGGGAAAGTCTGAAATAGTTGAGTACTGCTATGACAGGTAAGGTAATGGTTTATGGGATGAAGCAAGAATGCACAGCCTCCCAATTAAAAGACTTAATCGTTTGTGCGGCATTGGTAACCGTTTGTGCGATTACATAATTAACCGATCATGGGGTTTATTTAGACGGCCGTGCAAGCTTGCGTCATCCCACAAACCATCCGATCTCTAGTTATGAGTAAGCTCCTCAACTACTGATAAGTTACAACAACCGAGCTTTTTGTGGTTTACGAGAGTCTTAACTAGTTGAATGCTGGGTTATGATAGGTGAGCTATAATAAATAAACCGATCTAAGTACACTACAACTGATAGGATAGAAATCTACTGAAATGTTTCGCCATATGCTGACGGCAAATCCGACCCAAAAAAGGAGTAAAGAAAAAAACAAAACGCGCTAGAATCTCGCGTTGTTTCCGCCCGTTTCGATCATACCCAGCAGACTCGCTCACATCCAGGCATCGGCATTGCATCGCCATACGGCGTTTCCCCGGAACTTGCATTTCGCTTTTTGTCTCTGTTCCCACGCGAATGCATTGTTCATCTCGACGTGTAATGGCGCGCTCGAGTTTCGCCGGTTTCGGATGCGTCACGACATCGTCCGGTTGTAAATCTTCGATAAAGGTCGTGACGGGGACCGGACCGCCCTCCTATACAGACCGGTGCGCCCCGAGCTCGGCTGTTTTTGAACCGCAATTCGTCTTATTGCCTTCTCGACCGGCACGGCACGTGCGTGTAGTCGTTGTGTCGACGTAGTCGTCGTATAAATCAGTCTGGTAGGCTTTTCGAGCTGCGTCACCGCGGTAATTATCGCTGCGTTATTTTAAGAATAACGGAGAGGATGGGCGATGCGACGGGCATAAAACGAGCGGACTGTGGCGTACGAGGAATGAATGTGCCGTTACTGATAGCGAAAGTAATGGATCCTAATGGTCGTCGTCCTCGATTCTTACGAAGGATTTAATTTTAGTGAATGTGACCGGGTAGGAGGTAATACGTCGGAGGGAGAAATGCATCAATTTTTTGAAGGAAAGAAAATGAAAGAATGATGTCCTTTTTTATAGTCACGTGATAGTAATTGAAGGACTGACACTACATGATCACACAATGGTTTTTGTTTTTAATTCGACATTCCGGTAACTTCGCATGCAACGGCTTCCGTCACAGATCACATAAATTATACAGGAAAACTTCGGCCAGTCTATTAATGAACGAGCAGAAAGGGTCGATTGTAGGGTGTAAAACGTATAAGGGGATGATGGGATGAATTTTTTATTGGGGTTCGTACCACGTCGTTGTGGCTTTAACCGTGGTGATTGAGATGAGAAACGATGCTTTTAGTGGAAATATTGAATGTTTTAATACGTCGCGCGTCGAGCGTTAGACGTATGAGGATGTTACGTTTTTTCTCTTCTTTTCTTCGCGCGTACCTCGATTTCTGCGGTCGACATCTATACGTTATCGATTATTTATCGATTTCCATTCTCACGGATAGAGGGAGCCTTTATACCTGGTTTTGGAGGAAAAATTAATATATACGTTTTCCGATTGACGTATTAGACGGTTAGATTATCTCTGGTTTTCGGTGTAAGATCTTGGTGCAGTTCGGACGTTTGCTCCGCGAAGTGTTTTCCGCGAGAGATTATCGTTTGAAATCTCGGCACATTTGTGGATTTTATGGAAAAATACTTCTCCTTTCCGTTGCCTCATTTTTGTACTGGATCGTCGAATCGCTAAATAGTGTTGATTGAGGGCCGGAGAAGCTGATTAATTCAGTAGCAGTTGTAGTACGTGTGACATCCGTAGCCATTTTGTATGTTTTAGCCCGTTCTACCGGTTAGCTGACTGGCATCCTGAGTGATAGCAAACTTCCTTCCTGCAACGAAATCGGTAAGTCTTCTGTTGCGGTTTTAAAAATTAAGATTTCTCACTTCCGGAATTGACTTCAGTCTTTAGTAATTAGATCCGGTGGCGCCAATACACGATGTAACAAGGTGTGTAAATAAAGTAATGAGACCGATTTTTCTTTCACTTGTTTTATTCCAATAGCCACACAATTCAATATTGTCCCCCTAAAAAGTAACTGCGCTGGGTAGCCACACAGTGCTGGAGACGGTTCTTCCACGCCTTATAGCAGTGCTGGAATTTGGATAGCCGAACAGCCTTCAGCTGGTCGATTACAGCCATTTAACTATTGTCAGGTACCCTAAAGCGACGTCCCTTGAGGTGTTATTTCAATCTCGGGAAGAGGAGAAAGTCACAAGGATTCAAGTCGAGCGAATAAGGAAGCTGGGGAACCTCGAGAATATTCTTATTAGCTAAAAATTTTTAGTGAAATTGTTGTGTGACAAGGGGCATTGCCGTGATACAACGTCCAGTTCTTCGTGATGTTTGATCTCACATTTTAAAGTCTCTCAGGAACCTTTCGGTAAAAATGCTGGATAACACCTTGACTTGGAGGCACAAGCTCTTTGTGAATGATACGCCGACTATCAACCAAAGCAAGTCAGGATGCTTTTGACCTATAATTTGCTCATTCTTGCTCTTTTTTGGCCTTGGAGAGCTTGGAGTGTGCTATTCCAAGTCCAAATCTGAAACAAAACCTGCTCGCACACCGTCGCTCGAAATTCGTGTCATTTATTGTTAGAAGGCACGAGTAAAACACAATCGCTACGGACAAACAACGTAACTGTAGCGAGTTCCAACTCGCACTGATAGCGTATCACATATTCACCTGCTTCCCCTCTAAGTTCCGCGTCGCCAGTGACGTGCAGGCGAACACTACGTTACTAGTCTCAGTTCTTTATTTTCCTTGTATGTAGGTATGTACAGTGAGTCAAATGTAGGAACGAGGTCCAAGGTAAGGCGCAAATGTAAGTCTCCGTAGCTCACTTCGTTTATCTAGTGGTTGTGACCTTTTGGACATCGAGTACAAGTTGCAATCGAAATATTAAGATCCCCAGGTAAATAAGGTGAGCTGTGGAAACTCTGAGTTGGCCAGTGCGCTCTTGAACTTGAAGCGCGTTCCTACATTTGACTCACTGTACATTTGTAGATAATTTCGTCGCTAAATTTCCGACAACGACTACGTTCAATATTTTACAACTTGATTTTTCTCGTGAAAGAATTGACCATTACGAATACTTCCATTCTCAACGAACCGGTCACGCGTTGAAATATCTAAATCGCCGGACAATCCCCGTTCGCCGCAAACGCTAGGGCACGTGTCAACCGATCCGCCAGGTGTCGCCGTCGTTGAACTACGACCCGAAAGCCGTCAAATCGTGACCGAACGAAAGTCCCGGAACGAAAAAAAGAAGCAGAGAAAAACGCGTATATGACCCGACTTCGAAGCGGACGCGTCAGGTCGCCGTCGTCGTCACCGCCGCCACCGCCGCCGCCGCCGTGGACGTCGCACTTTCGTAAGCGGGACACGTCCGCGGGAATTGTATTCGTACTTTGTCGGTTGTCGAAGCGTTCGAACGATCGAATTGTCGAAGGAGCAAACGAACGGATTTACCGCAATTTTGAGCGGGGTGGATGCGAAGGGGAAAAAGGGGTGATAGAGGATACGGGAAAACACACGGAAAGATAATTAAATTTAGAATTGTTTTTGTTTGGCTTTTTGTTTTTCCGTCCTGAGTGGGATCGCCCTGCATAATTTGAAGAATAAATCGTACATCTGCTATAGTATAGGGAAACTGTAATGTGCCTAGAACTCCACACAGAAGTTGGTATCAATGCCTTTATCAACGGTGTGGTACGTTTCTCGTCTACTCATGTCCCAAAGCTGGGAGAGTGGTGATCTTGAAAGGTCAACATTCTTGGACCGATAGATCTAGGACCCTATCCACGCAAACCAGTTGAGAGTCACTAATATGGGAGCCCCAGTTAGTGGGGTGCGCTTCCCTATGAGGGGAGGCATAAAGAGATCGTAGGTGGATTTGGAACTTCGGAAGGAAAACAAATTTAACGCCTTAAATTCACTCATTAATTCATCCGGTCGTTGTCCAAGCTCGACAAGTTTTGACAAGTCTCAACTTGCAGCACTTCACCCGCATTGTTAAAAGGACGGATGACTCATCATACCGCATATTTGCCCAGTTTATTAATTACTGCATTACGTAGGGTTTAAAACCACTCGAATCACGATCTTGAATCCTGCGACAATGGGGCTGAGAACGGACACGCATGTATCGCAACGAATTCACCGTCTATCACTGGACTGATCAAATCGAAAAGGGGACGACTGAACGAGTCGCGAGAACGAGTCGAATATCAATATATGGATTGAAAAGTACCGAAATGCCGAATTTCGAGTGTTAAGAGAGATTGTGTAAAAGATCGTGTTAGTGTATCGTGATTGTCTGAAAGTGATTTATCGTATCAGAGGCTCGAAAATCACCCCTTTTACCTAAGGTCAAAGGTAGTAAAGAATTACAGAAATCAACTGCAGGAAATCAGAAATGAACGAATGGAAACCTTGGAAAACCCAATTAGGGCTTACAGAAGACAAGAAAAAAAAATAAAAAGAGAAACTAACACACAGGGGTGATTGACAGAAACTTTCGGTTTGGTCACGTCTTCCACGTGGATGAACAATGTCGTCACAGAAGATGTATACTACAATTTCTAAACCTAAGACATTATTATTTATTATTATAGCCCGTGTTGGGTTTCGTTGCTCTTTAGAGCTCTCTAAATCCATTAAATGGGGTAGATCAGTACTCACTTCTATTCTATATGTTCTGGGTAAAAGTTTTCTCCATATTTTTGTATACCTTGCTTTGACTTCCCAGTCTTTAATTCCGGCCCCGTTAATATCTCATTCAACCTCGGTCATCCAGTTCGACTTTGATCTTTTTCTTCTCTTCCTGCTTCCCCGATTCCCACTCCAGCATCGTGTAGATTGTCGTCCCCGGACCCGATTTCTAAGCATGTTCCAGTCATCTGGATCTCTCCTGTTTCATGCTTCTAACTACGTCCATATTCACTTCGTGTAGATTGTCGTCCTTGAACCCGATCTCCAAACATGTCTTGGCCATCTTGATCTCTGCTGTTTTATCTTTCTAACTATGTCCACCTTCACTTCGTGTAGATTGTCGTCCTTGGGCTCGATCTCCAAACATGTCTTGGCCATCTTGATCTCTGCTGTTTTATCCTTCTAATTATGTCCACCTCTACTTGCTGCCTCAATCCATATTTTTTCTCGTATGTTCTCTTCTTTTCCTGTCCCACCCGTTCCCACTCCAGCATCGTGTCGATTGTCATCCATTGGCCCGATCTTCAAACATATCCCAGCCATCTTGATCTCTGCTGTTTCGTTCTTGAAAGTATGTCTACCTCCACTTCGTGTAGATTGCCATCCCTGGGCCCGGTCTCCAAACATGTCCTGCCCATCTTGATTTCTGCTGTTTTATCGTTCTAACTAAGTCCACCTCCATTTTCTGCCTTAATACGTTATTTGTTCTTCTCTTCTATTCGTGCTCCGTTATTTTGATTGGTTCCAGTATCATACGGAAAGCTAATAATAAGACATAGAGCTTTCAAAAAATGTTTAGACCTGATAAAAGATTTTTAAGTCTAAATGATCTTGAAAGAAAGTATCTTACAGTGATAAATCCAGTTCCACGCCGTGTTTCAAGTTGCGAACGCAACTTTACTATGATAAAAGATCCCCAATCATCAATGGAGAATTGTATCCAGAGCTTTAAGGAATTACCGGATGTAGTTGCTACTAACCAATTATGGGCGTAATGAAATCAATACGCAAGCACAAATCTCCTCGACATCTAACCGGTTGACGTTTCAATGCCAAAAAGCTCGTCGTCGCCGTTTCCGAGCGATTCCAATCGCGTATCGCAGTTTCTCTCGCAAGTCACTTTCTATTGAATTCGGACGGGACGACGATAGGCAATTGCGCCGGGGCGCTCGCCGTTCTCGAATACGACGACGCCGTTGCGTATTCCGCGTCGGGACGCCGACTGGTAAGCGTCGGCGGTTGTTCATCATGGCGCGTCGCGATCTCCTCTCGAACTTCGAACGAGACGCGTGCACCATATGTGCGTGAATCGCGACTAACATCGGGAAGTGCTGAGATCTCGACCGGTGATAATTTCGGTATTGTGCGGTGATAGTTTAAATCACTCTCAGCTCTCAGAAAAAGAAAATTAAATTAGTCCTAAGAATTAACCATATCTTATTATTATATCGGAACATATCTAAATCTTCCGGATAAAATCAGGAATTAGTGTTAGTTAGTCGTTAGTGTTAAGGCCAAAAAATTCGTAACGATCAACTGCCAAAAAGTACCAAAAAATAAAGAGAAAACGAAGTTGTTTAAATAAAGAAACGGGAACGATGTCGGAAAGTGCTTATAATTCTCCGCTACCTCTGAGGCGCTTCACCGATTCGTGTTGTTCGAGTCCGGCACGCAGCATCGGCGGGCACGCTTCATCCGATATCCTGACCGATTCGGACGGGGAAGGCGATCTTTTCACGGAAATTCCGGGGACGCCGGATCAGACGGTGATAGCCGGTTGGTTGAAGTTCAGGGACAACAAGAAGGTACTTATTTACGCATGCCACTTTTTGTTTAGTTTTTGATTGAGCGGCTTTTGAAGACTGCATTTGCAGAAGTGATAACGATCTTCTTAGTTGATGTAGGAGGGAAGCAACATTAAAAACCTAGTTTGCGGTTGCAGTCAGTGACTAATAAACCACAATTCCCCCTCCCCCTCCCGCGGTAATTATTGGCGTATCGGCAATTCGTGCGTGCTCTGCAGGCTATTGCACAGCCTTGTATAAGGGCGCCTACGGCATACGAACTTGTCCTTTTATAGAGTTCTGTAGATTTTTCATTGAAGGTAATTTATATATATATAGCTCTGCAGGCCTTGCAGGCTTTGCAGGCTTTGGGATATAACAAAATACTTGCTCTATGATACAATACAACTGAACTATTTCCTGCTTCTCCCGGAAGCATCGAATTACCGATCTCCACGCTTCTCTGTCTAGTGCCCTTGCTCTCCAATCCACCATATTTACACTACCAAGATCTTCTGTAACACTGTCGTACCATCTTTTTCTCTTACTAATGGGTTTTCTGCATAATGCTATTTTTGGCATTCTTTCTCTGCCCATCCTCTCCATATGGCCCAACCACCGTATTTTTTGCAGCCTGACAAACGAAGTTATACTTGGGTCCTTGTCTAGAACTTTCAATTCGTTATTTGTTCTTCTCGTCCAGCCCTCCACTGTATCTTTTCCTCCAAAGATAGTTCTTAATATTTTTCTCCCCCATCTGTCTAGCATTTCTTCCTCCGTTTTTTTAGTACCCAAGTTTCGCACGCGTACGTTACTGTTGGTCTTACAACTGTTTTGAATATTCGATGTTTTTTGATTTAAACAGTCTAGCTAGGCTCCCGTACTTCTGATTCCCTTTGGGGAGTCTGTTCTTTATTTCTAGGTCTTCCTTTCCGCTTTCTTCCAGTATCGCTCCCAAATACATAAAAGTTCTGACCCCGTCGAAATTGTACCTCTTCCCCGCTTGTGATATTATCTGTAGCTGGTTTTCATTTTCCTCCTTCGTTTCTCCCATTAGCATATACTTCGTCTTCTGCTGGTTTATTTCTAAACCGACCGTATTTTTAGCCTCTATTTCCAGTTTTCGTGTGATCTTTTGGAGCTACTTTTCTTTTGATTCAGCTATTAATGCTAGGTCGTCAGCAAATGCAAGGATCTGGTGTACAATTGCCCCTATAGGTGCCTAGTATATCTGCTGTAACAGATTGTAAGTTACTAGATGGAAATTGAGGAAGAATTTCTTCTTTGAGTTCTCACAATTAATTATCTGACGGAGGCCTTTTGGGTCAATTTTTTCCGTCAGGATCTGACAGCAACCTAATCGCTATTTTAACATTATTATCATTCGGTGAGTTGTGTGACGTAGGTTTTTTGAAGTTTCCCTACATTGTAAGACGAATGCCACATCATATGATCCATAAGACGGCTGCGGCCGCAAAATCGCCCCCAATAGTAGTAGCGATTCTCCTCCCCCAACAAGTACCGAGTACTTAGGGCTAGTTTGTATGGTGCTAGTAGCGGTAGTAAGCTACTTAATCAAAAAAAGACTAGTAGCGGTATGAAGATAGTCGTTACATGGATTTGCTGAGCGAATCGTAAGCCCCTGGACAAATTTCGTAAATTTTATTTTTGGTCACACAAACGTAAGTCAATGCCCGACCTTCTAGAAATAGGAAACAGAAATAAGTTCCCATCCTTTTACCTCAGATTCCGTTATAAATCTAAGAACTCCGTTGCATGCTCAATATGTGAACAAGTAAATCTCCAATTAATTTATATCTCAACGATTCTGCTAATGCGCTGTAGCACATAAGTCTCTGGTTCCAACTTCTTCTGCACACAATTCGACTAAATGATCTGGAAGATTCAATATGTTCTGCACTACTGACGTTAATCCTCGGGTACGACGTCCTTTTTCTCTCAGCACATTTCGTTTGTAAGTTGACCATAATAATGGTTTCGATTTCTTCTTGACGTAACTCCAACCTCATGCTCCGCAATATTCATCTTTGAGCAAGCTCCCCAGGATAAATATTCATCGAGTTCAGATTTCAATTGCTTACAGAAGAATGTTTAAGAAAAAGACGTCCTTTTCCGATATCAGTTCAACTATTGGGGTGTCCATTTCCAATCATGACTAAGCTGATCCTTCATCGAATTTATCGCCATTCCACATCCGATATCTGACGTTGCATTTTTAAAATTTCAACCGATCCACTCGGTATCGTCATCGAAACGTCATCATAGGCTCCAGATAATACCAACTTAAATAAATAATAACACCCTAATAGAGAAATGTACGTAACTATTGATTAGCCGGCGATTATTCAGGCGGTATCCAATCGTAATAATGAGCCGCTGATTTATTTATTAATTTGTACTGTGATGTACCTACCGGCTCGGTTGGCAGCAATTACTTACTATCGATCATACCGGCGAGTAATGACATTGCCACGTATTAGATTATACATACGGCGTGTTTACTTATTGAATACGATCGTATAATGAATAATTTAACCAAGAGCTGCGGCGTCCTACGATTTTATTCGTCTAGAAAATGACGAAATAAATATGTCAATTTCGCGGTTATCTTGATACACCCGCGCATAACGTCGAGGAAAGTCGGGGCGAGTGGGAGAGAGTAAATCGCTCCTTCAACGTAATATCTACGCTCGAGATGATTTATAATCGCGTGTCCGCTATAATTTTCCCCGTAACTAGTTTCCTTGCCACGTATACGGCGGCCGATAGCGACTTGGAGGGTGCTAGTGTTGTCGGACGGACCGCCGCGGATAAATTATCGACAGGACTTCCGACAGATTTGGGAAAACTTTAGATATACGGTCGACCGCGATGCGTAACTAAATCCACACATATTTCAACCTGTCGAAGCCTCGCATCGCTTTAATAAACACGCGACGAAAATATTTCGTATTATCCATCTACATAACCTTGGACGTTTAACGAAAGTTCTGAATTCGGTAAGTGTACGCCGTGAAGGACATCCTGTTTGCAGATAGTTGATGGGCGATTAGCAATGGTCGATGGGCGATGGTTGATGGTCGATAGGCGATGGTCGATGGTCGATAGTCGATGGTCACTGGTCGATAGTCGATACTCGGTATTGGATGCCGCCTCGTATGCCCACACGATTCTGTTAAGCCCATGGTCTTCCTCAACTTTTCTTTTCTCTAGATTTGTCCGAACATTCATGCTTGAGGAGATGCTGTAGTGCAAGCTCATTTCAACACATTGGGTGTGGCAAGGGCATCAAAGCCTACTTTAAAGAAACAGGGGCACCCACATAATATCAATATCTTCTATAACTTGAAAACCTTAAGATCATGGCTTTCCTCAATCTTTCTCTTCACCAAGATCTCTACGAGCAGCCAAGCTTACGTAGGTGCTACATGTTGAGCTCACCTCAACTCAGGCAACTGAGCTGAGCACAGAACAAATTCTCAAGAATCTGAAACGAAGCGCTTGTGGTAACATATCTCAACGATGCCAATACATGCTACGAGCCTGCAGTTCCGTTATGACTTTCTTCAGCCGTGTTGCCCAACATGGTCAACTCCACGATGTTCAGAGTATTCAGTTCTACGCCAGGTTGACGCCGCCATGGTTCGTAAATACTCTTATAAAGCAGGAATTTCAAAATTTTTGTGCATCCTGTCGTTGCGCATAAAGCATCGGGCGCCGGTGATTATCCTGAGCGCTTTATTCTATAGTCTGATCAGGGTGGCGATGTGAGTAGGGGCACCCGCCATCCAAACCGGTGCAGCATACGTGATTATTGGCCTCGGCATTCCACAGTAGATTGTCCTTCTCGCCCTCAGCAGAAATTTACCTCCCCGGCACAGTAGTGGGTAAAAAGCGTTCCTGCTGCCATAAAATTGGCAGTGACGGCCTATACGTGTAGACGCCAAGTAAACCTGCTCCGAAGTATTTCACGCTTGTGCTCCAAAGGAGTCTGATCCAGCCCATTATGGTGGTATCGTGGGCGGGGCGTACACGCTTGGTAAAGCGAATAACTACACGTTTTTCTCCGTTTAGTACCTACCATCCTCCACTTGGAAGCCCAGTCCTCGAGCTGATTCAGTCGGCAGGCGGTGATAGATGGGAGTCTCGACCTTAGATGTCGCGAAGTATGCCGTATCGTCAGCACAAACTGCTAGCTCCGTCCCTGGTGTCTTGGGAAAATCATGTGTGAAGAGTGTAAACAACACCGCAGCTAGCACAGCACTCTGAGGAACACTGGCCGTGGTGGTGTATAGTACACTCTTACTCTGAAGGTGCTACTGGAGGGGTAAGGCGGTATCAATCGCACTAGTGCTCTCACATATTCTAAGTGTCCTAGCTTGTTAAGGAGGCCGTCATATCACACTCGGTCCAAGACGTTGGCGAAGTCATAGAATACCGCCCCAGTGATCTCTTTATTCGCCAGTCCTTCGCGAATAGCATCCGTAACCCTTCACTGGCACGCTAGAACTCTGTGCTCTGTCCGGGTTTAAAACCGAACTCCTCAGTTGGGAGGGGATCCAATTTGAATGTCTTCTCTTTCAGCCTCGTGAGAATGATGGTTTCGACTACTTTAGCCACCGATGACAGAAAGCTAATGGGCCGGTAGTTCTTTAGTAACGCCGGATCTCTTTCTACCTTCGCCAGCAGGACGACATTTGTCCTCTTCCATATGTTCGGGAAGTAATTCAGGAGAAGCACCGGGAGTTTGCGATCTGAAGAAGACGCTCCAGAGTACGTCCGGAAAGTCTCTTGAGGGTCTCGTTCCCAGTTCCATCCGATCCCGGAGACTTTTTCAGGCCGACATCGCAAATGATAGTTCTTAACGCATCCAGCATCGCAGAGGTCAGGGGTGGACCGGCGCCCGTTTGTAGTAGTGCCTCGATAGCTGTTGCGACGTGTTCGTCCAGGGCCTGGTCATCGTCTGAAATAGCGGTCCTTGCATCCTGGATTTTTGCAAGGTGTTCAGCAAAAACGATGATTTGCCCTGACGGAATACACGTCCCTTTCTCTCCCTCCCCCGGTCGTGCAGCAGAAGACGATCTACTCGACCCCTAGTTTGCATACCTCCTGTCGCTTTAGTAAACACAAGATGACAATATTTCATATCCACGTTAAAGTTTGACGTTTAACGAAGGTTCTGAATTCGGTGCGTGTCCACGCCCAACGACACCTGGTTCTTAGATTTCGTACCGCTTCAATAAACATCAGACGAAAACATCTCACATGCACTTTAACGTTTAACTTAACGATACCTCTGAATTCGGTACGTGTACACGGCGAAGCAAGACACCTGGTTTATAGATAACGAAACAAAAGTGGAACGCGATAAATTTTAACGAATTACGTTTCACTCCGGCTTACATCCCTTACACGGGAAGATTAGACTGGCGCGTCGCGTTCGAAAAAAGGCGATAAACCCGAAGAAGATAGATTAACGCGTTCAGCCGGCGCTCACTACCGGAGCGATCGGATCTAATCTACCGCTTTACGGCGGGCGTCGTGAATTTGAATACGGATCGACTTTACCGATGAAGCGGTTTATATCGGAATCGGAGGCTTTCGCGATTCGTGTCGATTATCGAAACGTCCGTTCCGTTCCGTTGCTCCCTTTCCCCCTTAATCGGGAAACATGCGGCGATCGAATGGGGTTATGTCCGGCATTCATCCGACATAACCGGTTTTCGAAAAACGCCGACGTCCGCGATATAGCGACGCCGATGCGGGCTCGAATTAATAAATTCACATTCGCTTCTGCGAAGTCATCAGGATGCAGCGGCGCATCGCTGATTGCCGGGAAATAATTAATCAAGGCTCGGCGTCGCTATCGCAAACAATTACGATGCGGAAAGCGGTCGGACCGGTACCGCAATATTTTACGCTCGAGTAAAGATGGCGTGCGACAATTACGCGTGCATGTCCTGTTGATTGAACCGTTCGTTATGAAGACATCCACTACCGGTGTATATTTGAGAACTTTTACCTCATCTGGTACTTAACTTTTGGATTACCTCTCCAACTATTTTAGGTCAATTAAAGAAGACAGCATTAAATTTAACGGCTTATATTTCAGAACAGTTTTCGTACGAAACTTATTATTTACCCTTCTGAAATGTAAGCTGTTAAAATCATTGTTTTCTTTAACTGACCTAAAAAATTGATGGAAGTAATCTAAAACGTAAGTATTTATAGGTCACGATTTACACGTGTGTTTAATCTGGTATTCGAGAAACCTGTGTTAATGCATACTGGTTTCGACCACTAACTTGTCATCTTGAGGGAAATTCAAAGGTTCTAACGTATACTACAAGACCGTAAAGCGGTAAATCGGGTCGAAATCGTTTCGGGAATTTTTATCGTGCGTATACCGTTCCCCGCCATCGGAACGGTTTTCGAGTCGATTTTGCGTTCCGTAACGGAGAAACGTCGTCGTCGGGCTGACAAGTGGAAAACGACCGTAAATTCTGTTAAAGATCTCGCCCGGGACGTACCTTTGCTAAATAATGGCTTGTCAACAAGGCAGGAAGAAAAAGAGATAAAGGTGGGCTTTGCGATTGTTTTAGGATCGTCGGTCTCGTCGCGTTGATGTTAGGGTGCCCGCCTTTGGCTTATTCGCTTAATTTATCAAATCTAATTGTACTATTATAATTATATACCGAGAGAGGGAGGGAGAGAGAGAGGAGTTAGGACAATTAAATTTTGACCCTTACACCAAAGCATAAGTGATGTAGTTAGAAACAAAGGAATATGTATCTTCTTTGCCTTCCATCTGCGCGAATAATAATTTTGATTCGGTGTGACGCTCATTAGGACAGTGTTTCTGTTGGTTGCTTGAGGAAAGTGTGTCATGCTACTTCTAGACATCGTAAGAGATCTTCTTTAATGATTGGTGGCGGGGTCCGCGTTTAGTTAGTTAGTTAATTTAGAAGGAAGAGCATCCAAGAGCAACACTAGAGCCCTAGTAGGATTTATTATGCTAATCTCCCGGAATTGGTGGATCAACCTGAAAGCCCTATCTTTCTTATAATAAAGGAGTGAAGCCTCCCCATTGATAGGACTAATGTCTAAATAACAAACAATACACCGGGTTAGAGGGGGATACCGGTACGTAAAACTATCGCCTAAGCGAGGAGTATGTATCGCGTAGACTGTGATTGTAGTTGTGTTCGAGGCAAAGACCCCTACCCTGGCCAGCACCGATATGTTAACCACTCTTTTCTAGCACACAGCAGTGCTTACGTAGTTGCTTTATCTGCGGTTACCTCCCCCAACCGCATGCTTAGTCTGTGATCTGGATAGCGATTTAAAGAGACGCCCCCGTTCAAGGTCAATATCTTAACAGTTGGTCTTCTTTTGGTCTACGGTAGTGGCCTCACCCGCCATAGCCTCCCTAACCGCGTGCATAGTTTGGGTTCCTACCATGTGGTGGCATGAGGAACCTCATACCATTCCTCTCCTAAACATGCATCGTTAGATCGTCTTCAACCTCCAGTGGAGTTAGTTGCTAAGCTCTCGGTCGATCATATCCCCCACATGTACGATTGGTAAAAAGTTTAACGAGCGAGCAGACCGCGGTAGGATAGGGCTGGCTTTGGTGGTAAGCCAAGCCGCAGACTAAGGATGCGATTAGGAGAGGTAACGGTAGGTCAAGTGTTCGAAGCCGAAACGGCTACCCTGTTCAGAGTCAATATCTTAACAGTTGATCTTCTTTCGATCTACGGTAGTAGCGTCACCAACCGTTACCTCCCTAACTACATGATAAGTCTGTGGTCTGGATGGTGGCTTGAGCCCTATACGAGTCTGCTTCTAAACATGCAATGCCAGATAGTCTTCGGCTACCAGTGGTGCCGGTTCACGGCTAAGCTCTTGGTCGCTCATATTCTACAAATGTACGATCACTGACAGGTTTTACGAACGAGTAGACCGCGCTGGCATAGGATTGGCGTGAGTGGGAAGCCAGGTGATAGACTAAGGATACGTAAACGACGAGCATGTATCGAGATCGTGTTCGAAGCAGAAACACCTACCCTGTTCAGGCTCAATATCTTAACAGTAGGTTTTGTTTTGATTTACAATAGTGGCTTCACCCGCCGTTACCTCTCCTAACCATATGCTTAGGCTATGGTTTGGATGGTAGTTTAAGGAGCCACATGCCAGTCTCCTTCTAAATATGCATCGTCAGATTGTCTTCAACCGCAAGTGGTTGGAGTTAGCGGATAAGCGCTGAGTCAATCATATCCCACAAATGTACGGTCTGTGACAATTCCACCAAAGGAGCGGGCCCTGGTATTATAGCACTGGCGTTGGTGGTGAGCCAATCTTAAACTATCCACGTAGCTTGGGGCCTGGCTGTTAGATGACACGAAGGAGCCTTCGCACTCTCGAGCACGTATTACATCCGATATCCGTTCCCTAAATGTAGAGCGAGGATCCGCAAGAACAGCACTCAAGCTCTATAGATCCAATTGCGCAAATCTCCCCAAATCGACGAATGAGCCAAAGAGCCCTATACCCCTCATGGAGCCCGGGACCCTTCTTTCTTCAGACTGAGGATGTCCTGAATCTATAAGTTTCAGGTGTCTGTCCGCTTAGTATAGCCTTCTGGTAAGTAAAGTGTCACAGCAGCATCCGAAGCGCCCAGTGGTTTCAACTACTTCGCTATATAGTCTGCGCTCACGCTAATTGCAGAATATGATTTGGTGTTGGTCATAGTTGACCATCGAATGTCAGGCAACGGTACCAGTTAGGTCTCAGATCCTTTAAGTTTAGAAGGTTCATGGTCTCATTGAAGGTAAGGAGCAGTCCTATGAAGGTCTTGGATAGCTTGAGTCCAGTCTGCTGTTGTCATGCGGACCACAATTGGTCTTTAGACTTACCAAGAATCCTGACTTTTGCAGTAGATTTGGCAATTCTAACCCATCTGCCCTTTAATTGTCTACGATGGTGATATCTAATATATATTTTACCAGTGACAATTCTTGCGAACGAGCAGCCCCCGCTAATATAGGAATGACGTTGGTGGCGCGATGGTCTTAATTTATTTGAGTCTGATATCATCCATCCAGCATATCAAAATGTGGTAGAAAGCCTTTGCGTCAATGGTACCGCTGTGTGTCAACATTCTCCAAAGTCGTCCGTGCCACAGAATTCCTCCTAAACCCACCTCAGAATCTACAAAGGCGCGGGTGGATTCGGGTTAAACTCAAGTTGCCCCACCACTGGATTGTCCGAAGAAGTCACCCGCTCATGCTTTGCTCTCGCGAGTGACTTCGTGAAGTTCTAAAGGATTGAGATCTTGAGGTCGTCTCGTAACTGTTCGTTTCGGGCAAACCAGGAGGGTACTCCTATCGTTCTCTTGTTTCGAGCCATCATATAAGACGGTTTATGTGGTTCCTAGCTAATTGGCGTCTTTATTCTGCTGGAATTTACTGGCGGAATTATTCGGGAAAAGTATGCACTTCTATAGGGTCGATTTCTTAGGTACAACATTTCTCTTTCTTCTGTGTTGACATTTCTACTGTAACGATTTCCATTTTCTATTAAGGAAGGAAGCGTATCTTTGCGTAGGACACGAAAAATGTCGCATTTCCAAACATGACAGTCCGAAGATATATATTAATACGTCCGAAATCCTCTACCCCTTTTGACTTTCTTCGCCGTCGTATCCAGTACGAGACAAAGGAAATGGCAAATTCGGGGCTCCTTAAGCGGATTTTTAATATAAAAAGGATCGCCCAAAGTTTACAACCGGATCGGTTCGACGGGGCCTTTCCGTTTTTGCGAACCGGAAAATCTAAGGGAATTCCGGATAATACATATTGATTCGAATTTATCGCCAAATATAGATTCTCGTCTCGCTCGCGTCTTCCCTCTTTCCCCCTTCCCCAACTCCCAATCCTCCGCCCATCGTGTTTTCCTTTTATTTCCGTTTTTTCCATGAATAGTAATTTTATTGCAATAGCAGAAACTGTAGCGGATAGGAGATATGATATATATATATAAAAAGGGAAAAACGACGCGCGCCAGCGAATGAAGAGAAGGTACTTCAAATTGGTTTTGTGTAGTCCTGTCAGGATTGCGTAATATATTTCTCGTGTATTTTTTATTATATTAGTATCGGACGGCGAGCCATATTTTAGCGAGGAAAAGAGAGAAAATGGAAGGAGGCGAAATCGAGAAGACCAAAAGAAAAAAAAAGGCGGCGTCGAATTAAATTTCTCGTCGCGTTAGAATTGCGCCGAACCATCGGGAAAATACATACTCGATAATAGAGCTTATTAATTACTCGGGCTTCAAGCATACGCGCTTACACAAATCCACAATTAGCGCCGACATGTTTTTGCTTTTAGGGCTCGTTCGATGCGGGAACGCGTTTTATTTTATTTGTTTTAATCGGTAATGCGGATACAAATAACGAGGAGTTTCAGCTGCGCTAAACTTACGAACATTATCGATATCGTAGTTGAACGAATACGAAGAAATACGAGATAAGTCAAAAGAGTTTGGGAGGATAATTTTAATACGGTGGGGCGTCCTAGAGTGATGGGCTACAACAGGAGGTTGGCTTAGTAACAAGTAGCACAGATTTATTAGTCGATATGATCTTTTCGAATTTAATGCTTCTCGAATATGCTCGAGTAATACGTCGTATCCGTTTATCCAAAAATACTCGACATGATTACCGATCACTGCAACCGGGTACGTTAGAACCGATTGGTATCACATGATATGAAGTTCTTATAAGCAAGAGAGATGGGGTGAATGACAATGCCATAGCAACTGGCGGGGCAAATTGGTAACCGCTAACATCGGATAGAGTTAGAAAAAATCTGGCGGAAGACGAGGCCCACACGTGGCTGTAGAGGTAATGATAATAATAATAAGCAGCTTAGTGAAGATAATAGAGAGATAATAAATACGCTTCTTACCACAACGTTACTTATTTATTTTTCTACAAATTCGGATGGACGCATTGTAGGTGATAATAACCTATATACTAGTACCCAGTGGGTCGTCGTCTCGTACGTATTTTAGAGTGTTCCCTCCACGTATCGTGATGATACATATATCGTTGTTTTCGTATTACAATGCAGATTTGTCGAATGTATGTTTCATCGCGATACGTGCAGTGGACCGCAGGTGAGAGTCGTTAGAGTGAAAAGGTGAAAATGTATGGGCGTCGGAAATGTTCTTTCTTCAACGATTAAGACGATTATCTTCCGGACGATTCTAAGGGAAATTTTGGGCGCTCTTTCGATTAGTTTTGATCTGATCCTCCCTTGCTTACTATAGTGTGAAGTCGACTTTCCAAGGGTACCAAGGGCGTACTGAATTCTACTCGGCATCGTGTTTTTATTTTAATATCTAAGGACCCAATCGCAGTGTCATCAAAATAAATCTCTTGAGAGTCCAGGAAAGCTGAAACCATATAATCGGATTTCCCTGCGAAAATCATCATCCCCAATCATAATACCTTTGTAGAGTGATTGAATGTGTGATCACAAACGGCTCCCAATTCTCCGCTCGGTGGCGAGATTTCTCTTCTTCTTATTTTTTTGCACCCAAAAGCGCGTAGCACTTCTTTCAGGGTTGCTTCACGAGGACTATTCTGTTTTCTCGTTTCTCTATTATTTACGCCCTCCTTATCTACTTTATAGGCAAACAATTTAAACTTCTACCCTGAAGTCTATCGACGCGATCACCCTCACCCTTGTCTGCCGTCGCTCAAATCATTTCCCGCGACGTTATCTATCGACGCCGCAGCAACAGTTTTAATTTCCGAGCTGGAAATCGACAGTCGATCTCGCTCAGAAACGTTTTGTGGAGATGTGATAATTCATCTCCACTTCCATTCTTTGTAGGTATACGTAGGCACTGACGTTTTTTCGATGTGGGACACATATCCCTATGTATACACATACATAAATAAGCGGGGATCGGCTTTAATGGAATTTTGATGACGCTATAATTCGCATTTATCGATTTATATCCTTATTTCGCGCGTACAACGCCGGTTATCGCTTATTACGACTTTAGGTAAAAAGGTGAAAATCGTAAAATTCGGCTTCTCGACATAAATTTTCACTCTACGAAAACCATTTTTTCCGAAATCTTAGCGCGCGCCGAAACGTCGCGTCGGTCCTAAAAGCACCGACGACGCTTTTCCACGGCCTTACTTCCTCTTTCGATTTTTATTTCCTCCTACCCTACCTCTTCGGATCTCGTTAGGATCTCATCGTCGCCGTCGTCGTCGTACGGCCGGGGCGTCTGTTTGCGCGCAGTTTCGCGCAAAAACTTCAGCCCGACGAACGAGGACGACGAGAAAAGATTTCCGATGACGGAACAAATATTTGATTTCGAGCGAAATAAAGGACGAATGAGACGCGACGCGAACAAAACGAGATAGGGAACGAGAGGAGAAACGACGATTGGCGGCGGCGGCGGCAGCGAAAGACTGTTGCTGTAATATACGGGGTGTTGTGTTTTCTGAGGGCGCCACCGACACCCCCGGGGCATGATCTGATCCCGATTTTTAGTGGCTATGATCACAAGAACTAAAATAAAGGTTAACGTGAACTATTTCGGCCGAAGTACGAACCCCAAAGATCGCTTTTGGGTGCGTTTATTGAACAGCCAGCAAAGTAGCTGCGCAATGGCTTGCTGAACAAGCACAAATTGTATATTGTAGTGAGAATTTAGATAATTATATTAACAAGATTGCGCCGGCTTAGCTTTTAATTAACGATACCATAAAAAGTATGTATTACAACAAATTATACTTACAAGATTTTAGAAATATTTGACATAAATTGAATATAAATACCTATTCTGTTGTGTGTGTGTGAGTATGTAATTGGATCCCCTCTTAAATTTTTTCTTCAGTGCAGCTTTATTTTCTATGAATTCCCTTTCTTAAATTATATCTTCTTCGCTGTGGTGAAACTCCTTTATTTAATGTTACTTTCTTTAAAAGCCTTTTGGTTCAAATAGAGTCGAAACTTTTATTCCAATTCACCTTGAACCCAGTAAAAAACGTATTTCTATGACTTTTCTGTCTTGTCATTCCCGGTCGTTAACCAAACATACCCTCATTTTTTTCCGAAACGAGGACTGTGCTACATTATCTCACCGTTGCCCAGATAACTACCTGTTTTAATTCACCATGGAACACACTTCATCGTGTGACGTTGTTATGGAAATCTATATTGTTGATGCCCAGGTATCCTTGGTTTTCTTTTATATCCAGTGGCTATTTGGGGTTCTTGTGGTGTGAGTAAGTGTTGAATGTATGTGTTTAAATTATTTCATTGCTTTCTATCTTTTCATCGATGCTCTTTTATAATAATTGATCATTTTATTTCTAGTTACATTTTTTTCTCCCATTAAACGCGTTTGGCTGGACTTAGAAAAAGACGCTAACACTCGCAGGGTAATTAAATGCTTAAAAGGTGGCGTGCGTGGTATCGAAAAAGTATAAATGGAACCCAACATTAAACCGAATGCCATTTGAACATGAACATCCAAAACCCCAATTTACTATGAATTTAAATATATTGAATTGTAATTAATGATATATTAATTAGTGGCAATTAACCATGTAAATATTAATATACTACAATATACACCTATTTCCCTTTTCACACGATAGATAGGTTCCCCCAATAAAAACGGGTAAAAAGGTCGTGTAAAAAGATATTGGCTAAATGGAACAATAGTAGATTGGTTCCAGACCTACAAAAGCAACTGAAAAGTAGAATAAACAATGTTAATGAATTCTTGTTAGAGTTCACTTAAGAATTTATTTTCCGTGCTTACACATTTTAATTTATCAAATATGTTATAAAAAAATAAATTATACTTTGAAAAAAGAAAATAATATCTGAAATTCATTAATATAAAAAAGTAAAAATAATATGAACATAACATAACATAACATAAAATTAACTAAGTTGCCATCCTCAGTGGAAAACTGGGGGAATTCAGTATCACCAGCGTTACACGGCTAATGCCTCAAGATGAGCACTGTACAACATTAAACCACGACACAATGAACATTACACATTGAACACAGAAAACACACCAAAACACTGAACTCCCATTATAGAGAGCATGTATTTATACTAAGTCTAAACCTAAATTTCAAGCTATATTGAGCGTGGCGAAACGGTTTAATGATCCTACACTAAATCTAAATTTAATTAATAATAATAGATCGTACAATTTGGAATTTCGAATAGGTCCTCCATCTGCATTCATAATTCTTGTTCTATTTTCTTTCTTATGCTTTCGTAGCTATCTAGTTTCTCGTTATTTTCTACCGCCTTAATTAATGTCAAACTTTCTATTAATTTAATTTCCATAGCGTATCTTTTTTCCAAAATATGTCGGGCTATACTTGATTTTTAAGGCCTATTGAACCGAGAATGGGCAGTGTGTTCCTTATATCGTGTTAGGATTGATCGCCCAGTTTTCCCAATGTATTTTACGCCACATTGACACTGCCACTGACAACTGATTTCGTAGATACCTGATATTAGGTTTATTTCGCCCTTATCTTCGCCATTTCTTAGAAGATTATCTAATGAATTAGCTGATTTATATGCGACCTGTAAATTGAATTGTTTGAAAACTTTGGGAAAGGCCTTTAGTGCAAAGATGGAATGGTAATTTAACGAGTTTCTTGGCTGGTTTATCCAAATTTAAGCTAGTGCATTCCCTAAATCAAGGTTTGGAATTTAGTTTCCCCATTAAGTTATCAATCAATTCCGCTTCGAAACCATTGTATTCGGCTATGTTTCTTATGCATTTAATCTTCAAAATCATCAAATTCCTAACGATTTCCCAGTATCGATCACTTCAAATTACTCAGCGTGGTCATTCATCTGCGACTAACTTCGACAATAAATCTGACATTCCTTCCTCCTCCCACCGATCTCTCGGATGATTACTTAAAGTAAATAAATTTCGTGCGGACCCTTCTCGACGGAAACATGTCGAAATCGATGGCCATCGCCCGGCCTCCCGGTCCAGGCGGTATGGAAAGAATCCGCCGGTTCCATTGTTAGGGATCGCGGGATCGAGTCTTCACGTTTCCGCCCATAATGGAATATTTCGCTTACAGGAAACGGACGAGGGTAATATATTAGGAGCCCGTTTTGCGGCTGCGGCCAACGTCGATTGCACGCTACTCGGAAAGATCGCAGGGAAGTCCCGAACGTGTCGAACGCCGTGTTATTCTAAACATGCTGATGAGGAAGCGATGGTGGTGATGGTCTAGATCGATGACTTTTGATTGAGTTCGTTAGGATACGAACATGTTTCGGAAATTTAAGTTGTCGTCCTTAGTGAAGGTAACGCGAGAAGAAAACGGTTGTACATCTGGATGAAGAAACAAGTGTTAACCCTTTAAAGTGGGAATTTCTTTCTAGTAATGGTATCTTAACCCCTTTGAAATTTCAGAAAAAAATTAATATGTTCTAAGTTAGACGAAATTCTGTGTACAGATGTTTTCGAAGGTGTAGAATACGACTTTGACGTCAAAACTCGTGAAATTTGCTTCGTTTGGGCGTCAGGGCGTGCCAGAGCGATTCATCCAGAACCACTTTTCACTTTCTCATTGAATATTTCCTCAATCAAACGTCTTTCGTACCCGAAATTATTTTATTTCTAATCTGCACTAGAAAAGCTTTAATTTGATGTGTAATAAGTCGTACTTCCGACCATATCGAATTTCTTCAAAATTTGAAGGGGTACCCCTTTGAAATTTCAGAAAAAATTAATGTGTTCTAAATTAGACGAAATTCTGTGTACAGATGTTTTCGAAGGGGTAGAATACGATTTTGACCTAAAAACTCGTGAAATTTGCTTCGTTTGGGTGTTAGAACGTGCCAGAGCGATTCGTCCAGAACCACTTTTCACTTTCTCATTGAATATTTCCTCAATCAAACGTCTTTCGTACCCGAAATTATTTTATCTCTAATCTGCACTCAAAAAGCTTTAATTTAATGTGTAATAAGTCGTACTTCCGACCATTACGATTTTCTTCAAAATTCCAAGGGGTACCCCTTTGAAATTTCAGAAAAAATTAATGTGTTCTAAATTAGACGAAATTCTGTGTACAGATGTTTTCGAAGGTGTAGAATACGACTTTGACGTCAAAACTCGTGAAACTTGCTTCGTTTGGGCGTCAGGGCGTGCCAGAGCGATTCGTCCAGAACCACTTTTCACTTTCTCATTGAATATTTCCTCAATCAAACGTCTTTCGTACCCGAAATTATTTTATCTCTAATCTGCACTCAAAAAGCTTTAATTTGATGTGTAATAAGTCGTACTTCCGACCATATCGAATTTCTTCAAAATTTGAAGGGGTACCCCTTTGAAATTTCAGAAAAAATTAATGTGTTCTAAATTAGACGAAATTATGTGTACAGATGTTTTCGAAGGTGTAGAATACGATTTTGACCTAAAAACTCGTGAAATTTGCTTCGTTTGGGTGTTAGAACGTGCCAGGGCGATTCGTCCAGAACCACTTTTCACTTTCTCATTGAATATTTCCTCAATCAAACGTCTTTCGTACCCGAAATTATTTTATCTCTAATCTGCACTCAAAAAGCTTTAATTTAATGTGTAATAAGTCGTACTTCCGACCATTACGATTTTCTTCAAAATTCCAAGGGGTACCCCTTTGAAATTTCAGAAAAAATTAATGTGTTCTAAATTAGACGAAATTCTGTGTACAGATGTTTTCGAAGGGGTAGAATACGATTTTGACCTAAAAACTCGTGAAATTTGCTTCGTTTGGGTGTTAGAACGTGCCAGAGCGATTCGTCCAGAACCACTTTTCACTTTCTCATTGAATATTTCCTCAATCAAACGTCTTTCGTACCCGAAATTATTTTATCTCTAATCTGCACTCAAAAAGCTTTAATTTAATGTGTAATAAGTCGTACTTCCGACCATTACGATTTTCTTCAAAATTCCAAGGGTTATCATACGGGACTTCAGTTTAGCAAAACAATAATTTAAGTATCGTGCGCTAGATCTTTTGGTAAATTAAAATTAAGGAACTTCATTCTTAAGGTAGACAATATTAATACCAAACCAACAAAGAAAAAAAAATAAATTTCAAACTACATCCGCTCTAGGAATCGCTGAAATAAATTGTGTGGGACCTAGCTGGTCTCTTTGCTGCACTCAGTCTTGGAAAACGATAATTTGGGTATTCCACACCCAAATTTTGGCGAATTCAAATTAAGAAACGCACATCAAAGCTAAAACTACATTTCTTAATTGTAGATCATGGAAACTCCTACCCAAACTCGCAAAACCAAAGCGCTGAGGTCCCAACCGACGATAGTGCAGCACTCTATTCTTATTTTTTTTTTACAAAATAAAATTCTAAAACTGATATTAGCAACGAAACGTTAAGTCCAACAAATAAAGTACAAATTGCTAACTATATTGGCTCGATGAATCGCAGGAGCAAGGCATCGTGGTCCCAACAGGTCCTACTGCGGCACTCCAGGCTCACAAAACGATATTTTCGGTATCCAATACCAAATTGAATTGTAATTAAAAATCTATACTGAAGCTAAAGAATTTTTAATGTAGACAATGTAAGTTCCTACTTGCGTTGGGGGAAACGAACCGTTAAAGTGCTAAACGACCATCCTGCGGTACTCCACTTTCGTCCAGTAATTGCACATTTTCGCTTCAATTCACGTTCGTTTTCTTTTTTCTGATTCCGGAAATATCGGGTTTATGTGACATTACGTGGTTTGGCCGATGTATGTATCTTTGAATAAATCGATGGAAGAGCCAAATGCATTTCGAATATAGAAAACAAATAAAATGATCGTTTGTCTTTGCGTAAAAGTAAACTGAAACTGAGTGTATAATCCCCACTTCCTCCTTGAAAGAAAAACAACACGACTCTCGCGACAAAAGCCCGAGAATTTTACACCGATACAGCACGTATTTATCCAGGGACGAAGCGTCGACTCCTTTGATACGATCCATTTTTCGATATTATTCCTTCTAGAAAAAGCTTTTAGTGCGTGTTCTTATAAGAGGAACTATCCCCTAATGCGGCGATCTCTATCGATTCGAGAAAGGTTTAGATTCCGTTTGATGCGGTCGCGAACCGACGAGAAAAAGCGGTCTGTTTTACGACGTGCAAAGACACCGCAAAAAGAGGTTCTTTCTATATTTATGAGATCGGTCGCCGAGACGAGCACAAATTTATTCTTTAAGCTATTACGGGGCGTACAAAAGACTCGAGCTATCGATTGGATTCCCATGTTTATTGCTTAGACGCGAATGAGAATCCGTGTTAGACATGGGGATTTCATCCGCCGACAACTAGACTATGTCGATCACAATCGTTAGTCTGATGTGGAAGATGCTAAAGGTACCGGGTTCGAATCCCGGTCAGGGCGGTTACGATAAGCTTGTCTTATTTTCGAGGAGTATGATCTCTGGGAGCAAAGCTTGTTAGATAAAATACCCTCATTCTGGAGAGTAAAGGGACAAGAGTCTGGGACATGTGTTTCGCTGATAACGATGCTGGCATCTTCAAGTCGTAATTAGAAACGCTCGTTTCGCGGGGGTAAAATCTTAATTCAACGAAGAATCTGCATTGTTAGGAGACTCGCAATGTAGTAGTGCAACAACTTACTGAGCAATCATGGTACCATCGTACATTGCCCAATAGACGCACCTTTTAAGGTCGCTTTCTCATCTAGATTCTTCTTGGTATTAACTCAAGCCGGACGATACGAAGGCTACCGATCCAGTGTAGTTTTAGCCGTATTACATTACAACCCTCGAAATCGTCGCGAAAACACTTCACCCAGTTCATCAGGTACCATCTGTACTCCTTTTTCTCTCAACCCGACTCGACGATCATTCAATTTATTTTCCGATCGAAAAACGCCGCGAAACAAATTGAAAAAAACGAATCGACGGTGTCAGTCTCGAATTAACCGTCTCCTCTTTTTTTCTTCTCCCCCATTCCCCCTGACCCAGATCGCATTTGTTTTCAATTAAACGAAAGAGGGCGCCCAGGATTAAAATACGCACCGGATCAGACGACTCGTGGAATCGGTTTCGTTGCCGTCGCCGCATCTCCTAATTCGAAGTCGGAAGCCGGGCACGAAGTCCGGGGAGGGAGGATGCTGCCTCCCACCCTCCCCCGGAATTGAGTTCTATACGTAAAGCTCCAGACGGAGCGTGCGGTTCGTAAAACTGCCCTCGTCCGTTAGAAATGGGGAAAAAGTAGTCGAAGACTCGAGTCCGACGAACTACCTGTCTCCGTACACACCTGGGGCTTTAGCGACGGTGGCGGTGGTGGGGAGGCTGTCGGTTAAATTCCGCACTAATCCCATCGATCTTCGACCACCGCACATTCGTAAGCCTGCCCGTACGTACGTACGTTGTACGTCTCGTCCGTTTTGTGTTGAACGTGAATTGCAACCGACTGCAAGGGCCTATAAACAACGACGTCGTACAGTTCTGTACGTAGAAATCCGGTCGCCAGTCGAGTAAACTCATCATCAGCTACGAAACACTTTAATTGCTCATATTAAAAGTGAAACTAAATTGATGAAAAAGTTAGTCAACTGTGGGTGGGGTACCTAACAGGAGAGCATTCAGCATACCACTGTGAGGCCATCGTTCAAAGGAGAGTCTGGGTTTAATAGATAACCTGTGGCACGTGCTTATCTTGTGAGCCCCCTCTAAGAACGGCAAGGTATTATGTTAATGGCGGAACGTTAGAAACAAACCGACTTATAATGATTCGCTCCCTGCGGTGTCCACAAACGTCAACAGATAAGGTCGAAGGATGTTCGAAAAGTACCCTAAAAGCAATCCAAGGGGATTCCCGACAGATTATCAAGCTAGGGGAAGGATTTGGTCAACAAGAGAGAAAGTTGGCGAACCGCACGTACAAACTCTAAACAATTTCTATCGTCGAGACTTTGCTGCATTCAGGCTCACTGCTGAATCCCATATACAGATAGTAGCTGACCATCGAGTGCCCTTTAAAGGGGTCATAGTCCCACCTTCACCCCAGCTTTACTCCTTTAAAATTTAGAAGATTCCTGGTCCTCTTCCAACCTATGGGCCCTGGAGGCCCTGGATTACTCCAGCCCTATCTACTATCGCCATTGGTAGATAATTGGTGCTTATACCAGCCTCGTATTCCTCGTCTGGTAAATAGATTTAATAATTGCGAAAGTGGGTTCGGATCACGTGAGCATACTACCCACGTGATCGCATGTATACTCTCCTCACAGGTAGCTTTAGAACTACCAATACATTCTTTTCAACCGCAAACTGCTGAACGGAAGGCTTCGCGGGGAAAACAGGGCGTGTCGTAGATCAATTCCAAGACCAACCGCACTCTAGTTAATACTGTCGAACACCCAAGATTTGAATCAAAACCGCACAGCAATATATGTTACACAATGATCGTCAAAATTTTCTAAAGAACGAATTTCTCCGAAGTGTACTCACTCGGTCAAAATCGTATCACAATTCCGTTCGAATCCTAAGCACCCTTCGTTTCTTACCCGAAGTTCATCCCTTACGCGCCCTTTTTTCCCTTCCGAATTAATTACAACGGCGACACATCGGGGAACCAATTTCCAAATTCCATCCTCCGACCCCTAGAAGACGGGTCGAGATTTAAAGTCCATCGTCTATTTCTTCTTCCGGAGATTTAGCGCGGGAGACACGCGCTAGATGACGCCTCCGTTCCGTTTCCATTCACCTAAGACGCTTTCTGGCCCCGTACTCTCGGGTAGCTCACCCCCGTCGACTAAGCCGATTACCACCCGATCTCGACGCTAGGAAAATTAATTGTGTTATTGTAAATCTTTCGTCTAGGCAAATTATACGCGTCTAGGACATATAGGGGGAGAGAGAATCGGGGCGATTTTAAGCTTGGGAGACCGGGAAGGGATTATTGTATTTGCGTAAATGATTCTGGATTGCGATTCGAAAGGAGGAGCTCGGACTGGGAATCAGGTGGTTGCTGTCACTTGTAGGTGACATATTACTACTGGCTTATAATAATTATGGTGCTGGGACACTAACGCTCCTCGACGGAGCACGATATGCATAGCGGAGTGTCAAGGACCCTGTATCTTTGCTCCCACGCCCGGTCGCTGGGCACCAATCGAGTCTGGAATGACGAGTACGAGTGGTGATAATGTAGGCTTCGCGCATTAGACAATGAACGCCGGTACTCGATTTTTAGCCTGAGCGAGTGTGAGACGGCTGAGTTTTCAATCTACCAGTATCGCAATCCAACGCCTTAACCGACACGCCCCTAGAAAGAAATAATTCCTTGTTGCGAGGTAAGGCCATTGGCACCAGCCTTACCATAAATCTGTATTCCAAATGATTCAAGATTACATCCGTGACACATGTTTCGCTAAGGACCGTGCCCAGTAATGTATATCACACCCCAAACCCGAATCTTCTGTCTGGACCAGGCCCTGAACTGGTTTCCTGATTGACCATCCAGTTCGTGAATGTTGAATTGCGAGGAAAGAGCAGAGTGCGTTCCAGATCCTCGAGTTCCTCGGCCCTCTACAACAGTAGGATCTCTTCCCGGAGTAGCGACGCTTATAATTAAAGTACTTCCTACACCAGTGGATGCTCATCGACGTAGGTTGGTCTGGGTTTCCCGTTACGTACCATATGTATTCTGCCTTCGATTTGTATGAAGTTTCAACCCTCGCCAGTTTGACATATGTTTCGCTGGAAACGATGCCAGCATCTTACCCTCCTACAGTGCAATAACATATATTTCACCATAATCCGAGACCAGTGACCAGTCCCTCTAGACCAGGCGCAGAACTGGTTCCCTGATTCATCTTCCTATTCGTGGTGGCCAGTTGCGCAGCAAGAACAGAATGTGTTTCAGATCCTCGAGTTCCTCGATCCTCTTCAGTGGTGGCGTCTTTTCAAGGAATAGCGATGGATATAGTTGAAGTACCGGCTGATACTCGCAGGCGGAGGTTGGTCCAGATCCAGCCACGTAAGGTATTTCACGTTCGAGTTATCAGAGGCTTCTACCCTTCCAAACGTGATACATGTTTCGCTGGAAACGATACCAGCTACTACATACAGTAACATATAGTACACCACAGTCCGGCATCTGAAATCTGTCTCTCTGGACTAGCCCCAGCGCAGAACTGGTTAATTGGAGTCCCTCAACTACCTGCTTGCGATTGATGAATTACGGTGCAAGATTAGAATGTGCCCTAGATCCTCAAGTTCCGTAGTCATCTTCAAGAATAGGGTCTTTTAAAGGGATAACTATGGTTGAAAGACTTCCTATACCAATCGATACTCATAGTAGGGAGTTGGTCTGGGCCCAGTAACTCAAGGGATTCGACTTTTGATTCGTACGAGGCTTCCACCATCACCAGCGTGACATATATTTTGCTGGAAACTACGCCAGTATCTACCTACAGTAACATATATTACCCCACAGTCCGAAGTATGAAATCTCTCTGCTTGGACTAGGCCTGGAACCGGTTCCTGTTCCAGATCCTCAAATTCCTCGGTCCTTTTCAACCCTTCAACAGTAGGTTAGTCTCAATATTGATAGCTATGTTGAAAGTACTTCCTACACCAGTCGATGCCCATCGGTGGAGGTTAATCTGGATCCACCCACGTAGTATATTTTACTTGAGGATTGTACCAGAATTCCACCGTCACAAGCGTGAATCAGTAAAGTCTGTGGGGGACTTCCATGTCTTCATGGATTTGAGAATTTGGATCAAACTCCATTGAATTGTATTTTATATAAGCACAAGACCACTAATAAAGGAAGCGGTTTCGTAAGTGGTCGTCGGTCTGCGCTACCTGCTTTTTGAGTCCCTTACATTGAAATATATCAACTGTATAACGAAGAGACCAGCTCATCAATTAGATATTGGACTCGCCATTGGCTAAACACGTGTTCAAATTTAATTAATACCGACACTACAAAAACTTGACGAAGCAATTCCAGCACGACTTACACCGGATTCTCGTCGAAAAGAATTGAGAGAGCCGTCGGCTCCCCGATTCATTCGTCGGGCGCGCAATTTCTTCACGTCCGAAGCTGACAGACGTCCAATCTTTCACCCTTGCTCGCGCCCGATACAGCGTTCAGACACGCCCCTGGAAGTTTTCATCTTTTCGAAATTTTCAGTTAAACCAGACGCAGACGAACAAACGTACGGTAGATGGAGGGGGAGGAGTGCTTTTTATTTCTTCTGGGGCGCGCAAATTACTTGTTCCGCGAACAGTACGCCCGACGTGGCGTTCGCCTCTTGAAATATGCATCGCGTTGCAGTCGGGGAGGCTCTCTAGAGTTCGATCCGTTTCTCTTCGTTCGTACATCGATGCGCGGTAGTATCCGTGTTGGTCGGTGCGGAAACGATCGAGACCTACGGAATCGTTAAATAACGTTTAGATTTCCGTACGTGCGGATGTGAATTGACCTTCAATTAAGTCATTTTTTTGCTTTCAGTGCCAGGTATTTACGAGGTCATTTGTTACGTTTTAATCACATTGACTTATATGACCAGGGTTTGGAGGAAGCTTTAGGGGAGTTCGAAGCGTTTCTGGGAGTGACTACTCTCACTGTTAGGGTAGAAATTAGCCCCCTCTCTTAGGTTCTTAGAGCTTTTAAGTAATCTAGTAGATTTAGGGGGATGATAATTAGCGCCCAACATTTGAAGTATGTGAAATTTCAACAAGAAGTTAAGAAAACGTTCTGCCACCGCACAGCCCTACTAGCTTTTAAGTCCCACTTTTCTTTCACATCCAATATCCAACTCTAACTCGCCCTAATTTGGGACATGAGAGCCTATTCAAGTTTCCATAAAGTACTTTGTCATATTTTGAAATTTGCAGGGTAAAACATATTTTGCTTTGAGGGTGTTCCTCTGGTTAAAGGTAACCAGTTTGACTTGTTGGTCGAGGTTCTAAGCGTTTCTGATAATAACTATCCTACTCTAACTCGCCTTCATTTGGGACTTGAGAGCGTATTCAGGTTTCTATCAAATACTTTGTCATATTATGAAACTTGCAGGGTAAAAATTGTTTGCTTTGAGGGCGATCCTATGGTTAGGGCCACCAGTTCTTAGACGTTCCCACGGGCTTAAACACAATCGCAGACCATTTCGGTCAAAGTCAAATTTCGGGTGTAGACTTCCGCGAACATGTGGACATGGGCAAGCAGCCCTGAAGATGTCCCTTGCAATAGTGGACGAAACCCACGGCACCCACGCCAAACCGGACGCGGTTCCAACCCGGAAAGCAAGTTAGACAAAGTCAAAACTTCTTAAGCTAAATGGAATGTAACAGGGAACCTACCCTAGGAGTCAAACAGAATGCCCTCAATAACACAATAAGTACACTTCTTACCTTGCAAGTTTCATGGTATGGCAAAATATATCATGGAAACCTGACCCAGCTCTTGTGTCGCAACTAAGAAAGACGCCGCGATGAAATGAACTTTATTGAGTGCAATCGGGCTGAACTGAAATGAAACTGCTATCACTAACGGTTCCCACGTCAGGGCCAAAGTACTGGAAAGCCGTTGACGTCGATTTTTTAAAATTCGAAGTACAATTTCTTGGAAACGGTATGTCGTAGAGATTTGCGTTTCTTGAGCTCAAATCGGCTCGACGAGATCTACAATTGTGCTGACACTTATCCCGATCGAACTACTCAAAGCTGGCTTACCGAAAATGAGATGTTTCCCGAATATCCACCCCATGTCAATTCGCCGGATCAGACGCGTGTTTAAAATAGAGTCGGGCTCGTTTTAAGGGCGCAAAATTAATCACTTTCGCGTAGTCACTTCTCATACCCGTCCTAATCCATTATGATCAACTACGTACGCACATCCTCAACCGCCGAAATCGTTGTAGACATCCTCCGAACCCGATTTTCCCCGGGATTAGTTTCATAACCGGGGAATAAATTCGTTAAAGCCCCTAAAAAGCATTGATTTTCCGTCAAGGTTAATCCACCGTCCGTCCCGTAGACACCAATAACGAACGAATTTACGATAAAGCGCGACTTAAAACGGCTCGCATTTAACGATTTTCGCTCTCGACGCGTGTTTATATAGGACAAACCGAAAGCGGCGCGTAAATTCGCGAGTAAACGGCGTTTTAAAATTTAAAGCCGGCCCAGCCGTCGTCGTCCGCCGCCGTCGTAGGTCGAAAAAGCCGGGCCGATGTTGTTTATAATGTATTAGTAACAGTCTGCTGGACTTAATAAGGGAAAATATTAGATTTGCATACTTTATGCTTCGCAAATAACGCTTTCCGGTTTGCAAGGCTATCGATTCGTTAGCTCCGTTATAGCGCCCGCGACTTGGTCGGGCGAGCCGCAACACTGTTTATTTTCGATTTCGAACGCTTCGAAATTGTTTTCGGGAAGGCGGTAAAGACGGAGAGTTTATGTTCTCAGAGCTAAAAGGACTTTGAGATAGCGTCGGACGATATTGGATCGGATATTTCCGTAAATTCCATAACTTGCTTACAGATGAGAGCCGCTAGGGAGCCGGACGAATTATAGCGATGGTCAGAATTCAAATCTCACGCCCCCTGGCGGTTGTCAAACAAGACACTACAACCGTGGATTTCGCGGGTTTTATCAAGCTGGGAATTCTTTAGCATGGTGGTTCAACCTCAAGCGATCTGCCATAATGAGTTGGGAAGAGTAATTGTTCATTAAACAATCATCTTTGTTAGCATTAGCATTAGCATTAGCATTAACATTGTTAATTTTATAAGTTACTTCGGGATGCTCAATGTTACCCTTTGCAATCCATGCTCTCTAGTTGGACGTCAGTGTCTTCTCTTTATTATTACTTCTTGATATATCCATACTGAAGATTAGATTTACAAAGGTATCGGTTTTCAGTGTCGAAGGTACCAGGTTTGAGTCTTCACCGGGACAGCCGCGATAACCTCATTTTATTTCGAGCGATCGTGATGAGTACTATCCGAGAATGCCATCCGTGACGAGGGTAACACCTAACAAGCTGAACTCTTAGGCAAAACGCCCCCTTCCCTCCCCACCCCGCCCCTTAGTAGTTGTGTGTATGAAAACGATCGAAAAATCAACGAACGCGAAGATTTTTCCACAGGGGGCATTCGAAATCTTCGATTTCCACGAATCGCACCTTCAATCATCGCCGGAACGACGAACGAGAATAGCGCCCTGATTAAGGAGAAAAAAGGACACGTTTCCCGACCGCCGCCTTCGTCGATAAACGCCGCAACGAAGATCTTTTCTCGAGAAGGAGATTACAAACTCGACATCGAAGACGGGGGATTTCCGGAGAACGCGCGCGTCGTTATAAGAACGATTTCGGGAACGCATCAATGGCCGTCCTGATTACAGAAAGGCGGTCGGCGGACGGACCCCGAGGGACGACCGATTCCACCCCGTCCCTCTCGTCGATTCGGACGCTTACATATACATAATATGTAGTCGTGACGGGGGCAGCGCGCGACCGGAGGATCGAAAGTTACTTAGTGCGATTTTGGCCATCGACGTGGAAAAGTTTTCCGAATTATGGGGCGAGTTTCGGCTGGGAAATTCGACAGACGGATTCGAGAGTGTCCGAGGATGAGGAGAGAAGTGAGGGAGAGGGAGGCGGACGCGGAGGAAAGGGGGCGGTTTTGAATGATTGATGCCTTCGGTGGGATATTCGTGATCTATTCGCGCGGTAATGGGAAAAGTTCTTTCTCTAAAATGCGAGAATCGCCTCTAGCCGGAAAGTTTCTTATTTGGGACTTCGCAGATGTTGTATATATAAGGATTGTTACGTCCCCTTATGTGCGGTAGTTTAAGCGACTTTGTGTTATAATATGTGAATAAATTGCGGAAAAAATCCCGAAATTCGATGATTTCTAAATCGCTACGGTCTACAACGCTAACTGGCTTCTGATATCTCCCAAAATCTTCTGAATCAGGACTTTAATGGGCTAGTTGGCTCCTTCATGGTTTAGGTAGTTTTGTACGGATAGTAGTTGTTAGGCGGATGCATCGTCCACATACCTAGTTTTAAACATAAGGGAAACATCACCATAGGTTTCTTACCCTTGGTATTCCATTTGTTGCTTGTAACGGGTTAACATTGAATGGGGATAGTGGATATAGTTACGCTGGTCTGCGATTCCCGATTTTTTCTTTTTTAATTAGAAGAAACTTTTAAGTCAGGCGGAAGTAATGAGTACAACGTAACTGCAAACTTCAGGAATAACAACGTGTTAGACTCTCGGGGTCAAGGTGAAAAGACTTAAATTTTGCTAATATCGTTTTTTAGCATAATTTAGATCTTTTCACTTTGACCTCCCTAACACGTTGTTAGTCCTGAAGATTAGAGGAAACATCACGTGTTTTATTCATTTACATTCTTCATTGCTTTTACGAAGATTTACTTCAGTAGTTTGGATTGTGATCCAAAGTGTACGGGACAAACGGGACTCTCTATACTAACGCGTCTCTTCCACAGTCACAGACAGAGAATTTAGTCAGTCCGAACGTCATTAAACACCCGGTTATCGAAGTCTCACTTCCTGAAATAATATTGACGTTGTCAACAAGTAACCAGTTTGCATCGTCGAATATAAGATAACCGAAAGAATACTTGGAGCAATCGCACCGGCCAATTCCCTTGATCGTACACGTACTGACGAGTCCTAATAAGGACGAAACCGGTCCAAGGTTGCAGTCCGCGATAAACAAAGCATAATTCCCTCCGTTGATAATTATTGGTATATGCAATGTTGTCTGCAGTGCAGTCCTTGCACAACTTTCTGTGAAAGTTTCAGAATAAATAAGCCTCAGTGAGGTTATCTATGTGAGAGTTATGTAGACTTTATTTTTCTGCTTTCTCTTAATAGATTACTATTGATAACACCGTACTTATGTAAGTATTAACTATAATGCGATAAGTAAGATGGTTGTTGGTTGCCGCGCCAGTGCACAGGTTCCAAAAAACAGACAACTAGCGTGAAATTGGAACTAGAAAATTTGCTTCACTTGATGAGTTCAGAAGGTTTAGTTCGTTTTAGCCTTCTTATGTCTTGACTATTGTCCAGTAGCTGAATGACTTCAATGTTAGTGTGACGGAGGAATTTTCCTCCATGATTGACGGTGTAGTTTTGAATTACTTCATCTATCCATTTGATGGTTAAGTCGTTGTGCAGTTCATCGCTGGTTACGTACCAATACCCATCAGTAATTTGACATCGTTGGATTATAAGTCTGTTAGATTCTTTGGTACATCCCCAAAGTTGAATGCCATAACTCCATATGGGTTTTAAGGCGGACTGGTAGATAATTTTTTTATTTAAGGATGAGCTTGGATTTTCTACCAATTAGCCAATAGATGTCACAGACTTGTTGACGAATCTGCATAGCCTTTTGTCGGACGTGGTGCTTCCAATTTAGCTTACCGTCCATTTTGAAGATTAAAGTAGGGGTATAATCATACCACTGTGACGAAGCGTGTATACAACGTGGGTGGATTTTATCCCATTGACTTAGATCTTCCAATTTCTCGTCCATTGGTTGATACCGTTCGAGTCTTGTCTGTCCGATATACTTATTACCACAATCGAGGCAATTAGTCTTGAATGTGCTTTTTATATCGAATTTTCTGTACGGAAGTAGTCGGTGGGTAGATGATATTTACTTTTAAACATAACTTATGTGTAGCCATATCTCGTTAATCTATGGTATCTTTTTCTATCGCATTGGGCTCAAGTCTTAGTTGTCCGATGTACTTAGCATCACAATCGACCAGCTTCATACGCCCCTCGTTATTCATTGTGCAAAAATTACTTCTCGTCCAAAAAAAAACGCATCAAATTCCACTTTCATTCTTCCTCCCCCTGCCCCCCATCCCGAAAAAGGCACATTTCGCCTCGCCCACGTTCCTCATCCCCATTTGGATCGCCTACCTTTCGCCCTCTTCATGTCGAGACGCGAGCGAATAACTCGCTTCGAACCCCCTCGAAGCCACTCAACTCTCGCCTAATGGCCAAATTCATAATTCGAACGCGAGCTCGCTTATGCTCGATCGCGACGGAATTGCGTTATTTTCGGCGGCACGACCCGCCGACGAAAATGTAGCCGACATTAGTCGCTGACTGGTCCCCGGGAAGGGCCGCTTAAGTCGCGAAATCCGTCTCGGAGCCGAAAATAAGGTACCGACGACGTGCCTAGAATCGCGGCCGAAAGAAAATTTGAATCGTGGAACGTGTGGGGTGGATGACGTAGTACGTAGGTTAGGTGGCGTAGATGAGGTAAAGGGATTAGGGTTTTTGGAGGTTAAGGGGTGAGGGTGTTAATGAGTACGTTTTGGAATTAGGCGATTTGAAAGGGAGGGTTAAAGTTTTTGGCGGTTGGAGATGTGCGAGCAGGAACTTGCACAGCACTTGATGGCGTAGACGAGGGAAGGAGATTAGGATTTTGGAGGTTAAGGGGCGAGGGTGTTAATGAATACATTTTGGAATTAGATGATTTGAAAGGGAGCGTTAAAGTTTTTGGTGGTAGGAGATGTGCGAGCAGTAAGTAGAAGCGTGTCAATTTTCTTAGTTGATGTGAGCTACGAGATACTCCCATGATAGCTCGAGGTGCTTAAGAACCGCGGACAGGTTTCGTTCTCCTTAAGCTCCATCACCACGGCGACCTTCCCCGCGAAGTAAAAAAACGAATCATGTTGCTGAGATCCAGGCTTGTTCGTTTTCGGAAACTTTCGGAAACTTTCGGCGATAATCGAAACGTTCGAATCTGACTTACGAAAGAATTAAGAGAACACCGACCTAACCGCGATACGAGAAATCCTGACACATAAACCAACATCATTGCCCTTCTCTCCTCGCGTACCCTTGCCCCATTGCACCGTTGTCGTCCGCATTGTCCAACTCTAATAGAACAATACAATTCGAGTTCGTCACAGGCGAACCGGCCAGTAAATCGAAGTGGCCCCGTTCTACTGGTTAGGCAAACACGGACACGAGGGCGAGCTCGTAGCTGCAACACGCTACTTGAACCCCGGAGTGCACTTCTAACGAGTCCTAATATTATGTAACCGTTTCGATAGAGCGCATCGATGCGATGTTGACGAGCGGCTAAGCCATCGAAACGTCCGTATGTCTACATCGACATCATATATTCCATTCGCGATGTCCAAACTAGAAATCGAGACGGATGCATTGCTCGAGTCGGTCGTATTTTGTAGTGTGTAGTAATCGAAATTGCGCCCGTACGATTCGCAATACTCCAAAGAGCATCGACGTATGAGGCGGAATTGAAATCGTCCAAAGGTGACTTCGTAAGGAGTATCAAAGTCGTGTATCGAACGCGTCTTTAGAATCCGTACTTGTAACGAACATTACTTTTAGACTTCGTTTCACGTGGGGCCATGACTGTAACGGTTGGGCATCCACTAATAGAACACATCAGAATCTCTTCAATCAGGGTCAAGCGTAGAAACCGGGGAATTTAACGGTGGCGATTTCATATATCAAGGTCTTGAGTTACCCAGTCTGTAGTTTAAAAATATGATACGTATAAAAATAAGCACCCCAAACAATCGAGCGGGTGAGGTTCTGTACTAGCTAGGCACGCAAACAACTCAATATTCACAATATTAAACGAATCATCATCAAACTGACCGTGATGGTCTTAGTAATCGATCATATCCGCCTCCTTACCATACGAAAGCTTCTTCGCTGTGGAACAGGTGTTTCGTAGGTGACGGGGCCAACGTCTTGGAAACGCAGCTTAGCATTCTACGTAGATGAATCTATCCGGTAGTGTCGGTCATCTGCTAGGTGCTCTTTAAATCTGGTGGTGATCGCGCGTTTTGTTTGTCCACTATGCAATTTGTCAAAATCGCCCCACTATTGATTTCATTCGGAACTTTCTTTTCATTCCGCGTTATTTTCCTGATGGTTTCTAATCAGTGGCCGTGTCCGTTAAACCCAACCGTTCCCCAACAGTTGGCAGCATTTCCGCCGGATGCCTACGTCGATTCAAGCGCCACCAAACGTGTTGAGGCAGCGGCCGGCATTTTAAGAAGCGTAGGAGTTTTGGTCAAATTTAGCTTCGATGAGACACATCGGGACACCCATCGCAAACCTATACAAACAATCTGGTCTGGCAAACGCGAATCCACGCGATTTCTTTACTACTTCCTCCCCCTCATCGATCCCGGCCGATACCCTTTCGAGGTGGGTAGGTGTCAAGAACGATTCCGATGCAGATTTCCTCGCGAACTTTTTCAATAAACCATTAAACTTCACCTAATTCGCCAGTCACCACGTCGGTCGCTGGAATAGCGTCGTCGGGCGGGGTTCGTTCGTTTCGTGCCGACGCTGTTTTGTTTTCCTGTTAATTAAGCGCGGATCGGGCGCGCGGCATAGCACGACACGGAAAATTCGCCGGCGCTGTTTCGGTCCTCGTTCCGCACGCGAAATTAATGTCCATATATCACGAGAGATGATAGGTCATTAGGAAATTCAAGCGATTCCGTTTTCCCCGTTTTTTTTTCCTCTTTCGCGTTTTCTCCCCGTCTCCATTTCATTTTCTTTTAATTTCCTCGACGATACGTAGGAAAGATATGTCGGAATGGGTTTTTGCGCACGAACTGCGAAGATGGAATCGTTGGATTTTGTATGTTTGTATCGAGTGGGGGTAAGAAATAAGTTGTGTATCGATCTTAAAGGGGGAGCAGTTCGTTGAGTCATGCTTACATGAAGTATTTTTGTACCGCGTCAATGATGAAGTATGTTAATTATGTCGGTGATCGATATAAGCAACGTCCAGCGTTCTAGACTCTAGGACACCTTCTAAAGAGGAATTGGGGAACCTGCTGGTGTGGAGGGTAACATTCATTAGGTAACCCACTTGTTCACATTACATGCATGTGCCCAACCCTAGTGACTGAGTAGGCCCCAGACCTAGCACAACGGTTTTTGGCATTCTAGTCCAACTCCCTAACGGCTAGCCCACATCGCTTTATATTCCGGAATGGTTTACGACAATCTTAGCCGCTTGAGTGACAAAATATGAACAGTCTGCCTGCATTACCGCCCAGACAAAGCGCTGGATCATTTGTGCGATAGTTTTTGCTAGAATCTATCTAGTTCACTGTGCTGTGGTCACGTTTCCCAAAAACTATCAGAGACTTGACCTGGATGGTTGTGAAAGCTCTGTAATTCTTGTTCACTTTACATGTAGGTACCCGTTCTAGTGACTGAGTAAGCCCCAGACCGAGTCTAAACGCCTGACGCTTAAACACCGGTCTTAATCATTGTAGTCCATTCCCTAACCGCAATGGTAACCTCGCTTTCTTACCAGAAAGGTTTACGACAATGTTAACCACTTGAATGATAGATTATGACTAGTCAGCGGATGGTGGAAGCCTGCACTACCGCTCAGGCAAGGCGTCGGATAATTTGTGCGATATTGGTTACCAGATCCTAATTGGTTTACTGCGTTGTGGTCAGGTCTCTCAGAAACAATCACAGATTTTGCCTGCACGGCTGTGGATGCTTCGTGACTCTTGTTTACATTCCATGCAGAAACCCGATTATAGTGCCTGACTGTGAGTAAATCCGAGACCGAGGAGAAAGGTCTGGGACTCAAACGCGAGCCTACGGCATTATAGCTCACTTCCCCAACCGTTAGGTCACCCCGCTTTATTACCAGAAAGGTTCACATTAATCTTAGCTATTTCGGTGGCGACTTATGAATAGCAGCACGTGGTTTATGGGATGACGCAAGCCTGCACTGCCGTCCAGATAATGGTCCTTGTCACACAGCAATTCTTTTAAACCCTCTTTTTCGCCAGTGAGAACATTCCTGTGGGTCTCCAGCTTCCTTATTCGCCCGACTTGAGTCCTCGTGACTCTTTTCTCTTATCGATATTGAGATAATACCTGCAGGGACGTCGTTTTTGGGTAGTGGATAACATTGAAACGGCTGTAACTGACCAGCTTCCGAGCCAGTAACACTGCTGTGAGGAGTGGAAGGACCGTTCTTAGCGCTGTATGGCTTCCCAATGTCGTTACTTTGAAGAGAACAATGAAGAATTGTAATGTTATTGGAATAAAACAGGTCTCATTGCATTGTTTACGCACCTCGTATTGTTGATTGTTATAACGCCAGACTTCCGATAAGATACTGACCGGAGTCAACTCGTACGACAGTCAACGTGTTGATATACCTTACGTTCTATTTACCCAGAACAGAAAAGCGTGATTTCTCTTCGCCCAACTTAATGCGGTACTCTCGACGAGCGAAAGCTATACTCGTACATACATATATAACGTGCAGTCGACAGCTTAGAAAATGTCCGCCTCTTCCTGTTGGCAAAAACTCGATTTATAGGCGTTCGGAGAGCCACTACCACGCTAAATACCGACAAGAATGAGCCTCGGGAGTTCGAAATGAGAGACTTCCTCTCCGTTCTCGGCGCTCGCTCCGTTGGACCGAACAAAGTGCGCAACCTAAGAGTTATGCTTTCGATACAAATGTAAATCCGCGGCGTGCATATTTATATGGAAATGTTAGCGGTGGTGCGAGGAGGAGGAACAGGGGGCGTCGGGGGACGCAAATAAAACTGAAAATAGCACGGCGCGTACACGTAAGAGGGCGCCGAAACGGTCGATACTACGTGCAGTTGAATGTACATACGTATCGATGTTCGTACAACGTAGCTACAACGTGTATGGGGACGAATCAGGTAATGCGTTATGATGCATCTGGATATTGGCTCGTATCTGCTCGTGCCGTCGTGATAAATATGCCAATTACCATTTGGATGTGTGGCGTTAGGAAGGGCGCAATGCGAGCGACGGCGAGCGTATCGAGGTTTGGGGAAGGGGTGGGAGTAATGTTGTTAAACGTATAAAAATGTCAATACCGCGATAAAAATAACTATTAAGCTTGTCGTTTCGATCGCATCCGCGTAAACTTGTTAAAACGGCGAAAGTATTCATTACCATTTTTTGATATTTGAACGAAACGCAAAAACTGAACAGAATTTCAGCCCACGAAGCAGCCGAGTATCTTCTTCGTCATGAATAGGGTTGTACATCTGGGGGAAGAATGCGTTAGCCTAATTACTGACCGCCAATATGGCGCTGATGGGTCCTAATGAGGACGATACTATAGTCTGCGGTTGCGGTCCGTGATTAAGTAACTCGTTATAAGGCACGGTTAAACTGCCGAAGACACGAACCGGGATAATATCTCGTTTTGGGCGTCGCTTCGAGATATACTCAAAACAAGGAAAGACGAAGAAATCCAAAATGGCGCATCAATCTGGCGATTCGAAAATCGGAAAGGTTTTGCAAATTTTTCACGTGTTCCACGCAGTTTCCATCGAAAATAGGGAAGCAGGTAACAAAAGTGGTCAGATAACATAAGCCTGCAAACGCAAACCGTAAAGCTACTTCTTTGTTACTCTACCTGGTTTTTGGGCGGGCTAGCTAGTTACAACGGAAAGGAGATGGGTGTCTCCCGAGGACGTTATAAGGAGCAAATATCGCGTTATCGAAAGATTGACACAGATAGACGGACAAATGTATATAATTTACGCATATCCTATCTCTTGACAGGGCCGATCACCGGTGCGCATGTGCAACTTGTATAATACTTTAGTTGTACCAATCTATCTGTCTCCTTTAATCTATATCCGTCTATCTTCTGATTACGCAGATTTTAAAGGACATTCATAGCCAATGTCCTATTCTCCTCTTATAACATCCTTGACGTCTTCAAACCAAAAGTCAAGATGGTCAAGATCACAATTATTCTTGGTAAGATTTCGTCCTGAGTGTGTAGTAGCTCAGTTAGTACAACACTGGGCTGCAAACTAGGAGTTGTGGATTCAATCTCCTCATCTGCTGTAATATCAAAGCGTTGGTTTAGTGGCTGAGTGGTAAAGCATGCCCTTTACAATGAGAAGGTTCGAGGTTCGAAGCCTGGTCGCGGGGAGCGTAATAGTTTAAAAGCCTAAAATCTTTTACCTCTAATATGCTGCAGAAAGTAAAGAAGTGCCACTGGACGCAGACCAGGAGCGGCACGGTATAGCTGTGTATACGGCTCGGTGGCTCCGAACAAGCCCTGGACCTTAACGCCTGTTGTGCTGTTACCATTATTATTATCACTAGCTGCACTTAGCTTGCCAAAATGGGCACCTGGGATTCGTATTTTGACAATTATAGGCGGCTGAGAGATAGCATCAGCCACACTACCTTCCGTTTTCTAGGGTAATCCCTACCAAGTCAAATTTGATGGTCTTTCGGGGGTCGTAATGGAACCTATTATTACGAGGGTTATGTTCTATGCAACTCCAAGATCGCGCCTACAGCGTTTTTATTGGCCGCTGCCAACTCGTATGTCACGAGACATAAATACTGGTTATAGACTCAAATTGTTCTAACTCTAAAATCGCCCAAAGGCATCCGGTTCGGGGCAAATTTGGGGGTAATAGTCAACATAACTATCGGAACTCGTCGAAAATCGCCACCCCACTTGCATTTTTACCACATGACGGACCAATACCGCGGATTTTCCAGTTTTTCCGCTTCATAGACCAGGACGATAAACTAGGGCAAACTGGGGCTACCATACCGAAAGGCGGAAAACTCCAAAATTTCATGTCAATCACCTACTTGACACACGTTCTAATCCTCCCTGTCGTCTTCCCATACGTCCGCGATTCAAGACAAATATCTCAAAAAAACTTTCCCCCATTTCTAAATCGTCGCGTTTTCCGCACTAAATCGCGTTCCATCTCCGTCGAGTCGCGTACACTTACCGAAAAGTAAACATTCGAAGGAAGCGTCTCCCTCCAGAGCGTCCGAAACAAACAGAGAACAAAACCGGGCGTTTTCTCGACCGAAGTACATACACCTGCCTCTTATTTTTCGATTACACCCCTCAGGAAACCGGGGATTTCTACAGACTGCGGTTACCCCCGCCGATCTCCAACCTATTCCTCTCTCATCTCCCGTACGTTTTCACCCCCTTCCCCCGGTACGGTTCTATCCCTCCCTTCTCGGTACGATTCTATCCCCCGTCTTCCCCGTACGATTCCACCACATTCCCCAAAACGTAAAGCACCGAGCACAATTAAAACTAAGTCAATAACAATCACAGGCTCATTAAGAGGCAGTTCGAGAAACAACGGCGCTTAAATATATGTACGTAGGACGGGCGATGGGGCGACGGAGAACGGTGGGGGGAGGAGGGGGACGGTGAGGTGGATTTCGCAAGGAACGGGGTTGAAGATATTACGAGAATTCGAGGGGGAGCATCCACTCGCTCGAAGTCGGGGAGTTATCAGCTACGGCAAACACGTGTTTGTCAAAAATTACTTCGCGTAGTAGTCGGTGCCGAGGGTGGCATCGTTTCTCGCTAGCGGGCGATGCAGCTCGCATCCCAAATAGGGCCGGGTACGCTCGACGCTTCGCGCTCGTACGGAACTTCTGCGTCATAGTCGTCGTCGTCGTCGTCGTGTTTGTATATTTGTCGAGGTAAATTGGTGAACTGTGACGCGGCAATTAGATGAGAATTTAGGTTAGCGATGATAAATCGCGACGTTCGGGTTGTTCTAATCTCTATTTAAGTGGGTAAACAACTTTTGAACGTTGCGGAAGCGAAGCAACTGTTTGGCGTTCGGATTAGGATAACATCGTAGCAGGTGCGTGTAATTTCTGGTGGATGACGGTTGTGGGGAATTAGCGGGAGATTCAGTTTCAGGAAAGCAGCGCGCTGGAGGAATCGCAATTAAACGGAAATTCACTTTTGTCGATGGGCTGAAAGAGAAAACAATCGTGTTTGGAGATTTTGACAAATTGTATATGGAACAGACGGAATGGACAATCACCACCAAATTTAAGGAACATGCTGCGCACTGTTTCTACTGTAGGATAGACCCAACTAGTGTAGTACATCATAAAAAATACCCCCTCCCCCAGACACACACACACACAAAGTTGAAATTGGTTAAATATACGAATTCGCTGTGAGGTCACCCTCAATAAGATCGATCATTATCATGGACGATGAAGTGGAAAGCCAAAACCGTAAATGTACTCACCCCGTTATACCTCGAACTTAATCACATAATTCGTAACGTTACACGGAGGTCTCTTATCGACGACATCTTGTTAACTACCCTTAACGAGAATTAGGTCCGTCATCGCGAAAGGAAAATGGGGAATTATTTTCGGAGATAATTAGGAGCGCCTTATCCTCCTCCACGCGGTGCCTTTTAAGAAATTGCGGTTAGAAACGATAAGACCGGCAGCAGAACGCCAGATGCGGGACGAAGGCGTGCCCATTTTTCGGCGAATTATTCGAGGGAAAAACGCCGGGAAAATATCGGTCCGAACTTTTCCCGCGTCGATGGTTCATTAATCAAAGAGTGTATACCATAAGGGAAAGAATAATAGCTGCATTATTTTTCGGGAGGGTGCGGAACAAAGGGTAAGTTATTGGAACTGGAGAGACTCAAGGCGAGGGCAAGTTTTTTCGGATATGTGCGCCATTTTTTGTTGCCGAAGATAAGAATGGGGAAATTGAATGTAATTATGGCGCTGGATGTAGTAGCGATCCTAACGGTAATGATAGATTGGGAAGAGTCATGGCGTTGGTTTGCTGTCCTCACTGTGACGTGGAGATAAGCTTGTGAAGTTAAGGAATAGGTATTTTCCTTTGTTTCGAGCTTAAAATCCCTAAATAAGGAAATAACAAGGACACCTACAAATTATGTGCAAAGTCATTGATATATACCTTGGGTTAAGAGAAATGATTCGTCGACAACTTCGTGTCGGTTGTCTATCATACTTCGATTTTGTTTGTCTAAGTGCTAGCAGGGGACTTGTTGGAGCTTTCGCTCCCCATCACCGGGTTTTGTGTTCCCGTCTCTGCCATAAAAAAATAACGACGGAGACGTCTAGAAACTACTTTCAAGGTCATCGACCTCTACGATGCTTTAAAATTAATGTTTCATCAACCACTTTCGGCAGTCGGAAGGCGGCTTCTTGTGCTAGGCTTCCCATCATCAGGGTCTGCCCCCGGTCCAGTCCACGCGCTAACTTCGATTCGCGGCATGCTAAACCGGTTTTAGGCCGCGCTGGGTTGAAACCCAGCTGAAGTTGGTGTGCTTCGAATAACATTTCTTTACGTTGAGGCCCAACTTCCTCATCTGGACTGAACCGGCCCCTTTGCTAGGGGAAGCTACCATTGCTCCATCGCCATTGCCCGGAGCGAAAGTCTGCGAGGGACTCCTTGACTTGCTCCGCCACTTTGTGGAACGAGATTTAGGGTGACCTGCCATCGTCTCCTCAAGCGGTTTTCTCCTCGTATTGCATCCCGGATGTCTTGGAGATGAAAATCTACCATTTTCTTTCTCGGACAAAGTTATTGGAATCTTGGAGCACAATACAGCGGCTACCCATGTACCTGCTAGATACAGCTTCCTGCTTGAAATTGGGTTCGTTGGGTCCGTTGACCGGTTAAGAGACTGGAACTGGAACTTCCAACTCATCAAACACGAAATTTCTTTTATTATGGTGTCACCACTAACCAATTTGCTGATTTGATGAGTTGATGGGTTGTCAATTCCGTTGCAAGATGACGGTACCTCGGTTCCTATCTCAACCAGGCGCCCTTGGGGACACACAATAAGTGACAGCCTCTTGCACCATGTCAATTACCTGTCATTCCATTCATTTTTTAAGATTATAATGAATAGGTAAGTCCATACCGTAATCCCTGTGCGTAATTAGCAAAGCTATCCGAAAACGCCCGTGGGAGTTTCCTGCCTTGTCCTTCGCTGATCCCCACAAACTTTCGACGTAATTTTCTCTAGTAAAACGGAGAATTTGCTCTCAACGCAACCAGAAACCGCTGTAACGTTAGCTTTTGCAATTTTTACTACCATATAAGTCCCATACCAACTTCTTTAAGCATTGGGATTGCTCGTGATCTAAAGATCGCCTCACGGTTAGTAGTACATTACAGTACATCGTCCTCCTCGTCCTTAACGTGAGTGGTCTAAATTACGCAACGGCAAAACCGTAAATCCGCTAGATGCACGATAATTTGCCAGACTAATGCATAATGACACCCTTAGAGAGCGCACGGCAAGTAACAAGCACTTCTGCCGTTCTTCGCGGTTTTCAGCAGAAAAGCTAGACCGCGGTAATGCACGACGGCAAAAGGAAAATGCGAGATGCGCCCGATACGCGAGTCTAGAGTGTTTCTTGTGACGAGTAAAAAGAAACGCATTTCGCGCTACCGTTTCGCGAACGTGGAATAAATTAAAATTACTGCGACACGAGATGGCATTGTACGCTTTGGAGTTTTTGCTCCGTCCCGATGTACGAGGAAATGACGTTTTCCCCGGTCTCTCCCCGTTTTTCTTTTGTTTTTATTAGAAGAATTGATCTCTCGACTGTACATACTATATACGTATCTAACTTTTTCCATTTTCATTCCAGTGGAAGCAACGCTGGGGCGTCATCACCAAACTTTCACCGGCAGCAGGTAAGTCGAATTACCCTCCAATTTACTACCGACCTTATCTCTCGACGGACCATGTCGTGCCGTAAAAAAGAAACGAAAGAAAAGCACGCGTAAAACAATAGAAAACCGCCATTAATTCGATTGCCTTCGTCTCTCCGGCGATAGTAGCGCGGCATCCACCCCCAAAACGGGGAGCGTACCAGAAGACGAACTATTAGCGTTATCGAATATCGTGCGGTTCTCGTTTGTTTTTTGTTGTGTTTTTGGGCCCCCGGCCGTCGTTAATTTTTCTTCTTGCTTCGACCTCTGATGGATTATCTTCGCTCACGAAATTCGTGGCGGCGACGGCGACGGCGCGCGGTATGATTTGCCGTGGGGGCGAAATAAGCGAGTAACATGTGTTCCGGTGGGTCAGAAAAATGAGGGAACGTTAGGGTTTGTACGGGGTGTTTTTCGGTTATTGATGGTCGGCGTAATCCGGGGAGAGAAAAAGATGTATTTTTAAGAACTAAACGCACATATCGGTGGAGGGAATAGATCGGAAATTTCACCTACTTATCAAGTTGTCATTTTCAGGTGTAAATTACTTTACTTTATTAAATATATTTATCAAAAGATTTCGTCTGTTAGAGAGAACTGGCGCTATCATAGGTTCTTCATTTCGCTTTAAGGTAACTTGGCGCAGCTTTAACGTCAACGGTGCAACTGCCACGGAAACGAGGAAAATTTGATCTTTATTTCACATCACATACTAGATAGAGAGAGAGAGAGAGAGAGGAAGAGAGGTCGTGCTATTATCTTTTATTAACGTTGCGCGAAGTAATTCCGTAGGTTGGAAGAAGAGAGCGTTATCAGATTTTATTAAAATTATACTAAGCTTTTTATTGTTATATTCCATTGGTTAGAGAGAATCCGCGATTTTAGCTTTTATTAAATGTATTTATAAAAGGATCCTGTGTGTTAGAGGGAGCTGGCGTTATCATAGTTTCTTCATTTCGCTTTAAAGTAACTTCTCGCAGCAGAAAAGTCAACGATGCAAGGGTCAGGGAAATGCCAAATTTCATCTTTCTCCCACATCATCACATACTAGAAAGAGAGTAGAGAGAGATCGCGCTATTATCTATTATTAACTACCAGTGGGATTGACACGAAATATTTCCGTGGGTTAGAAGGAGAGAACGTTATCGGATTTTATGAAAATTATACTAACCTTTTTATTGCCATGTTCCATTGGTTAGAGAGAACTCGCGATATTAGCTTTTATTAAATATATTCATAAACGGATTTCGTCTATTGACGCTATCAGTTCTTCTTCACTTCACCTTAAGCTAATTTAGCGTAGCAGGAACGTCAACGGCGCAGTTATTCACGAAACGACTAAATTCTATCTTTATCTCACATCGCACATTAGAGAAAGAGAGAGAGAAAAACTTCGCGTTAACACCTTCTATTAATTATCACCGGGCGTTGCTGTGAAATACTTCGGTGTGTTAGAAGGAGAAAACGATATCAGATTTTATTAAAATTACACTAACCTTTTTATTGTCATATGTCATTGGTTAGAGAGAACTCGCGATATTAGCTTTTATTAAATATATTCATGAAAAAATTTTTTCCATTGGCGCTATCATGTTCTTCTTCACTTCACTTTAAGCTAATTTCGCGTAGTAGAAACGTCTACGGCGCAACTGTTAACGAAACGACTAAATTCTATCTTTATCTCACATTGCACAGTAGAGAGAGATACAGAGAAAGCTCGCGTTATCATCTTCTATTAATTACCAGCGCAATTTGGCGCGAAATACTTCCATGTGTTCGAAGGAGAGAACGTTCATAACAGATTTTATTAAAATTAAACTAGCGCCTTCATCGTCACACTCCACTGGTTAGAGAAAGCTCGTGATATTGGCTTTTATTAAATATATTTATAAAAAGATTTTGAGTGTTAGAGGGAGCTAGCGTTATTATTGCTTCTTCATTTCACTTTAACGTTAGCGCAGGAGAAACGTCAACGATGCACCGGTTAGAAAGACGATTAAATTTCATCTTTCTTCCATGTCACACACTAGAGAGAGAGATATAGCTCGCGCTATCACCTTCTATTAATTACCAGCAGAGATTGGCGAGAAATACTTCTGTGGCTTGAAAGGAGAACGTTATCAGATTTTATTAAAATTATACTGGCCATTTTATCGTTATATGTCATTAGTTAGAGAGAACTCGCGATATTAGCTTTTATTAAATATATTTATAGACGGAGGTTGTTAGAGGGAGTTGGTGCCATTTCTTGTCGCTTTGCTGGCTTATAGCTATGCGCAGCAAAAAAGGACTGAGATTGAAAGGGCAAATCAGTAGCTATACAGCCTCTCAATTTAACTTTCAATTGTCCAATATATTGACCGTGAATGGATTTTATTTCTTGCCGGAATTTTTGGAATATTTCAGTTGATATATAATCTATGTTAATTCTCTGTATTAATAGTAATTAATCATTTACATACGTTTTCTTTTTTCTTTTCTTTGACATGCTTCTATATATTGTCAACTTTGTAACGTCTACAGAAATAAATAAAGTATAGTATAGTAAAGTATAAAGTATAGCAATAACTAGAGTTTTTGGTATAATTTTTTTTGTTGAATGCAAGGTAGTCATTGTAGCGCGCACTATCACTTTTTATTATAAAAGTTTCGATTGTTTTCTTCAAACTTGAGAGAGCTGGCACTATCAACTTTTACTAAAGGCTAAAGTTTTAAAATATTTTGGTGGCGTCATAAACTTGAAAACTTGCTCACAAGTCTACGTCATTTATTCATTCTTCTTCTTCTTCTTCTCCTTCTTCCGCTTCTGCTTCTTCTGCTTCTGCTTCTTTTACTTTTTATTCTTCAATTAGATCCATCCCACGTTACAGATGTAAAATTTTCAAATATCGTGGTGGCATCTCGAACTCGAGCGATTGCTCACAAATCTACGTCATTCCTCTTCTTCTTCTTCTTCAATTAGACGAATTACAGGTTAGACAGAGATCGGGCTATCATTTTATATTAAGTGTAATATGCGGAGTTGCTGCCTATCATTTTCTATTGGAAGCAAGATCTTCGATGGTCATTGCTGTCGCAATATCCCAGCGATTAGAAAAAGCGCGCGTTATTACCTTTTATTATAAAAGTTACGATCGTCTCTCTTAAATTAGAGAGAATTAGCGCTATCTGCGCACTATTCCTTTTCCTCGAATTTGAGGGAATTGACACAATCAACATTGACCAAATGATAAAGTTTTAAATATTTTGGCGGCAATTTTAACTTCACAAATCTACGTCATTCCTCTTCTCTTTTTCTCTTCTTCTCCATCTTCCTCTTCTTCTCTTTCTTCTCCTTTTCTCCTGCTCCTCCGTCTTCTCCTTTTCTCACGCTTTTCCGTTTTCTCTTTCTTCTACTTTTTTCCTTTTTCCTTTTCTTTTCTTTCTTTTTTTCTTCTCCATTTTCTTCTCCTTTCCCTTCTTCTCGTTTTCCTTTTTCTCCCCTTATATTCCTCAATCAGATCCATCCCATATTAGCGATGTTGCAGTTTCAAATATAGTGGTGGCATCTTAAACTTCAGGGCTTGTTCACGAGGCTACGTTATCCCTCTTCTTCTTATTCTTAAATATAATCTACGATCTGTTATAATCCAAAAGAACCCCGCTTCCATCTTATCCCCCGTCATATATTAGAGAGAGATCGCGCTATCAGCTTTTATTAACTATACTAAATAGAGTTTCTGCTCATCACTTTCATTGAGTGTAAGACCTCCGGTAGTCATGGCTGTCGCGATATCCCAGCGATTAGAAAGAGCGCGCGTTATTACCTTTTATTATAAAAGTTGCGATCGTCTCTCATAAATTAGAGAGAATTAGCGCTATCAACGTTTATTAGATATAACACTTTCAAACATCTTGAACTTTTAGGGTTCCCTCAGTCATTTCCGCCATTATTCTTCTTCTTATTCTTAAATTAAATCCATGATGTGTTATAATCCGAAATTATGTATTTTCCGAGTTTGGCAGTCAACTATTCATCCATGTTTTTCGAGGTATATCTGACGATCGAAGACTGATGGGTTTCTCCTCCGTATCTATTGCTGAGAGTCAATCTTCTCGCGTGCCCATACAAATATTTCCTGCGCGTTTTCCTCGACTTAAAAACATCTTCAACGCCGTACATTTCTCGGATTATAGTATTTCTCACGAGGTTTCCCAGAGTCTTGATAGTTATAGATCTCAGGGTTTCGTCTCAGTTGTTGGCACTTTCTATTTAGTCTTATGCGTATTGGGCCTTGTCTCCATTCCACACCTCATGATTGCAGCGTTATTTGTTCAGAAAAATATATAACCATATTAGATACTTTTGGTCATGACATCAATTAATCTCGAAAATTGCAAAGAGGCAAACGTATCACCAACACGTGCCTTCTATTCCCATTCCAATTGTTACTGCTGCAACTTTCTACTTCCTACAAATCCAATAAACCACATAACCGCGTTTTATTGTCTGTCCTTAATATGGACAAGCACACTCCCGCATTAAAGTTTCTAATAACGCCAGCGCGAAAACTCGCTGCTATTTTTTCGCTTTTTCGCCGACACTACATCTTCGGCTATTGCATTGCGTCGCCTCGAAGACGGCGCAACATGCGGTTACGTTCTAAAATTGGAATTAACTTACCACTATACCGTCTTAGCGGCGTTGTAAAATAAGACGAGGAGGAGGGATAAAGCGGAGAGAAACGGCGCGAGAGGGACGGAGGAAAAGGAAAAAAGAAGTAGAAGCAAGCCGGCGCTATCGAGTCAAGTTTAATAAGTTTAATCCAATCCATTATCTCGACTATCCGGCAGGAGAAGGATAGAGAAATCTTCGCGAATCGCTCACGACAACTTTGAGGTGGGTACGAGCGAAGGAATCGCGCTTCGAAACCGAGAGAAGGATTGGTCTTAATTTGGAGGCAGCGATACGTAAAGGAACGAGTTTTTTCTCTCGTCGTTTCGTCGGAGTTTTTCTTACGGCTGATTCGCCAAAAAGTTGGGAAATACGTTCGATTGTCTTCTGTTTTTTACAAAAATATAGCAAACTTTTCCTACTTCCTCGTTTCGCTTCTGTAAACATCGAAATTTAAATAAGAAAGAAATCCGGCGGGGAAGTCGACCATCGCAAAAAATTGCAAACGAAAGACGAAGCCGCGATCGATCTTGAATAATTCAACGTGTATTTTTCTTCGCCCATTTGCGTCGCGTTAAGAACTGTCAACGGGTAAAGTATTCGATCCGAACCGCAATATCTCTTACCACGTCTTTTCCCCTGCGATGCCCGAAAGACGGGAAAGGCGAGGTCCTATCTATCACTCGGTTTTCGTTTTTGTTACTTGACTTTAAAAGTCAAGTAACAAAAAGATCGGAATTCGAAATCGGAAAATATTTTCCGATTTCGAAAAATAATTGGAAAATCGGACACGGAGAAATGCATCAGACATGAAATGTCCACGGAGGTTAGTGCATTTGAAGAGAGAACCCGAGAAGATGGAGTTTGGTGATATTTTATTTTGTAAAGTGAATTAGGTTGGATACACTGCCAAGCCAAGTGTCAATCAGCTAATGTTATTTCGCCACGTTCAAAATCGCAGACAACGAATTTTGTGTTGGACACCAATCAGCTGATGACAATCCACCAGCTTCAACTAGCCTCTTCATCGTCACACTCCACTGGTTAGAGAAAGCTAGCGATACTAGCTTTTATTACATGTAAGTCTAAGAAAATGCGTCTGATAAAGAGAGAGAGCTGGCGTTATCACTTTTCTTTCATTTCACGATAAGGTAATTTAGCGCAGTGGAAACGTTAACGAGGCAACTGTTAAAGAGACGCCATTTTGAAAATCGCGAATAACAAATTTTGTGTTGGATACCAATCAGCTGATGACAGTCCACCAACTTCCACGTGCTTCTTGATTGTCACACTCCACGGGTTAGAGAGAGAGCTCGCGATATTAGGGTTTGTTTCCTTAGAGAAGAGCACATTACGTCATGAAAATATGCGCGAAATGTGACGTTTCATTGACTTCCGCTAGTCGGTTGCCATGGTAACGTATACAGAACACCAAATTTGGTTCATTGCGCCGCTGACGTAATGTGCTCTTCTATAAGGAAACAAACCCTAGCTTCTACTAAAAGTAATTGTTAGAAAATGCGTCCGTTAGAGAGAGAGAGCTGGCGTTATCATTTTTCTTTCATTTCACGTTAAGGTAATTTAGCGCAGTGGAAACGTTAACGACGCAACGGTCAAAGAGACACCATTTTGAAAATCGCAAATAATAAATTTTGTGTTGGACACCGATCAGCTGATGACAGTCCACCACACTGTAAATCCTAACCTATTTTAGAAGATCTGATGGATCTTCTAACCTCGAATAGAGCCCATTTTATTATTTGGGGTTATGTTTCATCATATGAACTGTCAATTATTAATGGGAAAATAACTTAAATTTATTGTGATATGTCAGCTTGGCAACAATGCACAGAATGCTCATAAGGCCTGTACTTCCTCTCTCAGAAATTTTCGTTTTCAAATACGTCACTACAATTCCGTGACCAGATCGTTAACTAAAACTAAAACCCGCGAACTATGAAACGTGAAAATTTGTAGTTTGGTAAATAGGCAACTATGCAGATGCAAAATTCAATTAAATTACGAATTTCATTGTTACAATAGATGAATCAACAAATAGTATTGGCTAGACGTTTAAACCGACCCATTTTTAGAGTCGAGAATTGCAAATTTATTGAATTTTACAATGCCCTTGAAAATAGTTTTGTATATTTAATATTAAGAAAAAAAAACAAACAAAATATCATGTATAGCAGTTTATTAAGATGCAGTTTAATGTAATTTTAAGTGAGAAAACTACAAAGGAAGCTAGGGACATACGTTTCGTCCCTAATAAATGCAGCCACCATTAGGTAAGCTCAGAGAATATAGCAGTTTGAAAATATATAATCTTTTTCGCGTGATAAAAAGACAAAAACCAAAGAGCGCATTTTACACACCGCTTCGGTATTATAGTAGTCTTACATTCAAACAGTTCTGGGATTTCTGAATTTAGTCCTTTTGAATTTATCAAGTGCAAGCTTTTGTAAGTCATCATTCAATTATTTATATTATTATTAGAGCGAAGCTTTTAGGGAGGTTCTGCAGCGAAAGTTAACTGGGAAAAAGTGAGACGCCAGAAATCGTCAGATAGACGTTTTTATTCTACCCTTCTTCTTTCATCAGTTCTTTCTCGCTCGCACACGCACATACGTTTGCGTCTCCCCCATCAGATGGCGCTCTTATTATTCGGACTCGAATTTACTTCAAATTCAACTTCGACTTACATATTTACCATCGGTTTAGAAATGAAATACTTTTTCTTTATACAATTATAGAATTTTACGTTTTATTCAAGTAACCATCAAATGTCGAAAGAGCTTCTCTCTTGTCGGGTGTCCCACGATACCTCTCCTTTTGTTTTCTTTTCTTTTTCTATCAGGTTAATTCTATTGATATAATTAAATATACCAAAATCATAAAAAGGATTTACAAATATGCGTGGAAGATCATGATTATTGGTGTGTGGTGCGAAGTATACCGATACAGTGAGTCGTCAATAAATAACCTTAAAGAAAAATTCAAACTTTACGCCATGTACACTTACCTCTTTCGGAATTGAATGCAAAATTGCATCTTTCGATGAATTTTTGAAGGTTGAAACACAACGAAATACCATATTCGTAATCTTCCAACACATTTATTCACAACAAACTTATGGATACGAATATAATGACATAATGGAGGATGCTACAAACTTGCACACAGTTGCCACAAGAACTAAATCAAAATAAATTGGCGCCAATTTCCAAAATTGGGAAACTAGCGCCTCAGGTGGTGAGATTTTACACTATTCATCAGGAACTAAATAGTCTATAATAGATAACCAGCTAACGGCCGGGATACTAGACTATACGTTGTTTCAGAAATAGAGCGACGAATTTCTGAACGAACCTCAAGCCCAAATTACACACTACATAATCGGGAATAAAATTGACGCGGCAAATTAAAGCGATACTGCAAAAGAGGCAGAGAAAACAGAAAAATGTAATAAACGCCGCAATAACTAGCGGCAATAAACAAATGTCAATACATTTGACAGAAACACGTACACGATACGATTATTGGCGCAGGATTGGCGCAGTGTAATTCGGTGCTGCTTTCGACCAATCAGAATTTACTACAAAAGTGCTGTGTTCAGAAATTCCTCTCTCTATTTCTGATACAAGGTATAGAGTATTGAATAATAATCAGCTGATCCTCGCCGCCATGTTGGAATCAATAAGAACGTCATTAATTGAGGTTATGTCGACCTCATAGTTCCTCCGACCGCCGTACGGAACGATAATCAGCTGATTGCAATCCGCCATCTTGCCGGAATTGACGTTGTACCTACGTAGACTCCATTCAATTTAAAATTTCTCTATGGCCACCTCATTGATCCGAACTTCCTCCTCGTCGAGATTTCTATCTCGACAATCTCTGGCGAATCGCGCGTCGTGCATCTGTCGGACGATCTAGAAAACGTGCCGCCGCCGGCGGCGGCGCAGAGCATAATTTAATCGAATGCTGCATAAATTATGCGAAGGTATTGTGTCTCTATTCATAATTCATGGTCGGTGACAGGGGGCTGTAGGGTTTCGTCGCGGTAACGTCGCGGCGGTAGCGCTGGCGCAGCAAATATTGGTTCGACTGATTGGCCCGCTCAATCCAAACATTTTCAATTATTCAACCGATCGCTCCGACGCGTTTACGTTTCGCCGCCGTTGTTTGGACGCACCAGACGGACAGAGGAAGCCCCCGTCTTGACGACGATGGGTATTCAAGTTCGATTAGGCGGTGCGTCTATCGTAAATACGGTTTGATTATCCAAAACGGGACCGGAAGGAAACAAAGTCGAATGGTGGAGATCGAGCAAATAGGAATTCGCAGGATGCCTGTGCTCTAGGATTAGTGGAAACGTTTGATGAATCGATGATGAGAAAGTTGACTGGAAACCATTTACAAAATAATGGCCAGTAAGTGAAGACTTCATCCAGAATTCAAGAAATACTGGTCATAGCGATTTGAATCGCGCACTTCAGAAATAAGTTGATGACCCAGAATCTAGGTTTGTAAAAGGCTTTTGTAAATGGTCTCCAGTCAACTGGGTGCAGCATACGGTATCTTGTATTCAAGAAGTTTCTTTTGATTTCTTACAGCCTCTAGATTAACTTTGACCCTGTTTTAGGATTTAAATTCCAAATTATATTGCACGTAGGAAACATCGAAATTTTCCTCTTTTTGCCGCGCGGCCTGTTTCGAACTTTTACGGTTTTTCCCTTAACGTTTACATCCCATTCCGCCCCACCGTCTTCCATGATTTATCGTCTACTTACCGCCACTAATATGAAACACCTACCCTTGGCGTTCGATGCAGGACAAAAAGTGGTAACCTGGATTAATCTATGGGAAGCGAACGTTGATCGAAGGGCGCAGAAACCAAAAAGAAGAAACGATTTTGCGGAAAACCATTCGTTATTCCGGCGAGTGTGTTAGAAACCGTCCAAAAGGGGAGACACCGTCGGCTTTTCTCGCGTCAGAAATCGCCCCTGAAACTCTACGTAACGTAGTTTGTGTTTTCCGATAATTTTGAAGTGAATTCCACGAAGTTTGTAGTCTCGTCATTTGTGTGGAAGTCGGAAGAAGAAGGGTAAATTTCCCGTATCTGCTAGTCGCCGTAGAATCCTTATGGATGTTTCGCTTCCTTCCGCTTAGTGAGGACCTTTGCTGGAGGCCTGGTCGTACTCGGAAGCCGAAAACAGACCCAATCAAAACAAGCTCTTGTCGACGTGAAAATCAATCGGACCTGATACCCACTTGTGAAAAATCTGCTTCGCATATAAAGTGGAAAATTTTGCAATCTATTGCGACCCCCTTGTGAAGAGCTTTACATATCTGGGAGCATGTATCACAGAAGATGGAAATAATAGAGCGGGAAATTGAGGCGAGGTTTTTGAAGGGTAATAGATGTGCGGAAGCACTCAGTAAATTAATGAAAGCGAAAAACATATCAAGGGGGCTAAAGTAACGACCTGTCGACCTATGAAACAATTCTCAGACCAACAGTAACATATGGCGGCGAGACATGGGTTATGAGTATAGTCGACGCAGTCAAATTGAAAATTTGGGAAAGGAAAATATGGAGAAGGAGGATTTTTGGAGAGAAGAAAAAGTGGTGTGAAAGACGAGGTAACAAAGATTTTGTCACAACTGTATGGAGAACCAAATATCAGGCAATTTATCAAGGCGCAGAGACCTAGATGGCTAGGAGATATATAGAGAAGAGAGGATACTCGCATAGCCAACGGTAACAGGAGGACAAGATCGAAACAGATGGTTCCAGTCGGTAATGGTTGATCTCCGAGGAAAAGGAATAAACAAATGGACTATAAGAGCGAAAAATAGAAACGAATGGAAGAAGATAAATTTGTAATGGCCCTGAAAGACCTGTAAAAGCTGTATATATATATATATATATATATATATATATAATGCGTTAATAATAATAATAAGCCGAAAAGTTTCTCTGTAGAAGCAAAGATCAATTTTATTTTCAAAAATATTATCACTATTTACACTATTTACAAACCAGTAGAAACAAACACACAACATTCCATGACATTATATCACATCGGTGAACTCTTCACCACACAATTGTTTCATAATGAAATCGGTGACGTGTTTCGCTAGCTTGAGGCAAGAATTGTCACAACCGTCTAAAAGTTCAATGTTCAACATTCAATGTTTATTATTACGATGTTGCTCCCTTTTTACAGCTTTAAGTTTAAACAATCTGTATAAACTTTATCTTGATTAAACCGTGTTCCTTTTAACTTTTCTGTCTCTCTCTTTCAGCAACTTCAGATCGCTGCCTTACCAACCCGACATGCTTGTGCGGAAAGATTAAAAAGGCTTAAGAAAGTAATTCCTGACATCTCCCGCCTTGGGAGAAATTTTGTTTACGAAATTTCTATTCATCCCCATCCCCTTCTAATTCCTTATGGTTTAGAGCCGGGATGAGTTTAGTGATGTGAAATAAATTTGATGGATTGATTTCGATATTTTTTTAATAATATTGTATCGGCCAATTCTTAATTCATCCAGTTTTTTCTGTTTTAATTTATTCCCACCCACCTACGTCCTTTGGCAAGAGTTTAGCCTGTCGTAGCAACAGTGTGTTTACGCGTCACGGTGCGAAGTGTGTGCGCACTAATTTTCTTTCAGGTCTGGCATTTTAAGCCGAACCTTAATGAGAGGATTGTCCTGTCTCCTTGATGATCCGTTGTAGTAATAATCTGATTCATGTCGGCGAAGAAACCCTCAGTTTACCATTTTACCGAATCAATGGCGCGCATATTTTACTAGTAGCATCAGCTAGCGTCCAGAACATCGTTTCGAGAAGTTGACTTTGACCTACACCCTACGCTGTGCTAGTCTACAATATTTCTGCTTATCAACAGATCTCAGCGGACATAACGTAAAAGATACTCTCTTCCTAGGTGTCACGTTCCGTCCTTTTCATTCCTTCGAGAATCTTAAGGAATCCGTAGGTATTGTTTCCGGGCACCCAATCCCTCGGAACACCCGGTATGAAAGGAGAACGTAGCAGATTTTCCCCCTGAATGGCATTTCTCGCTTCGCCCTTCATCTCTAAGGCAACGTCTTGTCATTTAAAATTCTAATTTCCTCGCCAGACCGATACGTGCGGTACATTTCACATATATGCGGGCTTAGAAGCTCGTTGCCACGGACTTACATCCTACACCCCTGTCTAATTTCGAATTCCCACATTAAAAAGTTGCTCATTTTATACGTTTCCTCGCAGAAAGTGCGGCGGTATGGAAGTAGCTTCGCCCTCGGTATTCATTTACGCCGGGGCGAAATCCAACTCCACGCCGGCTTAAGCAAACAGGCGCTTACTACAATTCTCGCTATGTATTCGTAACTTGAATTGAATTATCTCGCCCGTACACAAATAAATAAGAAAATCAACCTTGATGTCTCGGGATGTCGCTACGTCGTCATCCCCTCCCGTCATCCTCCCGTCATCCCCAGTGGCGTTATCGAGGGTGCAACCGCAATTTCGTGTGTATCGCCTTTAATAACCGGCTTTCCGACATCGACGTATTTTTCTTCATCATTCCCGGCGCCTTTTATATCTTTCGTTAGCCCCCTGGATATGTTCGTGTTTAGGTATTCCTTCCTAAACGCGGAACGCTTTATTATTTCCATTTTTCTTCGTGTTGCTTCTTACGAACGAGGGGTTGGAACGGGAATGCATATAATAAATTTAATCCGAACTAGAATTAGAAATAGCAAGGTAACGTCCTAATGTTTACGATCAACATCCAAGAAGTACACAGCTTCGCTCTGTAGAGGTGCATACGCGAAGTTTCACCATTTCCCCAAGGGGGTTGAAAACTTCTCTCGAATAGACGAAGTAATTCTTCATTTCCTCTTGCGTTTCGCGTTAGATTACCGTCGGTAGTAGATACCGTACTCCGCGAAAAAGACAATGATAAATGGATCTTAGGAGTCAGGTGAAAAGATTTTATACATACGGGTGTTCGTTTGGGACGTGTCGGGATTGACGGTGCTCTATCCTCTGCGCAAAGATCTATCTCGAGACGCAACAACTGAATTGATGCAGTAGGTACATAAAGACAAGACGTGCTCCCGGATGCACTTCGCGAAATGATTTATCGCCGCTACCCGACTGCAAAAAAGTTAAATTGTGGCAAGACGATGGAGAAGGAACAAAATCTAACGGACTACTTTACTGATTAGTTCGGGCAAAACTCCGGGCAACTGCCCGGATTCGCGATTTAATTTAAACTTAAATTGGCTCAGCTCCGAGAGTTTTTCGGGGAAACTACTGCCAACTCACTTAATCGAGGAGTTTTCTATGGCATCATTCGTTCTTCGCTTCAGCAAGAACGGGCTAGATCTCGCAATTAAATTTGAATATGCTAAATTTACGACGAAAGGAGTCAATTAAGTGGACGATATCTAGCGCGGGAAGAGCTCGGTGACCTTGAAATTCTATTGCTGTACCAGGCAAACAGTTGTTCCATTCGATTATAACATTTGTCGTTCTATGTCGAGACCAGGACAAGTTTCCTTGGCCCCATCAGACTCCACTATCAACAATCACGCCGCAAAATCTTGACTTCAGATGAATTCAAATGTTGACACCAACTCTTCGGAATGGGGGTTTACGTCAGGAGGTCATTCTCAGTTATTGGCGCAGGAAGAGCACAGTCATCTAGAACTTCAATTGGTGTATCTGGGCAACAGTTGTTTCACCGGATTCTGACATCTGTCGTTCTATGTCGAGACTAGAACAAATTTCCTTGGTCCCATCAGCCACCCTTATGCGGTCAACAATCACGCCCCAAAATTTTGATTCGAGGTGAATTTAGGTTTTGACACCATCTCTTCGGAAAGGGGGTTTACGTGAGGAGTTCATATCTCAGTTATTGAACTTGAACTTCGATTGCCAACAGTTCTTTCACCGGATTCTGAGTTCTGACGTTCTATGTCAAGGTCACAACAAGTTTCCTTGGTCCCATTAGCGCCCCTCCCCTCCCTGCGATCAGAAATTATGCCAGAAGATCTTGATTTCAGGTGAGTTCAGGTGTTTACACCGTCTCTTCGGAAAAGGGGTCTACGTGAGGAGGTCATACATCAGTTATTGGCGCGGGAAAAACACATTAAACTTGAACTTCGATTACTGTATCGGGCCAACAGTTGTTTTATCACATTCTGAGATCTCTCGTTCTAGGTCAGGGCAAAACAAGTTTAATTGGTTTCATCATCCTCCATTATGGGACCAACAATCACACCGTAAAATCTTGATTTCATGTGAATTCAGGTGTTGACAGCATCTATACGGGAAAGGGGTTTACATGAGCAGATCATATTTCAGTTACTGGCGCGGGAAGGGCACAATAACCTTGAACTTTGATCGCTGTATTAAATCAACAATTGTTTTACCGGATTTTGAGATCTGTCGTTCTATGTCAAGGCCAGAACAAGTTACGTTGGTTCCATCAGCCTCCCTTATGCGATCAACAATCCCACCCCAAAATCTTGATCTTAGGAGAATTCAGATCTTGACACCATCTCTTTGGAACTGGGTTTACGTGAGAAGGTCATATCTCAGTTATTGGCGCAGGAAGAGCACAATAACCTTGAACTTCGATTGATGTATCAGGCGATCAGTTGTTGTTCAGGATTCTGAGATCTGCCGTTCTATGTCGAAGCCAGAACAACTTTCCTTGGAGGCATCATCATCTATTATGTGACCAAACATCATTAATGTTAATTACGCATGAGCTTGTAGACCAAAACGGCAACGTCACCTTTCCTGATGGATGGTAATCGCAAGGACTTCAGACACGAATGCTTTTAAATTGGACATCAGCTGATTTCATCTGTTGATCTCCTCATCTCGTCTGATAGATGTTCGAGGCGGGGGCCTATCCAGCTCCAACTGAGGGCGGCATTCCCCACTGGATCGTCCGAGTCTCCAACCTTTTCCAGCACTGATGCAGTATAAGATCGATCCAAAACCTTTTAGGGTAGCGACCACAAAATCCTCGTGTAGGACAAGTAAGAACGGGCAGGGCATTTTGTTCTGGGTTATCAGACGTTTGATATGCCTTTTAGTAGCAGTTCACTGAGACAGCGCACCATAGCTGATAATCGTTCGTAACTAGGTCTAAGTAGCTACGCAATTTAGGTCCTAAATCCGGTCTGAAACATTAGCGCAGTAAAGGCAAAACGACTTATAGAACCGCTCAAAACTTCTCCAACACGATCATAATGTGGGGTCGAAAACTCAGCTTCTGGTGCGAGATCAGGTCTAGATATTTTGCCGACGAAATTCACGTCAGAGGCGGACCCCATAGATAAAATTGTTGCCGCTTTGGGGATTGCGTTTTGCACGTAAATCTTACCGCAACGATGTTTCCGGATTGAATTTCAACCACTGTCTTTCGCCCCATTAGCGAAGCTCGTCGGTGCCGCCATGTTTCCACACAATTGGGGGCCAATATAAAGAATAAGATGTTGAGCAGGAAAAGTACCCCTCACCCCCGGTTTACTATTTGCACAGCCAGAGCGACGTATTGTGCTGTTCCCACGCATTCTCGAATACCACCTGTTTCTAATTATTAGTTTGAAGCAACAATTCGTCCAAGACAAGGATCAAGGGCGAGCCACAGTATACCCATGGTACCCTTCTCCGGCTATGGCACTTCCCGGGGCGTTAATGCCTCATTATCTGGGACACGCAAAGCAGTTGAGGTCCTTTGTGACATTGACTTGACAAGCCTTTGGTAGCTGCTAAGAGCGGGTTCATACCAGACCTGCATACAGAGTTCATACCATTCTGGTGGATTACGAGGATTGCCGGTAGAACTAGTACGGAACACCATACCAGAATATGTAATCTCTCCGAAAAATTGAATAAACCCTTTGTTTTGATAACGTTGGGGAACGAGCTCATTTAGACCTAACCTCATCAAAAAGGGTTAATTCAACTTTTCGTATGGTTTTCCGCACTAACAAAGGCGAACATCTTCTAACCGAAACTACACAACTTTCCGCCATTCCCCCTCACCCCGTATAAAATTTTCAATTGTTGTTTACCCCAATCCTTTTATTTTTTACCCTTTCACCTCCCAATTTCTCCAGATATCCCACACTCAACGGTAATGTCCGGGCGATCCAGCCGAGGGGTGGAAACGGATGTATATACATACATATACCTTCACGATTATTCTTATGCGACAGATTCCATCCCCGTGGACCTTTTTGCCGCGCCAGCCGCAATTCTACCTGGCCGAGAGCAGCACCATCTGTCCGCGACGTTTCTGAAATTTTCATATCCCCAGCGCGTTACGTGTCCCCGCGCTTCGCCATGACATATTCATGTCCTCGTACCTTCTCCCCCTCCTACGTTTCGGGAGAGGTGGGATGGTGAGTGGGAGGGGGGATTCTCGAAAGAGCGACACTTTATCGCCCGGACGGACCGTGGGACGAATTTTTTTTTGTTCGGCGGCGCGTTTTCGGTTCCCATGTAAATAATTCGGACAAGACAAATGAGGGTGGGACCGTACTTTTACCTTTTCTGGAGGGAACGGCTGGTCCGGCGTGCCGATATTTTCCTCGAAAGCGTCGTCGCTAACTTTGAATGCGGAGTCGAGGAGGGATAAAGGCGGGTCGGAATCGTCAACGGAATGGTGATTGAAATTGTTTCCATCTTGGCGGGTGCATTGAATCGCGCGTTTTGATCAGTGTTTTGTATGTTTTACGTTTTCGTAAATCTAATTGAATACGATTTAGTCTTGGACTTCTTTTCACTTTTCATCATGTCTCATTTTAAGAAGTCTTTCTGGTACCTTTATCCCAACTATCTCCGACTTCGTCGCATATCCACATGCAGCCTCCACGAAGTATTCGTGCATTTACGATGTGCTAACAAGCAGATCACCCCACAATCCCCACAAATTCCACACCCCGTATTCCCTTTCCATCATCATCATCGAGCATACCTAGAGTGAAAACGCGTACGCGTCTCCTCTCCCCGGGATCGAACGCGTAATTGCGACTTGGCAACGTTCGTTCGAGGATTACTTAGAACCGTCATCAGTCTCCACCTTTCCCTCATCTTCGACCCCCCTCCCCTCCCGAATTGCGCCGATCGTTGAAGGAGGAAAGAGGACGGATGGATAGATGGATGGGCGTGCGACACCACCGGCTGGAATAGCAGCAGCTAGACGTCGTCGCGCTAAATTAAACGGATCGAGGACGATCCGAGCCACCGCTAACTACTAACCGTAGTTGGGCCGTAGGAATGCCGCAAAAGAGGCTGTTAGAGCACGATATCCGCCATCTACCTTATTGTGGATATTGGGGAAGGTATCGGGGAGTGGGAGCGAGGGGACGGCTTTATTGCTACGGTCCTCGGGGACGATTGCGCTGGCGATTAAATGGACGTTGTTCGATTGGTGAGGATGCTTTTCGCCGTAGATATCTTCTTTTGTGTGTACGACGTTACGCGGCGGGCAATCAATGCATATTTGCAATCTCGACAAGCCCCCATTCGCTTATACTTTACGTTCGCTTCTTTTGTCTGTTCCCAGAAGGGATATTCGAAAAAGTAAGGAATTTTCTAGCCGTTATGTGTAGATTGTACGAGGTATGACTAGAAAGTAAGCTCCAATTGTATCTGTAAGCGAGGACGAGTGTAACAGTTCAAATTTATCAAAACCTACTGAAACGTTTCCCTAAATTCCAAATCCTTTTCCTGATTTCAATCTCGTTTTAGTACGATTTTCGTTTATGGGCTATTTTACTATCCTTTACACCGCAATTTTCCGCCTTATTGTTCGAGGAATCCATCTAGAAAGTAGCACCGTACATCGCGCGATCCTTTTTACGTGGGAATTGTCTCGCTTAAAACCTACCTTCGAGAGAGTAGATATACCCTACATGGGGACCGCCAAGTATGGTACAAACGGATTTAAATGGGCCTCGGATATGTTGTGAGGGAATGTCCCTAAAATCGAAGTCAATGTTCCATGCGTACCTATTATACCTGTCCTAACTGGGTTTTATCTTTCGGACAGGCATGGATAGGCACAGCATAAGTGGGGATAACAAAGGAAGGGTAGAGGACAGTCAGCGCAAATACTCCGAGCAGGACAACGTACAGAATGTACAGGTACAGTACGCATAGAACTTCCTTTTAGCCTAGTACTCAGGGAACATTCGCTCACAACATATCCAAGGCTCATTAAAATCTCTTTGTATCATACTTAGAGGTCCCTTTGTTAGTCCTAGTTTCTGAAAGACAAGCTCGGAGACCTTCGTTTTGTTTCCTCGGTAATTAGTGTTAGATCAGGCGAGTGTAGCTATGGACTGACGCTCTTAGGTCACCAAATACTTAAGGTTTTCATCCGATTGATGTATTAAATCCCACGGAAAAGTAACGTTTCTTTCTCCCTCGAGCGGACTTCCGTTGGAGCATCGTTGGCCACAGGATATAATCGTATTCCGTTACGACTAACCAACCCACCGTTTAGAGAGTATAAATATAATATTACGAACCGAGACTGTGACCGGATGAGTGTTTAATGACGTAGCCTCCTTAATAATCTGTTCGTTTAGCAAGTTCCTCATCTCAACTTGTATGGTTCGATAAGGAATTTCGTACGTAGATTCAGACCTTGCGAGTTCCATCCCCTAGCCTCTTCCCGTTCGAAGAACTTCTGTTGTTGGTTTTCTTGCATACCTCGATATTCATCAAAGATTTACTCCATCTCTAGTGCGTTCTGAAAGATGCACTAATATCAAAAACACCAGTGCATCTCTGCATTTGTTGACAGCCCAATGTTGAAGGTTATATTACCAAATCCTGAAGATAAAAATTGTTGACGTTTGAGCTATCATATTTCCCTAGCGCTTTGAGCTCTTGAAGCGAGTTCCGTCCTAGCTCCCTCCGTTCGAATGATTGGTTTCCTTACCGCCATCCACCATAGCTTTACTCCATCTCCGTTCTATTCTGAGAGATGCACTGGTATGAAGAACACATGCATTTTTGACACCCTGAAGTTGAAGGAGACATGAAATCCTTGGGATCGAAAATTTTCAAATTTTGACGTCTGTGCTTTCATCCTCCCTAGCGCCTTTGCGCACTTGAACTTCCTATTTCTGAAGCGAGTCTTAACCTGGTCTTCTCCCGTGCGAAGAGATTCGCCTGTTCATTTCCTTGTGTGCCCTGGTGCTGTCTGTGAGCATACTACAACTTCTGCAATAAACATCGGTGGCTACCGTTGTTTCATTTACGCTTAATCAGAGCTTAGTTTCCAGACACGCCTCGTAAATCGACCGGTTCATATTCCTAACCCAAACAGAAATCGAACTCGTCAAAATCTGCGATTTCAACTTTGTCCTAGAAGACTTCGCAAAAGTTTATTTTTGAAACGCTCCAATCACATACGTCCCGCAAACTCCACATCACCCTCATCACCATAATCTCTCCGCGTACTTTTCAACTTTTCCTCGAGATGGCGATCCGATCGCCTCTCTAACCCGGCACCGGGCGTCCATCGCATTTTCGCACAGCAGCAACTCACATCCGTTCCAACCAACCCCCATCCGTCCCACCAACTCCAATCTATCCCGCGCCACCTCGTCGCGTCGTATATCGCGATTTACCGAAGTCTAAGCATTCACGTAGCACTGCGGACGGATATAGCGCCGTTTGTTTTATATTTCTTCTTCGGCGTTTGCGGTCTAAACTTACGCGGAATAAATAAGAGAGGAATTACCCTCAAACAGACGTGTAAATCATTTTTATCGACGGAATAGATCATGTCGGCGGATTTTAACGGGGAATTTACTCGCGTTATGTTGTCAGAATGCGAGATCGAAACGTGTGGTAGAACGGAGGATTTCCAGTTGGACTGGTTGAAAACGGGCGAAAAATTAAAGAAACCTTCATGCACGGGGAAGCACCTCCTAGATAGGGAGACGTGGAACTGATTTATCGATGTTGCGTTTTCGCCTCGTTGCATTTCGGAATAACTACTAGAGGTGCTCATGCGAGCCATAAAACGTTGCTTTTGTAAAAATCGGCGTTTAATAAGGATGGATCGAGTGTGTATATTCTGGAGTCGCCTGAGGTATCTTCAGAGTTCGGCAGGATGCCTGATTTTAGCAGTATTAACCTCAAAATCGGAAGACAAACCAAAGGAACGTTACGGTCCTCGGTCCGTTTCAAGATTTTGTGATTCCGGAAATAATTTAGCTTGAATTGGACTTCAAATTCCCTCCTAAAACTGGGAACGTTATCGGAACTATCTTCAGAATTACATAGAGCGTTCAAGTTTGAAGCTGACTGCGAATATTTCGAAGTCTAAAAATGTTCTCCGTTCGATCACGTCGAAATCCACAACAATCGATGCGCCTAGACGCGCTGATTCCAACGGTATATGATTTGTTTGGATTTTTTTAAACGGTTGCCGAAGAAACGCAAGAAACAGCAAAAAAATTCTAAAAATAACCCAAATCGCATACCGGTCTTGCTTCCTACGAGGCTTAGGAGGTTCGTTCTGAGGTCAACCAATGCGTCTTGGACATCCAAACTCAGCGGTGTAGGATTCTTTTAGACCACCTCAATGGTTGCTGAGGAAATCGCAACATACCAGGAAAAATTGTCGAAAATCGCTAAATTGTCCCTCTACATTGATTCCCATGGGACTTAGAGGGTTAGTTCTTACGTCAATCGACGCGTCTCGATAACGCAAATTCACGGGCGTTGGATTTTCTTAAAATTATTCAACGACTGCCGAGAAAATCCCAAGAAACCCCGAAAAATCGCTGAATGCACTCCTATCTTGATTCCGATGCGACGTGGAAGATTCGTTCTTATGTCAATCGACGCATCTTGATGATCTGAACTCCCCAACGTAAGATTTTGTTTATTTTACTACAACGGTTGCCGAAAATATCGCAATAGACGCGAAGATTCGCTAAAAATCGCTGAATTATATCTCTATCTTGATTTGTATGTGACTTAGGGGTTCGGTCTTAAATCAATGGACGCATCTAGGCGACCCAAACTCAGTCGCCAAAAGTCCTTTCAGATTAACCCAATGGTTGCTGAGGAAATCGCAAGAAACGGCGCAAAATCGCCAAAAGTAGCTAAATTACATCTCCATCTTGATTCCTATGGGACTTAGGAGGTTCGTTCTTAAATGAATGGACGTGAAAATCGCCAAAAATAGCTAAATTACATCTCTATCTTGATTCCTATGGGACTTAGGAGGTTCGTTCTTAAATGAATGGACGTGTATAGGCGACCCAAACTTAGCCGCCTAAGGTTATTTTAGATTAGCTCAACGGTTGCTGAGAAAATCGCATAAAACGGCAAAAAATCGCAAAGAATAGCTAAATTATATATATACATATATATATATATATATATATTGACTCTTATGAGACTTAGGAGGTTCGTCCTTATGTCAATCGACGCGTCTCAATATCCCGATCGCCTGTAAATAACTCCGATCTTGACAATTTTGGCTTGCATGAGCAACTTTACTAACTACGATTGTTTCTCTCGATCCCCGCCTCCAAAAAAGGAAGTCTTTAATGGCTTTGTAGGGGAATTCCCACATTCGATACAATAGAAGTTTTCCTTCATCAACACTTTTCCTTTTTGTTCTTTAAGTTCACCCTTCCTTCCCCACCCTCGTTTTCTCTTTATTCTATCCTTATCCCTCTTCCCTCCGACATACATTTGAAAAATTTAAAAGCAAATTCGAGGGAAAGAAAAGCGCCCGAAACCATTGACGTGTCCGTCCCCCTTCTTTAAAAAAGAAGACGGCTAATTCATTCCGCGCACACAGAGGGAGTAAATCAACACCGAGCTTAGTTAATCTAGAGAGCTTAAGCCCTAGATTACCGGACAAACCTCAGAAAATTCCTTCGGCGGGCACGATACGAGCTCTTCGAAAGTCGTATCTCGAACATTTTCGTCGGAGTAAAACTAAATTATCGTTACGTGATCGGAATAAGGGAGGATTTCGTATATTGTTTCTAGAAGAGAAAAAATTATGAAAGTAAATACTACGCCTTATTTACCGGCTCGTTCCGAATGGCTCCGGACCGGCGAGAGAAGAAATGAAGGAAAACTGTGGGGGCGTCGATCCAAGTCGTCGAAGCTCCCCCTCAATATCTCCCCCGGACTTACCTCGAGCCCGCTCTAGAAATAAACGGAAACCCTCTCGCAGCCGGAAGTCGAAAGCTGTTATTATTCACGTACCACCGTAATCACTATTTAATGCAAATAAGAAAGACGGAGCTCAATCTCGACAGGGGAGAATGGGGGTCGCTAAATATTGTCGCTGTATGTTATGGGGTTGAAACGACTTTCGTAAGTCATAAAGAATGGGAGTTCATCTTGTTAAGTTGGATGTTAAAGCGGAACAAAATGGCGTATTATTATGTCAGTTGATCTCCTCCCTATTATGAAATTCTACTATAACCTCAATTTATTGAACACAGCACTTTATTGGTAGTGATTGCAATTGATTGGTATTCGATGATTTGGTGTTGGAAATATTGCAACTTTATATGATTTGGAGATGATTGGCCATGTCAATACAAAGTCGAGTAACATAGAAAACTAGTTTAGAAAAGATACCTGAGGTAATCAAAATTACAAATGAATATAAAAATAGAACGTCCACATAAGTCTCCAATGAAGGACCCATCATTACGATAGATAAGGTTCGACAAACGAGTGCAACGTCAGAGGCGTATCGTGCAAGAGTAGGTAGGTGAGATAGCTTATTATTAAAAAATAATATATTCTTACCCTTCGTTGACGTCTTGATGTCCACTACGACGAAGTACTAATGATAATTATTGAACTGTGATTCGATTCCACGGCTATCGAATGACTAAATTCTCCACTGGCTTCGCATCGACCTAAATCCCCCTCGGCGCTTTCGCCGTAGCACGCGTTTGTCGAGCCTTAGTGATAGGATGTTGAGTGGAGAGTTATGTAGGTGTTCTACTTTCTTATTCAATACGAAGTATTGGAACATGCGGGGACTGTATGTTCAGCATATGTTAAACTTCTTCATAACAGAATATATCTGGAGAACATACATACGTTGACGCGGACGATAAATACGTTTGGCGTCTTATTTAGCCTGCTAACTCACGAATTAAACTATTCCATAGACGTTTCTATTGCCTTCTACATAACTACATAATTGCCTTCAACATCACACCTCATCTAATAATCAAGCTTTAATGTAACGGGATTTCGTGTAAAGTTCACTTCCGTTTTTCACTCCGTCCGGTAAGCAGAATCTTCGTAAGGATGGCGAAACACCAAGTAACTTTTCAGCTGAAACTCGGAGAAAATTTTGCCTCGTTGGCTCCTGTCTCCATCGGAGCGCGAGTCGACACAAACCGGCGAAGAGTAAGGAAACGTGAAGAAAATTAGCAAAAGTCTTTCGTAGTAACCGAAATGTAGATAGGGCTGAAAGTGTCGATTTTCAAATTTAAAACCGATGGTGTTATTTTTATTTAGACTTACCACACAATTATTTAATTAATTTCGCTGACACGTGGTTCTCTAGCAACGAGGCTAGTTTTCTTCAAACCGTATATTCATTCATGCAAATTAAACTTTCCCTCTCATCAACTCGAGGGAGTATCTGCTTTTTCTGATGGTTAATAAAATTATATATATATTCTTATGATATCATTATTATTATTAATCGTTCATTCGTGTTCCTTCTACCCATAGTTCGTTTAGATATTTACTTATTAATGAAAAATTATTCCGGAAGGTGTCACCCACGTGGTCTCAAATCTTGTACACATATCCCATTTTACGCTCATGGCACGTATCTCCTCTTCGGACAATTTTCCTATTTACTAAACCCTCAAGCAAAATCCAAACTACCTCTCAATATGCAATAAAATCAATCGGCACAGACCGACGCATGGGGCCGTCGTCTTTGGTTATAAATTTATTCAAGTGAATTCATACTGAAGTGCACAGTGCCATATTCCTCGGCTTTCTTGGGGAGCTACCTGGACAGTAGCCCAACTGGCTCCCATCAATCCCTGACATTTTCTTTAATAAAAGGGGGATTTAGTCTCGACGTTTTCGTCTGTTTCCGACGAAGGTATCGAGTATTACGTTCGTCAGTTGATGTCTCGTTCATTTGCTCTCCCCAACTAATCAGGAAGTAACATCTACCATCATACGCGATCATCCTAAAAAGCGCCCAAAAACATAAAAAATTACCGACTTTACAAGCCGCCCTTTTGTCATTTGAATGATTGAAGTGGCCGTAGGTTAGATGAGAGCGAACCAACCGTATGGAGTGCCCACGTTAAAAAGTAACGAGCGACCATTAACGTGATTGAAACTGGCTGTCGGAGCGCTAGACGAGAAAGACGTCGGATCAGGGGGAGGAAGGAAGGGGAGGACATAATTCGAAATTTAGCGCGGTAGGGCGGTTAGAAATTATGCGAGGGGGTGACGATAGTACAAGAAAAAGAAATCAAAAATCGTCGCAAAATCGAGAAGACAATAACCGGACGCATCGACTCGTAAAATCCTTCATATTAAACTCATATTTTACCATATATATATATACAGTAGACTCCGATTATAGTGGCCCCTGTTACTACGTCATGACGCGACGTTTCAGCCGCGCTCGTCTTAAATCCTCAAGTATACAAAGCTAAGTACCTCCGATACGTTGCCCGTACAAGCTCGAATAGACGGGCAATACGGAAGAGATTCTATTTATCGAATTGCGTTTCCCGCAGCAAAATAGAGATAGCGTCGCCGTTACCTGCACAAACCGAAAGAAAGCCCGCATTCAGCGAATTCGACGAGCGCAATTTCAGGAAGATTTCGAGTTATAGGGCTCGAAATCCGAACGGAAAGCGTCGGAGGCGGCGAAGGGCGGGGGTAGGGCCGGGGGTAGCAGAAGCGATGCAAGACGAACGGATATTTTATTATATCTGGAAAGGCGGATACTTGGTATTGCCGGTATTTATTTATAATTTGAAAGCGAATGTAGACATTCCGAAGTCGGTCGAAGTCGGCCTAGACCGGCGAAGAGGCGAGGCAAATTAACAAAACCGTATGCCGGCGTACAATTGACAAAATTAATTAACGGAACTTTTGTCGGGAGGCAATTTAATTTCGCTAGAACTCACCCCCGCTCCTCCGGGCGAGCGGCCTCCCTCGGTCCCCTCCGAGCGCAGCAGTTACGTTCATAGCTTTCCCCCAACAGCTCTTGTTCCACGGGGTACTAAATTAAATTCCGATATGTGCAAATTTATATTATGACGTCCACGCACTAAACGGAAGTGATGGTCTTCAAAGCGGAACCACGTATATTTTTATTACGATATTGTTTGCCTACAACCAACAAAGCGTTTTCATCATCAACTCGTAAGCATCGTCAATGCATACAGAAATCAGCTTCGAAGCGCCATTAATGGATAAAGAGTGAAACAACAGACAAAATAACAGCGCTCTATGACACCAGTACATCATCCAAGCTAGTCCGCAACCAGAAGTGAGCTTCGACTTCCGATCCGATAGTATGAAGCAATTTACCGCTTGATTTGCGGTCTTCAAAGCGGAGCCACATGCACCTATACTACAATATTGTTTGCCTAACCAACAAAGCGTTTTGATCATGAATTCGTAAGCATCGTCAATGCATACAGAAATCAGCTTCGAAGCACCATTAATGGCTGTTGGTGGCTTCGGGGCATTGCTGCCAAACTGGAGCAAACAAATTATTAATGATGTCACGTCGTCATCAACGAGTGATTCAACGATGCTGGTTGCTAACTATCGGTGGTTTTGGGCATCGCCTCGAAGCAGGACCGGTCCAAATCAATGTAATTTTCCGAAAGTTACCGTCATCATTGCAAAAGTGCTGAGTAGAAGCAACGCTTAAAACCAACGATAACCATAAGTCATTGTCATGGAGCCAGTCGATGATGACGATCTGACGCTTTTAATAAAAAAACACATAAAGGCGTCATGTGCCTACCGTGCCGCTACCGCTACCGTTATTTTTGAAGGGTGCTTCTAGTCAACAATTTTATAATGACGCTAGTGGTGACTCGGTACCGATGGCTTACCGCTGACGGTGATTTTGGACATTGCTTTGACACTAAAGCAGCCATATTATTCATCTTAGAGGTCGAGTCGTCATCAATGAGTGATTCATGATGGTTTTGGGCGTTGCTTTGATACAAGAACGATCAAGTTATTCATCAAAAACGTCACTAGCCTGAACCACCTTATCCATTGTTTGAAGCATGACTTATCGCTATCGGTGGCTTTGGGCGTTGCCTTGGGGTAGGAACATGCGATTTGTCAAAGGCATCACGTCGTTATTAACGAATGACTCTACGACAATGACTTGTCGCTACCCTAGCTTCTGGAGCTTTAGTCAGCAATGATGGTAGTAACTTTCAGTAAATGACCTTTATGTTCGGGGGTTACGTCGAGGTAGCATTGTTCTTGAAAGGCAGCTCCGAGTGACTGATCAATGATGACACATCACTGTCCGTGGTTTCGAAACTGGAACAGCTATAGTATTCATCACGGACGTCACGTCGTCTTATCGCTATCGTTTTGGGCGTTGCTTCGAATCTGTTCTTAGCGGTAATGTTTTTTTGCAATTCTTCAGAAAATTATTTAGAGAAAAAAATGAGGATAATAATATTTAAAAAAATCATTCGAGGCCCGAATTGATCTTCTTGAATATCCATGATCCTTGGAAATTCCGGGAATTTTCAACGCCGGAAGATCTTTGGTTAGGGTCATAAGATAGGTCCTCCTATCTCTGAGCACTCTTCTGTAAAACTGCATGTATACCATCCAAATCGTTATTCGCCTTTGTCTCTACCTATGGGATTGACAAGGCTTACAGCTGAATTTAGTTCAGTGGAAATATGAAGTTATGGTTGTGGAAATGACCAGGTATTCTTAATATTTTTAGGAAACGTTCACATCTATGGACGTCGGAGACTGTAACTGTAAATTAGCGACAGAGAGAAGAAGAACTCGTGAACCAGTGGCTTCAGGGTTTTGTCGTGGTCGTTTACTAAAACTTGACGTTTTGTTGCTCATGCCATCAGCTTCTTCACAAGTTTTCTAGAAACCGAGTCTTTAGGTAGACGACGACGGTAAAACTCGGAAGCCACTGATTTATTGGGCAATGGCCGCAAAAGCCTACGCTAAAGAAGAATCCGTCTGGCACCTCCCCGTCTCCTTTTCAATTCCTTCCAGTTCCTACGGTCCCGATTTTCTCCCATCATCTTCCAATTACCTGCTCCGACTAAAACTCAATCGCCATGCTTCGCGTCCCGTTCCGTCGTTATCTCCGACAGGACTCTAGACAGCAGTAACGACGCCAACTAACTAGGATAGATTTTAATCCACTCCTCACCCTCCACCCCCTCGACGCGTCGAAGGCCACCCTTTTAAATCTTTTCGTCCAATTAAAGCTGAATTAGCGAAAGCGGGACATGCCAGACGTCGAGGTCACGCCGGAAACTTCTTCCTAACAAGATCTCCAACTCGAATTGTACTTTAATTAACTTGTTGGGGGGGGACGACCGGTTATGAAATATCTCCCGGGTGACCCCGACCTGGAACGGGAACGGGAGAACGGCCACTCCAACTTTTGTGACTTTGAAATATTTAAAGGGTGATATATGCGTCTGGTTCGGATGCTTCGTTCTCGCCGGAGCCGTCATTCATCTCTTTTTCTATCTTCCCTTTTTTACGCGCATTTCGTGGGGGTGGTGTTGGTGAGTCGGGTAACGGGCGAGGGAGTGCGTGCGAGATTACCGTCGCCTCGGTAGTAAATTATGACGTGAGTGTACCCGATTGTTTCGCCTCGTCATGAATATTAAACGGTTACAGTTTTGGTCTGCGGCCTCTCGGTTGATCGATGGCCGCCTTGTCGATAACGTAGCCGACTGGCGAACTTCGCCTTTGGACGACGGGTACTTACCCCATCATCGTCGTTCGTCGTTCCTATCTTTGATTTAATAACTGCCCCCTCTCCGCCTCGTCCCGCTCCATTCTCCTCGCTCCTTCTTTTCCTCGGTGAGAATACAGAACCGCCAACTTTCGCGATTTCATCCGATTTTTATTTATTTCCTAACGCCGGCGTCTACAAGGCGGAATACGAAGTTCGAACTTTAGAAAACTATCCGCCACCTATCGGTCGTAGAGGGCGCGAGTTCCATCCCGACTTATTTCCGTCTAGTGGTGGAGACGCGACAATAATTATGCATATCGTCTCGGCTGGCGCAGAATATCGAAGTATCAACTACGACGATAACTTTCCTTTTGGTCAATACACACTGGGAAATCTTCGCGAGTTACGTCGACGCCCGCGAAAGGACGCTACATTGATATACGGGGAATTCTAAACTGGACATCGCCGATGCACGATGCATCGTCTAGGTGAGGTGGCTGCAATTAAGCTGTCGGCCACGTCTGTGGACGGCTCTAATTATGACAAAGTGGCCAGGAGCAACGTGATGGGGTATTAATTATACTTCCGAGGTTCAGCTGTTGTGTTCCCCCGGTCGCTCGGTGCATGGTCGAGTTTGTTATAAAGCACGGGTTAGAGGCGAGTTGTGTTTAATTGAAGACAACATCTTCGAAACAGGTTACAGTACTATTTTGTGATGTAATTTTGAGTAATATCTGTAATAAGTAAAGATTTGATTTGGGCCTTGTCTCTGGGAAGTATACACTATATCAGTTGTCGCCGTTAGGGATGATTATATGCTCTATTTGGGCCCAAAACCTTTAAAAGGTGCCGATCGCTTTACCTCATATATTAAAGATTCAAGCCTAGTCCGATTTAAGTCAATCTCTTTTGGGTCTTCCATGATTTACCAATGCCATAAGGAGAGAGACGAGGGTGATACAGTGGATACAGCAATAACTTCCTCAACGTCCATAGATGTGAACCTCATATCTTCTGAAAAACATAAGAATAGCTACATAACGAAAACTTGGCCTTGACCTTGACCTCATCCCTCCTCTTAATAGAGTCGGGACGAGGGTAACAATTGGAAAGGTATACAAGCAGTTTCATACAAAAGTTCTCAAAGACAAGGGATCTATCCGGTTACCATAACCGAAAGTGTCTTCCTGGCATTGCATTGGCAATGCTACTTGAAGCTTCCAGGTAAATCTCCAAATTCAAACGATCATGGACGTACAAGTAGACGACATCCAAATAAACACATCTGACAATTGATCACCGATCATCACCAATGATCAGACCTAGATCAAAAGTTTCCTCAGGGCCATGTTATAAAGTTAAGAGTTATCCCTTACTTTTGCCGAGTTCCAGTCTGATTGCCTTTTTCTTTTCAATATTTCCTCGACTTCGTTATTTCACGCCCTTCTTGGTCTTCCTCTCCTATTTCTTCTCTCCAGAAGCCTTTCACTTGCCCATTCTCCGTCATCCTCACTAGATGTCCAAAGCAAATTTTTAATTTCCTAGTTTTCTAATTTTTATAACAGGATGTGATAAACATTATTTCATAAGTAGACTGGATATGCGCTATGATGAGTCATCTGTCCATTTCACAATATAATACTATATTACAAAGGATAAAGGACAGATGACTCATCACACCGCATATTTCCCAGTTCATTTATAAGTTTGAAGATCCTCCCCTCCCCCTACGGGAAACCTAGGAATTCAACTGCGAAGTTCTCCAAGTAACAACTTATCTTTTGTTCTACTTCGTTGAACCAGAAGACGTCTTACATATCTAAAATCCGCCATTAATCTACGGGAATCCTCGACAATTTTCGTTCGCCATCGTCTCATCTCGTTCGAAATTAACAACGACGATTTCATTTTTTCGAGTAGTGACGAGCTCGTTATACCGTCCACGTTATTAATAAAGTTGCTTACTAGCGCCAACGAGCAGTGGCGGAGGTGCGATACAACCTTCAGTTTAACTGCGGGTCTCAATGAGGTCTGTTTTGTACATGTACATGTACGCTGCCGTAAATACTATTTCACAGTTCTAGGTTTGTTTTAAAAATGTTGCCTACGTCGCAAAAACGTGTAAACTATTTATGCGGCGGCCATTGGCTGTTGACGCAAATTGAGGAACTCTAGTCATGTGTCGTACCGCTTATCGATATTGAAACATTGAAAAAATGCGCGATTCAAATGAGGATACGGAGGAGAAAAGCGGCGCTTTAGATACCGATGGCGCCCCGCTCCTTCCCGCCGTTCCCCCTTTTCCGATCGATAAATCTTCCTTTTCATTTCTTAAGCGGGTCGAACGGGGAAACGGGGACAGCTTGTTTTTCTATTCGTCCTGATAGAATCTGACGCGTCTTTCTTTATGGAGATAAATAGATTTCATCTCCGGGGCGGCGACTTCGGCGTATGTGGTCCGACGATGTTGCTCGCGATATCACTGAAATACTACTTGGGTGTTGAAGGAACTTTATGCAATATCGAAGCTTCGTTTTAGACAAAAAGAAGGAGGAACGAGGGAAACTCAGAGGCCCTCGTTCCTCTCTTTCTTTGTTTAAAACGGAGCTTTGCTTTTGCATCAACTTTTCAACACCCAATAACATTCCGTCTCGTCGTAACTATCCTCCCTTCTTCGCACGCGCGTGCGGCTGTCCGCGTGCATCGATATTCGACGTTGAATAATTTACATGCAAAACAACGGTAAGCTCCGCTCTATAATTTAAGGTATAGAGTACCAGCAACTGCGGACACGAAACGGACTAAATATTGCATTTTCGGCTCGGTAATCTAAAATATTAATGTCGGTGGTCGTTTGAAAGGGGACGCCCCTGTTAGGTGGCGGTGGTATTCGGATAAAAATGCGTTTTCGAAACTCATTCCGGTGACCTGAGGGACGACAACCGTAGTCGATGTGAATAGTTGTGTAAATTGTTTGGTATTGACGACTGTGGACTATGGAAATTCTTTGGATTCGCACAAAATGGCCGATACCGAATAAAACGTTTCAACGTTTTAAAATGATTATGTAGATACTCTTTTTGTGCGAAAATGTATAATTGTTTCATGGCGTTATCACTGGTAACCGCCCGACACCATAAAAGGTGTGAAGGAAGGGACAGTTGGACAGTTAGTCAGTTGAGTCCGACCGAAGAACCACTCGCGCCATAATCGATATGTTGTAAATAAATGTGATTAAAAGTCTTATGTTAACCTGCCTATTATTTGCCCTGCTCTCCAAAGTAGTTTGCATTATTGCATAAGTTGTCTGGAGCCTTATCCTTAGTGGACAGTCTCTTGACCAATGAGGTGTGGCGTATTTAACATATCCTGATAATATTTTCTAAACATTTTGGGTGTGTGGATATTCTTCCGAGCGGAGGCATTGCAGAATGTCGGATTCCATTTCCCCTCATCTCTTCGCAACTACGTTCATGCCGATTATTCGTATGTTCAATACTTTTTTTTTCTTTTGATTATTCGATCTTGGACTGCAGGGGACTAGATTTTCTCATTCCATCGATGATTCAGGCAATGTTCTTCCTAGACCAGTTTTAGTCTATCATACCATCATCTTACGCCGATACTGAAGCAAACTTCAACCTCAGAGACTAGGTATTGCAACGTACATGAAGCGGTCGAATAATCCCTGCACGTACACGTGCGCAACAGTCATACGGAATGAAAATAATACGAACGAAGTAACATAGAAAATGTTACAGTAATGAAACGGGGTAACCTACTTTACTGTGGACTCTCGTAGCTTGAATCATTCCCGGATTTAATTAACGTTTGATAACGGTTGCCTTCGAAGAATTTAAACACGACGTCGAAGATGGAAAAGCCGAGAAACGTCGATGTAGAGACAGTAGGTAGCGTAGAGGGTCAAGATTGGTGACTGGAATTGCTCAATTTGCGCCAATAACCAGTGGCGGGCGCAAAAAGTTTACACATAAAACAAAATATTGGTCGTTTTCGCGACGTAGAACTGCAAAATAATCTTTACGGCAGCTTAGATGTATACACAACAGATCTCATTGAGACTCGCCGCTATTCTCCGCCACTGCTCGTTGGCGCTAGTGAGCAACTATAGTGATGACATTCGAGGTTTGTTACACATTCTCATATATTTTTTTACTTTAATTAATGTCTCAGCGTCTGTTCGCCAATCAAAATTCTAATCTCCATTCTTCTCATTACTTATTTTGGCGTTTCTGTTTTGAATCACCTCCTCCCCCGCTTTATTTATATATTTACGTCACGAATTCGCATGTTTTACATCACCATTATCAAAGGTAGTGGACGTTTAGATTAATTAAATTCTGGACGCGTGATTTACTTCGTACACTTCATCCTCCTAAGAGGGCGATTCGTTTCCTCCCATTCCCGTTTAGGCGCGCGTTTCTCCCCCTTTTTCAAAAACTATTCTATTTCCATCTTTCATCCGACCTTCCGACGTAACGGAAATGAAAACATTCACATATACATCAGGGCGACTCGTAAATAAATCATCAAGTTAATTACCTGTAACAGTTAACAGGTACCTAAACCGGCTAACTTATCAACTTATCTCGACAAAACATCGTTTAACACAATGCCGGCATTATATTAATAGTATTAACATAAATTTGACTTCGTGTCAGGCCGCGCGGAGTTCGCCTTTCGCCCTCTCGACGGGCCCCTCGCCCCTTCCCCCAGCGCTCCCTCCGTATAGTCGTATAGGTTAATCAGAGCGTGCATTGTGTGCGTCTCGACAATCGGGGTTGCTTCACGCGCCTCTGTTCACGTCCATTTCCGGTAGTCGCGCGGATAAGGTGCGACGAATAACGACGGCGCCCTCTAGGTATGCGACCGTACGCTGGTAATGTGGCTGTCGGTAGGTATGTGTATAGGTGTACTCGACGTTGCTGCTTCGGCTTTCTGGTCGCAATTTCGGCGACACGTGTGCGCTCGAACCGATCCGGCGATTAAGCCGCCCCTATGTGACCTATTCATATTCCGTCTACGTCTGTACGGGTAATGCATACGTGGCAATAGTTACGTTATAGTCGAGGGTGTACAATCGGAGGAGCAAACGCGTCCGAATACCTCGAGATGAAAACGGGGCTAAAATTAAACATAATAGACTATCAGGATTAGCAAGGAACCCGCAAGGAAGCTGCTTGTGTTGCAACGAACCCACCTGCAATTTTATCATTATTCGTTAAATCTGCGATTGAAGGAAACTGTATTCTTCTTCCTCTTGTTCTTCTTTCCATACAGTGGCTGAGAGTTTGCGTCCAAGAAGCCTGTTCTCGGACAGGAAACCTCAGGCTTGCTTCTGCGTTAGCGTCGTGGGTTTTGATTTCACGAGATTGGTCTAGCGTAACGCGAAGAACTAGAGATTTTAAAAGAAAGGGCGCCACTGGTGCGTTGGAAGCAAGGTCCACGTTTGCGTCGCGCCTATGAACCAGAACAAGCGCCCGACGACGTTCGATAGACGGACTTTTATATATGCAAAAAATAAAGCCTACCACCACGACTGCTTACCAAACCTTCTTCCTGGATAGTTCCTGCCTATGGGGTAAAGGGGATTAACACACACCAACAAATAAGTAATAAGTTTGAATAGGGTAAATAGATTAAATTAAACAAAAAAATTAAATAACCCCCAATGGGGGAGAAAGAAATGAAGCTAGTGAGTTCGTAAATTTAAGCGTAAGATCAGGAATTAAAACCAAAGTATATAAAATATCTATGGTCTAGCGTAATGCTAAGAAATAAAGATGTTAAAAAGGATGGGCGCCACTGGTTCCTTGGGAGCAAGGTCCACGTTTGCGTCGCGCCTATGAACCAAAATAAGCGCGCACCGACGTTCGACAGAGTTCTATATACACACAAGGAAAAGCTTACTACCACGAGCCCTTTCCAAACCTCCTCCCTGGATGGTTCCTGTCCATGGGAAAAAGGAGGTTAACACACACCAACAAGTAAAAATGATGCAAGTTTTGAATAGGGTAAATATATTGAATCAAGAGAAGAAAAGAAGAGAAAATTCTCAAATGGGGGAAGGAAATAAAGCTAGTGATTTCGTAAATTTAAGAGTAAGAACGGGAATTAAAACCAAAGTATGTAGCAGAGACTAACAAGTTCGGCGCGAGTAAATACGGGTTCAGTGAATACTTTAATTTTACATTGAAGTTTTCTTACAATCAAATTGACTTAGTCTGGTAATTTTATGACTGCGTTACATGTGTTAACTGGTATTCCACCCTTGCTTGTTGTGGCGTGGATGATGGGATTGCATTATATAATAATATAGATAAGGCTCTTTTCTTTTTCTTCGGGAAAAACTAAGATTCTAGCCACCGATCAATTTCTTCGGGACCGACCGACCTGAAGACACGAAATTTTCTCAGTCTTCTTTTCTTTTCTCGAAAAATCTCGACTTGGCTGCAGGATCTCCCAACGGATTGATGACGAATTGAGTACGATTCCAGACGAAGATCCTCCTGGAATTTTGTTGAGGATGAAGAAGCAGTTCGATCTCGACGCTGAGGACGTCTCCTTAGTGAAGGATCCGTTCGGGTCACCCCCAACATACCATCTTGCGGCTAGATCTTGGACCGCTTGGCGCAGGACCGAGGACTTACGAATCCTTCTGGACCCAGCCTCGCCTAATGATTGACCGCTCTCTGAATATAGCTTTTCGAAGTCAGATTAACGGGGTGCAACGGATTGACATTCCAAAACGTCGTAAGCAACACCTGCGTCGTAACTAGGCGGCGCGGCGTTTTTGAAGCCAATCGGCGCACGCGTTTGACGGAAACCAACAAACGGTATTGCGGAAAGCGGTATTGAAGTAAAGCGGCGAATAGTCGCGTTTTCTAAGAAACAGCCCGAAAAGCGGCAGTGAACCGTGCATTTTAAATATATACAGGGCGGAAATTTCTCATATAGATGGGCGACTGCCTGTTGAACCTAAAGAAATCTTCTCAGACGAGTATGTTCATCTTCCTTCTTTTCCACCACTTTGGTGGTCTTCCTAGCTCTCTTACAACCGGCACCGGATTGTTGTCTCTTGCGTTCTTCGCTAATATTTGTAATATTCAAATTTCCGTCACGGCGTTAAATCGATCTTCACCTCGTCCAGCCGGGCTATAAACGCGGCAAAAGTTTCACTCGTCCTGCTTACCTTCTGTTACTCCAAGTCCGACATTCACTCCAGCAATAGTATGTCGGAGAGATTATTAGAAAAATACACCCGCATCCATTTCTTAATAACGTCCTCCCTCATAGACGGAGTTTTTCACCAAAATAAACGCACCCAGAGAAAAAACGAAAGATGAGCGTAACGCGGCAGGAATTTTTCATCATTTGTTAAACACGTAGTCATAACAATCTAAGGCTAAGGAACAAGGAAACAAAAAATAGAGCGACGGATACCTACGTAATCCCCAACCTTCGCGTAGGAGGAAAACCTACGGACGAAAGAAGGGGAGAAAAACGGGAATAAAGAATAAGACGAGTCGTAGTCGGCTCTGAGAAATGACTCGGTGAAATACGGCGGCGAGATGGTGTGCCGCTTAGATTCGTTACACTCGAAAGAAATACGAAGCGTCGCGGTCACGTTTCTCTTTCGAGGATTAGACGTCGACCGAAAAAGGACGGTAAGAACGAAAGGAGACGGCGATAGAGAAAGAAGGGAAAACGACGGCGTAGTATATAAAAACAGAAGCTTCGCCAATAACGGAATTATCGTATTTTCTCCTTATATAAATAAAGTTGTTCGCGTTCGTGTTTTGTTTTCGGGGCGCGTTTTTTCCTTTTCGTTTTGTTTCGGGGGAGGAATTCGGCGTCAGAAACGGCAACGGAGGAAATCCGATTATGACGTAACGACGTTAATAACATCCTGGGAAAAGAAAGCGCGTCGCCGGCATTATATTACGCGTTTCGTTATTATTGAGAAATTTTAAAGCATTATAAATAGTAGCGGTAACAGCGCACAATTACGGAATAAGTTACGACAGCATCGCCGACTCCCGATCGCCTTATCTAACTCTATGAGAATAGTTCTGTGTATATGTAGGTGGTCGTAACTTATTTCGTAACTACCGCTGTTTGACGAGACTAATCATAAATAGTCTGGGCAAACAGTGATAACACAGTATAATTACGAAATAAGCTACGACAGCATCGCCGACTCCCCATCGCCTTATCTAACTGTAGGAGAGTAGTTCTGTGTATATGTGTAGGCGGTCGTAACTAATTTCGTAGTTAACGTTGTTTGCCCAGTCTAATTATAACTAGTCTGGGCAAACAGCGATAACACAGTATAATTACGAAATAAGTTACGACAGCATCGCCGACTCCTCACTTTACTCAATACTAAATCGATGCTGTATGCGAGTAGTTTTGCGTATAATAATAATAATAATAATAATAATAATAGTAATAATAATAATAAATAAATCTTTATTTATTCTGCACAGGCATATAACGCGTTATTATAAAATAAAAAACAATGTTACACTGATTTAAAAAAAAGGAAAAATACATAGAACCACAAATGATGCTTAAATCAAAGAAATAAATTTAACAAGAACTTATAACAATGCATATATGTATGTATATCAAACTAAAGAAAACATAAGAACAAAATAAGATAAATTAGTGAAAACCCGAAAAGTAATATTCGATTATATAATAGGTATGCTTGACCAACTAAATAATACGTGGGCTGTTGTAAGTTATTTCGTAATTACCGCTGTTTGCTCAGTCTAATTGTAAATGTCTTCGTGTCGGATAGACTCAATAAATTTGAGACGGAATGGCTATGCTGTGATCAGTTGAGTTGCTCACAAGCGCCAGCGAGCAGTAGTAGAGGTTGGATACAATCTTCAGTATAATTGGGAGTCTCAATGAGATCTGTTGTGTATACATGTACGCTGCCGTAAATACTATTTCGCAGTTCCAGGTTTGTTTTGAAAATGTTTTATTTTATGTGTAAACTTTTATGCGCCTGCCACTGACTATTGGCACAAATTGAGCAACTTTAGTGATCAGCCAAAATATTATGACTACCTCCATTATACCGCGTTATGTGTCAAAGCCCTCAACTTTGACGCACAAAGCAGCTGGAGCCCATCGTGTCCTGGATTCGATGTGTCCTTCGAGAGAAATTGTAAAAAATTGAAAAACACGAAGTTGAGTTTCCGTAGATTACTCCGAAGTCCCAGATGCACATGATGAGTTTAGTATCCGGTAAATTAAAAAATGTTACCGTCTTGAGGAAACGATTGGAAGAGGTCGTGTGTCATTAGCCACGAAAGAGTAATGAGTAAACGGGAGAAATATGCGGTATGATGAGTCATCTGTCCTTTTCACAATAATTTAATATTATATTACAGAGGACAAAGGACAGATGACTCATCATACCCCATATTTGTCCAGTCTACTAATGAGTTAGAATATGAAAATTCAAGTTAAAGGCCTAAACCGTTCATTGAGTAGTCCCGTGACCAAAAGAATTTTGATTAGTTGGAGAGAAGATAGGAACTAGCACCTCTAGAAATCTTAGCTTTTTGATAGTGTTAGTTGTAGACGATCATAGAATGCCCTTGTAGGAATTTGACTACTCGCAAGCTTGACGCATTCATCAAGGTGCTTTCACAAATCGGAAAGGAGATGGTTCAGTTCTTTGGCACAGTTGTTGTTGAAATATTTTCCAAGAATGAGAAAACGTGAGGGTAAAATAGGTGACTGTTAGTTACTACGTCGGTTTTTTTGGCATAGCTGTTAATAAAACATTTTCAAAGAATGAGAAAACGTGAGGGTAAAACAGGTGACTGTTAGTTACTACGCCGTTTATTCTACAAACGTACCGAAAACGCGAAAACATTATTTTCTAATTCCACATATGTCAACCGGTGCCTCAAGGGTTTTATCCAGGACCGTTCCGTCCTGACATCGTCCTAGTCGACAAAAAAGAGTCTCTAATTAATTTAGATTAACTCTTCGCATGCGTCGCTTTAGCGCGTGTTTACGCGATGCGAACCTGCGGCGCGTAACTTTCTCCGAGTCACAACACCGGCACCGCGACGCCAAAACAATACCCGACTACCGTTGACGGCGGCGACGCCTCCACCACCGTCCGTACACCTGCAAAAACTTCCCGACCATGTATTTATCGCCCCGCGGCCCTGCCGCATCGCTTCGGTTCGATATCGCCGACAGATGGTGCTCATTCGACGTCGGACGCCGCGTAATTGTTCAATACGCACCGCCGCTGCCGCCGCCGTGCCGCGCAAAGCCTCGTGAAAGCGTAAAAATCGCGCTTTTCGAACGGCCGCGGAGGATGAGACCAGGAGAGAGGTGTGAGGAGAGAACGGGAGGGTGAGGAGAGGACGGGAGGGAATTGGACGGCTCAATTACCGCGAACGTACGCCAATGCAGTAAACGGCGACGATGCCCCTCTATGGGGTGCGTAATGAAATCGTAAAATTACGCGTTGGGTGCATGATAACGGGTTGTCGAGGACGGTTCCGTCGAATTTTATTATTTTCGGAGCCGCGGTAACGCTAAAAATGCTGCTCGAAATGGTCGTGCTGCTGTCGGAATCGTTTGTCATTTAGCAGGTCCGGATGCTCTGCACCGATTGGAATTTATTCTTTTGCGAACAAAACAGGGACTAAACGGAAAATTTATTGCTGATTTTGTAGTTGGAAATGTCGTTATAATCTGTGGTACGTAGTATCCATCCGCCGAAGGAATATGTATGGGATCGGTTGGGATACACTTATTGATTAGCCCTGGACGCTAAATAGTAAGTCTTGGAAAGACCTACACCGCGAGTGAAACATTCGGAATCTGAACTATCATTCCAAAGATTAGTGTTCAAATCCCAATTGTTCCGACTTGGCTCGTAGCCACTGCAACTTCCATGGAATGTGTATGTACGATAGCTGTTTATATTTCTCGACCACTCCTAGACCATGGAAGCACGTAAATCGGGAGTAAAAATCACGATGAACCTGTGTGATACAGTGGTTAGGGAGCTCAACTACATTGCCGAAGAGCAGTGTTCAAATTTCAGAGATTCAGTCCCGTTTCGTGGTCCCTGCCTCTCTTATAGAAAATGTATACACACGGACCGCCTAGTCTTGAGCTGTAATTAGTAGACCATTGAAGTAAGTAACTTAGGAGTGAACGGAAGGAAATAACGAGGACCCGGTCTGATCCAGCGGTTAGAAAATTGAATTAGAATGCCAAATCCCAGACGTTCCGACCCGGTTCGTAACCTCTGCAACTTCTACGCGATATTATGCATAAGTGCAGCTCAATCTTGGGGTCTAACTAGTAGACAATAGAAGCAGGAAACTCGTGAGTGAAAGGAAGGATATCACGGGGAACTGGTCTGGTCCAGCAGTTAGGAACCTGAACTACAATACTAAAAATCAGTGTTCAAATTATGTAAAGTGTGTGTATAAAAGCCGCTTAGTCTTGGGCTCTGACTAGCACACCACGGTAAGCAGGTAACTTCGGTGTGCAGGAAGGATGATGAGTGTGGTTCATTGATTAGGAAGCTGAACTAAAATAAAGACAGGTGTTCAAATCCCAGGTGTTTCGACCCGGTTCATGGTCTCTGCCACTCCCGTGGAAAGTGTGTTCACAAGAACCATTTAGTCTTGGGCTCTAACTAGTAAACCATTGAAACTAGTACTTCAGGAGTGAAGGGTAGGACACTACAAGGAACCGGTGGAGTCCAGCCGTCAAG